>OY757927.1:10951315-11403815 GCA_963585895.1 Sepioteuthis lessoniana
CACACACACACATATATATATAGACACACACACACACATATATATACATCAACACACACACATATATATATATATATTAACACACACACACATATATATATATCAACACACATTTATATCAACACAAACATATATATATATATCTATATATATACGTACATATCAACACACACACACATATATATATATCAACACACACACACATATATATATATATATATATATATATATATATATATATATAAACACACACACATATATATATATCAACACACACATATATATATATATATCAACACATACACACACATTTATATATATATATATATATATATATATCAACAGACATATACATATATATATATACATATATATATATCAACACACACACACAAACATATATATATATATATATATATCAACACACACACACATATATATATATATATATATCAACACACACACACACACACACATATATATATATATATATATATATATCAACACACACACACATATATATATATATATCAACACACACACACACATATATATATATATATATATATATCAACACACACACGCATATATATCTATATATCAACACACACATATATCTATACATATATATATATATATATATGTATATATATATCAACACACACACATATACATATATATATATATATATATATATATCAACACGCACACACACACATATATATATATATCAACACACACACACACATATATATATATCAACACACACATATACATATATATATCAACACACACACACACACACACATATATATATCAACACACACACATATATATATATATCAACACACACACACACACATATATATATATATACATCAACACACACACACACATATATATATCACCACACACACACACATACGTATATATATATCAACACACACATACATATATATCAACACCCGCACTTATATATATATATATATCAACACACACACACACACACACATAGATATATATATCAACACACACACACACACACATACATATATATATCAACACACACACACACATATATATATCAACACACACACACATATATATATATATCAACACACACATATATATATATCAACACACACACACATATATATATCAACACACACACGCACACACATATATATATCAACACACACACATATATATATCAACACATACACACATATATATCAACACACACACGCACATATATATCAACACACACACACACACATATATATATCAACACACACACACATATATATCAACACACACACACACACACACACACACACACACACACACACACACACACACACACATATATATATATCAACACACATATACATATATATATATATATATATATATATATATCAACACTCACACACACACACATATATATATATCAACACATATATATATATATATATATATATATATATATATATATATATATATCAGCACACACACACATATATATATATCAACACACACCCATATATATCTATATATCAACACACACACATATATATATCACCACACACACACATATATATATATCAACACACACACTCATATATATATATATATATATCAACACACACACATATATATATCAACACCTGCACACATATATATATATATATATTTATATATATATATATATATATATATATCAACACACACACACACACACATACATATATATATCAACACACACACACACACACACACACACATACATATTTCGGGGTCTTTCTCTCTACGGTTTTATTTGCACATCGGACCCCCTCAATTTCATGAGGCCCCATTATAGCATCCTATCAAATCAACATCATACATTTAAATAGATATACATCTGTAAGAAATTAGTTTGTTCATTATTTCATTTTTAAATGAGTTGGAACTAATTTGTTTACGTATTAGTATTGCTAGTTTCTACACAGTTAAATGGTTTCAATTATTGCTGTCTAACACTAACTATTCTACTCAACATTACTCATTTATTCGCACACTGTTAAATAGTTTCAAGTATTTGTATGTATCACTAAGAATTCAATTAAATATCAGTTACTTGTTTACACACAGTTAAATTTGCCCAGTCAGCTGGAGCTGTAGAATACACCGACTGCTTCTCTGCAGAGGAGTAAGACTCCCACCAACGAGTTTCCTAGATATGACATTCAACAATCTGGTGATGAGGTTCCAGTAATGCTGGAGCTTTGGGGAATGTGGAGTACCCCTTTATTGCCATCGCTCCCAGGTCCACTCTGGCCCAGAGTGGTAGCACCTGATAAGGGTCCTATCTATGGGTTAAATAGAACTAAACCATGCTTTCTTGACTTTACAGTTTTTTGCATTTAAACTACGTACTTATGCTAAACTGAATTGCTTAAAATAGAACTGTTTTGACAGCTAAACTATTTACTTATGCTAAACTGAATTATCTGAAATAAAACTGTTTTGACATTGACTCTGTGTATTGCCCCGTTGGCTGGGGCTGTAGAATACACTGACTTCACCTCTGCAAAGGGGAAGACCCCTCCAATGAGTTTCCTGGATATGACATTAAACAATCTGATGGTGAGGTTCCAGTGATGCTGGAGCTTTGGGTAATGCAGAGCACACTTTCATTACCATTGCTCCCAGGTCCACTCTTGCCCAGAGTGGTAGCACCTGATAGGGTTCTATCTATGGGTCAAATAGAACTAACTGCATACTTATGCTAAAACTGAATTGTTTGAATTAGGACTGTTTGACTAAACTGAATAGCTTGAAATAGAAATGTTTCTGACAATTAAACAGTATACTTACATTTATACTGTGCGCTTATACTAAACTGAATTGTTTGAAATGAAACTGTTTTTGACATTGAAACTGTACTTATACTAAAATGAATTGTTTAATATAGAACTGTTTTGACATTTAACTGAGTGTAAACAAAATCTATACTAATACTAAACTGAATTAGCTGAATTAGAACTGTTTGACTAAAGTGAATAGCTTGAAATAGATATGTTTTTGACAATTAAACTGTGTACTGATGCTAAACTGAATTTTTAAAAATAGAACTGACTATTTGCATAAAAATGAATTTAGCATTAAACAACCTACAAAGGTTGATATGCCATAAAACACAAACAACAAACCAACCACAGATAAATGATCAAACAGTTCTATTTCTAACAATTCAGTTTATTATAAGTCAACAAAGTTAAATAATTCCAAGTATTACTATATATCACTAACAATTCAATTAAACATCAGTCATTTGCCTACACACAATTAGATGACCAAACAGTTCTATTTCTAACAATTCAGTTTATCATAAGTCAACAAAGACCCCACCAGCTAACTGGGCCAAATGAATAAGGTGAAATATTGGCTTAGGAGTTGGCAATTGGAAGCACTGTTTACAGTTACACCCTCTTCAAGGAAATCAAGTGATGAGTCCTTTCATGTCCCAGAAAACTCTCAGCATGTCTGCTGTGCTTGAGAGTCAGTGTATTTCCACTCCATGTTTTTTGACTCAGGCTCATAATGGTAAACCAATGTTTAGGTCATTTGTACACATCCCACATTACTCAGTAAAATCAAATGGTTTGCATTTCTATGCCAGCAAAAATGTGATGACAGACCTCTATTCAAACCTGAAGCACCGTGTTTGATTTGCTGCCATTTCGAACAAATATTTTTGCAAGATTAAAATAAGGCTTACTATAAACCAATTCCAAACAATGCAGGGTTTATATTTATAGAAAAAATTCTGAATAAAGATTTATTTTGCTTTTTTAAAAGAAATTCTCTTTATTCATTGAAGGACCCTCACATATATATTCCATTAATTTAATGCTATATATGAATATTTATGTATATATATATATATGTGTGTGTGTATGTGTGTGTGTGTATATATATATATATACACACACACATACACACACACACACACACACACACATACACACACACACACATATATATAAATATATATATATATATACATGCACACACACACACACTTACAATCACACCTAAAGATTCCTTCAAAATCCCAATGGTTTTTACTGTATTTTTTTGATTTTCAATTCATTTCATTTTGTTAACTGCCTGATGATTGTCGTTTTGTAAAAAACTCCATGAAACCCAGGGGGTCGCAGTCTAAATTCCATGGAATTAAATATATAAATCTAATATATATTTATTTATCATTATCATATATATATATATATATATATATATATATATATATTATTTCCCATAATTAAGTACCCCAACAATTTAATTTTCTTCTAAACAAAAGATACCATGATTTTATTATTGCTTGTGGGAAATGGTACAATAAAAAGGAATATTATTATGTCTTATTTATAACTAAAAAACACTGAAAATATCTATACAAAAATATGTTAGTAATACTTCTTTACACTAAATAAAATTACATAGATTTATATACTTATTTATTTTGAGATAACAGGTCTAGTAGGTAGAGTATTCACTAATGGCTCAGGAGACTGGGGTTTGATCCCAGGTCATCTTACCAAAGACTCAAAAAAATTATGAGCCCAGGTTCATTTAAAAATTTTATCCACAAAAATGTGTTTACAAATGATATATTTAATATATATACATATGTATAAACAGGTCTTTGCATTAAATAATCTACAATGGTTGATATGCCATAGAACCACACCAAACCCACTCACCCTTATCACTCTGATCCTGACACAACCAATCCATCAACACTTGATATAAAATGCTTCCTGTCTCTTTCTGTGGATCCTGAATATATTATCCAATTCTGCTTTCTTTCAGCTTATTTTGCCTCCTTAAGTTTTATACAAACTCAAATTATGGCCTCTTTATGACACTAAGACCTTTTGTTTAAATCTATTTATTATTTTCCGTTGATAAACAAAATCAGACTATCACTCTTGCTCCTAATCTAACGCTGGATTTCCACTTGAGCTTTGTGTGTGTGTGTGTGTGTGTGTGTGTGAATATTTTTTTCATGCCAATGAAATATAGTTGATCCTTGTTTTTTTCTTTTTGTTGGACAAGATCAACTTTTTTATTTCCACAGTAAATAATTTATTTTTTATCACTTGAAGCAAAACAGTTCTTTTTTATCAATCAGGGTTTAGCAAAATACAAAACGATTAGCTCTTTTTATTATTGTTGTTTTTATCCTCACACTCTTAATTGATATACTTTTTATTATTACTACTCTTCTATTACTAGTTTTGCAATATTATTATTATTATTATCTTATTTTTAAAAAATGAATGATTTTATATGTCTAAAGTTATACAGAGCATTATTAACAGTTTAATCATATCTTTTTTTCATATAACTTATAAACTGATCCTCTAGGACTTATACTCCTATAATCTAAATTAGGCGGTATGCCACTTGTTCCCACAACAAAGATGGCAGACACACACAAATATTCAGTCTCGGGAAACCATTGGCCAGGAGAACCACGTGACCTGCTTAAAATTACGTCCACGTTTGAATTTCATCCCGCATTTTTTGGAGCCGATTCCAAGACATGTATTTTCTATAAATACATCATCTTCAAATACTCTTCCTTTTTTCCCCAATTTCTATTGCAGCACTAACACACTCTCTCCAGTGTGACTTTCTTATTCACCAACAGACGTCAAAAGCCACAAAATGGATAAACCACGCAAACCTTCTTTTCCGGAAAATACTTTGTCTATGAGACTTTTTCCAGCCTCGGAAACACCAACTGTTTCAAACCACAGGAAGAAATGAACATTTAAAAATATGTAGTCAACATGAATTGGACACTTTTATTATTTAACCCTTTCTGTAGTTTTAGTTGTGTTAGTCACACACACACACACACACACACACACAGGACTATTTTACGAACAATATAGAATCAGTAATATTTTAAATGTATCATTGCATGTTTTATTATGAATATAAATTTGTTTTATTTGTCACCTTGTTTTGAATGTTCCTTTTGTCGGCGCCGTTTCATATCTTTATTCATTTACTTCATTTGCCTATTTTACCTTTTTCCATGGGCCTTTTTCCAAACATAACATACCACCAAGCAAAACATATACTAAACCACAACATTAAATGTTGGGGGACTGAACATATCTGCCAAATAACATGTCCGCCTACAAATTGGTGACCTTCTGACTTGTGAGAATACGCGACCACATATAAAAACAAATTAAATATATCCCTACAAAATAGAACTTAAATATCAAAACACAGTCACCCCCGACAATCCCAATGAACATTATGTTATGTTTAATGGCATATCAACCTTTGTGAGTTATTTAGAACTAAAGCCATCTTTGTAGAAGAACAGAAGTTGTACTATCTAACACATATCTCTGGGAATAAGAGGATTCATACATTTCCCAGGTGTATTAGTCATAAAGTGAATGTAATACTATGACTGGAGTTTGAAATTACTTACTATGATCGCACAATTCAGCACGTTATCGATTATGCTGTGGTGACTCCCCCAATAATCATTGTATAAATAATTTAAGGACAACAGATATGCAGTAGTATTGGTTACTATGATAATAATGATAATAATAATTAAAGGAAGAGAAATCAGTACCTAGACCTTGCTAGAGAACTGAAAATACCATGGGACATGAAATTGACAGTGATACAAATTGTAATCAGTGCGCTCGGAACAGTCACCAAAGAATTGGTAAAACTCACAAGGAGTGAAATAATAATATTCCCTTATCCCTTACAAATCCTTGTCTGCCTCAATTAACTTTTGAAATCTGTAGACAGTGTAATTGCCCAGTCGGCTGGGGCTGTAGAATACACTGACTGCACTTCTGCAGAGGGGTAAGACCCCCCCCCCCAAACAAGTGTCCTGGATATGACACTAAACAATCTGATGGTGAGGTTCCAGTAATGCTGGTGCTTTGGGGAATGTGGAGTACCCCTTCATTGCCATCACTCCCTGGTCCACTCTGGCCGAGCGTGGTAGCACCTGATAGTTCTATTTAACCCATAGATAGGGCCCTAACGGCATACTTATGCTAAACTGAATTGTTTGACTAAACTGAATAGCTTGAAATAGAAATGTTTCTGACAATTAAACCGTAGTTACATTTAAACTGCATGCTTATGCTTAACTGAATTATTTGAAATAGAACTGTTTTTCAACATTAAAACTGTATTTACACTTAACTGAATTGTTACATATAACTGCTTGATTAGTTTGAAATAGAAATGTTTTTGACCATTAAACTGTGTACTTATACTAAACTGAATTGTTTTAAATAGAACAGATTTACATAGAAATGGATTTGGTGTTAAATAACCTACAATGGTTGACATGCCATAAAACCCAATAAACCAACCAACCAACAAGACAGTGTAAGTTTAACCTCATAACTTTGAGAATTGAATAGAGTTATCCTTTCTATTCTATTTAGTCAAGTCTATCCCAACATGCAACTGTCTGTAAATATCTATTCTTATCTTTGACTGGTAATTTTTTGGTTGAAATAAGTTTGTGATGCTGTGGAAAAAGAGAAACATCTGTTTCCATCTTTTCTGAAGAGAATTCCAAATAAAAGATTACATTGCTAAAAAACTCCTTAAATTGGAATCTTGATATTTTCCAACCAGAAAATTAACAATGATTCCTTGTTTTTAATTTTCATAAAATCCTTTTTGTCTTGACTGTTGCCTTTTGTTTTTCTTTTTATTATTTGTTCTTGTTTTTTTTTTTTTTGTTTTTTTAGGGCGGGAGGAGTTTCCTTCTTATTTAACTTGACTGCATGTAAATAGCAAAACAATCGTTTTATAGTTTGATAAACTGGAACAATATTTGAGAATCTTATTTTATCAGATGAACACTAAACCTTCTTTTTATGCTAAGCATACACACACACACACACACACACACATATGCACATGCAAGCATACACAATATACACATGATATTGTTGCATAGCCACATAATACACGGATGTGTGATATAGACATAGGGAATCTAAAAACACGAAACTTTACGAAATTGGTTCAGGTACGAAACTTTATTACCTTTGAGTTAAAGGTTATTCGACATGAGGAGAGAGAGACACAATCTTTCCATGCTGACTGCTTTTACATCGTCAGCTCTCAATCCAACCATCGCGTGGCGCCCGTAGCGCACAAAGTCGTCTGGCCTCGCCCAGCTCTGAAAGTCAACCTTCTTCTTCCCAGGCAGGAACTCAACTAACTACTTTTTCTCAAATCTCAGCCCACGCTTCCGGTGCGTGACGTCACCCAAATACCCTGGTCTCAATTTCAATCTGGGATTTTTATTTTGACATCTCTGAATGACACATCCTTTCCGTGCGTGCGTGAACACCTGCGTTAATGTTGCACCTAACTAACCCATGCGCTAAGCGAAAGGTTCTCAGCCTAACTAAACCGAAAGGCAAGATATATGAAACGAAATCCTTCCGCCATTATATTACAATATTATAAAAAGCAAATCTCAAACCTTTTATTTCTCACAACCTAGCGAGGGGATTAACAACACTAAGCGAGGAAACAACTCAACGTAAATACACATACGTTACAACCATTTCCCTCGCTACTAACAAACCAACTTCTCCAGCTAAAATCACATCCTACCAAAACTCTGGCTACAAAATAGTTCCCCCTCGCTAAACAATAATAACCATTTCAAAACGGCTAAATCAGTATTGAACATAATTAATGGGTAATAAACTTTATACAATGAAAACCTCATAACACTATTTATGTTTTTAAATTTATTCAACAAAAATGAAAATGTGCTTTGTATAAAATGATAGCATTTTAACATTGGCCTAGAGCCAAAATGTAAAAAAAAAAAGAATTGAGAAAAAGAAAAAGAAGAGTACAAAAGTAAATTCATCAAAAAGGATTATTTAATTTTTTAAAAAAAGAGAAGAAATTGATATATATAAAGCTAGAATGACTTTAAAAAATATTTTCAACCCTTGAGATTTGTGGAGTTTAATAAGGGTTTTGAAGGTAAGGGGCTAAGGGCAAGGCTGTGTTGCCGTAAGATATCTGACTCCATATTTTGGTTATATTATTTTACCCCACGTTGATTGGCCGGTGCAATGCCTTGTCCAAAGAAAGTCCAAAAGAAATATACAAAAAGAAAAGATAGAAACAGATAAGAGACGAAAATATTTCTTCCATACTTTCCTTTATTTACTTGGTGAATGGACTAACCAACGCTACGTCCCAAGACGTAGCGTGGTGCCCAAAACACCAGACAGCAAAATGATGTTGTTGGTTCGACGGACACTGCCTGACAAGCAAAGGTTCACAGAAAACCTGAGTATTTATCTCTCTCCACCGGCTCCAAATTCGCCACTCCAAAATCCTTCTAATTTTGGCGCGACCGCTTCCCATTGGCTACTTTACTTTTTATCTAGACTGCAAATGGCGACTTCCACTGCTCCATAAGTAGTCCCCATGCGACGGCCTGTCGTCCAGATTTGCATAATACTACGAACGATCACTCAAAGCTACTTTTAATCAAGGGAGGTCATTTAACTTACCCACCCACGCCCTTCCCGTGACTACCAGAGGATTTAAAGTGGTCATCTTATACGTCGGAGTACCGTGCGATTGTCCACGCATTTGTGGGGACAAGTTTTTTGGCGGTCGCACCATCCGACGCGAGGGTTGTCTTGACGGTAGGGGTTCAACTAGATGCTCTGTTGTCCTCTGTTGCATCTGTGGCGTTGTCAACCTCCATTTCTTCTTCCTCGGGTTCGTTTTCAGCGCTGGGTGGTGTGACATTGAAGTCCTCGTCAGTATCCATGATATCATCGGGAGGGCGTTGCTCTAAGGGCACGAGATCCACGTCTGGAGTCATAATTTTCGGTGTGTACCACCGTGGACCGTCAACAACAGGGTATATTTTGCGAAGGAAACGACGGTTGCGTAGTGTTACCCTATTACTACCATCTACTCGCACCCGGTACTGTCTGTTACCACACGTCTCCGCGACCCTTCCCGTTTTTGTCCATCGACGTGGGTAATAACCATCCTGGTTCTGGATGTGCACGAAGTCGCCGACTTGTAGTTCCCAAAACGGACGGCTGTGTTTATTGTAGAACTGTTCGTTTTGCATGTGCCTTTTGGCCATTGCAACTTCCCATAGCGCCCTTATCTCCTTCCACTGCTTCCGTATTTGATATTTTTCCCGTGGGATTGGAAGGTGGTCTTTAATCGTTCGGCCGTACAACATTACAGCTGGAGACATGCCGAGGTCCTGAACGGGGGTGTTGCGATGAGTCAGCAGTGCTCGAGCTGCGTGATCATGACATAGACGACCGCAGTTGTCCGTGTTGCCGGCGAGTATACGCGTAGCAGTCTTCACTGCTAACTTTGCCCGACCGTTGCTTTAGGGGTAATGTGCATTTTCGTACACCCCAATTCTTCAGAAATGAGTCATATTCCTGAGACTCAAATGGTGACCCTCTGTCAACAGAGAGTTCTTCAGGCGCACTATAGGTGCAGAACCAGGTTCTTAAGGTGTCACATACTGTCTTGGCCTTTCCTGACGGCATTAGGGCCACCTCAACCCATCCAGTGTATCGATCGGCGTACACTAGGTAATTTTTGCCGTTTATATCGACAAAGTCCACTACAGTTTGTTGGAATGGAAATTCTGGGTCTGCTGATGACATCAAGGGCTCCCTGGGGCGAGATGGCGCAATCCTGTTGCACGTGCGGCATTGGGCTCTGGTCTGTCTGACGCTAGCGCCCAACCCGAACCAGAACAATCGTTGTCTTGCATTTGCCAGCATACTGTTTACGCCATGATGTGCGGAATGGAGTGACTGGAGGACTTCCGCACGGAGCTGTTAGGGTATGAGGATTTTGTTGTCTTTGATTATCACCCCTTCAAGGCAGTATATTTCTTCGCGCATGGGCCAGAAAACATGAGCTATGGGTGGGAGGTCGTTGCGTGACCTGGGGAAGCCGTTTCGCTTAGGCCAGACATTCCTCGTCTGTGGGCAGCGCGGCGACGATTCTCTCCCATATCATAGCCATCAGATTGGGGTCGTTTTTGTACATCGATGTAAAGGCTGCTTTCACCCCGCTGTCGGTCATTTTGGCAGGGTAAACCGTACCTGTCTCCAAGGTCATTTGCATCCCTTCTTGTTGCGCCTGTGTTGATGGCTCCTGAGCGTGTTCCCTTGAATCCTCTGAAGGGGTACCTGCTGGGTATCGGGAAGTGCAATCTGGTGCTGCATTGTCTTCCGGGGCGATGTTTAATTCGAAATTTATACATTAGTGCCCGTTCCTTGAAGTTGAACAGACGGGTTTTTTTCCAGGGCCTGATCAGAGAATATTCTCGTTAATGGTTGGTAGTCGACTCTCACGAGCAAATCAAGGCACCCCAGTATAAACATTCGGTAGGACTCCAGTCCGTAGACGAGGGCCAAGGCTTCTTCTTCAACTGGTGCGTAGCGCGATTCCGCATCATTGATAAATCGGGATCCGGCCAGAATGAGCTTCCAGTGATCATCACCGCAACTCATGTCGACTTCGCCGGAGCAGGTGGAATATTTCTGAAACAAAAAGTAGCTGATACCGGTCTTGCAGTAGTCCGTTGCCAATCCCGTCGTTCTGTTTATTTCGAATGTCTTGACACCCTTCTCAATTTGGTCCACGGTCACACGCTTTGACTCCTTAAACAGGCGTTCAAGTGTCTCATCCCAATAAAACTTACGGTTCTTTGTCTGCAGTAGTTCCCGGAAAGGGGCCATAACTTCCACTTGAGAAAAAGCATATGACACCTAATTTACCAGTCCAAACCAGGACCTAACGCCCGTGATGCTTGTGGGTGTGGGAAAGTGAAGGATGGCTTCAGTCATCCTCTTTGTGGGTTTAACACCCTTGGTGGTGGTAAGGAACCCAGCAAATTCACTTGCATTTTGGCAAAATAGAACTTGTCGGGGTTAAACACAATCCTATTATCTGCACAGTGGCTGATGTAGTCAACTGTGTGCCAGAATGCGGACTCCATAGAACCGTCCCATAAGAGTCTGTCGTCTATGCATCGGGTTTTGCGGACCATATCCACAGTAATGTCGTCAAACCGACGGGTGTACCCGTCCCCAGACCCGTGGAATCCTAGAGGGGCTCGACAATATCTATACCGGCCCCACTCGGTAATGAATGTCGTGGTGTCCCGTTCAGCTGGGGAAAGCGGTAGGCTGTGATACCCATTCCATGCATCCAGAACTGTTTTCCTGGTGTTGGCCGGTATAACAGAGGCTTGATTAAATGGGGACGGGGTGTGATGGGTCTCCCTCCTGGTAGCAGCATTCAATTTTTGCAGGTCTACCGTGCGTCTGGGGGAGCCATCCTTTTTCGGTGCGACCACCATCCTTGAGCACCAGGTTGTTGGCGTGCCGATCGGTACCGGTTCTATTATTCCCAGTGCAACATCTCTGTCCAAGTCTTGTTTCACTCGCTTCTTCCAATGGTGAGGGACTGGTATCGGTGTGTGGACAGCTGTCGGTGTTACGCCAGGGATAAAAGTAATATCTAACGGTTTACCTGTCATAGTTTGCAATGGTTGGTGCGGGTATGTGTTGAACGCACTCGACTCAAAATGTTTTTTTTTTATCCACTGTTCTAGTTGATGCCTGTTGGTCTCCGTTGGTGGGAATGGGATAGTATCCGGTCTCGGCGGAACGGATGTTCTAGCTGGACATCCGCATGGTGCACTTTTGATTGCCTTCATCGACGAGTTAATCTTTGATACCGACGATGGGAAATTGAGAGGTAACAAGCCCAGATCCTTCAATGCAGCTTGAGATAGGTAAAAGCCGGACGTGTTGTCCACCACATATACAGCCTGTCGGGTTTTCCTTGAACCAACTCTTATGTGCAGTAATAAGATGCCCTTGATATGTAGCTGGTTGTCAGTTATGCCACGTATTCGTTGGGTAGTCGGCACGAGATACTCATCTGAGTAGCCAAGTAGTTCTTGAATCTCCGGTCCACTCGAGCACGTTTGAGCTCCTGTATCCGCAAAGGCGATTATCTTGTGACTGCAACGGCTAACTGGACCCGTCGATACACAATCGAACTTAGCGTGGGTTCTCGGCATCATGTCTACTTCCACTGTTGCCAATGGGGGTGGATTCGGAGGGCTTCTCTTAAATTGTTCCCCGTTCCACGCGAGGTGGGGCAGAGCCCTCCACTGCGTTCTGTTGTGCTTACGGACTGCATGGTTCTTGTTGGCAAACATGAATGACTCCTCACTTCTCGATGCCTTGCTCGTGGTGTCCGTTCTGGACGTCATGCGCTTATGTGACCCTTCACCCCACAATAATGGCGTACCAGCCCGACCGCCGGGCAGCATTTGCGATCCATTGACCCATCGGGATGAGAAATCTTTCCACTTCCGCTGCATTGCTTGGCGTATCATGGGGTCGAAGGAGTCTTGGTTTCCGGAGACCATTGTTTATGGTCTGACCTTTGCACATTGGATAGTGCGAGGGGGTGCATCGTTTTGTGGAGGTAAGGAGTCAACATGTCCGTTGTCTCCAAGCTAACCAATCTTTGAAACTTCTGCTCTAGAGTGGTGAGGGTAGCGGCCTCCGCCAATACTCTATTCTGGTGTTCTTGCTATCATTTGCCCGGCTACCATGTTGCCAGAATAGTTTACTTGGCGACCACAGTTCATTTCGTTCGGGCAGGTAACTGTAAATTCTCAGAACTTTGCCTGGGCACGCAATCGAGCAAGGAAATGTGTAATTGATTCCCTCTCTTTCTGCCTCATAGAGTAAAAGTTCTGCCTATAAACTTCTTTGTGTAACCCTTTGACTGCCACGAGTCGAATTTGTTGCAGCAAGTGTTCTTCCGTGGCAGTTTTGAGATCTTCGGGACCAATTAGCTCGAACAGTAGCCTGTTTGTTTCTGGAGTACACGCTGACCTCAATTCATTCTTTATTACTGCCGAGTCCTTCAGTCCGCACATATCTTTATACCGGATCCACTTGTCGATAAACAATGCCCAGTCGCCGTCTGTTGCGTCCAGTGCTATCGAGGGATGATTTGGTTTTCTAACACGGGACATGTTTGATTGCCCACTAAGCATTTGTTTTCTGAGTGATATATTCTCTTGTTGCAACTCAATCATTTGCTTCATCAGTTCCAAATGTTGTTGGTCCATTGTAACTGGTGGGGTAGTCATGTTTGTTTTAGAAAGTACTCGACGTGAAGTTGATAATTCCTTGTTCAAACCAAAAAAATCCTGCGTTCACAGCACCATATACGAGGTGTAGCATGTGACATACGTGATCTAGACAGCAAATGACGGCTTCCACTGCTCCATAAGTAGTCCCCATGCGACGGCTTGTCGTCCAGATTTGCATAATACTACGAACGATCACTCAAAGCTACTTTTAATCAAGGGAGGTCATTTAACCTAACCACACATAGATATCAACTTTTTATAGATACCAACAATATACTTATTGTCTGATTTCTGGAAAAACTGGAAATAAATCCAACAGTATGAAAATGTACAAAAAGGAAAACGTATAAATATAAAAAGGTACAAAAAGGAAAATGTACCAATATGAAAATGTACAAAAATGAAAATACACAATGTTTTCATTTTATTTCTAGTTTGAATCATTTGCCACCATTAAATGTCTTTGTTTTTAAATGTAAAAGCATGAAACATTCATCTGGGTATATGAATTGTTTTATGAGAAAAAAATTAACAATTTATATGTGGTTCTTCACATTTGTAGATTTTCATTGTCTGATTTACCATTGTATCTTCTTGCATAAAAATATATAAATTTGGCGACCATAGTCGAGAGTGACCTGAAGGCTCCCTTTTCGACAGCTACTACATCAAGGTGTAGGGGAGGGCACTACTCCTTTCCTTGGATTGCTCCACTTTACCCTTGATCTGTACCTTATAATGCTGAGGTATCAAGTACCATTTTTTGAGTCTTTGATATGACTCAACCTGGGATTGAACCCAGGTCTCCTGGACCATTGGCAAACACTCTACTCATTAGGCCAATGGCCCAGTTATTTAAAATATATACTTTACTTTATTTCTAACTGGGTAAAATAATTAGGATTATCTCACCATTGAAAATATAAATAGATTTTAACTGGATCAATTTGAAAAAAAACCTTCTCAAGTTTTCTGACATCTTATTACTGAACTAAATTTAGTCTAACACAAGGCCAGAAGTATGGGGCACCTAGTGGGAATCAAACTCACTAATAATGATTTGTTAGCCTAACTTGCTATTTATTACACCTTTAGTATTTTAAATGGTTAGTTTTCATAACACTAATAATTATTTGACAACACAAATAAATAACGAAACTTCTTTGAAACACAACTACGAAAGGTTTATTATTTTAGCAGAAGTAAAAGAGTAAGAGTGAGAAAGTGTCCCTTTTGGTGTCGCTGGTTAGTATGTTGGTCCTTGAGTTCGTAGTAAGAGTGTGTCACTGTAGCAAATAGCTCGTGTGAGTGACCGCAAGGCTGGTTCTTCTGTGTGTGACTTTCCAAAACAACGAAAGAAAATTCTATTAACAAACATACCAACAACCGGATGTAAAGGAAACTGAAAGATTTTGGACAAAAATATGGCAACCAAAGAAACATAACAAAAATGCTGAATGGATAAACAATATTACAAGAGAACTAGAAGGACTTGAAGAAGGCCCCAAAACGGAAATACACATCGACTTACTCAAAACGACACTAAAAAGAATATCAAACTGGAAAGCGCCAGGCGATGATGGAATACATGGCTTCTGGTTCAAGAAATTCCCCTCCATTCATGGCAGACTAGCACTAGAAATGAACAGATGCTTACAAGGCATGCAAGTACCTGAATGGATGACCAAAGGAAAGACTACATTAATCCAAAAGGACCCAAGCTAAGGCACTGCTCCAAACAGTTACAGACTGATAACCTGCCTACTAATGATGTGGAAAATACTAACAGCACAAATAAGGGAAAAGATTAACTACTCGCTAACAAGCCGCAGATTGTTCCCTGACAAACACAAAGGATGCTGCAAAGGATCCAGAGGCACAGCGGAATTACTCTACATAGATCAACACATCCGAAATGAGAGCAAGACAAGACGGAAAAATCTTGCTATGGCCTGGATTGACTACAAGAAGGCATATGATATGTCCCCACAAAGCTGGATACTACACAGTCTCAAAATCTACAAAATATTACATGAAGTCATAAACTTCATCGAAAAGACCATGCAAACCTGGAGAGTGGAGCTGACAGCTGGAGGAAGAAGCTTAGCTGAAACAAAGATCCAAAGAGGGATTTTCCAAGGAGATACACTATCACCCTTACTATTCATAATAGCAAAAATGCCACTGAACCACATACTCAGAAAATGTGCCGCCAGATACAAACTCAGCAGATCGCAAGAGAAGATCAATCACCTAATGTATATGGATCTTAAAGGTTGATATGTTATTAAACAAAGAAAGGTGCCCGTGGTGTAATGGTTACCGTCGTAGGAAATGGACACAGCGACATGAGTTCAAATACTGGCCGAGACTAATTGCATTTCACATAGCACTAATACCCTTGGGAAAGGTATGAATCTAATTATTCTCCCTCCAGCTATGGGTAAATAGTAGGGCAGACTAGGTTCTTCAGCATTGGTGAGGCAACTATTCTAGAAGAAGGAAAACTCTGAATTCAAACCTGTTAAACTTTGCTTAAAAATTGACCTTGTGTCACATTCTACCTGAGCGGAGGGGTTGGTAAATATGATTAAACAAAGAAACAAAACAAAAATGGAATATTAATAACTGTTAGAACCTCATCTATGGATCAAATACCAGTTAAGATCTCATCTATGGATCAAATACCTGTTAGGATCCCATCTATGGATCAAATAGATGAGTCTAAAAATTATTCATCATCAATAAGACTTTGTGTGTAAAAAAAACCTCTTAAGAAACAAGTAAGCAAAATATATAAATATGAAGGTACAATGAACATGATTCTCTAACCTCTTGGCATGGACGTGAAGGTATGTGAATAAACCCTTTGACCACTAAGCACAATGCCTAACCTTGTCCTGGACGTGTGAGTCTTGCGGCTTAATGCTCAGGATTTTCAGTTTGATGGGGGAACTACTGCTGCTCATCTATAAGAGTGGCTTCTATAGATGAGAATAAAAACAGCCATTGAAAGATAACCATGACCCACACTCAAACCACATACATAAACCGCATCGCTCTTCGTGTGGGTAAAAAGGGGCACATCCTGCTGAAGTTGGAGCCCTGGCCACAGTGTTCGAAAAATCAGCTACAGAGCTCAAACAAAAACTACTAAAATGCAAACAAACAATACAAATAGCGACATTTAATGTTAGAACCCTAAATATGTGAGGATACGGGATGTAGCCCTGAAGACCTGCCAGAAGCGATGAATGATAGGGAGGAGTGGCGAGAGAGGGTCAGGGATATCTGTGCTAGCGGCACGACATGATGATGATGATGATAACCAGATTCATTTTTGATACAATAGTACTTTAATCATAGAATAAAGCAACCAACCAACTTTGAAATTTTAAAATAGTAGTGTGGGGTCTACATTTACTCTCACCCCAATTATTATAATTTCTCAAGGAAGATAACTCTTAAATGCTAGTTATAGAGTACTTCCTCTTGTTTATTATTTGGAATTAATTATGATATAAATTCATGAATAAGATAGGATTCAATATTGGGTTTAATTGCAACCAAAGATTGCCCTCAGGCCATCTTTCATAGCAATTACTAAAGCAAATACTTATAAAAAAAATGCTTTGAATTAAATTTTGAAAGAAAATATTTATTTACAGATATGTTTAAATTTGAAAAATGATATATTCGGTCCAACACATGCAAAATATTGCCAAAAAAATTTTTTTTTCTACTCCCCACCGTAATATCTTTTTTAAAAAAATCATCTTTTTTTTTCGTGTTTTTAATGATTTGATAAAAAAATTGATTTTTAAGATAATGAGCCAAATTCACACTTGCAAAAATTTTCACTAAATTTCCTGTTACCACACAAAGTTTTTAGATTTTGGACTTTAATTAATTTTTCAAATCACAAAATATTAATCTTTAGATTTACGTGCCAGGGCACCTCGGGTGGTATAATGGTTTGCAAACCTGCACAAGTGAGTTTGAGTCTCATTAGGTGCCCCTTTCATATGGCCTTGTGCCACATCTAAGCAAAAAGCTTAGTAAATTACTTAGATTTACCTGCCATGGAAAATTCTTTCCTTCTGTTAAAAAAAATGCAAAATTTTTTTGTAAAAGTCATAAATTACAAATAATCAAAAGAACAATTATTGTATTTTACAAAGTTTAGTTTAGTTTGACACAAGGCAAGAAATATGGAGCACTCAGTGGGAATCAAACTCATGAACAAAGGTCTGATAGCCTAGCTTGTTAACCATTACACCACAAAAGGTGCCTTTAGTTCTGAATGTAAGTAAAATGACCTGATAAAAGAAAATGTTATTCATTTTCTCAAATACAATTTTTTTCTAAACCAGAAGCCAAATTTCTTATTTATTTTTTCAATTAATTTTTTCACAGCCTAAATTAACATTTCTTATAACTTTTCCCCTTCAAACCAAGCAAGTTTGCCCACATTCAAAATAATTTGGGATACCTATGTAGAGTAAATATACATACAAACCTCAAAATACTTTTTTCGTCAGCCTAATCAACTGGGGTTGTAGAAGACACCAACTGCATCTTGGAAGACAAGTAAGATAACAGATAACACAACAAGTATCTTTGAGATGACACTAAACCATCTGATAGTGAGGCTTCAGTCTCAGAGCTTTGGGAAGTGTGGATTACTCCTTCATTTCTATTACTCCCAGGTCCACTCTGACTCAAAGTAGTAGTACTTGTTATAGTCTCATCTCTGGGTCAAATAGAAATATTTAATATTTAATAATTAATATTTAATATTTTGTATTTTTCTATACTTGAAACTATTTGACTGTGAACAAACAAATGACTGTTAAATTGAATTATTAGTATTACATAGCAATAATTGAAATACATTTAACTGTGTGCAAATAGAACTATTAATGTTAGCAATACTTGAAACCATTTAACTGTGTGCAAATATAACTATTAATGTTAGCAATACTTGAAACCATTTAACTGCGTGCAAATAGAACTATTAGTGTTAACAATACTTTAACTGTGTGCAAACAATAAATAGCAATACTTCAATACATATAGTTGTAACCAAATAAATGAGCTCTGGTTCATTTATGAATGTTACCAACAAACTATTTGTTTACAAATCATATATCTTACAGGATTTAGCATTAAATACTCTATATGGCTTGAGATGCCATAAAACACAACCAAGCAATAAATCAGCTTTATTGTATTTCAATAAATCAAAACTTTTAATAGAGTCACAGCTTTAACACATCCTGATCTCTTGAAAACTTCAGTGTATTTAAAGATTTTTCAAGTCTAACATTCAACAACAATATTGTAGGCACCATAAAAAAAATTCACCAATCAGTACAAAGCCCAATATTGTTTATAAAGTTGACAAAAATACTTGACCATCCCAAACTTATGGACTATGAAACAAATTGAAAGGAATTTTTTTTCTTCTAAGTTAAAATATACAAATAGTTACTATAGTAGAATATGTTTATATCTATAAATGCATTGCCCTACTTTTTCCTAGGATGGAAAAAAAAACTTTTATTCTGAAGATATAGAAAAATGAGATCAACTGATTTTTGCCCTTGCCTTCAAACTAGGATTAAAGTGTAGCATCTGTTCATCTGATCAGCTGTGTTCTTGACTTTGGATTGGAAATGTCAGAAAAGAAAAAGAAGAGGTAAACCAAACCCCAAGAATTCTAACCCTGCAGTAGCAGGTGCAAGAGAATCTGTAGAGTCATCTGAATTTGAATTTGAACTCCAGATCGACCTGTCTAGGGTTATTTCATGCCGAGCAGTTAGGGAATTGCATTCATTGTAGATTCATATTTACATTTTTGAGATTGTCGTTTCTTATGAGGTTTTCTTTTGCACACTTTCTAATCAAATATGAATAATTTGACAACAGATTTATTTGACTCATTGATGATACCCTTACAGGTACAAACACTCTGGGTCAGAGTGGAACTAGAAGTAATGGTAATGAAGAAGTACTCTACATTCCCCAGAAGTCCAGAAATGGAGCCTCACCATCAGATTTAGTTTAGTGTCATACCTCTGCAGGGTACACTGTCTGGATATTTTAAGTGCCACTAAGAGCAGTTTCATACTAATGTAACCAGAACTATTTTTGGTCTTGCTTATGCATATATGACATACTATAAAAACAACAAATTGCATGATGAAAACAGACAAAAATATGATGGAAATGAATTCAAGAAAGACAAAAAACACATTCATGCCAGAAAAAATTAATTTTTAATCATTCTAAATTTTTCATTCACAATTTATGCCATGTCACTCACTGTGGCTTTTTCTCCGATTTAACATTTGTTTAGATGACTGACTAAAATAGAAAAACTAGATGAGATCATTTGTATAAGGTCCAAATCTTATTATCTCACCTTGAAATACAGACACCAGTGAATATACGATGACCTAAAAAGATTATACCATAACTTCAACCTTTTTTTAGGTCGTGCATGAATCTGGGTCTGATTGACAACTTTATAAAATTCCACAACCACCCATAACAATAAAAGGCAAAAAGTTTATTCCCTCAAATAAATGAATAACCTCTGAAATAATTAACATGCAAAATGAATAAATACCATCCCAATAAATAAATATCCCTACTAATAAATATCTCCCAATAAATATCCCACTAAATGAATAAATATCTCCCCAATTAAGAAATATCCTTCCAAATGGAATAATATCTCCTCAAGTAAATAAATACCCTCCAAATACCACTAGAATAAATAAATAAATAAATAATACTCAAATAAATAAACCCTAAATAAATAACTCCAGCAATAAATTCCATCCAAACAAACAAATATCACAAGGAAATCAATATAAGTAAAAGTAAAGTTGTCTCCCTTAGTCGAGGGTGACCAGAAGGCTCCCTTTTCAAAACTACTACACTGAGGTGTAGGGGAAGGCGCTACTCCTTTCCCTGGATTGCTCCACTTTACCCTTGACACGTAACTTATATTACTGAGTGTTAAGCAAGGAGGTATCAAGTACCATTTTTAAAGTCTGTGGTATGACGCAACCTGGGATTGAACCCAGGTCTCCCAGATCATTGGCAAACAAATGCCTCAAATAGATACTTACTAACCAAAATAATAACCCCTAATAAATACCCCCCAAAACGAATAAATATCCCCTCTAATTAATATCCCCCACAAATGAATTTCCCTCTAAATGAATAGATATTCCCTCCAAATAAAAAATTACTGCCTAGATAAACAAAAATCCCTCCTATAAATATCCTCTAAATGAATAAATACTCCTCCAAATAGATATCCCCCAATGAATAAATTTCCCTCACAAATAAATAAATAACCTCTAAAAATTAAATAAACCGCCAAAATGAATACTGTAACATATTGACCTCTGACCCAGCTGAGCTGTCAAATAAGAAATGCACCTGTGTAAATAACCTTGACTGTGGTGGGCGTCAAACAGTGATATAACCTGGTGCGACAGGAAGTTCGAGTTAGTTGGAGTCAGAGTTTTGGAGATTAGATGCCAGCGTGAGAACCAGCTCCAGACTGAGGGCTTGCGGCCCTCAGGGCCCCCGGTTGAGCAGCCCCAGAGAACGAGAAAGAAGTGCTGCTATAGCCAGAAGAGCTGGGGGGGTCAATATGTTGCAGTCTTTGTTCAGTCTCCAACTCACCTCTCACACATAACCCTTTTGTAACCCTTTCGTACCATTTCGAATAAAGTGTGAGAGGTATATTTTTCTAAAGAACTGTGTTTCGTTCGTCATTATTGTATTGACTATGTTTCAGCATGTATATGTGTATAGTTGGTTGTGACTATGCAACATAATTCGATTTGGTGCCCAAGGCCAGGCATGCCATCATGGCATGGTATCGAGCCTGAGTAGACGATCGTAGAAATGGCCAAAGAAAGATTCGGAAACAATACAGCACTCCAAGGACGAACGAGACACAAAAAGAACAAAGAAAAATGCTGGAAAAAAGAAGAAAACATGAACAGACCAACAACAAAGAACAGGAAAAAGAAAAAAAAAAGAACAAAGGAAAAAACTGCAACATGCTAGGAAGAAAAGAAGAAAAAAAAGGAACAGACCAGAAACGAAGAACAAAAAGAGAAAAGAGAAAAGAAAAGAAAAACACTGAAGAGACTGTAAGTAAATTGCTCATTCAAATAAGTTTTCTCTGTCTGTCATAGTTGGGTTCGTGAAAAGAATTTACATTGATTATGATAGTGAAAAAAGATAAGTATTAATAACAAGGGCCTTTCTAAAAGATAAAATTGGAAATAAATTTAAAAAAAACAAAAAACGTTTGGGCTCTAAGCATAGAGAAACGACAATTACTGCTATATGTAATCTTGTATCGTAGTGAGGGAGAGAGAAAGAAAGAGAGTAAGAGGGAAATATGCAGGCAGGTGGCTGTGAAAGAAAGAGAAAGAAAGATGGCCCCTGTGGACAGAGATAGTGCCTTGATTGAATGATTGACGGGTTATAGTAAACAAAATTTTTATGAATGAAATTTTGTAGTAACTTGTCAATGCTCTCTTAGCAAATAGTAATTGGAGATTAGGATTTTAATCTGAGACCTGGGATTTCGGGAGCATCAATGATGTTGTCTGGAGTATGTATGCCTCGTACCCTTTTTCTGGTCTGTATCAACCGGAATTGTCTAGAAAGATCTCACCATCGGGGCAGAGCAACTAAGAGGCAGATATTTTTTTTGTGTGTCTGACGAGGCAGACAGATATTTTGTGAATTCCCCCTGGAATGGGGTTCGATTTTTGGTTTTGAGAAGGTTATTTTTGAAATTTGAAACAGGGGTTTGGAGATAATTAAGTATGTGTGGAGTTTTGACAATCTCATTGTATGTGCCAGAAAATTTGGGACTCGGTTTTGAATTGTTCTTAAGAGGGGAAATGTTGTTGGCCGAATGGATAAAAGTTTGGGTTGTTTAGGAAAGAACATCCAAGATATTTTAAAGCAAAAAAAAAAGAGGGGTACTCGTAAGCTATTGAGAAAGTTTTATTAATAAACCAGGCTTATTTTATGGAAACATAGGTTGAAATTGAATAAACGGGGAGGCATGAGCCTATAGTTATTATGTTAAGGTAAAGACAGAGAGAGGCAGATACAAGGTTTTAAAAAAAAACCGATAGTGAATTCATTATTAAAAAAAAAGAAAAGAAAAGAAAAAAAAGTACAGGACAATGGAAAAAGACAAAGAAGAAAAGAAAAGAAACTTGAACACTGTTGTACACAGCATAGAGAAAAAAAAGAAAAGAACAAACATTTTTTTGAAAAATAGACAGATTGAAAAAAAAAGAAAAAGCGGAACATTTGTAAACTTTAATGGTGGACATGTTGTTCAATTGACACACTCTAATATGAATTAAAACCTCTGCTGATGTCCCTGTTATCACTATAATTTGTTTGTTTTGCATCCAAGGATATCATCACTTTTTACTATTTTCTCATATCAACCTTGAAAAAAAAAGAGAATTTTTCCATGGAACATATACCATATTAATAAGAGGGAGTTCCTGTTGTGTAGTGGCTAATGTACTGAATTGTGATATTATAGTGCATTCAAACTCTATTTGTGTTATTATGTTCATTTTTGGACTAATATCCTTAGAAAAGATATGAGCTCTCTCCCACTCCCAGCTGTTCTTCTGCTAAGGTGAATTTGGTATTAAATAACCCAAAAAGGTTGACGTGCCAGTAAATGAAGGAATCAAACCAAACCAATATCAATACAATATCTGTATATGAATCAAATTCTGTTTAGTAATTCATCTGATAGATCCCAAAAATGCCCCCTTAATTTATTTTTCTTACCATTATTTCTGAATTCATCCAATGCAATCTTAGATTTTTAATTCTGTTGCTGTTTTTGATCTGATTATGCAATTTTTTCTAAAAATATATTACTCAGTTAGCAAAAAAAGAAGAATCCAATAGAAAATTTTGTTTTGAGCCCATCTAAGCCCCTTTTTAACGTAAGCACTCAATAGCCAGCCAACTTTACCCAAACTCAACCAATCAGACATCTCTAGAATTATCTCCTAACCAAGGAATACAGATTTCTTTTCTCCTATAAAGCACCATATGGTGAACATCACACACCACAACCTGACTTCACACATAAGAACTTTGTTATTGCTAACAATGAACTCTGACACATTCGTATCAACTTTGATGAAAAGTGATAACCCCTCACCACCACACCCATTAGTAAAATAAATACTTATCATTATCATTATTATCATCATTATTTTTTCTTGATTTATTTCCTTATTGTTTAATCACCAACTGAACTGATTTTACCATTCCAAAGAAGTACCTTCATATCAAAAACCAAACAGCAGTCACTGATACCAGTATCTTCCCAACCTTTTCCACCTGACCTGACTTCAGTGTATGTTCCTTCATTCTCAGTATTTCTCCAGTCCCCATGGAGCTAGGAAGTGACACAAGTTCTGTTGCCCAGCTGGAAACATACCTCCTTCATTCTCAAAGGTACCTGAAACAATGGTAACAAACAGGTTTAACACAAGAGTGTATATATATATATATGGATCACAAGAATTCCATTCTTCATATTATGTCTATAGAAAGAGAGAAAAATTGATAACAAAGTAATCCCGGTAGAAGGAGAGATTTATTGAGAAACAAAGTCAACACTATAGCGTTTTGATTCTAATGAACCATCATCAGGACCATGAGGGGTGATATTAGTAATGTTAAATCAACAATGGATGTTTAAAAGTACAAAATACCAAAACCTAGGAAAAATTTGTATTACAAGAAAAAGTTGGCCATTTAATTAATGAATCAGTGTTTATATATATATATATATATATATATATATATATATATATATAATACGAATGTCTATTTTGGGAAATTTGAGTTTTTTCTTCTGAATTTGAGAAATGGACTTCTTATGGTCCGTGTGTGTGTGTGTGTGTGTGTGTGTGTGTGTGTGTGTGTGTGTGTGTGTGTGTGTGTGTGTGTGTTGTTCCATGGCTTCAAAGAGTATGCAAAAGGGAAGGTTGGTGTTTCTAGTAAGTCTTGTTTTGTTGGTATTAATGGTTAGCTGGGAATTCTTTATGTGGTTATTATCATCATGACTAAAGCTGTTAGTAGGTGCTCAGTGCAGGTTACACAATTTGGTGGGGAAAGAACTGTTTGTGAAGGTCTCTATGTGGCATATGATGACATGTGTAGGACCATCAGAGGTGATCTCAATATGACATATGATCAGTGGATAGAACTATTTGTGGAGTTAAGGATGAAGCTTTTATGGGCGAGTTGACCATGAAGTCAGGAAGATAGGAATTGTGTTTTGAAAATACTATGTGAATAAGGTATAATGTATGGCTAAGCTGAGAATCCACCATGTGTGTTAATCTGTCCAGACAGTAGAAAAAAGGTTGTATTTGTGGCTGAAGCAAAGGTATACCATGTATGTAATCTGGTGATACAATGAGAAGTATGGTATCATGTGCAGCTACATGAGTGCATGTTGATTGGCCAAAAGGGATCACATGACCCACTCACTACTTTTCCTGTCTGGTGGGTGCTCAGTGATTCCATTTGCACTGTTATGAAAGTCTCATAAATCATAACAAGATTTTACTTACAGTGTAACCATATGAACTGTCCAATTGTATGAGTGAACTGTCCAATTGTATGAGTGGACAAATCCACCAATTCAGTCTAAACTCTTAAAATATCTGCCCTATTGGCTGAGGCTGTAGAATACACTGACTGTACCTCTGCTGAGGGAGTAAGACCCTCCCCCAAAAATGAAAGAGAATTATTTGTGTTATATAGCAATACTTGAAACTATTCATTTACAAATCATATATATTTATTTTATATCTATAAACAGGATTTGGTATTAAATAACCAACAAGGAATTATGTGTCATAAAACTATCAAACCAAATCATATATGTTTGATGTATATGTATGAAGAGGATTTGACATTAAATAACCCACAATGATTGATATGCCATAAAACACAACCAAACCAAATCATATATATTTAATTTATATGTGTAAACAGGATTTGGCATTAAATAACCCACAACAATTGATATGCCATAAAACACAACCAAACCAAATCATATATATTCAATTCATATGTGTAAACAGGATTTGGTATTAAATAACCAACAAGCATTGAGATGCCATAAAACACAACCAAACCAAATCATATGTATTCAATGTATATGTATAAAGAGTATTTGCCATTAAATAACCCACGAGGATTGATATGCCATAAAACACAACCAAACCAAACTAAAAATATCTGATTAAATTATTTGGAAATTTAATTTCTTTTTGGTCTCATTGCCAATTGATGGTAAAGCAAGGTTCAATTTGTTTTGGGTGTTTTGGATGGGTGTAGGAGTAAATATTCATATATTAATGAACAAGTTCTTACCACTTTTAGATATTATGGATTATTTTAACAACATTCAATTAAACTGTTTGAAATTTGTCAAAGGTTAGAAATATCTCTAGAACTATACTTAAAATGGCTTTATCGAATGGTACTCAAATTAATCATATAGAATTGCATTCAGACTGATTCTATGATTGGACTGTTTTCCAATTATCCCCATTGTAGAACTGTCCTCAAATTGTCCCTATTATCAATCTGCAGAAGAGTGATGGATATCATACAAGTCTTACCTAACATTTTCTGTTAATTCCATTCTCTTCTAAAACCCTCCTCAAATCCAGATTTCTGCCTATACTGACTTCATCATCATCATCATTATGTCACGCTATCAGCATGGATAAATCCAATAAAAATGAAACATACTGTCCAATATGAATGAATTGTCTAGAGAAACAGTTATAGAAGTGAATCAGTTAAAAATAGAACAAAATTTTATCTACTCTTTATTATTATTATTATTATTATTATTATTATTATTGTTTCTCCCTGAGAGTTTTTCACATCAGCATTAGCTGATAGTCTTTACTGGAGTTAGAATGACAGCAAGTCTCCTCAAGTCTCCATGACTCTTCTCAATATTCTAGTCAATCTCAATAATGCAGAAGTTTGGATGGTTTCCGCCCATTCTCTTATTTCCAAGTTCTCCAGTCCTTGAATCAATCCTTTGGTGACAGTACCAAGAACACCAATTACAATTGGTATCACTATCACTTTCATGGTCCACAGTTCTTTCAATTCCCAAGCAAGGTCAAGGTACTTATCCTTCTTTTCACTTTCTTTTAATTTTACTCTGTGGTCAGCTAGGACAGAAAAGTCCACAGTTTTGCAAGTTCTTTTTTTTTATTGATTGTTATAAAGTCTGGTCATCTGGCTAAGAGTAGGTTATCCGTTTGTTTGTCAAAATCCCAGAGTAGTTTGTGCCTCTCATTTTCCTGGATAGATGTTGGGTTGTGAATATACCATTTGTTTGTATGGTCAAATTTAAATTTCTTGCACAATTCCATGTGGATTACCTTCTTCCAGTTGTGTTTAGTTTTATACTCTTTCTGTGCTAATTTACTGTATTTACTTATTATGTGATAGATTGTTTCGTCTCTATCACCACATAACCTACATCTGTTGTTTTGTTGCATCTTATTATTATTACTTCTCCTTGAAGGTTTTTCACATCAGCATTAACTGATGGTCTTTCACAAGAGTTTGCGTGACAGCAAGTCTCCTCAAGTCTTCAGGACTCTTCTAAGTATTCTGGCCATTCTCAATAATGCAGTAGTTTGGATGGTCTCCACTAATTCTCTTATTTCCAAGTTCTCCAGTCATTGAATCAATCCTTTTGTGACCGTACCAAGAGCACCAATTACAATTGGTATCACCATCACTTTCATGTTTAACAGTTTTATCAATTCCCTAGCAAGGTCAAGGTACTTATCCTTCTTTTCACATACTTTCAATTTTACTCTGTGATCAGCCGGAACAGCAAAGTCCATAATTTTGCAAGTTCTCTTTTTTTGTTGATTATTATAAGGTCTGGTCATTTGACAGAGATCAAGTGATCAATTTGTATGTCAAAATCTCAGAGGAGTTTGTGAGTGCATCATTCTCCAGGACGGATGTTGGGTTGTGAATATACCATTGGTTTGTATGGTCAAATTTTAATTTCTTGCACAATTCCCTGTGGATCACTTTGCCCACCCAGTCTTGCTTGTTTTATACTCTTTCTGTGCTAATTTGCGACACTTGCTTATTATGTGATTGATGGTTTCATCTCTATTACCACATAACCTACATTTGCTGTTTAGTTGCATCTTGATGTGATTGGTTCTTATAACATTGTTTTGTGCAGCTATCAGGAGAGATTCAGTTTTTCTCTTAAGGTTTCCCTTTCTTAGCCATGTACATATTTTCACATGTGAGATGTTGCTTATTAGTTGTTTATTATTATTATTATTATTATTATTCATATATCTTTGGGATTTACCATATTTGTGGACCTTCAAGGTGCATGTTTGAATAGAGTAATTTATTCCAGACATTTTTTTTTCAGCTGAAGATTTCAGTAATCATCCTCATCTCTCTATAATAACAACACATTGGACACACTGTAATACCAGCACATTGGACACACTGAAATACCAGCACATTGGACACACTGCAATACCAGCACATTGGACACACCGTAATATGAGCACATTGGATACACTGAAATACAAGCACATTGGACACGCTGTAATACCAGCACATTGGACACACTGTAATACCGATATATTGGATACACTGTAACAATTGGCAACTTTTTATTTTGTGGGAAGAGGCAATCATATACATCAGGAAATTTGATGCTTAAAATATCAAAAAGATGGAAATAAAATCTACTTAAATGGTTTTTTGATTGTTTTTATTCTTTAGAATTAAAACTTTTTTTCATTTAATTCTTTATTTTATTCTTTATTATTCTACTCTCTTTCCCCTTTCTTCCTTTATCAGCTTCTTTCTTTCTTTCTTTCTTTTGTCAGCTTCTTTCTTTCTTTCTTTCTTCAGCTTCTTTCTTTCTTCAGCTTCTTTCTTTCTTTCTTTTGTCAGCTTCTTTCTTTCTTTTGTCAGCTTCTTTTTTTTCTTTCTTTTATCAGCTTCTTTCAGGGGGTGTCCTCGTGGTGTAATGGTTAAAGCGATGGACTTTGGAATTGTAGAGAAGAGGATGGCGCGCTATTTAATTCAACACTGAATTTCACCCAATCAGGATGACATATCCTATTCAGCCCGGACCTTCATTTCCGGCTAGCAAAACGGGTGAGTGGCCAAACACACTCTCTTCAGCTTGAGACGGCGACCAGAACAGACATGTCTCTGGTCGCCCCTGCTTAGCGATGCTTTTTAGCTAAACAAGCCACCCAGTGTGGACATCTCACTGTGGCTTTAACCCTAGCAGCAGCAACATGGACACTCAACGAGGGAACCATCTAATTTATGGATTCTTTGCGTCTAATATATTTTAGACCAAGGAATCCCAGTTGAATATGAATTAGATACGTTCAGCATGCCTTCCACAAGCACCACAAAAATTTACTATGTCGATCCGAGCGCCACTTCGCTCTCGACACACTAGGTCCCATTTCACCTCTGGTCCACATTAATGGAGATAACGCCTACTCTCCCCAATTACCAGACACACAAAACTACACGGTGACCTTGAATACTTCCCTCACACGTCCAACGACACGCTGCCATCTCAACATCCCGCTAAACCATTTCGTCTCAAACATCCAACAAGCCTAACCACCACGAGTTTTGCAGCACCAAGAACAAACCGCCTCAAAGCTGCAAATAAAAACTTTCGTTTCGTGTGTGTGTTAAAGCAGTCTCGTAATTCATTTGTGTGCCCAAAAACAATAGTGATATCATCAAAACCGCTATAGAATCATAGTAAGCAAGTTCGTACTCCAGTCGCGCTATTACATTTACTTTCGGGTAAATACCCTTGGGAAAGGTATGAACCCCCTTATCCTCCCAGCTATGGGTTAAATAGTACCACTACTGTTCTTCAAGGAGAATGGCTTTGGCATTAAATGACCTACAAAGGTTGATATGCCATTAAACAAAGAAACTAAACCAAGCCAAACCAATCAGCTTCTTTCTTTCTTTTTTTTTTGTCAGCTTCTTTCTTTCTTTCTTTCTTTTGTCAGCTTCTTTCTTTCTTTCTTTCTTTGTACTCTTCTTCTTAATTTTCAGTTTCCCAATTTCTTTTCATTTCTCTTTTACTGTCTGTCATCTTTCTACTTGCATTTTTTTCTTTTTAAAAAATTCAGGCCTAAATACATTTGTGAAGTGCATAAGCAAAACCTATATCAGTCCAGTTTTAGGATGAAGCAAATGTGGCTTTTGATAGCTTCACATTTATCCTTTCCATCATGATGATTATGATGATGATTTAGAGGAGGAGGAGGAGGAGGAGGAGGAGAAATGAAAAAGAATCATAAAAGATCCCAACAGAGATTTCTAGAAATTTTATAGAATTGACTGTTCTTCATGAAAAGTCATTAGTTATCCCAAAGGGGTGCTTTACATCTTTATTAAGTTGCCATGATTCTTTAAAAATCCTGCCAAAACTCTTCGGAGGCAACTCAAAAGAAACATATGTAGATTTTTCTTCTGCAAGAAAATGAATCAAATGGAAGAAGTACTTGAAGCAGTTTGAATGAAAGATGCCAGCAAGAGAAAATAAACAAGTATAAACAGGACTGAAGATGTTGAAAAAATGAAGATTTTATACCCAAATAAGCCTCTGAGCCAATATCTTAGAAAAAGATGGAGGTTTATAAAACATCTGTCAATTATGCTAAATATTCAACCAAATTTGGTGAAATCAACAAATCAGTTCCTCAAAAATTTGCATTTCTAAAATCAAAAATCAAAAATCTGAATCATTTTAAATTTATCAAAAATTATCAATAAGAATTAAACAACTTTTCAAATGCATTAGATGAAATTTTCTCTGTGTAATATTTTAAGTTCAGAAACAGCAGTTTTAAATCATCATCATCATCATGTCGTGCCGCCAGCACGGATATCCCTGACCCTCTCTCGCCACTTCTCCCTATCATTCATCGCCTCCGGCAGGTCTTCAGAGTTACATCCTGTGTCCTCACATAGTTGCTGTATGTAAGTTCGTGCTGGTCGTCCTGCTTCTGCACATCCATATGTGGGGGTCCATAGGAGTACATCGCTTATGAGCTCGTCCTTGCTTCTTCAGCAGTGTCCCGCGTGTCTGGTTTGTCTAACTTGTATAGTTTTCATGATGGGGGGCAAGTCTCCATATAGTTGGTGTCTCATGGGGTGTTGTTGCCAGGACTTGTTCAATACTGCTCTCAACATTCTTGTGTAATTTCCGTCTTGTTTTTTCTCCAGCCGTTTAGTTAGCGTCCATGTAGTGCATCCATATAGCAGTATCGACACAACCGTTGCCTGGAAGAAACTGCGTTTCATTTTATCGGTTAAGTCTGATTTCCATATGATCAAGAGCCTATCGATAGCCATCCATGCCTTCGTCAGTCGTGTGTCAATGTCTTTTTCGGTTGATGAGACGGTACTTCCTAGGTAGGTGAATTTGTCTACTAGTTTCAGAGAGGCTCCGTCTAGTGTGGCAATGTTGCCCGTTTGGTTGTAACACATATATTCAGTTTTGTGTGCATTGACATGGAGGCCAATGCCAGCTGCGGCTCATTCCAGACTATGCAGTAGTGTCTCTGCTTGATTAGGCGTATTCGCCAGTAACGCCAAGTCACTGAGCATATATTCATGTGATTTTATTTTTAAATATCTTGCTTATATCCCTATTATTCTAATTCTAAGTATTAAGGATATTTTAAGTTTAAATATTATTCATATATCAGCACATTCAATAAGGTTAGTTTATTTGGTTAAACGGCATATCAACACTTGATGGTTATTTAAAGCCAAATCTTATTTATATATATATAAGTTAAATAAAGTTGAGGGCAACTAAGGTGTAGGAGAGGGCGCTACTCCTTTCCCTGGATTGCTCCACTTGACCCTTGATACATACCTTATATTGCTGAGAGTTAAGCAAGGAGGTATCAAGTACCATTTTTAAAATCTTAGGTATGACACGACCTAGGATTGAACCCAGGTCTCCCAGACCATTGGCGAACACTCTACCCACTAGGCCAATGAGCCGGTTCGATTATATATATATTATGAATATGATTTGTAAGTGAATAGTTTGTAGAATTTAAGAGCCATTCTAAGTTTTTTTTGTGAAACAAAATCATTCTCTCTTTTGCAATGATGGCAAAGTTTTCTTCATATGTTGAATGTCTTATTGAATATTATAACAGTAATTGTTTAATAAAACATTACTCATTTATCATTCATTTTTTACTATTTTTTTTTTTTCATCTTAATTTTTGTTGTTTTTCATCACAGGTAAAGTTGGTTGGTTGGGTGTTTTGTTTTATGGCTTATCAAACCTTTTTGAGTCATTTAATACCAAATTAAATTTCAAACGATTCAATTTAGTATAAGTATCGTTTTTGTTTGCCGACAGTTAAATGTTAAAACAGTTCTATTTCAAACAATTCATTTTAGCATAAGTACACAGTTTAGTTCTGTTTAAAAAATAGTTCTGTTTCAAACAGTTAAGTTTAGCATAAGTACACAGTTTCAATGTCAAGAATAGTTTTATTTCAGACAATTCAGTTTAGCATAAGTACACAGTTTCATGAGTGACTCCAATCGGGTTGAATAACAAGCAAACACTGATCCTTCACTTAGCTGGTGTTGCTTATCATAAGCCAGACAAGTCTCCAAATTGAAACCGGAGCTCACCAATTCAACTGCTTTCTTTAGCTAATATGCAACCCACACCTCTATTTTTTACAGCCACAGGTTAGCTTTGGTTATTTGGTTTAATGGCATATCAGCCCTTGATGGTTAATTAATGCCAAATCCTGTTTATATATATGTATTATAGATATAATTTGTAAATGAAGAGTTTGTTGAAAATTTTATTTTTAAATGAGTTAAAGCTCATTTGTTTGCACACAGATAGTTTTAAGTATGGCTATTTAATTCTAATAATTCTATTTGATATTAATTATTTGTTTGCACATAGTTAAACAGTTTTAAGTATTTCTATTTAATATTAATAATTCTATTTGATATTAATTATTTGTTTACACATAGTTAAATAGTTTTAAGTATTGCTATTTAATACTAATAATTCTATTTGATATTAATTATTTGTTTGCACATAGTTAAACAGTTTTAAGTATTTCTATTTAATATTAATAATTCTATTTAATATTATTTGTTTGCACATAGTTAAATAGTTTTAAGTATTTCTATTTAATATTAATAATTCTATTTAATATTATTTGTTTGCACATAGTTAAACAGTTTTAAGTATTTCTATTTAATATTAATAATTCTATTTAATATTATTTGTTTGCACATAGTTAAACAGTTTTAAGTATTTCTATTTAATATTAATAATTCTATTTGATATTATTTGTTTGCACTTAGTTAAACAGTTTTAAGTATTGCTATTTAATACTAATAATTCTATTTGATATTAATTATTTGTTTGCACATAGTTAAACAGTTTTAAGTATTTCTATTTAATATTAATAATTCTATTTGATATTAATTATTTGTTTACACATAGTTAAATAGTTTTAAGTATTGCTATTTAATACTAATAATTCTATTTGATATTAATTATTTGTTTGCACATAGTTAAACAGTTTTAAGTATTTCTATTTAATATTAATAATTCTATTTGATATTATTTCTTTGCACTTAGTTAAACAGTTTTAGGTATTGCTATTTAATACTGATAATTCTATTTAATATTAATTATTTGTTTGCACACAAATAATTAACAGTTCTATTTGACAAATAGATGGGACCCTAACAAGTACTACCAATCTGGATCAGAGTGGACCTGGGAGTAATGGCAATGACAGGTTACTCCACATTCCCCAAAGCTCCAGGACTGTCATACCCAGGACACTTGTTTGTGGGGGGAGTCTTACCCCTTTGCAGAAATGTAGCTGGTGTATCCTACATCCCCAGCTGACAGGGCAAACACTTTCCATAAAATTTTACGGGTACAAGAAGACTTATTGAATGTTTTACAAGAAAACAGATAACTATTTCTCTTTTCATTGAAAGTAAAAGTAAAGTTGGCGACCTCAGTCAAGGGTGACCTGACAGCTCCCTTTTCAATAGCTTCTACACTGAGGTGTAGGGGTGGGCACAACTCCATTCCCTGCCCATTTCATAGCTAAATATTAAATTTGAGTTTAAATGTTTCATTGAAATAAATAAAACAAACTTTCTTTTCTTCTCTTTCTCATTGCTAAAGAAGACCCCCAGATATTTTTGTTAGTCATGAATAAGTTGTTATTGGGGTATTTACCAGTTATCAATAATAGTTGATGCTAGGAAAAATATTTAGTCATGTTCTCACTCACCAAGTTTTAATATTAGCATGAGTATATCTATTGACAATCCAACATAGAACAAAATGAAAGGAAAGACACAAATACCTCATATAAACATATATAGGACATTTAATGCATACATATAAAAACATTAAAAAAAGTATTATAATGTTAAACAAATCTGAATCAACAAATGAAATGTACACATTGTTCTTTGAAGAAACAGTGCATAAAAAGGAATGTAAAAATAGTAAAAAGTTTTACTTGAGTTCTTTGGGTCTAATATTTTAATGCTGAGGCAAGACAAAAGTCCATCATCTGGGTTGGAGATAAAGTCCCTCTTCTCTTCAATGAACAGAGATTTTTAAAAAATGCCATGTCTACTTTGTTTGAAGAACAGAGTCAAAAGAAATCTTATTTGTTCAAAGAACAGTAGTGAAAAGAGAATGGGAAAGGATTCTGAATTCTCACATGACCAACTCCCTCAAATCCAAAGGCAGATAATTATCTACTGTCTCTACAGTATTATAATAAGGACTTTATGTCATTAAAAAACCTAAAAATCAACATGTCAAAAACAGGTATATCTTAATCATATTTAAAATAGAATTAATCAGTAAAAATAAATTGTAGAAATTCTCTAATTTTAGCTTAGCTTGGAAAAAGGCCAGTATTGTAAGGTACCAAAGTTGATTGAATTTATTGATTATTGATAGCAAGCCATTGGTTTAATGAATAGAGTGTTCACCAATGGCCCGGGAGACTTGGGTTCTATTCCAGGTTGAGTCATACCAAAGACTCAAAAAATGCCTTGCTTAACACTTAGCATTATAAGGTAAGGATCAACGGTAAAGTGGAGCAATCCAGGGAATGGAGTAGTGCCCTCCCTTACACCTCGGTGTGGTAGCTATTGAAAAGGGAGCCTTCAGGTCACCCTCAATGAAGGTCACCAACTATACTTACTGATTGACTGTGAAACAAACTTGCTTCCCATTGCTGTTGTTCAGCGACTGCTTGAATTACATTTGTCTATATTTACCCTACCCTGCCAAGAACAAGATGTGATATAAGATTAATTTTTAAATGAAGTACAGCAAGTTTGAATTCAAGTTTTCTTCTTGACTACCAAGGCTTAAGAATCCAACCCTCCCTGCTATTTACCCATAGCTATGGGTACAACGCAGTTTCTTCCAAGCAGCGGTCGTGTTGATACAGCTGTATGGATGCACCACTTGGATGCAAACAAAACAGCTTGAAAAGAATCTAGACAGCAACTACACAAGGATGTTGCGAGCAATATTAAACAAGTCCTGGTGGCAACACCCCACAAAGCACCAACTATACGACCACCTGCCTCCCATCACGAAAATTATCCAAGTTAGACGAACCAGGCACGCAGGACACTGCTGGGGGAGCAGAGACAAGCTCATAAGTGATGTACTCCTGTGGACCCCCATTTATGGCCGAGCAAAAGCAGGACGACTAGCTCGAACATACATACAGCAGCTATGTGAAGATATGGGATGTAGTCTAGAAGACCTGCCGGAGGCGATGAACAATAGGGAAAAGTGGTGAGAGAGGGTCAGGGATATCCGTGCGGGCGGCACGACATGATGGTGATGATGATGGGTACAACAGAGGGATTTCAAAGGGTATTTGTATAAAGTAAAATACAAACTGCTTCATCCGGGATTTGAACTCAGATCACTGATTCTATTTCATACAATAATAACAGTTACATTCAGTCTCCTTTAAATATTAAATAGAGAAAATGTTATTATATCTGTATATCATTTGCATGTGGGCAATTCTCAATAACCTTCCTTGTGTGTAAATTTAGTGGAAAATGTTAATGAAAAAACAGCACAAATATTTTACTGACAAAAAGAGAACAGCAATCCATAAAGTTTAATGAAAAGGAAAATTGAAGCAGAAAGAGAGATAATTAAAAACTAAAAGATGTTTTCTTATCTTTTTGTTGTATTCCCTACCTCACTGGATCTTGTCTTCTTTATTGTATGAAGGCACAAGCTTATTCAAAGGAAGTTGCTATAAACTTCCTTTCCCCTGGGCCATAACCAGGTGGAACCAATTCACAAAAAAACCATTCTCTCCATTTTGCCCAATTTCCAGGTGTTCAAGTTAAACATCAAATATTTCCTGTGTACATTCCATTCAGCATTTTTGGATGAATTGAAAAATTATTATTATTATTATTATTACTCCTTGCGAGTTTTTCACACCAGCATTAATTGATGGTCTTTCACTGGAGTCTGGGTGGCAGCAAGTCTCCCTAAGTCTCAAGGACTTTTCTCAGTATTCTGGCCAACCTCAACAATGCTCTAATTTGGATGGTCTCTTCTCGTCCCCCAATTTCCAGCTCCTCTAGTACTTTTATTAAGCCTTTGGGGATTGTTCTGAGTGCATCAATTTGGTATCACTGTCACCTTTATGTTCTATAGCTTTTTAGTTCTCTGGCAAGATCTAAGTATTTGTCTCTTCTTTTGTTTTCTTTGGTTTTTACTCAGTGGTCGGCAGGGATGTCAAAGTCCACAATTTGGCAGGTTCTCTTCTTTTTTTTTAAACTATCACTAGATCTGGTCTTCTGACTGGGATTAGATAATCTGTATCACAAAATTCCCGAATTTTGTGCATATTATTCTCCAGGGCAGATTCCAGTTTGTGCATATACCATCTGTCAGTATGGTCAAATTTAAATTTCTTGCACAATTCCTATTGGATTACCTTCCCACCCAGTCATGTCTAGCCCTGTACTTTTTTTGTGTTTGTTGCATTCACTTATTATATGATAAATCATTTCATCTCTATCATCATATAACAAACACTTTCTATTCTGCTGTGTCTTATTTTTTTTTTTTTTGCTTTAATATAGTTGGTCCTTATGGCATTGTTTTGAGTTGCTATTAGAAGAGATTCAGTTCCTCTCTTAAAGTTTCCTTTCTGTAGCCATGTCCTAGTTTTTTGATGCGAGATTTCGCTTGTTTATCGCTTTCAGTTTTCTAGTAAAGTCTAGATACTTATCTCTCCTTGCTTTCTTTTAGTTTTACCTGGTGCTTGGCCAGAACAGCAAAGTTCACTATTCAGTAGGTTCTCTTTTTTTTGTTGACTATCACTAATAATGGTAATAGATGACTATTATTATTATTATTATTATTATTATTATTATTATTATTATTATTATTATTATTATCTATGTGTGATGCTTTTTTTAGAGAAAGAAAATGGATTTTTTAAAATTTTTCCAAAGAGTCAATTTTATTTTATTTTTATTGTTTTTACCCAGTTTTAAAATTTTTCTAGAATTTTTGAATATTGTGAACTGAAAAAAGAAAAAATGTCAACGTTGTATTTGTGATGGGTTTGTTTACCTTATAAGCCCGGAGAATAAATTCTGCGATAAAGAATTACTAACCAAAGTTATTCCAAAAATGGCAAACCAGTTGCAAGTTTTTGCCTGAATTTTGAATGATAGGATTTATTGTAATTCATTTTTTATTGTATAAACAATTTTTCTCTTGTTTTGTTCATTGTTCACAACATTTTAGATGATGAACACTTACATTCTGTTACTTAAAGTAAACAATCATCAAATAAGAATATGAGAAAAGTGGTTAATCAACCATTGTTGTTTATAGTGTGAGGTATAGTCACATAGCAAGATATCAGTACATGTGAGACTCACACAGAAAAAATTATAGAGAATTTAAGGCAGTCCAAAATACACCAATAGCATCATATAATCTGAATACATAATAAGAGATGAAAAAGGCAAATCTCTTATACTAAAATGGGATATTGGGGAAAAAAGTCCAAGCTTATAAAGGAGGTAACAATGGCTGCAAATTATGTCTGGAAAAAAATTGATACATCCTGGAACATAATATTACTTCTGGTATATTTACTATGGAATTTTTTCCGCTGGTATTCTTGGGAAAAGCATGCAGCCAATTATTCTCCCTCCAGTTATAAATGAATAGTAAGGCAGACTGAGCTCTTTAACTTTGATATGGCAGCTAATCTTGGAGGAGGAATACTCTGAATTAAAACCTGTAAAACCCCACCTAAAAAACTGACCTTGTGCAACATCCTGCTTATGCAAAGGGGTTATTAAATACATATTTACTATGGAATTGTCAGTGTGAACTGGATAGTTCCAGACAAATGCATAGAAATTTTGTTTTACTTCTGTTTCTTTACTTGTTTGTTTTATTTATTTTTGTTATTTTATTTGAGGGAGCCAGATGTTGTTTACTTCTAGACAAGATTTTCTGGTAAGTTTTATTTTGTTTACTTCTAGACAAGATTTTCTGGTAAGTTTGATGTTGTTTACTTCTAGACAAGATTTTCTAGTAAGTTTGATGTTTTTTACTTCTAGACTAGATTTTCTGGTAAGTTTGATGTTGTTTACTTCTAGACTAGATTTTCTGGTAAGTTTGATTTTGTTTACTTCTAGACTAGATTTTCTGGTAAGTTTGATTTTGTTTACTTCTAGACTAGATTTTCTGGTAAGTTTGATGTTGTCTACTTCTAGACTAGATTTTCTGGTAAGTTTGATTTTGTTTACTCCTAGACAAGATTTTCTAGTAAGTTTGATTTTGTTTACTTCTAGACAAGATTTTCTTGTAAGTTTTATTTTGTTTACTTCTAGACTAGATTTTCTGGTAAGTTTGATGTTGTTTACTTTTAGACTAAATTTTCTGTTAAGCATTCATGAAGTAATGGTTATCATTATTGGAAAGGAACATAGTGACATAAGTTCAAATTCAGGACAAGACTGTTTACACTTTACATTGCACTAACATCCTTGAAAAAGGTATGAATCCAAATATTCTCCCTCCAGCAATGGGTAAAAAGTAAGGGCGAAGGGACTTTTTTGATAAATCAAACCAATCTAGGAGAAGAAAAACTCTGACTTCAAACCTGTTAAACCCTGATTAGAAGTAACCTTGTGTCACACTCTGCTGAGAGGTTGGATAAATATATACACTCATACATGTATCTTATCACAAGCCATTTTCAATCATATCTCATCACAAGCCATTTTCAATCATATCTCATAACCAGTCATTTTCAATTGTATCTCATTACTAGCCATTTTTAAATCGTATCTGATCTCTAGCCATTTTGAGACAACTGCTGGAAAAGGGCCTTTCCCAATTCTTTTCATAATAAGCTTGATTGTGCTAATTCTATCATGTTTTACATACAAACTCCACTATATCAAATCTCCTTTTTTTTCAGATCTTTTCCAACTAAACTTTTTATTCTTTGGGCACCATACTGCAAACCTTTTGTACAATATGCTATCCTCTTTTTTAGCTGTATGTCCTCCCCACTTCCATTTTGATTGTTTTAATTATTTACATATCTCTAACTATTGTCTGCTCTCTAGGTAAATACATTCAGGATTTTCTGATGGGATCAACCAAATATATCATGTACACAGCTTCCTTTGGGCATCTTATTTACCTTTCTATTATGCAAACATCATTCTATAGGGCCTATTACCACCTTTTCTTCTTCAAGTGTGATCAGATATACTGGATTTGAAAGTGTCCTTTGATATTATGGTGTTCTCCCTGAAACAAAACCAACAGGAGAATAAATAAACATTATCATTAAGTCATGCCAACAGTATTGACTGCCTTAATTCTTTATTGCCTTTTGTATTTATTGCTCATCACTCTCAACAAGTGTTCTAGATGGCATCCAGTGTCTGCACAGAGCTGGTGAATGTATGTTTTTGCCATTTAGCCAACATTATTGTGTCCATGTGTAGGAGTCCATGGGAGAACACTGCTCATGGGTTCGTCCTTACAATTCCAGCAGTACCCAGAATGTCTTGCTCGGGTGGTTTGTGAGATGAGAGGTGAGTGGTCATACAGCTGCTGCTTTATAGGGTGCTGCTCATTCAAAATATTGCACAGCATTCCTTGTATTGTTCTCATCAAGTTTTTTCTCCAGGCATTTCATTAAAGTCCAAGTGGTGTGACAATACAATAGTACTGACATGGTTGAAGCTTGGAAGAAATTTCAAAGAGAACACAGCACTACTATTTATGTAATTGCAGCCTACACTACAAAGGGAGAAATCAGCGACCTTCTTAAAAATAAGAGTTGAGGAACACAGAAAAGTCAGCGTGCATGCTCAAAGACCTTCTCTAACCATTTGGCTGAGTGGTAACATGCATGTTTTGTTAACGTCCATGAGAAGTATGTGTCCTTCTATCACATAGCACCATATTTCAAATCTTTTTCTCACTCACAATTTTTTGTCCCCTTTTTTAGCTTTTCCTATGTATACATTCTTAGTTTCCTAAAATGTAATTTATAGTTACATATTTGGTTGTTACTTTTTCATATTATACTTTGTTCCGTCTTGATATTAAATGTAAAGTATATTAAATTCATTGCTGTGTAGATCCATTTACTACAGTATATATTTTAACAATGTAGAAATTATTCTGGATTCCCATGTGTTCAAAACATTAAGAGAACATACCAGCTCTGCACATGGATAAAAGACAGATGGACTACTGCTGCTGCTACTGCTATAATTCACTTATGGCCACAACATTAAGATGGTTCATCATTCATATGAGCCAAGTTTCTCAACCTTTGGAATTGATAATAACTAGGGCTGGCACATACTACTCACTGACCAGAGGGGTCCAAGCCTGCTTTAATATATTTTCTATGGATACTCCTTTATGAAAATTGTCATGTTGTCAAGTGAAAGTTCATATATTTTCTGTGAATACTCCTTTATGAAAATTGTCATGTTGTTGAGTGAAAGTTCATATATTTTCTATGAATACTCCTTTATGAAAATTGTCATGTTGTAGAGTAGAGATCTCACTTCATAGATTGGGATGGGGAATGTATCATTGATGGCGGATGCATAAGACTCTAGCATCAGGCTTGACAATAACCTGAAGTTAAACTTCATCAGTAACAATCACAACATACATTTCAAAAGAAAAAAGAAAAAAGAAGTACATTATAATTAACTGATATATCCCTGGGGGGAATATACTCAGTATAAATAAGACTCCACACGAAGTGTAAGTATAACAAGCTTATCGTTTGAAAGTACAACATAACAAATAATATATGGATACTCAGTTGTATCTTGAATGACAGAGTGGGTACTCTCATTTCACACACTTGGTTACCGCTTACACGTATCTTTTATAGACCGAGTAATCCATTCACAGGGGGTTTCAGGATCTTCCACTATATCATTAATATTAATAAATTTGAGTTAGTATCCGGTCCTTAATTAATTAGGAGTTTCTGTGACATAGTAGCTAATGTGTTAGACTGCAGCATTGTAATAAATGTGTTCAAACCCCAGTCACACTCTTCCATTCACTTTTGAACAAATAGCCCTGGGAATGGTACAAACCATTGCTGTCTTTCTACAAGGATGACTTTAACATTAAATAACTGACAAAGGTTGATATGCCATTAAACAAAGAGACCAAATGAAATCAAAAATTTCTCTGAGTTATTTGAGTGAAATGCCAAAAATAAAACTCTTTTTTTATTATTTTAAATTGGATAACTCCTTAATAAATGTGAAGTGAATAATTAGGAGAATAGGACGGCAAAAATTATCTAAACATTTTGGCATTACAAAAAAACAAAATAAAAAACTTGTTCTTCAGATTATTTATCTATTTACTTATTTATGTACATTTGTACTCTTACATATATAGATATGTGCGCGTGCATACACACACAACACACACACACACACATGCATGCACACACGCACACACACACACACAAGACCTGTCAAAAATGAAAGAAGCAGGAAGATTCTTCCTTTCCAGTCTATAAAATAGATTTAATTTCCTGTAAGTAAATTTGCTAAAATAGCCTCCATCACTTGTTGTGTTTTTCATTATACACAATCTTCTTTATTACAGACTCATTATCTTCTTCCACCACCACCACCACCACCACATTTATGATCTCCTCACACAATTCTTTTACTGCTCCCATTGTCATCTCTTTATTTCTCTTTTATTCATAAAGTTCTTTTCCTTTTTTTCTCTATCATCAGTCAACTGAAGACTGGAAACAGGAGACTCACTGATTTGTGTAACAATCATTAACAAATTATATATGAAAGCAGAGAGAGAAAGAGAGAGAAAGAGAGAAAGAGAGAGAAAGAAAAAGAGAGAGAGAGAAAGAGAAAGAGAGAAAGAGATCTAGCCAGCTTGAAAAGGTATTAAAACTCCTGTTTCCTCGGCCTTTTGGCTGGGCCGTCTGGCATTCGTGCCGGATGGGGTATCAAAACCAATGGCAGATTCAAGGCCAAAAGGCCTCCAACTTCAGTTGGGCCAACCTTGGATAGGCGAGCTGCTTTTCAGATCCCTATGCTCCCCTTGTATAGCACTAGACCTCACGGTCTAGTTCAAGCTATATTCTGGCATACGTGCCCGGATCTAGATTTAAGTCCGTGATACTGCTTGACTCATTAGACCCACATTGCACTTAGTGGGTCAATAACTAGCAGGGTTCGAGTCTCGGCATGTTCCCGACCTCATCCACCCCCTTTATTCCCACTTTAATGGGCCTTTGGGCTTTTTGACCTTGTGTCAAGTCCTGTATGGTGGGAGGCAGTGACAAATACATTAAAACTCCTGTTTTTGAAAATTAACAAAATGTATATGAATGCACTCCCTTAAAGAGAGAGAGAGAGAGAGAGACTGAGAGAGAGAGGATCTCTTGCCAGATTGAAAAGGGTTTTAAACTGCTTTTTATGAAAACGGTCCTTCTATATTACCAAATATAACTTAAAACAAATATATTTTAACCCTACTTGTTAAATCTCTATCAGCATGCACACATACCTAGACACACTTACACTTGCCCAGTCAGCTGGGGCTGTAGAATACACCAACTGCACCTCTGCAGAGGAGTAGGACACCCTCCCCCCAATGAGTGTCTGCATATGACACTAAGCAATCAGATGGTGAGGTTCCAGTGATGCTGGAGCTTTGGGGAATGTGGAGTTCCCCTTCATTGCCATGGCTCCCAGGTCCACTCTGGCCCAGAATGGTAGCACCTGATAGGGCCCTATCTATGGGTTAAATAGAACTAAACTGTGTACTTATGCTTAACTGAACTGTTTGAAATAGAACTGTTTTGATATCGACACTGCGTGCTTAAGCTGAACAGAATTGCTTGAAATAGAACTGTTTGACTAAACTAAATAGCTTGAAATAGAAATGTTTTTGACAATTAAACTGTGTATTCATGTTAAACTGGATTGTTTGAAGTAGAACTGAACATTTGCATAAAAATGGATTAACTAACACACTTACACATGCATATACAAATAAATACACACACAAACATATATATACATGCATACAAGAATCACAATTGGTTTTGCTCATATTTTGATATTTAGAATATTCTGATAATGATATCAAGAATAACTGAAATATTGACAAAATCAAGGCAGTAGACAAGATTACCTGAGTTTGATTCAAGGCCAGAAGTACTGAGCCTCCACTGAGAATGAAAGTTGCTAACACTGGTCTAATCATCTAGTACATGAATCATTACATCACACAATATGCCCAAAGCAGTCATTTACCAAGCTGGAAAGTCTTGATTCCTCTCTAAAGCACAGTTTTCATTCAAATTGCATGAAAGACAGACTTGCCCATGCAGCAAATCACCCTCACTAATATTCTTCAAGTGAAGAGTAAAGACCAATACATCTTGTCATTAAAGTTACCAGAATAAGGTGTTGAAATTGGGGCTCCAGCTTTGGATTTATCCTTAGGATTTACTCCCCAAAATTTTCCCATAGGTGAGTATGACAGCAGGGCAGCAGAAGTTTGTGTCATCTCTCTCTTAGGTGAGAAATTCCAGTCTGCTTTCCTATTTAATTAAAAGCAGAAGAGAGAAAAAATGGATTCACATCATCTCCAAGGAGATTAATGTCTCAGCTCTTCTAATTTAGGCCAATCGGATGGGGCTGTAGAATACACCAACTACATCTCTACAAAGGGGTAAGAAACCGCCCACCCATGAGTCTCCTAGATATGACTTTAAACCATCTGAGGGCAAGGCTCCAGCCCTGGAGCTTTGGAGAATGTAGAACACCCCTTCATTGCCATCGCTCCCAAGTTCACTCTGATTTGGGGTAGTAGCACCTGATAGGGTCCTATATATGGGTCAAATAAAACTGTTTGACATTTAAACTGTGTGCAAACAAATAATTTATGCTAAATTTAATTGTTAGACATAGAACTGTTTGATCATTTAACTGAGTGTAAAAAATGACTGATCTTTATTTGAATTGTTAGTGATACATCGCAATAGTTGGAATCATTTAACTGCGTGCAAATGAATGAGTACTGTTGAATAGAACAGTTCATGTTAAATATTTGTAACAATTTCACTGTGTGTAAATAAATAGTTTATATTGAATAGAATTATAAGTGTTCAGTAGCAATAATTCAAACCATTTGACTGTGTAGAAACAATAGTAATATGAGTGAGCAAACAAATTAGTTCTAATTCATTTAACAATGAAATTACTGATTAATCAATCTCTTACATATCAGGTATATCTATTTAAATGTGTGGAAACAAATGACTGATGTTAAATTGTTACAGTTATTTAGCAAAACTTGAAACCATTTAACTGTGTGCAAAAAAATGAGCTCAGTCTTATTTTAAAATGTTATCAACAAAATATGTTTACAAATCATGAATTTAATATATATGTATAAATAGGATTTGGCATTAAATAACCTACAATAGTTGATATTCAATAAAACCAAACCAAACCAAACCAAACCAAATCCTATATAGTTAATATATATGTATCAGCATGATTTGGCATTAAATAACCTACAATGGTTGATATGCCATAAAACCCAACCCAACCAGATCTTATATATTCGATATATATGTATAAATAGGATTTGGCATTAAATAACCTACAATAGTTGATATTCAATAAAACCAAACCAAACCAGATCCTATATAGTTAATATACGAGGATCATTAAATAAGTTTCCAGACTTTTTTCGTATGGGCACTTTTAGTGATACCGAGCAGGTCTGGACTATAGGGAGGCTGAGGAACTGTCTTGATGCCCATCTTGGTCAAATAATCTGTGACAAGGATGGAAGTATGGACTGGTGCATTGTCCTGGTGGAAATGCCACTGACCCGATTTGAACAGTGCTGGCCTCTTCTGATGGAATCTCTTCCTGAACTCCCTTAAAACCTCAACATAGTAACCCTAACCCTAACCCTAACCCTTTGGCCAATCAACTCTGATGTATTGACTTCCTTATTCCTTGCACACCTCTCATCATCCTTCACAGACTCCCTGCCTTCCTTGAATCTCTTATGCCACTCAAAAACTGATGCTCGATTCATGCAGATGGTCAAAAAGCCATCTGAAGCATTCCATACGTTTTTGTGGCATTTTTTCCAAGTTTAAAACAGAATTTTACTGCATATCGTTCTTCTAAAGTGTCCTCACGTCTAGATTGCATTTTTGAAATTCACCAGCTGTGACAATCAGGCTTTAGTAGGGTGTATTCCAATTGCTGCTGTAGCTGTTCACTTAAACCTAAAATCATAAAAATTGGTCAGTCATCTCATAAGATGTATAGCAATAAGATACTGAATTTTCAAGAGTCTACAACAATTTTAAATGCCTGTACAAAAAAAGTCTGGAAACTTATTGATTGCACCATGTATATGTATCAACAGGATTTGGCATTAAATAACCTACAATGGTTGATATGCCATAAAACCAAACCAAATCATATATATTTAATATATATGTATAAAGAGGATTTGACATTAAATAACCTACAACGGTTGATATGCCATAAAACCTAAGCAAACCAAACCAATCCTAGAAAACTTAATTTGTCAGTTTGTCTTCTCTACTCAACCATCTTGATATAAACCACCCAGTTGAAAGTCTTTAAAAGTATCTCAGAAGAAAAATAATCAAAGAAAGACTTACTAACTAGAAAAAGAAGAGGTGAATTCTCTGGTTAAAAATCAAAACTTTACCCACAAAAATCGTGAATGAAATATTTGTTATCCAAATGTTTGAAATACTTAAAGATAGTCAACGTTTACCATAAACATTTAGAATATTCTACTTCTTTAGAAAAACTCTCATATACAGAAACAGAAACAAACACACACACACACACACACACACACACGCACACACAAACACACACACATATATATATATATATATATATATATAAGCTCTCTTTCCGTATTTTTTAAAAATCTTCTTCATTACATTCTTACATTTCCTTCAACTTTGCTTTTCTTGAACCTTTGACATCACAAGACTGCACATATTGTAATTCAACTTTGAATGGAGTCAATTTATTGGTGGAAGTTGTTCACTGACTCTTGTGAAAACATTTAACACTTGTTCGTTTGTTAAAGTTGAAGATAAAATAACAAGCAGTGAAAATGAATACAAACTCAAACGTGCTACATCAAATTGATCTTTACAAAAAAATTATATGAATGAAAAAAGCATTTTTTTGTTTTTTTATAATTGAATGGCAAATGTAAAACTAAAGCAAATTTAACAAGTGATGCATTTTTCTGTGTTTATCAAAAGATAAGAAATTATTATTTCAATAAAAGTGGCGGTGCCTGTGGTATAATGGTTATTGTCGTAGGAAATGGACACGGCGACACAAGTTCAAATCCTGGACAAGACTGATTGCATTTCAAATAGCACTAATAGCCTTGGGAAGGGTATGAGTCCAATTATTCTCCCTCCAGCTATGGGTAAATAGTAGGACAGACTGGGTTCTTCAGCCTTGGTTAGGCAACTAGTCTAGAAGGAAAAACTCTGAATTCAAACCTGCTAAACTCCGCTTAAAAATTGACCTTGTCATATCCTGCCCGAACGGAGGAGTTGGTAAATAAGAATTATTTCAATAAAAGATTACATTTACCCAGTTCTTCTACTACAACTAGGATGCAAAACAAGGTCAGGTTTGAATCAAAGTACAGCTGGTTTGATGGCATATCAACCATTGTGGATTATTTAATACCAAATCCTTTTTATACATACATTTTAAATATATGATTTCTGAACACATTTTGTAGATAACATTTTAGAATGAATCTGGGCTCATTTTTTTGGTTTCAGTTATTTCTATCTGACATGAATAATTCTATTTACTATTAATCATTTGTTTGCACATAGTTAAATGTTTTCAAGTATTACTATCAAACACTAACAATTCAATTAAACATCTGTCATTTGTTTACACACAGTTAAATGATTCAGCAGTTCTATTCCAAACAATTCAGTTTAGCATAAGTCAACAAAGTTAAATGGTTCCAAATATAGCTATGTATCACTAAAAATTCAGTTAGTCATTGATTTGTTTACGCTGTTATATTACAAACAATTCTATTTCTAACAATTCAATTTAGCATTAGCCGTTTGTTTGCACTCAGTTTGAATGTCAAGCAGTTCTATTTGACCCATAGATAGGACCCTATCAGGTGCAACTACTCTGGGCCAGAGTGGACCTGGTAGTAATGGACTCCATATTCCCCAAAGTTCCTGCATCACTGGACCCTCACCATCTGATTTTTTAGTGTCATATCCAGGACACTCATTGGGGAAGTCTTACCCCTTTGAAGAGATGCAGTTAGTGTATTCTACAGCCATAGCTGACTCGGCCACAGCTGGTTTGAATTCAAAGTTTTCTTTCTAGACTAGTTGCTTACCATCATAGCTAAAGAGTACAGTCTGCCCAATTATTTAACCTTTATTGGGCAGAGATGGATTCATGCCTTTCCAGAGATTAATAGTGTAAAGGGAAACGTAAACAACCTTGTCCTAGACTTAAACTTGGCATAGAAAAGCAGAATAACATTGGTTTATTCTATAATATTTTTGTATGCATGTTTCAGAAAAATATTATAACACTAATTTAGATAATTTCATCTAGTTTATTCAAGAAATATTTTATGAAGCCAGAAAGTTCAGCTATTAAAGAAAAAATGTTTTGTCTTATCTATTATAAGTCTATTTACTGCTAAATAAAAAACCTAAGTGAATGTCTTCTAAGTGTGCTAAATCCATAATTTTTGACTGGATTTAGCTCCAGACTGTCTACTGGTCATATTATTGATTTTATATGCCCTTCCTGAAGAAAAGTTTTAATCCCTTTTGCTCCATGACAAGATGCATTATTGTCCTATCAGTCATTAGTTTATTTACTACCAAATAAAAAAAAAACAAAGGGAACATCCTCTATATGTACTAATTCCATAATTTTAGCCTAGGGCAGCAATAATAAGAAATAAAAGGATATTTAAATTGTGGAGTAGTTTCTCATTGCCTTCTTTCCATTTTGAATTCAGAGTCACCTTTTTTCAAGACTTATGACTCATCACTGTGGTTAGAGAACCAAGTTAACGCCTGCTCAGGAGAGAAGTGGATTCATGCCTTTTTCAAGGGTATTTGTGCAAAGTGAATGCAAACAGACCAAACAAAAACTTGAACTTGGTCCTCTAATTGTGCAAAAAATTGTTATCCTTCTTGACACTTCTAAGTTTTAACTAAACTAATTATATAAAATATGGCATTGCAAATAAGAGAATCTCCCATTCTGCTATAGAAACCAGATGATTCCTTTAACATCATTCCGCAAACAGAAGGTTTTTTTCAAGATATTCTATTTCTTTACTTTTTCATATCGTTAACAGTTGATGAACAAAAATGTTACAGAACTTCTATGACTTTTACATACAGACATGACAATCTAATTTTATGAAAACTTCAACCTTCTTCTCTCACTTAAAGATGGCCCAGTTTTTATGCTTAGCAAATTCTATTCAAGTTTGACTTTCTTTCGGAAATAATCGCAAGTGTTAAATCTAAACAAAATAAGCTAAACATTTTACAAAATCAAGAATCTACCAGTGACATCAGTGTCAAGCATGTCAATTGCTCTGATAGTCATAAGAATTTTAAGTGACTTCCAGAATAATTTTGTTGACAGAAACAAGAGTCAGAATTAATGTTTCAAGGGATATTAGAGTTTCTCATTGTTTCTAGAAACATCTTACTTTAAAACCAAATGTACAAATAATCTGATTAGTTAGGCTTATAATTATCTTTTTATCAAGTACCAGGGTGAATCAAAAGTTTTGCAATATTTTAGTAATATGAGGCACAATTTGGCAGCATTGGATACGTTTGCAGAGATTGTGAAGGTGATTAGCTACACTGGACTGTGAGATGCCAAGCTCACCTGATACTCTCCAAGTACTTCTTACTGGATTTGTCTCTATGGCTTGGAGCACACACAGCCTGTTGAAATTATCACTTTAGTTAGATCTTGTTAGAATTACTGATAATAGTATTGTTGGGTTAGAGTTATCTGCCCCAAATCCCATGTTGAATAAAGGTCAGGTTATTTACCCCTAGTTTTTGTTACACTCTCTGTAAACACTGTGTATATTTTAAAAGGTTGTCCTTAGATTTTTGTCCCATTGATTGAATTAAAGTATCCTACCTGGAATATATGAAGATAAATACCTGTACTTAAAAAAAGGTGTGTCTAATTTTTATGTCAAATTAGCTTTGTAAATACCCAACACAGCTGTTATGACCGATTATTAGGGGTCAATAAATAAATAACTCAACACTGAGATATGAGGTGCTACCCAAATGTATCTAAGTCTCTGAGGAGGGCCTCCTTGGTTCAACGTACACAAAGACAGGCAAGGTGCTTACTACAGCTGCTACTGCTGCTCTCTGCTCTACCAGCTTAATTTGTAGCAGAAAGAAACTTGTATTTTTGTTTGGCGCATAATTTAATTTGACCGTTAGAGTTGCCAAACATTTTCACCCAATCAGGATGGCTTGTCCTATTCAGCCCAAACCATATTTCCTAGCAGCACCAAAAATTGAAGAAAACCCACGAAACTCTCTCTCCCTCAGAAATCCTCAATGGGAACGGACGTCTATTTGTCTGCTCTTGAATAGCAGTAGCAGCATCATACACTATGAGGAGAGCCATTTAGTTTATGGACCCCTTGGGTCTATTCTTCTAGACCAAGGGATCCTAGATAAAAACAAAATAAATGATACACTCTAACAACTTCCTACCTTCTTTCCTTTATACGAGCCTCACAGCATACCAGCGTAAACCCCTTACTTCATGCTGCTGTTAAAACCTTCATTTAAAACCTAACGACGTCTTCATTCTTCTTCAACCATCTTTATTTTCCATCAACATTTAGTGAGGGATAACAACCAATGAAATACCAACACTACCAACAAAATACCAATGCTACCAACAAAATACCAACACAACCAATGTAATACCAACATAACCAATGTAAAAACCAACTTAAACCTTAAACCAAAAACCCAATAATAATAATAACATCCCCATTGCTATAAGTTCTTGGATAATATTCTTTTTGGGTAAGTCAATAATTCTGTTCATAGGTGAGTCACCTACAACAACAGCCTTTGAATTCACAATTTTAGGCCTGCCTGACCTTGTCTAATCGTCAAGATTCTTGTCACCTGAGCAGATTTCTTGAGTTATCTGGTTACCATATTGTGATCACCTTTTGCACAACAAATGTTTTTGCTTCCTTCTACAAATATAAAGCATAAGTTTTTGGATAAGACTAGGCTACACATTCATCTATGTGGCTTTAAATTCATGTTTGGTTTGGTTTTATTGCATATCAACTATTATTGATTATATAATGCCAAATCTTCCTTATACATATGTATTAAAATATATTAAAAATTTAATTTGTAAACACATTTCATTAATAACATTTTTTAAATGTGCCTAAGCTCATTCTTATGTACCCAGTTAAATGGCTCTAAGTATTACTATGTATCACTAACAATCCAGTTAAACATCAGTTTACACACAGTTAAATAATCAAACAGTTCTATTTCTAACTATTAAATTTAGCATAAATCATTTGTTTGCACACAGTTTAAATGTCAAACAGTTCTATTTGACATATAGATAGAATCCTATCTATATTTACCAACCCCTCCACTCAGGCAGGATATGACACAAGGTCAATTTTTAAGCAGAGTTTATCAGGTTTGAATTCAGAGTTTTCCTTCTCCTAGACTAGTTACCTCACCAAGGCTGAAGAACCTAGTCTGCCCTACTATTTACCCATAGCTGGAGGGAAAATAATTGGATTCATACCTTTCCCAAGGGTATTAGTGCTACGTGAAATGCAATCTGTCTCGTCCAGGATTTGAACTTGTGTCGCCGTACCCATTTCCTACGACGATAACCATTACACCATGGGCACCTCCAATAAATAGATAGAATCCTATCAGGTGCTACTATTTCAGGCCAGAGTGGACCTGTGAGCTATGGCAATGAAGGTTACTCTGCATTCCCAAAGCTCCAGCATTACTGGAGCTTTATCATCAGATTGTTTAATATTGTATCCAGGACATTCATGAGAGGAGTCTTACCCCTCTGCAGAAATGCAATTGGTGTATTCTACAGCCCCAGCTAATTGGGCTATCATGCACAGAGTGAAGCAATATACAACATATCAACACACCAAATACTATGATACTATCAATCACAGAGGGTATCTCTCCACTGTTTGAACTGTTTTAGTCATGAGATATACACACAGCAAACTAGTACATAACAAAACTTTGCAAAACTTTTGACTTATTCTGGCATGTTTAATTAAATATCTATAAGTAAAAGTAAAGTTAGCGACTGTAGTCAAGGGTTACATGAAAGTTCCCTTTTCAATAGCTACTACACTGAGGTTTAGGGGAGAACGCTACTCCTTTCTCTGGATTGCTCCACTTTACCCTAGAAACGTACCTTATAATGCTGAGTGTTAAGCAAGGAGGTATCAAGTACCACTTTTTGAGTCTTTGGTATGACTCGACCGGAGATTGAACCCCAGTCTCCTGGGCCATTGGCAAACAAGGGTTAAATATCTAAACCTAATTTTTTTCCTGCCCTGTTACTGAGGCTAAGAATATGCTGAATGTATCTCTTGCAGAGAAGTAAGACCTTTCTCACAGGGGAATATGAAGTATTCCTTCATTGTCATTACTTCCAGATCCACTCTGATCTGGAGAGGTAGTAATTGTAAGGTTCCCATCTATAGTGAAGGAGTCCCTTTGACTAACATGCTGGACAACAACATCATAGTAAGCAAGTTCAAACTCCAGCTGTTCCCTTTCAGATTAATATCTTTGGGGGAAACATAAATCCCCTTTCCTCCACCCAACAATGGTTTAAATTGTACCTCTACTTTTCTTCTATAAGAATAGCTTTGGCATTAAATAATCCACAAAGGTTGATATGCCATCAAACAAAGAAACCAAATCAAACTAAACCTCTGGGTTAAATAGTACCATTACTGTTCTTCTATAAGAATGGCTTTAGCATTAAATAACCCACAAAGGTTAATATGCCATTAAATAAAGAAACCACCAAACCCATTTATGGATCAAACAGATCCTCTAGACATAAAATTACCCTAGATGGCTAAAAACAATCAATCTAATATTTTTTCTCATTTCAAGAATAATTCTGATCTCATCTCGAATTCTTTTGTATTTTGCACAAAATTTTTTTTGTCAGAATTTTACTGGTTTAAGGAATTGATCGAATATTCTTCCAACTATTTTATGGATTCCTTATTCAAATACAGAAAGAGAAAAGAGGAAAGCATTGTTGGTATTTGAGAATAATAGCTGTCATCCCCTAAAAGACTGACAATCAAACATTTTCCCTTTTAACGACAGATTGCCAGTGAGGGATTTCATTTCTCTGTTAATTTAGCCCATTTCTGGGTTGGGTCCACCTTACTTACTTCTTTCTGTGATAAAGTCTTAGCAAGTGAGGAAAAAAAAAAGAAACAAAAAGAAAAAAGAAAAACAAAAAAACAAACCCTTTGACATTCTCTTTAGTCAAAATCTTTTGCTAATGCAGCTGGCTGATAGGCCTTTACCCAATTATTCAACCCTTTTTCAGCAAATAAATAAAATAAAAATAAAAGCTTTTGTTATTTGATCCTTCTGACCCTAATGGCTTAACAAAGTAAAGATCTCCTTTTAATTCCCTATGTACTTAATGCTGGTGGTTCTAAATAGAATTTGGCTTTAGTAAAATAAATTTCTTTGATAACTCCTGACCCTGGCCAAAAAAAAAAAGACTTACTGAAAAAAGATGTTGCCCTATTATTGGCATTTGATTAACAGTTGCCTTCCCTGGCTAATAAGCTAAACGCTGACTCCCATGTATAGGATTTTAATCATAATTAATTGCAAACAGATAAGAGGCAGTACTCTCTTATTAGCATTCAATGATTACCATCCTTGATAAATTATAATAATCAGAGTGAATGCAAATATACAACCTACATTATTATTATCATTAAGTTGCAAATTGAATTAAAAATTAGTCTATTCAACTATTTCAATATTTTACAAAAATTAAAATCTTGTTGCGATATGCCACTTTGAGTTTTTTTTGGTAACATTCATAACAAAAATCTTCTAACAATATGCCATTTTTGTTGTTTTATGGTAACATATATCATAGAAATCTTGTAACGATATGCCATTTTTGGTTTTTATGGTAACTTACATAATAAAAATCTTATGATATGCCACTTTTGTTATTTTATGTTACTGAATGAGAAATAACCAAAATGGAGGTTGGAAATGAAATGGAAATCTTTATAACATTAACATAATACAGTACTCATCAGCAGCATGAAGAAGGTAAACCACTGCTAGTAGTGTATTACTTAGCCAGCATATTACCCCCACTTACAATAGTGTCCCACATATTTATGAGGATTGGAACATACCCACTTATGTTCATAGGTATGGCATATAACATTATGATATGCCACTTTTTTGATTTTTGGTTAACACATAATAAAAATCTGGTGACACTATGCCACTTTTATTGTTTTATGATATCATATTATAAAAAATCTTCTTATAATATGCGACTTTTGTTTTTATGGTAACATATGTAATAAAAATCTTGTTATGATATGCCATTTTTGTTGTTTTATAGTAACATATGTAATAAAAATCTTGTTATGATATGCTACTTTTGTTTTTATGGTAACTTATGTAATAAAAATCTTGTTATGATATGCCACTTTTGTTGTTTATAGTAACATATATAATAAAAATCTTGTGACAAAATGACACTTTTCTTTTTTATGATAAAATACATAATAAAAATTGAACTTTTATAATACAGATAACTGTGAATTAACTTTGAAAAGACTATAATTGTAGTTATTTGCCAAACTTAGTTTAATTTGGTACAAGGCCAAAAGTATGGAGCACCCAGTGAGAATCAAAGTCACTAACACTATTCTACTAACCTAGTTCATGAAATATCACATCACATAATACACCTTGAGTAGTCATTTATCAAGCTCAGCTTAGCTTAGTTTGATAAAGAGGCAAGAAGTATGGGGCACCCAGTGAGAATCAAAGTCACTAACACTATTCTACTAACCTAGTTCATGAAATACTACATTATGTAATACACCTTAAGTGGTCATTTACCATGCTCAGCTTAGCTTAGTTTGATAAAGAGCCAAGAAGTATGGGGTACCCAGTGAGAATCAAACTCTCAACTATCTACTTACATAGATTTCTATTTATTATACCAATTAAGACACCTTAAGGACTAAAACTGCTGCAGTTATCTACTAAGGCCTCAAGTTGCTTAAAGTACCTGTTTTTCCTAAATGATCACCCATCTAACAACTGAATCGGCTCATAGTCGCTTAACCTAGATGATCTTTCAGTGCGACTTGACTGTTTTTCACTGGAACAGTAGTTGATGGATACATATGAAAACTCAAAAGTCCAAAAGAAAATGACATAAATACATCTCAACAACCTAAAAGGTCATTCAGAAAGATCAATCAATTCATTATTGATTAGACTCTCTTTTTTTCTCCCTTTCCTCTCCCCATGTCTCTTTCCTGCTACCTCTTCATCTTTCTTCATTTCTGTCACTTTTTCCTCTCTTTCATTCTTCTCCTTCTCCTCTCCATTTTCTCCTTCTCCCTTCCTTTCTTTCTCTTTCTCTCTCTTTCCCTCCTCTCCCTATCTCTTCCCCTCCTGAATTCTCTTTCCTTACACCTTTTCATCTCTCCTCCTTCTTTTTTCAATCTCTCTCTCTCTCTCTCTCTCTCTCTCGTTCCTTTTTCCATCTCTCTCTTCCTTTATCTATCTTTCACTATTCCTCTCTCTACCTTTATTTCTCTTTCTCTCTTTACCTCCTCTGTCTTCTAATTTCTCCTTCCTTTTCCCTCTCCCTCCCTTTTTTTCCTCTCCGCCTCCCTCCCTCCTCTCTCTCTGTCTCTGTCTGTCTGTCTGTCTGTCTGTCTCTCTCTCTTCAGATTTTTAGACTGCCTGAATTCAAATTCTTATATAAGCTGTGATCATTTATGACACACAATTTATACTTGGAGTAAAAATAGATTTTCAATTTTAAAAACATGATTGGTTGATTGATTTTAACAGCATATCAACCCATCTGGCATTATTTGATGGTTAAAGAATCATGGAATTGTGTTCATTGTACGTTCATATTTCACATTTTTAGTGTAATTGTTTCTTAACAGTTTTTCTTTGCACATAGCTCTATCAAATATGAATAATATTTAAACAGATCTATTTGACATATAGATTGAACCCTAACTACCTCTCCAGACTGGACCTAGGAGTAATTGCAATGAAGGAGTACTCTATACTCCCCAGATCTCCAGAACTGGAGCCTGTGAGTAATGACAAAGAAGGAGTACTCTATACTCCCCTGATCTCCAGAACTGGAGCCTTGGAGTAATGGCAATGAAGGAGTACTCTATACTCCCCAGATCTCCAGAACTGGAGCCTCACCAGCAGATGCAGTTTTGAGCCACACCCAGGACACTCCTTGTTAGTGGTGGGGAGGCTTACCCTTCTGCATGGAAAAGTGTATTCTTAATCTTACTGACAGAAGTGAATATACAAACAAGGTAAAACAAGTTGTTCCCAAGAATTTTAAGAATTGAATTAAATTTTGAGATGAAATTCTGGATTTATGAAGAACAAGAGAATTCATTTGGAAAGTCATCAATTTGTCTCTGATGAGTTTGAAAGAAATAAAAACAATTTTTCAAACTAGCAATCAAACATATTGGCAATGATTAACAGTGTGCACAATATTTGATACCGACCTAAGTTTGACATGACCGTAGCTACACACAAAGAAATAATTAGACTCTCTTTCCAAAGTTCATTGTGAATTAATAGCCATTGTATCTGCCAAGGTTTTATGCACTCAACCTTTATCCAATTTGTATAATACAGGAAAATTTGTAGCTTGATTGGCCAACAAAAATAATCAAAAACATTCCAAAGAGAGTGGCTTAATCATTTTTTTACCAATTGACTAACATCTATTATCTTTTAGTTTTATTGACATGATTTGTTTTTTACTGATTTTTTTTTTCAGTTCTAGTTTTTTGGGAATTTTTTAAGCTTAAGAATCTTTTTTAAATGAGAAAACATCTTTGCTGACAAAGAATTACTAGGGTGGGTCAAAAGTTTGTCAATATCTTGATACGTACCAGTTTGCGGCATGTATATCATGTGACTTAAGCAATTCAAATTGTGGCAGGTACCTGCATAGCTAAGGACTATACACAGACATGCATATACATATACATATATACATGCATTTGTGTGTGTATATGAATATTAGGGTATTTATACATACATACATACATACATATATATATATATATATGTATGTATTCATATGTATACACAAATACACACGTATTTGTGTATGAGGGTGTATAAGTTAGTATGCATGTGTGCACATATAAGTATCCCAACTGTTTTTTATCAAAGTCCGTTGCAAGAATATTTACTAGAGGTAGTTGGTGCATTGATATGTTATGCATTGCTTCACTCTATGTGTAATTTCGATGCTACAGAGATGAACATGTAATGTAGTCTATCTTGAGAACTTATGCTTTACAGGTTCTAACCGGGCGACAACACCATAGAAGCAACTAGAAACTTTTGTTATGCAAAAGGTTTGGTTTGGTTTGGATGTATGGCATTGTTGGTTATTTAGTTCCAAATCCTGTTTATACATATATATACTAAATATATGATTTGTAAACACATTTTGTAGATACACATAGTAAATGATCAAACTGTTCTATTTCTAACTATTCAATTTAGCATAAGTCATTTGTTTGTACTCAGTTTTAATGTCAAACCGTTCTATTTGACTCATAGATAGGACTCTATCAGGTGCTACCTCTGCAAGTCAGAGTGAACCTAGAAGCTATGACAATTAAGAGGTACTCTGCATTCTCCAAAGTTCCAACATTACTGGAGCCTAAACCATCAGATTGTTTAATGTCATAATCAGGACACTCGTTGGAGGAGTCTTATATCTTTGTAGAGATGCAGTCAGGGTATTCTACAGCCCCAGCCAACTGGGCAAGTGCAAAAGATGATGATGCAGTTGATCAACCTACAGTAACCAAATTGTTCAAGACATTTTGCTCAATTTGCAAGAATGTTGACAATCAGGCAAAGTCAGGTAGGTCAAAAATCATGGATTCCGAGGTTGTGTTCCATGCCATTGAGACAAATCTGGTGAATAGCATCATCATCATCATGTCGTGCGGCCAGCACGGATATCCCTGACCCTCTCTCTCCAAGTCTCCCTATCATTCATCGCCTCTGGCAGGTCTTCAGGGTTACATCCCGTATCATCACATAGCTGCTGTATGTATGTTCGAGCTGGTTGTCCTGTTTTTGATTGGCCATATGCGGGGGTCCACAGGAGTACATCACTTACGAGCTCGTCCTTGCTTCTCCACCAGTGTCTGGCATGTCTGGTTCGTCTAGCTTGGATAGTTTTCGTGATAGGTGGTAGGTGACCGTATAGTTGGTGCTTTGTGGGGTGTTGCTGCCAGGACTTGTTCAATATTGCTCTCAACATTCTTGTATAATTGCCATCTAGCTTCTTCTCCAGCTGTTTAGTCAGCGTCCAAGTAGTGCATCCATATAGCAGTATCAACACGACCGCAGCCTGGAAGAAACTGCGTTTCATTTTATCGGTAATGTTTGATTTCCATGATCGAAAGCCTATTGATAGCTGTCCATGCCTTCATTAGCCATGTGTCGATGTCTTTTTCAGTTGATGAGACACTGCTTCCTAGGTAGGTGAATTTGTCGACGAGTTTCCGAGAGGTTCCGTCTAGTGTAGAGATGTCACCTTTCTAATTAAAGCACATAAATTCAGTTTTGTATGCATTAACATGGAGTCCAATGCCTGCAGCGACTCGTTCCAAGCTATGCAGTAGTGTTTCAGCTTGGTTGGGTGTATTGGCCAGTAGCGCTATGTCATCGGCGTAGTCGGCGTCGGTAATTGTTTTTGTGGGGTACCTTCTGCTTCTTTTCTTTGTCAGCACAAAGCCGTTTTCCCTAATGTTATCGATCAATGTCCTAAGTACATAGTCTAGACAGATGATAAAGAGGTATGGGACTAGCGTATCCCCTTGTAGTACTCCTGCTACAATGTCGAAGTATTCTGTGTCTCCATCCAGTGAACGCACTTTTACTTTGGTGTTTCTGTAGAGAATCGTTATTGCTGCTACGGTTTCTTCTGGTAGGCCGTATGCTAGTAGGATTTGTTCCATTTTTCCTCTGTGAATGGAATCAAAGGCCTTGGTAAAATCGACAAATAGTAGTGTCGCCTGTAGGTTTTTTGCCTTTACGCCTTCTAGTATTCTACGGATGGTCAATATTTGTGAGGTCGTGGACCTGTTTCTTCTGAAGCCATTTTGGTTTTTCCTCAGGATTTTGTCGATTTGGGGTACTATGCGGTTTCATAGTAGGGCATTGTAGATTTTGGCTGCTAAGCAAGCTCAGCCTCTCACAGTCCAGTGTGGTTTGTTACTTTCACACCTGCAACAAGAGCATCTGGAGTTGCCAAATTGTGATTCACATAACTAAAATATTATAAAACATTTCACTCACCCTAATAACAATATTTCATGAGGTTTTTTGCAACTATGAATACACTAAAGTTCTTTTCTTCATCATCCCTACCAAAACAGGGTAGGGTTTTACATGCCATCTAATATGGTAGTTTGCCAGCCATCACTCAACAATAAAGACTCCTGATTAATTGTAGAATAAGACCATTTGAAATAATACTTATAAAGTAAGTAAAGTTGGCGACCATAGTTGAGAGTGACCCGAAGGCTCCCTTTTCAATAGCTACTACATCGAGGTGTAGGGGAGGGCGTTACTCCTTTCCCTAGATTGCTCCACTTTACCCTTGATCCGTACCTTATAACGCTGAGTGCTAAGCAAGGGGGCATCAAGTACCATTTTTTGAGTCTTTAGTATGACTCGACCCAAGATTGAACCCCAGTCTCCCGAACACTCTACTCATTGGCCTGGTTGATACTTATAATTTTCAAATATCATCATATTTTTAAAAATTTAAGAGATTATGTCTTCAATTCATATTGAATTAAAAAGTAATTACTTTTATGATTGATTGAGTGATTTTCAAAGCATGTCAACCAGTCTGGGGCTTTTTATGCCTAAAGGTTAGGAAATCACGTTCATTGTTCAATTGTATTTACTTTTTTTTGTGTAGTTATTTCTTAACAGTTTTTTGCACACAGTTATGTGATATCAAGTACTTCTATCTAATACAAATAATTTGTACACAGCTGAATGGTTTTAAGTGTTCCTATTGAATACTAATAATTTATATACATTTATTTAGTTTCTAGTAACTATTTCTATCAAATAATAAATATTTGTTTGCACACAGTTTTATGGTATCAAGTAACAAATAATCATCCTTAGTAAACAAATCTAGCTTCAAGAAATTATTCTTGATACAAATAATTCACAGTATAATGGTATCGAGTATTCCTATGATTTATTGGTTGTGTTTTATGGCATATCAACCCATGTAGGTTATTTAATGCCAAATCCTGTTAATATATATATATATATATATATAATTTGTAAACAAATAGTTTGTAGGTGAGATTTTTACATGTTTGTTTGCATACAGTTAAATGGTTTTAAGTAGTAGTAATTTACTAATCTTTTGCTTAGATGAAGCATAAGGTCATATGAACGGGACACCCAGTGAGACTCAAACTCATTCATGTAGGTTTGCTAGTCAAGCTTGCTAACCATTACATCACTAGAGGCACCCTTAAATGGTTTTAAGCATTGCTATTCATTGTTTGCACACAAATTGTTTCAACTATTGCTACCAAACACTAATAGTTCTATTTGCACAGTTAAATCATTTCAAATATTACTAACACACATAGTTCTATTAACTCACGGTTAAGTGTTTTCAAGTATCACTATCTAATACTAATAATTCATTTTGATATTAATTATTTGATGGCACACAGTTTAAGGGTTTCAAATAAAGAAAATGATTAAAAAGTTCTATTTGACCCATAGATGAGACCCAATCAAATACAAATAATTCTTGCCCAATCAACTGGGGCTGCAGAGGAGTAAGACCCCCCCAATGAGTGTCCTGTATATGACACTAAACAGTCTGATGGTGAACTTCCAGTGATGCTGGAGCTTTGGGGAATGCAGAGTACCCCTTAATTGCCATTGCTCCCAGGTCCACTCTGGCCCAGAATGGTAGCACCTGATAGGGCCCTATTTATGGGTTAAACTGAACTGTGTACTAATGTTAAACTGAATTGTTTCAACTAGAACTGTTTGACTAAACTGAATAGCTCGAAATAGAAATGTTTTTGGCAATTAAACTGCACTTACATTTAAACTGAATTGTTTGAAATGGAACTGTTTTTGACATTGAAAATGTTCTTACACTAAACTGATTTGTTTAATATAGAACTGTCTTGACATTTAACTGTGTGTAAACAAAACCTGTACTTATACTTTGGTATAAACTAAACTGAATTATCTGAATTAGAACTGTTTGACTAAAAAATATACTGTATACTTACATTTAAACTGTGTGCTTATGCTAAACTGAATCATTTGAGATGGAACTGTTTTTGACATTGAAACTATACTTACACGAAACTGAATTGTTTAATATAGAACTGTTTAATATTTAACTGTGTGTAAACAAAATCTGTACTTATACTAAACTGAATTAGTGGAATTAGAACAGTTTAACTAAACTGAATAGCTTGAAATAAAAATGTTTTTCACGATTAAACTGTACTTACATTTAAACTGCGTACTTATGCTAAACTGAATGGTTTGAAATAAAACTATTTTCATAAAAATGGATTTGGCGTTAAATAACCTTTAGCCAAAAGTTTTGTTGTGATATTTTAGGCCAGAAGATATTTTGTTATTGTTGTGCGAGGATAAGTTGGTGTAACATATGTGTGTTGTGTTGTTTCCTCGCTAAGTTTGTAAGGTAATAAAGGAAGGATGAAGAAGTAAGATGCCAATAGTCAAAATGTGTTTTTAAGAATAGTTCTTATTTGCAACATGGAAAATGTAGTTTGCATTTGTGCTGCAAGACTTGTGGTGAGTAAGATTGTGAGTAAGGAGACGAAATGGAGATATGATAGAGTTGAGAAAGGCAGCGCGTATCGTTGGACGTGCGAGGGATTGTGATTGCTGTAGTTTAGCAAAAGCCATGTTGCAGTTTGAGGAAAATGAACTTTGGAGTCACCGTGAGTTTTGTGCATCTGGTGGAGAGTGTGCATTGTCTCCATTAAAGTGGCCCAGAGGTGAATTGAGAGCTAGGTGTCGAGAGCTTAATTGTGCGTCGCATCGACATAGCCAATTTTGGGGGTGACATAAAGTTGTGCCTGTGCGTGGCATGTTGAATGTAACTAATTTATATTCAACTGGGATTCCTTGTAAGGAATCCATAAATTAGATAGGTTCCCTCATGTGTCCATGCTGCTGCTGCTGCTATATAAGAGCCACCAGTGAGATGTCTGCACTGGGTGGCGTTGTCCAGCTAAAGAGAATGTGTTTGGCAGCTTATCCAATTTTTGCTGCCCGAGAAAGGAGGTCCGGGTTGAATAGGATAGGTCATCCTGATTGGGTGAAATTAAGTGTTGAATTAAATTGCGCACCAAACCAAAATATGAAATTTTCTTTTCACTACAAACCTATAAAGGTTGATATGCCATAAAACCCAACCAACCAACCAACCAACAAATAATTCAAGCACATTTGCATGGTTTCAGGTATTCCTATCTAATACTAATAATCATATGGTTTCAAGTAATTATTTCTATTCAATAATATTTATTTATCTGCACGCTGTTATAGAATTTCAAGTAACAACAAGCTCAGTTGGCTGGAGAGGGCTGTAGAATACACCAACTGCATCTCTATAGAGGGGTAAGACCCCCTCCCTTAGTGAATGTCCTGGAAATAACACTAAACTGCATCTGATGGAGAGGATTCAGTTCTGGAGTACTGGGGAATGTGGAGTACCCCTTCATTGCCATTGCTCCTCAGTCCACTCTGACCCGGAGTGGTAGTAACTATTAAGGTCTCATCTATGGATCAAATAGAGCTATTCAACCATTTAACTGTGTGTAAATTAATGATTGATGTTGAATCGAATTATTAGAGTTTCATAGCAATACTTGAAAACATTTAACTGTGTGCTAATAAAACTTTTAATGTTAGATAGCAATACTTGAACCCATTAAAGTATGAGCAAACAAATAATTCATATTAAATAGAATTATTCACGTTAGATTGGAATACTTGAAACTATTTAACTGTCTGTAAAAATTGAACTATTCGTATTACATAGCAATACTTGGATCCATTTAATTGTGTGCAAATGAAGGAATAGTGTTGAATAGAATTATTAGTGTTAAATAGCAATACTTAAAACTTATTCTCTGCACAAAACAAAAAAATGAATCTTATTAATACCCTAACACATAAAGTCTTAATGATTTGCTCTGAATCTACACTTGATGTAGAGATTAGGTTTATCTCTATGACGTTTTGCAACAATGGTTTCCCATTAAATGTTGTACAAACAGTTATTACTTATAAAATAAATGAATTTAACAAAATTAAACAGATATCCATATAAAAGTGCCCTATTTATTTACGTCTTCCTTAGCAGGGTAGAATTAGTGAGAGATTTGCTAAACAAATCTCACAAACTGTATAGAGGTGCTATTTTTCAGCCAATGTATGGGTGATCTTTAACACTAAGCCCATTCTGCCATCTATCCAAAAAGATGTTCTTCCTCCTCATCACAGCACTGTCATGATTCCTCCTCATCATAATAATTCCCTTATTTACTTGTTTAGATGTAGTTGTAGTTCGCACTACATAGGAAGAATTAACCAGAGGCTAGATGCCAGAATTAAACTACATGTCCCTACAAAAATACATAACTTTATTGGTGGTCGGACTGATAATCTTAGGAATACATACGGGTCTTCAATTGCAGAAAACCTCATAAATAATTGTGACTGTGCTGTGAATTTTAGTGTGGACTTGTTCTCTATACTGAGCAAGTCACACTCTTCATTTCATCTGAAAGTATTTGAGACAATTTTTATTTTTATTTTGTCTGGCAGACATTCCCTCTGTTTACAGAGGGAATGTCTGCTAGGACTTAATATCATTTTTATATAGTCTTCAATACAATCCCCCCACCCCACATTATAAATATATCCATATTTTTTTCTAATTGTTTTACACGATATTTTCTTCGATTTAGCTCTGTTGAGACTACGTTGAAAAATAAACCTCATTTGGTCACATTCTGAAAGCGTATCTTGGTTAGTCTATAATCTGAAAGTATTGGAGACAATTTATATTTTGTCTGGCAGACTGCCTCTTTGTCATCATCATCATCATATCGTGCTGGTAGCACGGATATCCCTGACCCTCTCTCGCCACTCCTCCCTATCGTTCATCGCCCTAGGTAGGTCTTCAGGACAACACCCTGTATCCTCACATAGCTGCTGAATGTACGTTCGAGCTGGTCGCCCTGCTTTTGCGCGGCCATGTGTGGGGATCCATAAGAGTACATCTCTTATGAGTTCATCTCTGCTTCTCCAGCAGTGTCCTGCATGTCTGGTTCGCCTAACTTGAATAGTTTTCGTGATAGGGGGCAGGTGGCCGTACAGTTGGTGTCTTGTGGGGTGTTGCTGCCAGGACTTGTTCAGGATTGCACGCAGCATTCTTGTGTAATTGCCATCTAGTTTCTTCTCCAGCCGTTTTGTTAGCGTCCATGTAGTGCATCCATACAGCAGTATCGATGTGACCGCTGCCTGGAAGAAACTGCGTTTCATTTTATCGGTTAGGTCTGATTTCCATATAATCAATAGCCTATTGATAGCTGTCCATGCTTTCGTTAGCCTCGTTTCGATGTCCTTTTCGGTTGATTCGACGCTGCTTCCTAGGTACGTGAATTTGTCTACTAGTTTAAGTGGGGTTCCTTCTAGAGTGGAGATGTCCCCCGTTTGGTTATAGCACATGTATTCCGTTTTGTGTGCATTAACATAGAGGCCTATGCTTGCTGCTGCTCGTTCCAAACTATGCAGAAGTGTTTCGGCTTGGTCAGGTGTATTTGCCAGTATCGCTATGTCATCGGCGTAGTCGGTGTCGGTAATTGTTGTTGCGGGGTATCTTCTGCTTCTTTTCTTCGTCAGTTTGAAGCCATTCTCTTTGATTTTGTCAACAGAGGGAATGTCTGCTAGGACTTAATATTATTTCGATATAGTCTCCGATACAATATTTTTTTCTTTTCCATATTATTTTTACTATATATTTAGGGAGCAAGAGAGAGAGAGATAGACTGACTGTTCCCATCTGAAGATTGCAGTTCTTTTCTCAAAAAGATTACATGAAAATGGTAATAATGGTTTTTATCACAGAGTATTTGGACTATAAGTAAAATTGGCGACTGCAGTCGAGGGTAACCCGAGGGCTCCCTTTTCAGTAGCTACAACACTGAGGTATAGGGAAGGGTGCTACTCCATTCCCTGGATTGCTCCACTTTACCCTTGATCCTTACCTTATAATGTGGCATGTTAAGGCAGCATCAAATACCATTTTTTGAGTCTTTGGTATGACTTGACCTGGGATTGGACCCCATTTCCTGGACCATTGGCGGACACTCTATTCATTTGGCCAATGAGTAGAGTGTCCGCCAATGGTCCAGGAAATGGGGTCCAATCCCAGGTCAAGTCATACCAAAGACTCAAAAAAATGGTACTTGATGCTACCTTGCTTAACATGCTGTATTATAAAGTAAAGATCAAGGGTAAAGTGGAGAAATCCAGGGAATGGAGTAGTGCTCTCCCCTATACCTTGGTATAGTAGCTATTGAAAAAGAAGCCTTCGAGTCATCCTCAACTAAGGTCACCAACTTTACTTATTTGGACTATTGTCTTCATCTTCATTGTTATATTCATAATGTTTCAGTCGATACATCCTTCAGCCTTCTTCAGGTGTTTCACACTGTAATGGTAGTAATGGGACAGCCAAAGAGAAGGGGGCTAAGTGAACTATATTTATTTTAGGTTTACTCTTGTCATCTAGTAATGAACACTTTTTAAAACTTTTTAAAAATAGTCTTAAAAAAAAACTTGTTCATTCTGATATATGTATAAAGCCATATTTTGGAAATAATCTTTCTTGTAAACAAATTTTTTAAAGACCACAAATAAAGTTTGTTTTAATTTTTTTATCCGAAGATTTTCTGTCAACACGCAACACTACAAATGTTGTATTGAATCTTGTGCAGTGATTCATCAAATTTTTTTGCAAAGTGTTTTCTATCGTCATTGATAATTTTCAAAAGAAAAAAAAAGATGTTATAGTTTTTGAGGTGAGGAATTTGGGTGTCATAATGGCTAAAGTGCTGGCTAGAAACCTTGAATTTTGGACTCCACTTGCATGATTACATTTACTTTCAGACTAATACCCTTGGGAGGGGTATGAATGTTGTGGCCCCGGAAAGGGTCACTAATGAAAACGCAAACACGGATATTAGATAACAGATTATATTACACAAGAAAGATAGAGTTACATAGAAAAGGTAAGAAGTCTCGTACTGTTTGGATAACACCGATATTGATCTGCCCTCTGGCAGTGAAATCTCTCAGTACTAATAATGGTGAGAAGAGTCCATTATGGTGAGATGGGTAAGGCTCCCACAACAGTGAACTCCTTTATCCCCCCCAGTTATGAGTTAAATAGTATCACTGTTGTTCTTCTACAAGGATGGTTTTTGCATTAAATAACCCACTTTGGTTGATATGCCATTAAACAAAGAAACCAAACCTAACCAAACTTAAGTTTTTGAATTAAGAATAACTTTGAGGTATTAGGGTTTTTTTATTTCATTTGTTATGTTAAATTTTTCCAACACAAAAATTTATTGGTTGCAGCAACCACTTGAAGAAGGCTGAAGAATACATCAGCTGAAATAGTGTGATAAAAACAACAAAGTTAAGGATGATACTTTAAATAATTCAAAAGTTTTTAGTTAATTGCATGATTAATCAATTTCATTGTTAATTTTTTTTTATTTTAAATTTATTCAAACTCTGGGGCGAGGGTTCAATTTGGGAAATATTCAACTTTAGGAAAAAAAGTCTGAAGTTTGACTCATTGGCCATAATTAGTTTTTATTTTATTCATTTATTTCTTTATATTTTTATTATTTTTTATATAAATAACCTCACCAGATGGATTTGTGTTCAAGTCTGAAATCCTGGTTTTTAACATCTTAATGTAACACTTAAAATGAATTGCTTAGACCATATAACTTTTGAGTGAATCATCTCTTGTTAGTAAAGCTAAAAGACCTGAATTTGTTTTTTATAATAATACATTTTTTGTTTTATGAAACTCTGCTTCCATTTGCCATTTTATTTGAAAACTAGTTAAAATCAGTCAATTGCGGTACAAAGTGAACAATTTATCTCAGCAAAGAACTTTGATAGTTTAAAAAAGTTATTTATAGAAAATCTTCCTAGAAATGTCATTTAACTTGGTGATTGGATTTGTGAACTGTAATTGATAATTCATTTGAAAGTGACTTGTTTCAATTTAAAACTACTAAAATTTGATGAAAATGTTTGTTCCTAAAGATTTTGTTGATGGATATGCTGATAGTCTGGGCTAGGGTTGGAAAACCTAGGGCCATAAGGCAACATTCAACCTTCTAAATCATCCAGTCAAGTGTGACCTTCCTCCCAATACTTGTCAAAAGACCAATTTAAATTTTGCACCTCCACTTTAAAACCTGATACCCCGATGCTTTTTCACAAAAAGCAATCTTGAAAAAGTCATTAAAAGGTTAGTTAAGTTTCCCATTTTTTTAAGTAGTTTATATTAAATTTGGACTGAGTTATTAATTAAATGTTTAAACGTTATATTTTTGTAAACATGCTAAAAATCTAAAGAGTGCAGCCTTAAAAGTTCACAGTAAATTCCAATATAACCCCTAAACATGAAAAGCTTCCCTACCCTTAGTCTGAACTAAATCAACAAACACTGGGTAATTTTTACCTCAAAGGGACAGACAAATAACACTTACTAAAAAAATATTCTTAGAAAATGTTTTAGATTGTCAAGAATATTTTAATTTTCTGCTCTTCAGCAGTCAAATGGATCTCTCCTTAAGAAAATTCCTTGTGGTAGAAAATTTTTTGTCTAGTATTAAGGAATGTCTATCAGTGTAGATGGTGTCCTTAATATTGTCCTTGGAGACTATTTTACTAATGTGGAACCTATCCTCAAAAATACTTGCCAACTCTTTAATGTGTAATACAAATAGCCACTAAAATGAAAGTCTAGTCTAAAATACACAACACCAATGAAAACACAGGAACAATCCAAGTCTGTTCTTCTGGTTTCATCGTCTGTAAACTGAAAAATAAAGAAAGTCACAATTAAATATTCAAAGAATTTGAGAGTTATTCTAAAATTTTTCCTGAAACAAAATCATTCTCTCTTTTGCAATGAAGGCAAAGTTTTCTTCATATGTAAAATATTTTATTGAACATTATAACAGTAATTATTTGATAAAACATTACTCACGTATGATTAATTTTTTGCTAGTTTTTTTCTCACCTTATTTTTGTTATTTTTCATCACAGGTTAGGTTTGGATATTTGGTTTAATGGCATATCAACACTTGATGGTCATTTAATGCTAAATCCTGTTTATATAAATATATCATAAATATGATTTGTAAATGAATAGTTTGTAGGAAACTTTATTTTTAAATGAGTTAGAGCTCATTTGTTTGCACGTAGTTAAATGGTTTTAAGTATTGCTATTTAATACTGATAATTCTATTTAATATTAATCATTTGTTTGCACATAGTTGAATGGTTTTAAGTATTGCTATTTAATGATAACAATTCTATTTAATATTATCATTTGTTTGCACACAGTTATATGGTTTCAAGTATTGCTATTTAACCCAAAGAGTTCAATTTGATATCAAATATTTGTTTGCCCACAGTTAAATGGCTTAAAGTATTGCAGTTTAACATTAGAAATTCAGTTTATCAAATATTCGTATCAAATAACTTGTGCACAGGTTTATGGTTTCAAATAACGAATAATAATTATCCCTTGTAAATAATTGAACAGTTCTTTTTGACCCAACATTTCAGGTCAGAATGAACCAGAGAGTAATGGTAATAAAGAACTACTCCACATTCCCCAATCTCCAAGTCAGATGCAGTTTAATGTTATACCCAGAACACTAATTAGTTTCAAGTATTTCTATGTAACACCAATAATTCAATTTAACTTTATTAGTTTGTTTGCACACAGTTAAATGGTTTTAAATATAGTAAATGATTAAATAATTCTGTTTAACTCACTGATGGGACCCCAAAACATACTACCACTCCAGGTCAGAGTGGACCTGAGAGTAATGGCAATGAAAGAGTACTCAACATTCCCAAAAGCTACATTGACTGGTTCTATTGGGTGGAAGAGTTTATACCTCTGCAGAGATGAAGTCAGTGTATTCTACAGCCTCAGCCAACAGGGTGGCTTTATCTAAGAGCACCCATATTATCATTCAAATTATATTGTTGCTATTTCTATCTATCTATCTACCTATCTATCTCATTGTTTGTATCTATCTATCTATCTATCCCATTCCGTTCATATCTATCAATCTATCATTTTTGATGTGTGGTGTGTGTGCATGTGTATGTATGCACATGTGTGTGATAGAGAGAGTGAGAGAAAGAAAGAGAGAGTATTGTCCAATATTTGTTTTATCTATCTTGTTTAGATCCTGTAAATTTTTCTCTTCTCTGTCTCTCTCACTCTCTGTCTCTGTCTCTTGCTCTCTCTCTCTCTCTCACACACACAAACACACACACACACACTCTGCATCTTCTATGTAAAACCTGCATCTGATGGTGAGGCTCCAGTTCTGGAGATCTGGTGAGTGTGAAGTACCCCTTCATTTTTGCATTACTCCCAGATCCACTTTTACCTGGAGTGTTAGTACTAATAAGTATCCCCCTCTCTGTGTCAAATAATAAGCTCCTGGTAAAGCTTGAACTTGCGTCCTTTTTCCCTACAAGTTTGTTTTAAAGTGACAGCTACATTACCAAATAAGTTATAAAGGTTACATATTTTTTTGAAAAACTATCCATGCCTTTAAAAAATATTCCCATGGTCTCAATGTACCATGTTCTCAATGTACTTTTGTTCTCAATGTACCATGTTCTCAATGTACCTTAAGATGAAAAGTTTAAAACCTTGTCTACAGTTTGCATTGACCGGTTATTCATATTGTAAAGTCATTGATTGGCAATTTGCCTCAATTTTCTTAAAGAAGAAGACTCAATGTTTGCACAAAAATATTGTCTTCAAATTCCACATTTGCATAAAAACTAAGACAAGAAAGGAATCTTGCACAGTGCTTCATCACCAGAGAGAAAGAGATAGAGAGAAAATATATTTTTCTCAAAGTCATCTAACATGCCATGGATGTCGTCCCAAGGATCACCCAACATACCATGGATGTCATCCCAAGGTCATCTAACATGCCATGGATGTCACCTTACATGCTATGGATATCATTCCAAGGTCATATAACATGTCATGTATGTCATCCCGAGGTCATCTAACATGCCATGGATGTCATCCCAAGGTGATCCCTGTATGTTATCGCGAATATACCATGGATGTCACCAAACATGCTATGGATATCATTCCAAGGTCATCTAACATCCATGTATGTCATCCCAAGGTCCCCTAACATGCTATGGATGTCATCTCAATGTCATCTAACGTGCCATGTATGTCATCCCTAGGTCACCTTACATGCCACGGATGTCCTCCCATGGATGGCATCCATGACATGTTAGGTGACTTTGAAATGACACATGGACATCTAACATATCAGAGATATCAAACCTAACAATGACATCAAGGATATATATCTAACATGTCAGGGATGTCAACCCAAAGCCATCTAACATGCCATGGATGCTATGGATATATTCCAAGGTCATCTAACATCCAAGGTCATCTCTGTGTTAACTAACATACCGTGGATGTCATCCCAAGGTCAACTAATATTCCATGGTAACCTAACAAGGTCATCTAACATGCCATGGATGTCATCCCTAGGTCACCTAACAATGACATCAAGGATATCTAACATGTCAGGGATGTCAAACCCAAAGCCATCTAACATTCCATGGATGCTATGGATATATTCCAAGGTCATCTAACATCCATGTGTGCCATTCCAAGGTCATCTCTGTGTTAACTAACATGCCGTGGATGTCATCCCAAGGTCAACTAACATGCCATGATAACCTAACATGGATGTCATATGACATATGATGTCAATATGACATATGATGTCATATGACATATGATGTCATATGGTAACCTAACAAGGTCCTCTAATATGGATGTCATTCCACGGTCATCATATTAGATTAGTCACCTTAACATGTCATGGATACCATCTCAAAGACATCTAACATGTCAGCGATTTCAACTCAAGGTCATCTAACATCCATGTATGTCATCCCATCTATGTCACCTAACATGCCATAGGTACCATCTTAGGATGATAACATGTATGTCATGTATGTCATGTTGGGTAACATGCTATGTATATCATCCTAAGGTCATCAACTCCACATACATCATCCCAAGGTCACCTAAAATGCCTGCCATGGTAACCAAACATGCAATGGTAATCTAATGCCATGGATTCCAAGGTCATCTAATATGACATGTATCATCCCAAGGTCATCTAATATTCCAAGGTCATCTAATATGTCATGTGTCATTCCAATGTCATGGATACCATCTCAAGAACATCAAGGTCATCTAATATTTCAAGGTTAAATATGCCATGTGTCATCCCAAGGTCATTTAATATGCCATGTGTCATTCCAAAGTTACCTAACAATGTCATGGACATCTCAAGGACATTTAATATGTCTTTGATGTCAACCCAAGGTCATCTTACATCTATGTCCCCTAACACGCCAAGGATGCCATCTCAAGGTCACCTAACATTCTATGTATATCATCCCAAGGCCATCTAACATGGCATCATAACCAAACATTGCCATGGTAACAACACCCCAAGGTCATCTAATATAGATGACCTTGGGGTCATTCATGTTAGGAATCTAATATAGGTCATCTAATATAGATGACCTTGGGGTCATTCTAATATAGGTCATCTAATATAGATGACCTTGGGGTCATTCATGTTAGGAATGACTTTTGAATGACCCCAAGGTCATCTAATATAGATGACCTTGGGGTCATTCAAAAGTCATTCCTAACATGCCATGGATATCATGCCATGGATATCATCCCAAGGTCATCTGTGTATGTCATCCCAAGGTCATCTAATATACCATGGTCATCTAACATGATCATTCCAAGGTCATCTAACATCCATGTATGTCATACCCAAAGTCATCTAACATGCCATGGATGTCATCTCAATGTCATTTTGTTAGAAGTCATCCCTAGGTCACCTTACATGCCATATTGATGTCCCAAGGTCATCTAATATGCAATGTGTTATTCCAAAGTCATCTAACATGCCATTGGACATTATCCCAAGGTAATTCAAATGTCATACAAATGTCATACATCTATGTCAAATGTGATACAAATGTCATACAAATGTCAAATGTGATACAAATGTCACCTTACATGCCATGGATGGCATCTATGACATGTTAGGTGACTTTGAAATGACACATGAACATCTAAAATGTCAGGGATATTAACCCAAAGTCATCTATGGATGACCTTATGTTGACATCATATATGTCATCACGTGTATGTCACCAAACATGCTATGCATATCATGTTATGGATATCATTGAAAGGTTATCAAACATCCATGGATATAACCTAAAATGCCACGTATGTCATCCCAAGGTGACTTAGAATGCATTCAAAGGTCAAAAAACATCCATTTATGTCGTCCCATTGTCCCGTGTTAATCCAATGGATACCATCTCAAGGTCACCTAACATACATTCTAACATAGCATATCTAGTATGTCATCTTAAGGTCATCTAACATGCCATGGATGTCATCTCAAGGTCGCCTAAATATGCCATGGTAACATAACAAGGTCATCTAACATGCCATCGATGTGATCTCAATGTCAGCTAACATGCCATGTATGTCATCCTTGGTATGGATTATCATTTCAAGTTACAAAACATCCATATGTGCCATACTAAGGTCATCTAACATCGAATGCATGCCATCTGAAGGTCATCTAACATGCCATACCTTGCAAGCCATGTATGTCATCTTAAGGTCATCTTACATGCCATAGATGTTGTCTCAGGTCATCTAATATGCCAGGTGTCATTCCAAAGTTTACTAACAAAGTCATGGATACCATCTCAAGGACATCTAACATATCAGCGCTGTCAACCTAAGGTCATTTAACATCTATGTCACCTAACATGCCAAAAATGTCATCTCAAGGTCACCTAACATGCCATGGTAACCTTATAAGATACCTATGGATATCATTTTAATGTCACCTCACATGGATGTCATCCCAATGTCCTCCTAAGGTCATCTAATATGCAATGTATCATTCCAAAGTCATCTAACATGCCATGAATGTCATCCAAAGGTCATCCATGTATGTCATTCCAAGGTCACATAACATCCAATAAATGCCATCTTATGGCCACCTTGGTCATCAACTAGTATGCTATGACACTTAATGCAATAGATGTTGTCTCAAGGTCACCTAACATGGTGACCTATCAAGGTCATCTAACATGCCATGGATGTCATCCCAAGGTGCTATGAATATCATCTCAAGGTTATATAACATCCATGTGTGCCATCCCAAGGTCATCTAACATCCAATGGATGCCATCTCAAGGTCACTTAACATGCCATAGATGTCATCCCAAGGTCATCTAACATGCCATACCTAGCATGCCATATATGTCATCTTAATATACCATGTGTCATTCCAAAGTCACCAAACATGTCATGTCTCAAGGACATCTAACATACTTGGAATGATATCCATAGCATGTTAGGTGACCTTGGGATGACATAGATGGTAGGTTAGGTGACCTTTGGACAACATCCTTGGCATGTTAGGTAACAAAACATCCGTGGATGTCATCCCAAGTTCACCTCACATGCCATGTATGTCATCTCAAGGTCATCTAACATGCCATGTGTAATGACTCATATCACCTATAAAGCAAAGTCACCTAAACATGCTATGTATACCATCTCAAGGTCATCTAACATATCATGGATGTCATCCCAAGGTCACATAACTTACCATGGATGTTGTCCCAAGGTCACCTAACATGCCATGTATGTCATCACAAGGTCACTTAGCATGCCATGTTACATATATACATATATGTATATTATCATAAGCAATCATTCTTAATTGTGTACTTTGAGTTTTTTGCAAGTGACATCTGTGTGTTTCAAATCTGAACATTAGTGACCCTGCTTCACCCATACTCAAAATCAGTCCTCTGATCCAGTATCATGACACTTTCCATATTTGGCAAAAGCCCTGCTGATCCGAACATCCCTCTCATGTTATATAACAATTACTTTTCAAACTATATTTTCTGTTTTTATCAAATGATTTTTTAGTTATTTTTCATGACTATCATATTATATTATGAATGTTTTCTTTCTGCATTTATTTTTCACATTTTGTCCATCTTTTGGAATGCTGTGCACTTCTTTCTGTTTGATTCAGTTTATTTTTTTCTATTTTTCAGGTATTCACTCTAATGAGAAAATCACTTCTAAGATTATTAATTTGTGTATAGTGTGAATAAACATTGAAATAGTAACAAAATCACCCACAAGTTGTAAACCGAATATTAATTAATGGCATGTTTTTCAAAAGTGTCTTAATTAGCATATATAAATAATTACAGATGGATATTGGTAATGATACATATATATAATTAATTAATTCTCTCAGTCTAACTTTTTCTCTCTCACTCTCTCTCTCTCTATATATATATATATGAATATGTATGTGTATGTAAATAGATGAGCCAGCAAACATATTAGATTAATTATTATTATTAATTAATTCTTTGCTTACATAACAGTTGTAGAGATCTGGGTAGTTTGAGTACCCTTTCATTGCCATTATTCTCAGGTCCACTCTGAACTAGAGTGGTAATATCTGTTAGGGTCCCATCGAATAGTTCTGTTTAAAAATTATGTGGGAGTCTTCGTAGCATAGTGGGTAGCGTGCTGTGACACGACATCTTAGTAAGTGAGTTTAAACTTCAGTCATGCTATTACATACACTTTCAGACTAATACTCTTGGGAAAGGCATGAACTCCTTATCTGCTTAGCTATAATTTAAATAGTATCACTACTGTTCTTCCACAAGGATGGTTTTGAACATTTTTATTTTCAACTTCTTAAAATTTCATAGCAATCAGCATTTCTAATTACATTGTCATGACAACCTGATAGTTGCGATATTCTTTAATTTTTTTCATAAAATATTTATAAATTTTCAGATCATTATCCAATGGAGCTTGTACAGAATAAAACATCATAATAAATATATAAACACTTTGTCAAATTGGTTTTCATGGCTTTTCACCTTCTATTCTATTGGATATTTATAGCGAGAGAAGAAATTTACCTCCTGGATCAAAGCGCGTAAGACTATGCCTTGCGTGTCAAGCAGTAAAAAATGTGTTCACTTCTGGAAGCAGAAGTTATAGTGGGCCGATCTTGAGTCTCACAAGGAGAAATCTACCACACATGTAAATTTCTATTTGCCGGCAACAGGAGGGGGTTGTTGTTGTTTTTTGTGGACTGCTTTTTGACTGACAGAGCAAACGAGTTGACCAGAGGTATACTGAGGAAGGGCTGCTAGGCGAGTATATTGTTATTTTTAGTCAACTGAGGCTACCCAATTGTCTGAGGATACAACAGTAGGGAAAACAAATCATGGAATCCATTTCCCTCCGTTGTACAGTTGCTTACTTGTGCTGACTATCTAGTAATTGATTTGGATTCAACAACCAATAACTACAATATTTTATCCATATATATATATATATATATATCACCTTGTTGGCTGGCAGGGGGACCAAAGGATACGCCAACTGTACCTCTGCAAAAGGGTAAGACCCCTCCCCACAAATGAATGCCCTGGATATGACACTAAACCATCTGATGTAAAAGCTTAAGTCTTTTACCTTTGTGGAACTTGGAGTACCCGTTCACTGCCATTACTCGATTTTGAGTCAGAGTTAGGGTCCCATCTATGGGTTGAATAGCACTATTGATTCATTTACTATGCTTGAAACCATATAGCTGAGTGTAAACAAATCATCAATATTAAACAGAACTATCAGAAGGTGTCCTCATGGTGTAATGGTTAAAGCGATGGACTGTGGAATCATAGTAAGCGAGTTCAAACTCCAGTAGCACTATTACATTCACTTTCAGACAAATACCCTTGGGAAAGGCATGAACGCGCTTATCCTTCCAACAATGGGTGAAATAGTACTATAACTTTTTTCTTGAAGGATGGCTTTGGCATTAAATAACCTTCAAAGGTTGATATGCCATTTAACAAAGAAACCAAATCAAACTAGAACTATTAGTGTTAGAAAGCAATACTTGAAACCATTTAACTGTTTACAAATAAAGGATTAATATTAAATTGAATTATAAGTATTATGACAAAAAACTTCTTGTTTCTTCCATATTGAATGAATGTATCCACTCAATCCCATTTATTCACAGATACCAAAATGCTGCATGAAATTATATATATATATAGTCATCCACAGACAGATCTGTTTCGTTCTATCAGAACTCATCAGAGGGGCTAGACATATTAGCTTCCCGTAGCTGGGATCGAAACCTGGTTGACTCAAACACCAATCCAAGCTTCTAACCCTCAGCCATGAGGAGCCAGTAGCAGCAAAGTAAATTTTAAACAGTTATGAATCACAACTACTATTGTTTACATACATCCATTTAACGGCTACCAAGACCTCAATTCATATATGAAGAGACATGCAATAAACGCTAATGGCAACACGATTACTTCATTTGCTAGAGAACTCAACCTTACTGGGATAGGGGAGTATATATCTCTATAGTCATCCACATATATATATATATATATACGTATAGAGTCAGTAGGTATTTGCATTTTGCTCAACTTAAGGTATTGACCACTTTTATGTTTAGCCGAAGGTATTCTGTGTTTTTTCTTTTGTCTAGGCATTACATTAGTGGTTGATTATTACCAAGCAATATGAATGTTTTTAGTCTTTTCCTTTTTTTTATGGAATGTTTTTTTCTGTACCATCAACCAATTTTTTTCCAGCTGGGGTTTTGGACCAAACTGTGATTTAGTCACCTCGGATGTAGATTAGCTTGTCACTTGGCTAGTCACATACTATGGAGGTGGCTGACCTCAGTAGTCAGAACTTGAGAAACCCTGGATGCCCAAGTTTTTATTGGAGCATCTCTTCCATTAGCAGACTGCCCATCATTTCGTTGGCTACTTGTATTTTTTATGGTTGCCTTCATGGCCATCGCCAGGAACACCACTCCAGTTCTAAATTCAGTCATTCAGTTGGTCACACACTCTCGAGGAGGGCTGATCTTGGTGGTCAGAACCCACTGAACCCCAGATACTTAAGTTTTGGCCAGAGCACCTCTGCCATTTAAGCAGACTGGCCATCTTTGATAGGATTAAGTCCAGACCCCTGCTGGGTCTGGGTCAACAAAAAAGAACCCAAAAGGAGTAAAAATTTAGTCAAAAATCCAAACAGGGGCAAAAGTAGGGGTGTTTAACTGAGATGAAAGGAAACAAGAGAAAAGGGGATAGACAACAGATGCACAGGAAATGTGTGAAAAGGGTATTTTTGTCTAGTGCAATGGAAACCCTCGAGAGCTTTAGCACAAATACTACACTTTGATCGTGATATTTAAAAAAATGATTATTATTAGATATTCTAAATAATGAAGCTATATGCAAGTTATTCATATATGACAGAATTAATTGAGAAAGAGACTCATTAATATTATATAGCAATGCTTGAAACCATTCAACTGTATGCAACCAAATGATTAATAGTGAATAGAATTATCAGTGTTAAATAGGAATACTTGAAACCATTTAAACTGTGCAAAAACAAATGATTAATATCAAATAGAATTATTATTGTTCGATAGCAATTCTTGAAACCATTTAACTGTGTGTAAACAAATGATTAATATTAAATATAATTATTAGTGTTGAATAGCAATAATTGAACTGCCCAGTCAGCTGGGGCTGCAGAATACACCAACTGCTTCTCTGCAGAGGAGTAAAACCTCTACACCAATAAGTGTCCTGGATATGACATTAATCAATCTGATGGTGAGGCTCTAGTCCAGGGGAATGTGGAGTATTCTTTCGTTGCCATCATAGGGTCCGATCTATGGCCTGATTAGAACTGTTTAACATTTCAACTGTGTACAAACAAATGACTTATGTTAGAAATAGAACAGTTTGATCATTTAATTGTGTGCAAACAAATGATGGTTTAATTGAATAGTTGGTAATACATAGCAATACTTGGAACCATTTAACTGTGTGCAAACAAATGAGTAATGTTGAACTAAATTTTTAGTGTTAATTGCAATGACTACGTACCTAAATTGAAATATTGATATTACATAGCAATGTTGTATTGTCATATGCAGATTCATGCAGAAAGAATCATACCAACACGGTAATAAAGACGAGCGAAGACTTCTTTACAAAAATATACCTCTCACTTTATTTGTAACGTTTGCGTGTGAGAGGGAGTTGGAGACCGAACAAAGACTGCAATATATTGACCCCCACTCTTATGGCCATCAGCGTTGTGTCTTTCTCGTTCTTCTGATGCTCAACCGGAGGCCCGGGGGCTCACTCTGCTGGCTTTCTCTACTGCATCTTATCACCAACTGGTCTGGTCCCCAAACTCCATCGGGAGTCCCAAGGGCCCCTTTGGCCAGGTGTGGCTTTCCCTACCACATCTCATCTCTAACTCGTCTAATCTCCAACTCCCCTGACTTCCTGTCTTCACCGAATTATATAATAGTTCAATCACCCACTCAATCACCCACTCAATCTTTGGAATGGCATGTTTGATCGTCATCAAGCGGAAATAACTGTCATGCAGTTCAGAGGTCACTCTCTTCCGGTGCATCAGTCTATGAAAGTATCATGGGCTTTTACCTTGTCCCATTTCGTCAGCCAAATCCGCCTACGCGATTTCTTTCGATTACTGGCCATTGGAATGTGTCACTTCCTTCCGGTGCATCACTTTGAAATGGCATGTTTGGCTGGGTTGAAGGTCAATATACAACAGCAATACTTGGAATCATTTGATTTCACCAATGGTCTGGAAGACCTGGGTCATACCAAAGACTTTAAAAATAGTACTTGATACCTCCTTGCTTAACACTCAGCAATATAAGGTATGTACCAAGGGTAAAGTAGAGCAATCCAGGGAAAGGTGTAGTAGCTATTGAAAAGGGAGCCTTCTGGTCGCCCTTGACTATGGTCGCCAACTTACTACATAAATGAATTGCGTTGAATAGAATCATAAGTGTTAAACAGTAATACTAGTAAACACTTGAGAATTAAGTATCCGGCCAGAGGTTTACTTGGTCAAAACGTGGTGCGATAGACAATAACTATGGAAGGCAGTAATTACTGGGGATACGGTTACAAGATTCAGCATTCCTATCCGAGGTCGTGGTAAATCACCTGAAGAAGGCCAGAGGTGAAGTTTGGCCGAAACGTAGTGAAAAGAAGAAACAACACAAAAACTACCAAGATGAGGAAAAAAAGTCCGCAATAAATAAAAAAATTAATTCTCAGATTAAGAAGACTCATCTCAAAATGATTCCAATTAAAGACTATTAAACACTTCTTTGTCTGCAATCAAATGATTAATATTGAATAGAATTAGTAGTGTTGGATTGCAATTATTGAAACCATTTAAGTGTGTTGAGACAATAGCAATACTAAGGTGCAAACAAATTAGTTATTTAAAAATAAAATTACCTTCAAACTATGTGTACACACAAATGACTAATATTAAATTATGACTGTCATATAGCAATACTTGAAACTATTTAACTGAGTGTAAAAGAATGAGCTAAGGCTTATTCAAAAATTTTATCGACAAAACGTATTTACAAATCATATGTATTTAATATATATATGTATATAAACAATATTTGGCATTAAATAACTTACAATGGTTGATATGCCATAAATGCCATATGCCATAGGTTATTTAATGCCAAATCCTCTTTATACATATATATTAAATACATATGATTTGGTTTGGTTGGGTTTTATGGCATATCAACCATTGTTGGTTATTTAAGGCCAAATCCTCTTTATACATATATATTAAATATATAGGATTTGGTTTGGTTGGGTTTTATGGCATATCAACCATTGTAGGTTATTTAATGCCAAATCCTCTTTATACATATATATTAAATATATATGATTTGGTTTGGTTGGGTTTTATGGCATATCAACCATTGTAGGTTATTTAATGCAAAATCCTCTTTATACATATATATATTATATATATATGATTTCTAAACACAATTTGTAGATAACATTCTTAAATGAGCCTGAGCTCTCTTTTACATGCAGCTAAATGGTTTTACAGTCACAATTTAACATTAATATCACTGGTCAACAACAAATTTGTTGTCTGCGTTTTTTAGGTGATTTAGGACGAATCCGATGAGCTGAATCCAAAAATCACATTGGTTTTACTCAATCAGGTCAAGTTTTTGAGCTATGGCCACATGTCGTTTTTTACGCTTTTGTTCACATGTACGCATGTGTGGAGCATTTTAGAAGTAGTTCGTGGGGGTAAAATACCATGTTGAATAATTGTATTGATTGGAAATGATTATTTAAATGACAAGAAGTACTCGGATAGTTCTGGGTGATCATGTCAAAAAGGGATCAGTTTGAAGTCATAAAACCATGTTTTCTGTGCATATGGGATAGTAGGGACTGTGCTCAGTATTACACAAAGAAGAACTGGCCTTTGCGGGAGGAATTGGTGCCTTGCAAAGAAAGGAACATCATCAACTACCATCTGATAGACAGAGACAGAATACTCTTCCCACCACTGCACATCAAGCTCAGTTTAATCAAGCAGTTCACCAAGGCTCTGGACAAGGATGGTGACTGCTTCACTTACTTGTGCCAGGCTTTTCCAAGATTGACCATGGAGAAGTTGAAAGCTGGCATCTTTGATGATCCTCAGATCTGGCAGCTCATCAGAGATCCAGAGTTTGAAAACTTAATGAATGAAGTGGAACTGGAAGCATGGAAAGTATTTGTTCTGGTAGTGAAGAACTTTCTTGGCTACATTAAGGCCAGAAACTCTGCAGAACTTGTCAACATCATACTGACTGCTTTTGGAAACCTGGGCTGCAACATGAGCGTCAAGATACACTACCTATTTTCACATATGGACCGGTTTCCTGAGAACCTGGGTTCAATAAGTGATGAGCATGGGGAGAGATTCCATCAGGACCTGAAAGGGATAGAGATCAGGTATAAGGGTCGCTGGGACGCAGTCATGATGGCTGACTACAGTTAGAATCTGAAGAGAGACCTCCCTGCCACTGAGCATTCCAGGAGTTTGAAGAAATGGAAGTTCAAACCCTGAAGTTTGAACAATGGTGAAGCAACATGCAATTTTCGTGTACTTACCTTTATCAATGCCCACCATTCAGTTTACAGTAATCAATGTTTCTATCAGGCAATCAATATATGTTGTTGGCAAAACATTTTTTTCTCTTAAAAACATATTTAGGATTATATGTGTTGACAAAAATCAGCTGATGATGCCACAAAAATGTAATCGATTTTGTCAAAAGATGTGATTTTTTTCAAATCAACCTCGCAAAAAAAACTGACCTGATGGAGAGAAACAGATGCCATTTTCCGGTTCAGCAGTGCAAAAATACCCTAAATCAGTTGTAGAAATCTAGACAACATTCAAAAAGTAAAAAATTGTTGCCCAGTGTATTAAATTCCTGAGTGATTTAAACAAAAAACACATTCTAGAGAACCAAAAATGAACTATTGTTACTCTATAGGAAATATAAATCCAAGTCATCTTTTGTAACATTCAAAGAAATTATCTCTGCCTTTGTAATAGCAATTGTGAATTTGGCTCCTGGCCAATCATTCTGAAGTCAGTTCTGAAAAAGTTTTTTCTTCTACTCAACAATCCCACAAGCGCAATCTTCCATCAACTAAAAATATAAATTTCAGTTTTGGCAGAAATGATTAATATCAGTAATAAACAAATAAAGTAAAAAATTTCACAATTTGTATCTTGACTGGTGCAAAAGGAGAAACAAAGAATTGAAAATCTGGACCTATAATTAAGATGGTAATTCATTTGTAAAAATATTTCAAATCATAAATGGAACGATATAAAAGAAGAAAAAAACTTTTTTATCCCTCCCTCTTCTCCAATTGTTTATGGGAGAGTTGTACCTAGAGAGCATACTAATTAGGCTCTGCATGACTAGTTAAGATGAGGGTGTCCTTGTGGTGTAATGGTTAAAGCGATGGACTGCGGAATCAGTAGTAAGCGAGTTCGAACTCCAGTTGTGCTATTACGTTCACTTTCGAGCAAATACCGTTGGGAAAGATATGAACCCCCTTATCCTCCCAGCTATGGGTTAAATAGTACAGCAACTGTTCTTCTAGAAGAATGACTTTGGCATTAAATAACCTACAAAGGTTGATATGCCATTAAACAAAGAAACTGAAACTTAAGATCAATGAATCATTTGTTTGAAAAATTTGCAAAATGTCTTCATTGTTCAAATATTACCATTTGATCATCACAAATTTGTTGGAGATTATACAGAATATGAAATGAATGTTTCTTTAAGGAAAAAATTTAAAGATGAGTTGTTTAACTCAACAAACTTTTATTGATGGGTTAGCTAGATATACAGATTAGCTAGATATATGAGTTAGCTAGATATATGGATTAGCTAGATATATGGATAAGCTAGATATATGGATTAGCTAGATATATGGATTAGCTAGATATATGAGTTAGCTAGATATATGGATTAGCTAGATATATGGATAAGCTAGATATATGGATTAGCTAGATATACGGATTAGCTAGATATATGGATAAGCTAGATATATGGATTAGCTAGATATATGGATTAGCTAGATATACGGATTAGCTAGATATATGAGTTAGCTAGATATATGGATTAGCTAGATATATGGATAAGCTAGATATAAGTAAGTAAAGTTAGCGAACTTAGTCAAGGGTGAATTGAAGGTTCCTTTTCGAAGTGTAGGGGAGGGTGTTACTCCTTTCTCTGGATTGCTCCACTTTACTCTTGATATATTGCTGTGTGTTAAGCAAGGAGTTATCAAGTACCATTTTTAAAGTCTTTGGTATGACGCGACCTGGGATTGAACCCAGGCTTCCCGGACCATTGGCAAGCACTCTACCCACTGAGCCAATGAAAAAGTGGAAAGATGTGTGTTTATACTTATCTAACTCCTACACCATGAGTAGGATGTGTCACAAAGTCAATTTTTTAAGCAGAGTTTAACAGGTTTGAATTCAGATTTTTCCTTCTCCCACTGTGATTGCCATATCAAGATGAAAAATATCATCTACAAAATATGTTTACAAGTCATATATATTTGATATATATGAATAAAAAGAATTTGGCATTAAATAACTTACAACGGTTGATATGCCATAAAAGCCAACCAAACCAATATATATTTAATATATGCCATAAAAGCCAAGCAAACCATATATATTTAATATATATGTATAAAGAGGATTTGGTATTAAATAACCTACAATGGTTGATATGCCATAAAACCAAGCCAAACCAAATCCTATATATTTAATATATATGTATAAAGAGGATTTTGCATTAAATAACCTACAATGGTTGATATGCCATAAACCCAACCAAACAGGCAGGGCGTGTTATTCTGAAAGCAGAGAGCAGACATTGAGTTAAGAGGAGTTGGCGTGAGTTGCAAAGTCATGTTACTTTGAAAGCGGAGAGCAGTCATTGAGTTAAGAGGAGTTGGCATGAGTTGTGGAGTTGTGTTACTCTGAAAGTTGGTGCGAGCAGCATAGTTGGTGTGAAGGAGTTCTGAACCCTTTTTTCTTTACAAGCTATTTCAGCGCGAAGAGATCATGGAATCAGGGCTACTGAGGTTGGGCAAGGATGTTATACCACACGCCCCCATGATCATTAATGATCACTTCACAGTACATAGTCCCATGCCCAGATTGGCACAGCACGTTCTCTCTGCGGTCTTTGCATTGCCACTGATTCATCTTCATTGACCTCTGGCCCAGCACTTACATCATCGTCTACGAAGACCACACTATATTAAAGATTGTATGGAGATATCTAGAGCTAAAGTAATATGCTACAATTATGGAAAGTTTGGACAAATGGCAAGGTGTTGCAGAGCCGATAAGTGCGTCGACTCTGCAAATAAATTTTGGGATTTAATGCGTGCGAGTAGTGACAGCCAGAGACAATGAAGGGAGACAAAAGGCGAGATAATAGATACAACAAAAGTGACATTTTTATTGCCGGGATTACAAACGTGTATGTAAATGCCCATGGCGGTTGTATGTGGTCTTCAGCTCGGATGGGTTATGTTGATAGCTGGTATGGTCGAGTCGTGGTTATGCGCAGCTGGACGTTCGACGAGGGTAGCTGGCGTAGGTCGAGTCGTGGAGATACAGCTAGATGTTTGATGTTGGTAAGCTGAGATCGGTTGGTTCGTTGAATGCAGCTGGATGATCATAGCAGGAAGCTGTGGTCGGTTGAGTCGTTGAATGCAGCTGGATGATCGTAGCAGATAACTGAGGTCGGTCGAGTTGTTGAATGCAGCTGGATGGTCGTTGCGGGCAGCTGAGGTCGGTCGAGTCGTTGAATGCAGCTGGATGATCGTAGCAGATAACTGAGGTCGGTCGAGTTGTTGAATGCAGCTGGATGGTCGTTGCGGGCAGCTGAGGTCGGTCGAGTCGTTGAATGCAGCTGGATGATCATAGCAGGTAGCTAAGGTCGGTCGAGTCGTTGAATGCGGCTGGATGGTCATTGTGGGCAGGTGAGGTCGCTCGACTCATTGAATGCAGCTGGATGATTGTAGCGGGCAGCTGAGGTCGGTCGAGCCGTTGAATGCAGCTGGATGGTTGTTGCGGGCAGCTGAAGTCGGTCGGTCGTTGCGGAAAGCCGAAGTTGGTCAATTGCTAAGGCTTTTTGCGCCAAAGCTGTGCGATACCTAAGGCTTGTGCGCCAAAGCTCTGCACTGTTGAGCGAACGGGCCAAGAGGCCGAGGCTAAGATTGACGTTATCTTAGTGCTGCGCAGGTATTGAAGTAGAAGCCAAAGGCTAACCTGTGCCTTTAGCGCTGCGTGGCCGAACGGACAAGCAGAACCGAGCGATGGTTAAGACCGGCTGGTCTTAGTGAGTCCTCTTTGTGTTTGCCTCCTGGCCGTCTATTTCGACTGGTCGTAAATGACCGCCAGAGATGCACCGACCCGCAGAAGGCGACCTCTCATGGCCCTTAAAAAGGACCGTAAAAAAAAGGTTGAATCTGCCACTAGAAGTGGTGGTGAGGTGGGTGCAACCATGATAACGTAGGACCCGAGCCTCGTGGAGCCGAGTGGCCCATGAGAGCGTCTGCAGCCTTTTTCATATGGAAGAAAGGGAACTCCACTTCTGTCGCGCCACGTAAATAGAAAGTTCTTCTATAAAAAAATGGACGTGGAAAATAAGTACTTCTATAGCCCGGTATAGGCTACCGAAGAGTATTACTTCCCTTTTTATAGAATTATTTCTGGCAGAAGTGTTTTGCAAATGTTGATAAATATTAATTTATCCCTTTCTTAGCTGTAAGGGCCGGTTAGAGTCGAAAAAGGGCTTCATCATTTCCGGCCATACCCGGATGTTATTTTTCTAGGGCGAAGGTGTAATCTGATATGTTTACATTCGTAGGCCGGTCGCGGCAAAGGTATTGTACTCAGATTCAGGGAAACGGGCAAGGGGGAGCTTCTGCGCCAGTAGCTACCCCGGCAACAGACTGAAGGCGCAGTATTGGCCTCTTCCAATAATAGAAGTAGTGGTGAATAACACGGTGATGACCGCACTTGTCAATACTGGGTGCACCACCACTTTAATCAATTCCAGACTTATGAATGGATGCGGTAGATGTGGCACTGTGAAAGCAGTAGATGGAAGGGACATAAAATGTAAAGGAGCCCGGCAAGTGGAGATTAAAGTATGTGGAGTACGAGTAAAAGTACGTCCTCATAATTGGAATGGACATAATCAATGAGATGGGAGGTGTGACTATAAAGGAAGCAGAGGTAAAATTTGGAGATATACACTGTGGCATAGCTGCCCATCAGCTGAATGTTTGCAAAATTGAGGATAAAGACTTTGAAGCAAATTTCGATAGAGAGAAATGGACGGTAAAATGGAAATAGAAGGGAGAGCCACCAGTGTTACAGAATAGAGTGAAATTTTATAAGAACTTGGAAAGTGAGAAAAACCCAGAGTTTGAGGAAGAGGTAGAAAGATGGATTGCAGACGCTATCCTTGTACCATGGAAGGGAGAAGGAAAAGGTGTGTTACCATTGATGGCAGTGTTCCAGGCCTCAAAGAAGAAAGTTAGGCCAATGTTAGACTACCGTGAATTGAACCGCTTTGTGGCGTGTCATACCGGGAGCGATATAATAGACGTGTGCGATGAAAAGATGAGAAAGTGGAGACGATTGAAAGGAGGAATTGCTATTATGGACCTTAAGTCTACCTACTTACAGCTACATGTAGCAAAGGAACTATGGCAGTACCAGCTGGTCAGCTATAAAAGAAAAACTTATTGCCTGACACGGTTAGGATTTGGACTTAATGTTGCACCGAAGATTATGGCAGCCGTGTTAAAAACGGTGTTGAAGCAAAGAAGCAAAACAAAAGAGCCATCGATTCGTTCATCGACAATATAATGGTGGATGTAACGAAGATGTCGACAAAAGAGGTTGTGGAATATCTGAAAGGGTTTGGGCAAACAGCAAAATCACCAGAGTCCCTGGGCGGAGAAGCGGCACTGGGCCTTAAGCTTATGAACAAGACGGGAAAGCTGATGTTCAGAAGAGTCAACGAGATCCCAGAGATAGAAGGAGAAATAAGTAAACGGGAGTTATTTTCTATCTGTGGCAAATTGTTGGGGCACTATCCAGTTGCTTGATGGCTGCGACTGGCATGTAGTTATGTAAAAAGAATAGCAAGTGGAGTAGACTGGAAGGACAGAGTTGATTGTAAAACTCTCAAGGTAATACAGGAAATTCTAGCTGATGTAGAAAAGAAAGACCCTGTTACCGGAGCTTGGCACATACCTGAAACAAAAATAGGAGTGGTGTGGTGGGATGCAAGAAGTATTGCGATAGGCGTGGTCCTGGAAATTGGCGGTTTGGTGGCGGAGGATGCGACATGGTTGAGAAAAAAAATGATTATAATCATATTAACGTAGCCGAGTTAGATGCTGAAAGGCATCAATTTAGCCATAAAATGGGGATTGAGAGAAATCGAGATAAGAACTGATTCAGCCACGATACTAAGTTGGGTGACCTCTACAGTGGAGGAGAGCGGAAGAATACGAACAAAGGGTGCTGGAGAAGTAATTGTAAAGCGGAGATTAGGGATACTTAGAGAGTTAATATCTGAATTTAAACAGCAAATAAAGGCAGTGTTTTGTGCCATCAGAGAGAAACAAGGCAGATGCACTGACACAGATAAAAAAAACCCAGTGGTTTGTTGAGAAAGAAGAGGTCCCGGTATGCTGTCTAGGAATTGGAGAACTAGAAGAGTTGCATGGTATGCATCACATGGGAGGGGAAAGAACGTTACATTTGGTGCGGAAAGTTTATCCACATATAAAACGGGAAGAAGTTCAGAAGGTGATTAAGAATTGCGTCCGATGTCAATCGATCGATCCCGCTCCAAATATACATGATCCTGGGGAAATTGAGACTTCGAAGAATTGGACAAGATTAGCTATCGACATTACACACTATCGTGGGGGAGCATACTTGTCAATGATTGACTGTGGACCTGGTAGACTGGCGATATGGAAGGAGTTGCATGCAGAATCAGCAGTTGCAGAGGAATTGGAAAAGGTGCTGCTTGAACGTGGTCCCGTAATGGAGGTGATAATGGACAATGGCACTGTTTTTCGGTCAGAATTTTTCCAGACGATGCTAAAAAATTGAAGATAAGAAGCTATTACAGGGCAGCCTATCGGCCCAAAGGAAATGAAATAGTGGAGCGACATCATTGGACGGTAAAAGTAATAGCTGAGAGGGGAGGGATATCACCTGAAGAGGCTACATGGCTCCCAAGGTCGGACAGAGAGATGACACAGTGCCGCATAGATCAGTTTTTAACTATGAATGGAGGCACCCGAGAGATACATCCCAAGAAATTGATGAGCAGGGACCAGCCAGAATCCAAATAGGAGAAGAGGTTTGGGTGAAACCACCGAACGCATGATGTACGACGCAATGGGGAAGAGGAGTGATTACTGATGTACAATTCCCTAACAACTTGAGTGTCGATGGAATGCCATGGCATATTTTAGATTTGAGGCGTGTGGTCCATGCAGACCATGATGTAAGTGCTGGGCCAGAGAGCAATGAAGATGAACCAGTGGCAATGCAAAGACCGCAGAGAGAACGTGCTGTGCCAATCTGGGCACAGGACTATGTACTGTGAAGTGATCATTAATGATCATGGGGGCGTGTGGTATAAAAAGTAATGGAATAGATTATTCACATCATGTCTTCGTTGGACCGTCGGGAAAAGAAAAAAAGAGGAATGTGAGTTTGTGGACTCCTTATATGCGAGTAGTAGTAATTTGCATATGAGGAGAAGAGGCTATAAAAAGACCAAATTAGCGAGGCAGGGCGTGTTATTCTGAAAGTGGAGAGCAGACATTGAGTTAAGAGGAGTTGGCGTGAGTTGCGGAGACATGTTACTCTGAAAGTTGGTGCGAGCAGCATAGTTGGCAAGAAGGAGTTCCGACTCCTTTTTTCTTTACATATGTATAAAGAGAATTTGGCATTAAATAACCTACCAGGGTGGACATGCCATAAAACCAAACCAAACCAAACCAAACCAAACCAAAGATGATATGGTGGTAGAAAAAGAAAGAATTGAACAATTTTTACAATTCCTTTTCAGAATGTAAATATTCATCATTTGGATCAAGCATTTATTTGATTTTCATAGGAAATCAAGACAAAATTTTGGCTTGGGATAATGTTTTGTGAAAAATAAAAAACAGATACTTTAGTTTTTGTTTGTACACAGGTAATAAGTCCATTAGCTATTGGTAAAAAAAATTACACAACAAAGATTTTTCATCATAATCTTCTTTTTTATTTTCTTAAAATGTTGTTCAACACTTGTCCCCAATATTCTGACCTACAGAATCAATTTAATTGATCTTGTATTTGGCAAATTTATTAAAAATTATTTATCTCCAACAATAATTACAGTTTATTGACAATCAATTATCTACAGAAATAATTCCCCTACAGGTGTAAAAATAATTTAATGAATATGATTGGATTTAGTTTAATGCATAAAAATTAATTCCCTTAATTTAAACAACTTCATTTAGTTTAAAATATTGATTATGTAAAACTAAAACTTCAGTTTTGTAGGTAAATTATATCTGTAGATATAAATTACTGTTGATAAAATGTATTTTGGCCTAGCGGTTAGAGTGTTCCCCAATGGCCCGAGTCATACCAAAGACTCAAAAAATAGTACTTGATGCCTCCTTGCTTAACACTCAGCATTATAAGGTACAGATCAAGGGTAAAGTAGAGCAATCCAGAGAAGGAGCAGCGCCCTCCCCTACACCTTGGTGTAGTAGCTATCGAAAAGGGAGCCTTTGGGTTACCCTCGACTATGGGCGCCAACTTTACTTTACTTATAGCCAAATTCATGTGGAGTTGATTGATACAGAATGTGGCAGAAATACCTACCATATTTAAAACTGTTATTTGTGTGGTGCAAATGAACTTAGGCAAATGGTAATGGAAGCTCCATCTAGCTAATATCTTAATATTTTTTTGTGGTTATGATCAATTAAGATCATGGTTTGGACTGGTGCATATCATATGTCTGCTGTTGAAAAGTTTTTTTAAGACAGGTAAATCTGTTATTGCAATACAGTTTTTCATGTTCATATCATTTTATGCCAGAATGTTACTGTTCCAAAGAGAAGACGGCAATTACATAAGAATGTTGAGAGCAATATTGAACAAGTCCTGGCGGCAACACCCCTCAAGACACCAGCTGTATGGCCCCTTGCCTCCCATCACGAAAACTATACAAGTTAGACGAACCAGATACGCAGGACACTGCTGGAGAAGCAAGGACGAACTCATCAGTGATGTACTCCTATGGACCCCCGCATATGGCCAAGCAAAAGCAAGATGACCAGCTCGAACATACATACAGCAGCTATGTGAGGATACAGGATGTAGCCCTGAAGACCTGCCAAAAGCGATGGATGATAGGGAGAAGTGGCGAGAGAGGGTCTGGGATATCCGTGCTAGTGGCACGACATGATGATGATGATGATGATGGACAGAAAATTCTATCTGTGAATTATTTCAGTTAATTGGAGTGTAATATTGAGATTATAGTACATACAAATAAGAGAGACAAAACTTATAAAAATAGTAAAAGATTTCAGTTACAGAGAAAGATTGGAGAAATTAGAGTTAATTACTTTACTACAAAGATGAATGAGAGGGGATCTAATTGAAACTTTCAAAATAATAAAGGGAATTTTTAATTATTGCAGATATTTTTCTGATATTTCTCCTTGATCTGGAAATTTACTGTCAAGGCAAATTTCAAAAACTACAATTGAATATTTTGTTAATCAAGTAATATATTTTGGGGACAAATTGCTAACCAGATCAAAAACAGCAAGAGTATTAAAAAATTTAAGATTGAATTGGATGATTTCAGAAAAAATGTTAAGAAAAATAAATTAAGAGGGCATTTTTGGATCTATCAGATGAATTACTTGATAGAATTTCATCTGTAAATATTGAATATGTTCCCTGCAAAGATTCCTATTTTCCTTTCCTTTTTTTTTCAGGTTAACATGAGAAGATAATAGAAAATGGAAGAAATGCTCAACAAGGCAAAACAAACAAACAAATAAAAATGATAATAGTAATAATAATAACGATGATAATGATAATAATAAAAAATCAAACATTTCTATTTGATTAATAAAAAGGTAAATTCACTGTATTCCATACAAAAATAATTTCAGTGAAGACACATTTTTAAAAAGCCAATTATTGATTAAAAGTAATTCTCCAATGGAAGAATTTGAGTTTCAAGGAAGAAGAAAACCTCTCTTTCACTACCATTCCTGACCATTCTCTACCTCAACAGAATCAGTGACTCTAAGTCATAACTCTTGCTAATGTGTGAATGATTCAACTCAGAAAGGCCGTCATGAAATCATAATACGGTTACTCTTAAAGATGGAAACTTTTGGTGGGCTAGAATTTCAAAATTGAAAAAAAATGGCATCGTGTTTTGGAAAAGAAACATAGAAGATAATGAATTTCTGAAGAATAATTTAATTTCTTATTTGTTTAGTCTTTGATTATGATAAAAGAATCAAGATAATTTCTATTTGTAATCAACAATTGGACATTTTAATAAAGACTTTCAACTAAAAAAAAGAAAGAAGTTGGATTTGTTATTTTCAAAGTCTTGAATTTTTATACTCTGAAACCTACAAATAGATCCATTAAAAATTATTTGTAATTGATTGGACTATATGCAAAAAAAAAAAACTTAAACAACCACACAAAAAATATAAATATGAACATTAAATGAATGCGATTCCCTAACCTCTTAGCATAAATTAGCGCTAGACAAGTTTACATGCCATTAAAACTAATCGTAAGGAATTAATCTGAGCCTTGATATAATTTTGAAAAAAATTTCACTTCTCAATGCAATATTGTAATTTCTTTAAATGCTTTTATCTCCCTCTGCTTTAAGGACATTATCATGTTTATTCTGTGAATATATTATTTATATATATATATATATATCATTTAAGATATATTATTTAAAATTTCTTATTATCTTATAGAAGATTGAAATTGTAACTTTAATGACTGACATAATGGAAACAGTTCCAAAGATTCTCCAAGACTGTAAGAAATGGAGATTTAAAGATATGTTATGTCACCATCTTGTTGTCTTATTCTTTTCAACCATTGGTTATCTCCTCTTGCTACAATCTTTTATCACTCTATCCATCAAGTTCTTACTACTGGAGTGACTAAGAAAGGCAACATCTTTTCTTTTGCACATTCTTTCTCTTCCCAGCAAAATAACCAGCAGTATATTGCTGGGAATTAGTCATCTTAGACTATAGATGGAAATAATTGACTGCTCACTTCACTGATTTTGAACAAACAAATTTAAAGTTGTAATTTCATTTCCAACTTCTTGAACCCACCAGTCACCTGACTGAGATTATCCAATCACAGCTAAGTTCTTAAATATCTTGAATAATCATTCCCTGTCAATTACAATGAACCAACATTAACAGATTCTACTTCAACTATTTAAATCTTTTAAAATTATCTACAATACCTCTCAAATAAGAGATACAGCTGGTCTACTATTTAATACAAATCTTAAACCTCTTCCCAATCATGACACAATGGGTGAGAGAGTTGGTAACTTGAAGGTACATTCTGTCACTTGACAAGGAGCAATAGATCTCTGTTAAAACATGCAAATGCATAAATACTCTCTTTCTCTTTTGTTCTCTCTCTCTCTCTCTCTTTCTCTCTCTCTCTTTTACTCCATACACATATATATCATCATCATCATCATCAAGTCATGCAAACAGCATGGGTCTCACTGACTCTCTCCCGTCATCTGTCCCTATCATCCATCATTCCTGGCCAGTCGTCTAATGTCTACACAGAGCTAATGTATGTCTTTACTAGTATATATATATATATATATATAAATTAGGATAGTATATACTCAAAGTCAGTGGCATTTGGTGACTGTTTCTCTCCAATGAAATCTGATTATTGTGCAGATAAGAAAATAAGTCGGCAAGTGTTTGTGATTCTGTATCCTAACTTAGATCTGTAGCAGAAAGAATTGCAAACCGTTATTTAGTGCGGGAATTGTTTTGCCATTGGAATTTTGAAATGATACATTTCATCCAATTAGAATGACCCATGCCATTCTGCTGGGGAACACTTCACCGGGCACCATAAAAGGCAGCGCTAAACACGTGCGATCTCTCTTTTCCTTTCTCATTCCTCTTAGCTGACAGAAGGTAAGACCAGCCAATATGAGAGAAAATATTTCTCCCTCAAACTCGAGACAATTCCAATAGCAGACAGGGACTATTTATCTTGAGAGAGCACACTTCAACATTTGTTCCTCTGCATACCTTGGGAGACCATATCCTGGTCAATTATTTCTCCCTCCTAAACCATTTGGACCCAAAGCTTCTGGCTAAGCACTAAACTCCCGCATAGCCATTTACAAATGATTGCGCATTCTATTCAACTCGCGGCATAAGGAAAACTTCCTCTCAAGCAGTCATTAAACTACTAGATTGAAAGCCATCAGTATCTACGCATTCATTATTTGTATAAAAATTTCTATAAAAATAACAAGAGGCAACAGAACGATACTACGTCAACTACCATTTATGCCACAAATGGTAATGTCATCTGCCCTCTTGTTATAGATCTATATATGCTCTATCACTAATATTGAACTCTCTTTATTTATAGCAAACTATATTATTAATTGCGCGTGTGTATATATATCATTGGGAAACAAGAAAATCAATTGGTATATTCAATCATAAATTTATTTTACCTACTTGTAGGGATCAAACGGGTGAAATAAATTTATGATGAAAAATTCTTATTGATTTTCTTGTTTCTCACTGATATTTTACTTTGCAAAAGCTTATTTTTATATGTTTACATATATTATAAACTTTGAGCACTCAAATTGGATAATTCCATTTAAATATATCTATAGACATATATATATATATGTATACACGTATATATTTATATATGCTAAATGATAGATTGTGGTGAATCTGATAGTATGATAGAAATATGTGGAAAGATGGATAAATCAAACACTTAAGATGCGTAATATTTCCTTTTTATTCCAAAGAACTTTTTCAAGCTGAAACTATTTTCTGAGTTTTTCAATTTATAAGCAAATAAAGAAATAGACAAGATGATGGAGTGGATACAAGTGTAGCCGGAAGAAAGGGAGGGTTTAAAGTCAAATGTATCAGGTTTCATTTAAGATTTTTTTATGTGAAAGTGGAAATAGTTTTAGTAGGCTGGTTAGAAAGAAAGGTGGTGGGGAAAAGGGTTTAAACATATCTTGTTTCATTATGTGATGTCACAGAACTTTGACTATATGATGTCTAGGTGGCAAGTGGAGCAAAAAGGGGAAAGAGAAAGGGATAATGAAAGAATTCTCAAAATTATGGTGGCACAGAGTGGAAAAATGTCTTTTTTATCCGTTTTCTATTTTGATATTGTTTTCATGTAGTATGATGTTTGTAAGGTATGGTGAGATCTGATAAAATCCTGGACGTTGTCTTATATGATTTATTTTGGAAAGGACTGCAGATTCTAATAGTCTGTGAGATTTTTTGTAATGTACGGGTCTGATTAGACTGGCTTGGAAAAAAATTGAATGTGTTTGAGCTCTAACATATGGGAGAAAAAGGCATTTCGATCGTCATTTATTTTGATTGATTGTTTGTATTCATAGATCCTTTTTTCTAGATTGTGTTGGGTTTTACCAATGTAATCTTTGTTGCAATCTCTGCATGGGATAGAGTATATGCCTGTGTGAGATGTGGTTTCATTGTTGATTCATTTTGAGATGTTTGTGAGGTTTTAAATGGTTTGTGATGTGGTTTGTGTGATTGGTATTCCTAATTTGGGTAGTTTGTCACAGAGTGCTATGTTATGGGTGTTTATAGGTAGAGAGATCAGTCTATGGGTTATGGGGATAGTGGGGTTGGTTTTCTTTGGTTTATTTGATGAGTGTATCTTTTTTTCTAGCATTTAATATGAAAAGTTTTTGGTATTTTAGGCTTTTGAGGGAGTATACAATGTACTCAAATTCTTCATCTAGGTATTGTGGGCTACATATTCTAAGTGCTCTTCGGTAAAAGTCAATTATGAGGCCTGTTTTGATTTTGTTGTTGTGGTGGGAGTAGAAATATATGTAATCGTTTTTGATTGTGGTTTGCGGTAGACTTTAAAAGTTAAACTGGTATGAGATTTAATAATTAGGATGTCCAGGAAGGGTTTGGTGTTATTAGATTCTTTTTCCTAAGTGAAGTTGATGGAGGGTTCAACATTGTTTAGTTTTTTCCGCAATCTCTTCAATTTTTACATTTTGGGGTAGGAAAATAAGTATATTGTCAATATATCTGAAATATGTGATGTTGCTTGGTAGTCTGTATTTAAAAGGTCCGGAGTCTAAAAATTCTAGAAATAGACAGGCTAATGCTCCACTAAATGGATTTTCCATGGGAAGTCTATATTTCTGTTTGTAGAATTTGTTATTAAATTTAAGTAGTGGTGAGTTGAATTTAATTTTTCTTAAGTGAGTTGCAAGAAGGTTGAAGCACGTTTTACAGGTATATCAATGTAGAGAGAAGTTATGTCTAAACTGTTCATAGTTTTATTTTGTATATTCATGTCCTTGATTTTATTAAGTAAGTCTCCAGAGTTTATAATGTGTGAGGGGCTGATTATGCCAAGTAGGGGGGTTAATATCTTAGCTATGGCATAAGCTATTTTGTGGGTGACACTACTGATGCTGGAGATAATGGGTCATAGAGGGGTGTTTGGTTGGTGGATTTTGGGTAGGCTATATAATGTTGGGATTTTAGGGTGGTGTTCAATAAGGGATGTCCAGGTTTTTTGGTTCTTTTCGAGTTTTTTGAAGAGTTTGTTGACGGAAATAATGTCTTTGTTGATGGTGGTTGGGTTAGATATCCCATAGGTGTTTATGTCTTTTTGAAATGAATTCATTTTGTGGATGTACCTCTGTTTGACCATTTCCACTTTCACTAAAAAAAATCTTTAATGAAACCTGATATATTTGACTTTAAACCCTCCCTTTCTTCCTGTTACACCTTTATCCTCTTCATCATTGTTTCATTTTCCTCATTTGACTATAAATAGAAAAACTCAGAAAACAGTTTCAGTTTGAAAAAGTTCTTTAGAATAAAAAGAATGAAATATTATGCATCTAAATTGGATTTAAGTGTTTCCTTTATCCAACTTTCCACATATTTCTATCATATATGAATATATATATATATATATATATATATATACACACACACACACACACACACACATATATGTATGTATATATATATATATACACACACACACACACATATATATATATATATTATTTTATTTTATTGATTGTATTAATTTACAGGGCTATTGCAATGCAAAATAATAATTATTATTTCGCATTGCAATAGCCCTCTAAATTAATACAATACAATGAAATAAAATAATTTGTGCAATGCTTTAAGCAAATTACAAAATACTTTATATATATATATATATATATATATATATATATATATATATATATATATATATGTATGTATGTATGTATATATGTATATATATATGTGTGTATATACATATGTATTTATATAAATATATATATATACATATGAGTATATATATATATATATATATATATATATATATATATATATGCTCAATCTCAGGCCAGGTCATAGCAAAGATTTAAAAAATGGTAATTGATGCTGATTTGTTAGCAGTCAGCATTATAAGGTAAGGATCAAAGGTAAAGTGAAGCAATCCAGAGAAAGGAGTTGCATCCTCCTCAACACCATTGTGTATTAGCTATTGAAAAGGGACCCTTCAAGTTGCCCTTGACTACGGTTGTCAACTTTACTTTTTTTATATATGTCACTAAATTTATTTGTTTTTTCACCAGAATATGTCACACTGAAATGAATTGAATTATTTAAAATTCAAAACAATTCGCAACTTCTCAGAACTGGTGAAATTCAAAATCCCATTGATAGGGCAGTAGCCCTGTTCCATAATTAAGTGGGGAATCCCTGATGTGTAATTATGAAAGTACTTGACTGAGGCCTCAAAGTAAGCAAGTTCAAACTCCAGTCACATTATTATATTCATGTACAAATAACCTTGAGAAAGGTATGAACCCCCTTACCCACCCAGCTATGGGTTGAATAGTATTGTTGTATACTCATAATACATACAACTGCATGTATATATATATATACGAATATAAACGCAAACATATTCAACAATAATGACAAACTTCAATGAATGAACGAACACACTTCTTTATAAAAATATATCTCACACTTTATTCTCAAAAGGATTGATGTTTCTTGTGTGTGAGTGGTGAGTGGAGACAAGGACGGACTATTATTTTGACCCAAAGGTCTTCTAACCATAGCAGCACTTCTTCCTCATCTTGGCTTGGGTTGCTCAACCGTGGGTCACTGTGGGCCCAAAGCCCTCTGTCTGCCGCTGACTCTCAATTCAGCATCTTGTCTCCAACTTGCTCCAACTGCAACTGACTCAAGCCGTCTGTGTCCTGGTTATATTTTTGTTTGACGCCCACCTGCTTCTGCTGTTCTTCTGCTTATTTACACAGGTGTATCTCTTGATTGACGGCTCGGTCGAGGGGTCAATATGTTACAGTACATTGCTGTTCTTCTGTAAGGATGGCTTTAGCATTGAATAACCCATGAAAATTGATATACCATTAAAGAAAGAAACCAAATCAACCATCATAAAGAAGCTACAAAAACATTTACTGGAATGGATGTTAAAAAGGATTCCTGGGGTCTAGTCACGTCTTACCGAAGGCTTTAAAAATGGTACTTGATACCTCCTTGCTTAACACTCAGCAATATAAGGTATGTATCGAGGGTAAAGTGGAGCAATCCAGGGAAAGGAGTAGTGCCCTCCCCTACACCTCGGTGTTGTAGCTATTGAAAAGGGAGCCTTCTGGTTACCCTCGACTACAGTTGCCAACTTTACTTTACTTACTTATTGATTTTAAGTCACTTTAATCATTTTTTTTTCAATTTATTTCCAGTTTCAATTGAATAAGTTTTTAAAATAGACAGAAAATTAGAAAAAAAAATTTTACAATTAATGTTTTAAATAGAACTTTGCATTTCCAAATGATTTGCCAATTTAAATTGTTTTAAATTCTAAATAATTCAAACTTTATCAAACAAAGTTTCATAGAGAATAAACTGCAGAGAAATTAACTGTATAAATATTATAAGTGTAAATTAGGTTCTGTTCTCAAATATTCAAATTAAAAAAGTGAAATACTCTGCATTTTTGAGATCCAGACATTCTACTTCATTTAAGAAAGAATTGCCCAGTCAGCTGGGGCTGTAAAATACACTGACTGCACCTCTGCAGAGGCGTAAGACCCCCCCTAACGAGTGTCCTGGATATGACACTAAACAATCTGATGATGAGGTTCCATTTGGGGAATGCGGAGTACCCCTTCATTGCCATCGCTCCCAGGTCCACTCTGGCCCGGAGTGGTAGCATCTGATAGGGCCCTATCTATGGGTTAAATAGAACTAACGGCATACTTATGCTAAAATGAATTGAGTAAACTGAATAGCTTGAAATAGAAACGTTTTTGACAATTATACCGTACTTACACTTAAACTGCGTGCTTATGCTTAACTGAATTATTTCAAATAGAACCGTTTTTCGACATTAAAACTGTATTTATACTTAACTGAATTATTACATATAACTGCTTAAATAGTTTGAAATGGAAATGTTTTTGACAATTAAACTGTGTACTTATGCTAAACTGAACTGTTTTCAATAGAACAGATTATTTACATAAAAATGGATTTGGCGTTAAATAACCTACAAAGGTTGATATGCCACAAAACCATACAAACCACACAAAACTTAAAAAAGAAGATAAAACTAGTTGTTGTAAGAAAAAGAGATTCTATTAAATCAGATATATATTTCATAAGATTAAAGAAAATAAATGAAAAATACCAGGACCTTACCTGAGAGCAGTAAGTAAGTAAAAGTTGGCGACCGTAATCAAGGGCGACAAGAAGGCTCCCTTTTCAATAGTTAATACACCAAGATGTAGGGGAAGGTGCTACTCCTTTCCCTGGATTGCTCCATGTTACCCTTGATCCTCACTTTATATTGCTGAGTGTTAAGCAAGGAGGTGTCAAGTACCATTTTTAAAGTTTTTGGTATGACACGACCTGGGATTGAACCCTGATCTCCCATTGGCGAACACTCTACCCAATTGGCCAATGAGTTGTTCTGGTACAGAGTAGTCCCCTTGGCTAGCATTCTGGACTACAATATTATACTAAGTGGGAGAGAGAGTCTCTGGGGTAAAGTGGCAAACAGGCAGGACTGTGACATTATAGTAAGCAAGTTCAAGCACCAGTCACACTATTACTCTCATTTTCAGAATAATACCCTTATACACTCCGCCCCCATGGCTAGGGGTTAAATAGTACCACTACTGTTCTTCTATAAGGATGGTTTTGGCATTAAATAACCCATAAAGGTTGATATGTCATTAAACAAAGAAAGAAACAAACAACTGGTACAGTGGGAATGGTTCCAAAGACTCTCCATATGAGAATGGGAGAGATGGAAATCTGAGGAAGAGCTGAGATTGTTTAGGCTATAGCAGTATTAGAGTCAGTTCTGGTGTCAAGAAAGATACTGGAGATATGAGAGATACAAGGAAACTTGTTGTAACTTAATCTCCAACAACAACCATTACACACATATAATATGAACAACAACAATAATAATTATAATTGGAATTGAATTTGGGATTGAAAAATGTGTCATGCTGATAATGGAAAAAGGAAGAGGAGAAACAATGGATGGAACAAAACAGTCCTATCAGAAAAACATCAGAAATCTTGGAGAAAAACAAAACTACAAATACCTGGGAATATTAGAAGCAAAAACCATCAAGCAAACAGAAATGAAAGAAAAAGTTAGAAAGAAAAAGAACATTAAAAGAATGAGAAAACTTCTCAAAACCATGCTCTGCAGCAGAAATCTAATCAAAGGAATAGATACCTAAACAATCTCTCTTGTAAGATACTCTGGATCCTAACAACTATGGAAAAAAGAAGAACCTTGATGAATTATAAAAAAAGGAAATTAATGACAATGCACAAGGCTTTACACCTGAGGAATGATATAAAATTGATATGTCAAGAAAAGAAGGAGGAAGAAGGACTCACCAGCACTGAGGGTAGTGTAGATGCAACAATTCAGAGACTCAAAGAATATACAAAAATAAGCAAAGAAAGACTAATTTCAGTAGCAGACAACAACAGTAGCAACAGAATTAACATAAAGATAAACAGGAAAACAACAACCAAAATATCTAGAAAACAAAATAGGAAGAAAAACAACTGTATGGATACATCGAGCAACAAATTAAGCAAATTGCATATGAAATGACTGGGACATATCTATGCAGAGGAAACTGCAAAACGAAACTGAATTTGTATTAATTGCAGTACAAAATAATGCCATAAGAACCAAGTGTACATTACAAAAGAGAATGGTAAAGTTTATCAATTACATCCTAATCAACATGAACATTAATGCTATTCAGAATATCACCCAACCTTTCTGGATTATTTTCAGAAAATGTTTAAATTGTTTTATATAAGTTATAAATTCTAAATGAATTCTCTAATTCTTCTGATTTAAACAAACTCAAAATATTTTTGTGTTTTTTTTTTTTCAATAAAAACATTAAAAAAGGATACCATTCACTTGTGAGCTGTAAGTGAAACCCTAAAATATTTCTTTTTTTTTTTTTTTTGTTTTTGTTGCTCCCAGCAAAAACCTAAATTCACTCATTGGCTTTTGGGTTCAAGGACCTGTCCCCTTCCCAACATGTCCGACCTCCAGTTGTCATCAGCATTTTTTTATGTGTGAATGATTCTTCTGTTAAAAAGACTTTGAACATCTAGAATTACACAAACCATTGGTCTTCCAACATCTTCAACACTTCCATTGTGAAGATCCCAAGTACTGGATCAGTGTTGGCAGTGGTAGTGGTAATCGTGGTGGTGGTGGTGGTGGCGGTGGTGGTGATGGTAGCATATAATAACATAAACAGAATTTGAAAAAAGACAGATTGTGACCCTTAGCAAGTGTTTCAATCAAGAGAGAACACACTGAATGATAAGTTTTTTTTTTTCATAATATCTGAAGAATTTGATAAGGAAAGAAAAAAACGCCACAAATTTTTTAATGTTGATATCTGGAAGCTGATAATTTGAATTGGTCTTTACATTCATTTGACTGTGTTGATATTTTCATCTAAACCTGGCTCCCTTTTACTCTTTGTATTGCATTAAAGAGGACGTTAAATGGGTATAGGTATGTATGGTGAGTGGGGGGCCTATATGTAGGAGTGTCAATGTTTGGGTTGATTCTGACAAGCCACCAAAAACAAAACATTTTTCATCTCAAATGCTTCCAACCCAAACCTCTTCTTATTTTCCAAGTTCAATATTTATTTATTTGACTTTTTAAGCACAAAACACACAGACATTTCTTTCTAGACCCAATACCTTAAAAATTAGGCACACACACACACTCTCTCTCTCTCTCTCTCTCTCTCTCTCTCTCTCTCTCTCTCAAAAAAATATGTAAATATAAATGCACAGATTTTCACAGATATACACAAAATAAATACACACAAAAACACAGATATATATACTCTCATGCACATATATATACAAGCAGTTGTACGTATACATGTATACACATATTTACAATTATATCAACACATATCCACTTGTCAGCATCTGCATACACAAATATGTGTGTGTGTATATATATATATATAGATACTTGAATTATGAACTCTTCTTATTTGAAGTTTCATGTGAATCATAGAATCTAGATTTTATACCTGCTTTGCCATAAGAGCATTGAACACTTTTATCCACTTTTCTTAATCACATTGCTTTCATCATTATATATATATATATATATATATATATATATATATATATATATATATATATATATTAATATATATATATATATATATTTATATATATATATATATATATATATATATACATATATTTATTTATTTTTGTTTAAAAAACAAGAATATATATATATATATATATATATAATATGAGGACTCTTTCTTTGGATACTCACAGTCAATATTTACTTGCTTGGTATAATATATATACATATATATATATATATATATATATACTAACACACACATTTCTGTGTATATATATATATATATATATATATATATGCCACTATAAAAATAGATTTAAACTCATATGAAAAAGGTGTTGGGGTTATATGTAATTTGTTTATTTCAGTAGATGTGCGTCCGTAATTTACAGGTATGGCTCTCGGAATTATTCCCACCACAAATACAACACAAAACTTTACAATCGCGCAACAGAAATGGAATAGAACACAATGAACATTAAGCAACAAACAATTTAATAAGCATATAACAGAATATGAAAACAAATAAAATACATGATGTGTAAATGGCCTTTTGGAAAATAAAGTTTGACAAGAAGAAAATAAATTTGTTTAAAGTTGTGTGTATGTTCATGTTAACGGAGTCCGTAAATAAGTCGTTCTTACTTATGTTAAGTTCATAGCGGGTTTTATGACTGTGGTGACAGCGTGGCACGTTGATGAAAGAAAGTTAGTCGGGTCTTCCTTTTGAATATAATTCTCGGCCATTTGAAAAGAGTTCATGAACTTTAGTTGAGGAAGGAAAGGAATTTGTCGGAATGTATTGGCTACTGCTTTACTGGCTTAGTGGCTTGTCTTCATCTGTGTCTTCGTTTGTGTGTAAGCTTGTGTCTTGTGTGTATGGCTCCCTAACTCTGTGTTATTTATATCCTACAGGTGGATCAAAGAATTGTCCTAAAATTTTGGCGCGTAGACATTTATTGACCAATCAGATTTGTATTTTACTATTTTATTTTCGAGCCTAACTATTTTCTGTTAGGTCACTTCCCATCCGAATTTTCTAGAATGTTCTATTCTATGTTTTTAGCTGATTGGTTGAAAAATATAAAAATGTAATTTAAATGCTAATTCGGTTTTGATCCTAAATTTCTAGAATGTTCTTAAGTATGTTTTTATTGCTTATTTTAAGACTAGAAAAAATGTGTATTCTATAAAGGTTAATAATAGAAAAATTGATTGTGATAACAATAAGTAAGTTGGCAACCATAGTCGAGGGACCCAAAGTCTCCCTTTTCAATAGCTACTACACCAAGGTGTAGGAGAGGGCACTACTCCATTCCCTGGATTCCTTCACTTTACCCTTGATCCTTACCTTATAATGCTGAGAGTTAAGCAAGAAGGCTTTAAGTATCATATTTTTTGTCTTTGGTATGACTCGACCAGCGAATGAATCCCAGTCTTGCAGGCTAGGATAGAATTAATAGTATCAGTATTACTATTCGTATTGTCAATGATGTAATAACAATAACAATAATAATAATAATAACAACCCCTGGGTCTAGTATAGACAATATACAACCCATGATAAAAATGTTGTGCCAAAATATGACACAATGTGGTACCCAGGCAACAGGCTTGGGTTTAATGATTAGCAGGTGCTCTCCTGATTGCTAACATGGGAGACCCAATTGTTATCCTGCAAATGTTGGCTGTTCTTTTTACAGGTACACAAATGACAATTTAAGGAACCATACCAACCAGAGACGCAAACACAAAATATGGACTAGGGAAGACAACCAACTTGCACTATACTGCTGTTTTAGGAGCAACCCTACACAAAGAGGATATAGGAAAAGAATAATAGAAATCTGGCAAGAATGTGCTAGTTTTCAGACAACAAGCCAAAGACTTACTGACCAAGTCAGAACACTAATAAAGAAAGGTTGGTTTTTGACCTTGAAATACTAGAAATACATCAGAAAATAAATAATGAACAAGATAGTAATACAGTACCAGACACATCAAGAATTAACAAACAAAAACAGCCTAACCTAAATGAACTGCCAACTTCATAAAATGGAAATGCCACACAACCAAACAATGCACAACCAAACACTAACATCAGAATGAAAAGTAAATTAAGAAAATTTAAAGAGAATTATGAACGGGGAAAAGACTACCTAGTAAAGATGGAAATGAATAAAATAAATCAAGTACTACCTTATATATCAATGAATAATATAACCGAATTAAATGAACTAATCTATGCAGGGGAGAAATTAGTTTGTAAGAAAATTGGGATCCCCTCAAAAAACACAAAGAAAAAATCAAAACCAGGATGGAAATGCAGATAAAAAATCTACGAAAACAGGCCAAAATGATAAAACAAAGGAAAGACACTGGAACATGTAGAGATAAAAAAGAAAAGGCAATACAAGAAAAAATATCAATACTTGGGGAAATAAACCAGAAAGTCCTGGCGAAAGAAGGAAGATCAAAGAGATATCAACAATACTGACAAAACGGGAAATTTCAAAACAACAAAAGAAAATTTTACCAACAACTGGGAGGAGATGACACGAAAACATAACAACAACCTGATGCGAGAGAAACCAAATGATTTTGGACTAAAATATGGCAAACAAAAAAACATAACAAAAAAGCCAAATTGATAAACAATATGACAAAAGAATTAGAAGGGCTTGAAGAATGCCCGAAAATGGAAATACATATCGATTTACTCAAAACAACACTAAAAAAATATCAAACTGGAAAACGCCAAGCCATGATAGAATACATGGTTTCTGGTTCAAGAAATTTGCCTCCATTTACAACAGACTAGCACTAGAAATGAACAGATTCCTACAAGGAGCACACATACCCAAATGGATGACCAAAGGAAAGACCACATTGATCCAAAAGGATCCAAGCAAAGGAACCACCCCAAATAACTACAGACCCATAACCTGCCTATTGATGATGTGGAAAATATAAACAGCACAAATAAGGGAAGAGATTTACTACTTGCTAACAAGCTGTGGATTGTTTCCTGAGGAGCAGAAAGGATGCCGCAAAGAATCCAGACACAGCAGAGTTACTTTACATAGATCAACACATCCTAAATGAAAGCAAGACCAGACGGAAAAATGTAGTTATGGCCTGGATTGACTACAAAAAAGCATATGATATGGTCTCGCAAAGCTGGATAATAAACTGCCTCAAAATGTACAAAATATCACATGAAGTCATAAACTTTATCAAGAAAACCATGAAAACCTGGAGAGTGGAATTGACAGCAGGAGGAAGAAGCTTAGCTGAAGCAAAGATCCAAAGAGGTATATTTCAAGGAGATGCCCTATCACTGTTACTATTCATAATTGCCATGATGCCACTTAACCACATACTCAGAAAATGTACAGCCAGAAAAAAAAATTAGTAGATCGTAAGAAAAGATCAATCACTTAATATACATAGATGACATCAAACTATTTGTAAAAAGGAAAAAGAACTGGAAACCCTAATACATGCAGTTAGAATATACAGTCAGGACATAGGAATGGAATTTGGCATAGAAAAATGTGCCATGCTAGCAATGAAAAAGAAACCTACTAGTACTTGAGCATCTTGGAGGCTGACACCATCAAACAAGTGGATAGGAAAGAAAAAATTAAGAAAGAATATCTCAGGAGAACTAGAAACCTACTTGAGACAAAACTATCTGGCAGAAACCTTATCAAAGGAATAAATACCTGGGCTGTACCCCTTGTTAGATATTCGGGACCCTTTTTGAAGAGAACCAGAGAAGAACTTAAGTAAATGAACCAAAGAACAAGAAAACTAATGACTATCATAAGGCATTACATCCCAGAGACAATGTTGACAAACTATATGTATCAAGAAAGGAGGGAGGAAGAGGACTTGCCAGCATTGGAGACAGTGTTGACGCATTGATACAATGACTTGAGAACTACATAGAAAAGCACAAAGGAGGACTGATTATCATATTTACCAACCCCTCCGCCCAGGCAGGATATGACACAAGGTCAATTTTTAAGCAGAGTTTATCAGGTTTGAATTCAAAGTTTTCCTTCTCCTAGACTAGTTACCTCACCAAGGCTGAAGAACCTAGTTTGCCCTACTATTTACCCATAGCTGGAGGGAGAATTACTGGATTCATACCTTTCCCAAGAGTATTAGTGCTATGTGAAATGCAATCAGTCTCATCTAGGATTTGAACTCATGTCGCCGTGTCCATTTCCTACGATGATAACCATTACACCATGGGCACTTCCAAAGGAGGACTGATTACAGCCATCAAAAATGATAATGACAACACGATAGACAAGAGAATGACAACAACTAGAAAACAAAAAATGAGAAGAAAAAAAACTCTATGGGCACTTTAAATGACTAATAAACAACATCTCACATGAGAAAACCAGGGCATGGCAAAGAAAAGGAAACTTTAACAGAGAAACAGAATCTCTCCTAATAGCAGCAGAAAACAACGCCATAAGAACCAATCAAATTAAAGCAAGAATAGATAAGACACAACAAAATAGCAAATGTAGGTTATGTGGTGATAGAAATGAAACAATTTATCACATAATAAGCAAATGCAGCAAATTTGCACAGAAGGAGTACAAGACTAGACACAACTGGGTGGGCAAGGTGATCCACAGGGAAATGTGCAAGGAATTTAAATTTGACCATCCGAACAAATGGTATACGCACGACCCAGCAGCTGTCCTAGAGAATGACATACATAAACTCCTATGGGACTTTGACATACAAATGGATCACCAAATCTCGGCTAGAAGACCAGACCTTATGATAATCAACAAAAAAAAAGAAAACTTGCAAAATTGTGGACTTTGCTCTCCCAGCTGCCCACAGAATAAAACTGAAAGAAAGTGAAAAGAAGGATAAGCACCTCAACCTTGCTAGGGAATTGAAAAAACTATGGAACATGAAAGTGACAATTATACCACCCATGATTGGTGCTTTTGGTACAGTCACCAAAGGATTATTAAAGGGACTGGAAGACATGGAGGTTGGAGGACAAGAGGAGACCATCCAAACTACAGCATTATTGACAATGACCAGAATACTGGGAAGAGTCCCGGAGACTTGAGGAGACTTGCTGTCATTCAAATTTCAGTAAAAGATCATCAGCTAACACTGATGTGAAAAACTCTCAAGGAGAAAATAATAATAACAATAATAGTAATAATAATAATAAATTAGCAATAATTGCAATAATAGTTGCCTTTTATTATTAGTGATATAATTATTAATGAGTAATTATTATAATGATATAAATGTTTTAACTGTAATTAGAATGACAGTATTCAGGATAAAAATATATAAAAACATCAAGAATTTAAATAAAGATTAAATTTCAATCTTAAATAGAAATCAGATAAAACTCTAAAAAGTTTTTTTAACTAAAGATAAATTAGATATTAGTAATAGTATTTATCGCCAACTTTTCCTTGATAAAGAAATGAATAAATAGACAGATATTTTCTTAAAATAAAATGAAATTATTGGCCAGATTTCAGTTGTTGAAGGTTCTATGAGCCTTGTTAGGAAAGTTTTTCGAAGCATAAGGATATATGAGACAAGACATTGACATTACATTCAGTTTTAACACCAATTTCTGTCTCATATATTTTTGTTTCCAGCTCTTTCTTTATTAATTCCTTTTATATATATATTTTAACAAGTAAGAATCCATTGAAAGAATATTTTCATAAATTTTTTCTCTCCATTGTGTGAAGGCTATCCGAAGAGGTTGGATTCATATATGGAGTGACCAGCTGAAATAAATCTAGCCAGATGATGGTTTGTTGATTTTTTTTCTATTATATATATATATATATATATATATATATATATATATACGAGGATCATTAAATAAGTTTCCAGACTTTTTCCGTATGGGCACTTTTATTGATAGTACACACATCAAACTCTAGTCCCCTTCAAAGTAGTCTCCTCCGGCTGCAATGCACTTGTTGTACCATTCCAACAACTTGTAGCAAGCCCCATGGAAGTCCTCTTGTGTGAGCATGTCAATGACCTTCATCACAGCCTCTTTCATCTTCTCAATTGTCTCATAACAACAGCCTCTGAGCTTAGGGAATAACCAAGTCACAGGGAGCAAGGTCTGGACTATAGGGACGGTGACGAACTGTCTTGATGCCCATCTTGGTCAAATAGTATATGACAACAATGGAGTTGTGGACTGGTGCATTGTCCTGGTGGAAATGCCACTGACCCAATTTGAAGAGTGCTCACCTATTCCGACAGAATCTCTTCCTGAACTCCCTTAAAACCTTAACATAGTAACCCTAACCCTAACCCTTTGGCCAATCAACTCTGGTGTATTGACTTCCTTACTCCTCCCACACCTCTCATCATCCTTCACAGACTCCCTGCCTTCCTTGAATCTCTTATGCCACTCAAAATTGATGCTTGATTCATGCAAGATGCTCAAAAAGCAGTCTGAAGCATTTCATACATTTCTGTGGCAGCATTTTTTCAAAGTTTAAAACAGAGTTTTATTGCATATCGTTCTTCTAAAGTGTCCTCACGTCCAGATTGCATTTTTGAAATTCACCAGCTGTGACAATCAGGCTTTAGTAGGGTGTATTCCAATTGCTGCTGTAGCTGTTCATTTAAAGCTGAAATCATAAAAATTGGTCAGTCATCTCATAAGATGCAATAACATACTGAATTTTAAAGAGTCTATGACAATTTTAAATGCCTGTACAAAAAAAGTCTGGAAACTTGTTGAATGCACCATGTATATATATATATATGTGTGTGTGTGTGTGTGTGTGTGTGTGTGTGTGTGTGTGAAGATGGAAAGAATCATTTGTGTAAAACTAATAATCTAAAACATAGTCTATGTCCTGAAACTGAAATAAAATTTTAAAAGAAATTCACAAAATTTGATTGTGACCAAACTTTTTGTAACGGCTTTGAGTTTTGTGAATTATTTTTGATTTGACTTCTTTATTCAAAGTTCTATCAACCTTTGCAGTTTACTTAATGCCAAAGTCATCCTTGTAGAAAAAAAGCAATGAGACTATTTAAACCATAGCTGGAGGAATAAGAGGGTTCAATACCTTTCCCCAGAGTATTAGTCTGAAAAGGAACATAATAGAGGGACTAAAGTTTGAACTTCTTTTAAAATTTAGGTGTTGTATATATATATAGAGTGAAAGAGAAAGAGAGAAAGAGGCACTCCCCAAGTACACATGTATACACAATCATGTTCACTCAGATGGTAGAAAATTATTTCTTTCATCAAAGCATTTTTGACACAATATCAGCAAAAAATTTGGGGAAATTGGAGAAAATTTGATACTCAAATTTTTCTTTCAAATTTCACTCAGCTATGAAACCATTACATTTATATATTAGTCTATTAAAAAAAAGAGCAACTTGTGTGTGTGTGTGTGTGTGTGTGTGTGTGTGTGTGTGTGTGTGTGTGTAATTGATAAAGTATATTTTTTGTCTATCTGTCATCACTTAACACAAGGAGGACAACTAGAATTCTGCCCTCTAAATTTTCCATGGTTACTAATGGAACCTTGAAGCATGTTTTTGGAACATTAGTTTTGAAAAATTGTTTAACTTGTTAAGTTTATAGGAAGATGTAAGTATGATATTAAAATTGGCTCTTAATTTTATATCCATCAGGTTAGCTAATCCAATTCTTTATCTTTCTAGTGAACCATATAAAGTGCACAATGAGCTGAAAATTTCTGAGTCAGAAACCAGAGTATAAAAGTTTTTCCTTTTGACCGTCTTTTCAGTCACTTGAAAATCAAAACTTAAAATAACCCTCAAAGGTTTATATACCATTACACAAAGAAACAAAAGAAGACTAAAAAAAAAACTCATTTTGTTACCATTACATTCATTGCATGAGCAATGGATACTAGCATACATACACAGGGTCCTCTTGATGCCAAGATCTCATAAAAACATCATTTGGTGCTTTTAGTTTAAAATTGTGTATGATGGGGAACTTCCAGATAAAATATATAATCAATTAACGTCCCAAAGTGATCCAAGACTACCAGACAACACTTCTCTATTGCCAAAAAAGGAGCTGTATTTAAGATACAATGTCTTCTGCCAACACACAAAGGAATCAGATAATTTCAAGATGATATACGATGCACTGCAAATTTGATTTGTAAGCTGGATTGGGTAACAGGTATTTGCATTCACAAAGAAACATCATTGGATAGTTTGTTTTTCAATTGCTTTTTTGTTTTTGTGCAGAGGCAACTAAAAAACCTATTAAGATTTATATATCTGGTGGGAGTGATGGATGATAGGGACAAAGAGAGTCAGGGAAATCCATGCTGTCAGCATGACTTAATGATGATGATGTTTTTCTTCTTCTTTTATATTTCTTCTTTCTTTTCTATTTTCTTTTCTTTCTTTTTCTTCTCCTTGTTCTTCTTTTCACTTCCTTCTTTTCTTTTCTTTTTTTTTGTTTTCCTCTTTTTAAACCGTTGTATCTCTTAGTATTCTATTTATCTAGCTTCATTGGCTGTGCCAATTACATGATAGATTTTCAAAAAAGAATGCTGATTGAATGATTGAATGGTTATATGGTCTTTTAAGACCAAAACATTTTAAATGTCAACTTTCCCTCACAAAAAAATTCATCACTTTTGGATTACTTTGTGCTTCAATTTTTCTCCATATATATATATATATATATATATATATATATATATATATATATATATATGCCAGGTGTCTATGATAGCAGAGATCATATGGAGGTCAGCTAAAGACACTTGGATACCAAAAAATAATTTCCATTCAATAAATATGCAATGTCACCAATTGATTTTTTGTCACATTTTTTATAGAACTCTTTTAAAAACTGTTTTTTTTTAATTCTATAAAATTATTAAAAAACCATCTAAAAAATTCTAAAAATCATTTTAAAAATTCTTCTTCACAAAAACTTTTTCTTCTGGCAATTCTTCAAAGAGAACAATTAGAAAATGAAAAATATAAAAGAAATATTCCTATTTTCTCATCACTTTTGTTCATCTCTTAATGGCATATAAACCTTAATGGGTTATTCAATGCCAAAACCATCCATGTAAAACAGCTGTGATGCTATTTAACCCATAACTGGGTGGGGGATAAAGGAGTTCATGCCTTTCTCATGGGTATATGTCTGAAAGCATGCATAATAGCACTAGGGAGTTTGAACTCACTTACTATGATGTCACAATCTAGCACATTAACAATAACACTATGGGGACCCTCCTCATATATATATATATATATATATATATATATATATACGGGGATCATTAAATAAGTTTCCAGACTTTTTTTGGATGGGTACTTTTATTGATAGTACACACATGAAACTCTAGTCCCCTTCGAAGTAATCTCCTCCGGCTGCAATGCACTTGTTGTACCATTCCAACAACTTGTAGCAAGCCCCATGGAAGTCCTCTTGTGTGAGCGTGTTAATGACCTTCATCACAGCCTCTTTCATCTTCTCAATTGTCTCATAACAACAGCCTCTGAGCTTAGAGAATAGCCAAAAGTCACAGTGAGCAAGGTCTGGACTATGGGGACGGTGATGAACTGACTTGATGTCCATCTTGGTCAAATAATCTGTGACAACGATGGGGTTGTGGACTGGTGCATTGTCCAGGTGGAAATTCCACTGACCCGATTTGAAGAGTACTGGCCTCTTTCGATGGAATCTCTTCCTGAACTCCCTTAAAACCTCAACACAGTAACCCTAACCCTAACCCTTTGGCCAGTCAACTCTGGTCTATTGACTTCCTTACTTCTCCCATCATCCTTCACAGACTCCCTGCCTTTTTTTAATCTCTTATGCCACTCAAAAACTGATGCTCGATTCATGCAAGATGGTCGAAAAGCAGTCTGAAGCATTCCATACATTTCTGTGGCAGCATTTTTTCCAAGTTTAAAACAGAGTTTTATTGCATATTGTTCTTCTAAAGTGTCCTCACGTCCAGATTGCATTTTTGAAATTCACCAGCTGTGACAATCAGGCTTTAGTAGGGTGTATTCCAATTGCTGCTGTAGCTGTTCATTTAAAGCTGAAATCATAAAAATTGGTCAGTCATCTCATAAGATATATAGTAGTAACATACTGAATTTTAAAGAGTCTATGACAATTTTAAATGCCTGTACAAAATAGTCTGGAAACTTGTTGAATGCACCACACACACACACATATATATATATATATATATATATATAGTCAGTCAGGTTTCGATCCCAGCTTGAAGTATCTTATATGTCTAGCCTCACTGAAGAGTTGTGATACAACAAAACAGTCTATCTGTGGATGACAATATATGTTCCCCACCCCATAGATTGAGCACTCTAGTGGGTAAATTTACTGGCTACCACATAAGATGAAACGCAATAGTTCTTCTCAAGAATTGAGCACTCCCAAGAGCTGATAATGCATATGTAAAAAGATAAATGCAAAACATTTCTTCACTAAAGCTGAGAATGATGATGGCTCAGGTGTAAGATATCTAACTGATGTAAAGTCAGCTGGGTTTCAATCCCAACTTGAAGCATCTTGCATGTCTAGAGACATTGAAGTGTTGTGATACAACGAAACAGTCTGTCTATGGATGACAACATATATATATAAACATATATATACTAGTATATATATAACCCCCACTTTAGAGTCCTTTTGCTTGCTTTGACATTTAAATTGAAAAGGTAAAATTAATCAAAAAAATTATGGCCATTTCCCTAAAGAGCAGATAGAATTGTACTGGAAAGAAATTTTTCATACAAAAAGAAACACCCTAGTAAGTCAATGAGCAAAGATATTAGATTTTTTGGTCATCAAACAAAAGGACAAATGTGTCACCAGTAATGTTGTCTATGCATAAATTCTTACTTAATGAAGAAAATATTTATGATATTAGATTTTGAAAGTAAAAGACATGCTTGGCATATATTGAGTCAAATATTTTAACATAAAGCTCTATATCAGTGACCATCTTAAAACCTAGATGTAATATGGGTTAGTACAGTTAGTTTTAGTGATAGATAGATAGATACATAGATAGATCTAAACAGACTTAGATAGATAGATAGATAGATAGATAGATAGCCATTGCAGCTTTTGTGTTTTTGTGGGTTTTTTGGTTTTTTTTAATAAAACTATTTTTATAAAGTGTTTAAGATCTTTTCTGAGTTTCTATTTTTCAGTATAATTCTTTATCAACCATTAAATGAGTTTTAAAATGATAAATTTTGCTGAATAAGCCAGAGCTAAATATAAGAGAGGTACACTTGAAAAAAAATCTTTTTTGTTATTCAACTCTGCTGAGAAAAATGACTTTAATGGTTACAAACACAAAATAGCAGTGAAATATAAAATGCCCCTACAAATGACTACAAGTAATACAAGTTGACTTGGTACAAAATGCAAACTTGAAATTGGTATCAACTCCAGCAGGTCCTGAAGGTCAAAGTTCACAAGCTCCCAAATTTCCCTTCAATAACCTTCTGTGTATCTTCTCCTTCCCTACATAGGAAGTGATTGCTCTTATCTTTCACCCCAACATAAATCGGGACAATCATGCCACATTTGTACACAAAGGTTCTTCTTCTTCTTCTTCTTCTTCTTCTTCTTCTTCTTCTTCTTCTTCTTTCACTCCAATAGTAAAAATAAAACAGGAACACACTTCTGAAGCCCATAATTTGCCTGAGCTTCATACGAAAATTAGTTTATAACTTGACATATAAACAATGGTTGCCCTTCCCACCTTCTCAACCAAAGCTATTATTAGCTGCTCCCCCACCCGTTACCAGAACGGAATAAAAGTTGAGGAAGTTACAAGTGCCATCATAGAAAAATGTTTTCTCTTGTTTTTATTTATTGCCTTCAGAGTTTTCCTCTGAAAGGTAAAACTTGATCCCTGACTGAAAGACTCATCATCTCTATTTAGTATCCGAAAAATGAAACTATACAAAGATTCTAACTCTGCCGATTATGTCATACAATCTTACATTTATGAGGAAACCTAAAATAAATTTTAGTTCCATTTAAGTAATTGTGTTCCAATGTTGGAAAGAGGAAAAAATTTCCTATCATTACTGTCCCCTTCATCTAGCTAAGGATTTTAAACAGCTTCAATCAGAAAATTTAGGGGTCGTTTTTATCATTATGATGATACTGTATTTTTGTAATGGACCGTTATTTCTAAATTAACATGAGTCATTTTCCTAATTTTCGTTAGTTTTTTGGCCTGTCTTTCTGGGATCAGAAATTATCATTCCTATATACACTGATGGGTATTTTAATATGGTGTAATTGGTAGCAAACAGATCAATTACAGCGTAGTGAGTTTGATCCTGACTGGGTGCCTCATACTTCTGGCCAAGGGGCAGATTTAAGCTATGAGCACCTCACCATGGGCTAATAGTCAGCAAACTAGTTTCACAGACCAATTATTACTGAGTAGTGAGTTTGATCCTGACTGAGTAGTGAGTTTGATCCTAACTGAGTAGTGAGTTTGCATACTTCTGGCCTTGTGCCAAATTTAAGCTATGAGCACCTCATGTTATGCTAAGTATTCCTCATAATCCACATGGAAGTAGAATAGAGAGTTTTACAGAGTGCATATTATACCTAAAGAAGGTTAGAGAATGGGCATATCGAAATTTGACGTAAATAACCAAAACAAGACGGTGTTCAGTTATTCTAAGAAGTCTTTGATTTGTTTAAAAAGAATGTTTCTTGGTTAAGTGAAAAGTTTTGCAATATTTTGATGTATACTAGTTTGTGGCACATACATCATGTGACCAAAGCAGTTTAAGCCACAGGAATTATCCATTGTAAGTAAGTAAAGTTGGCGACTGTCGTCGAGGGTAACCAGAAGGCTCCCTTTTCAATAGCTACTACACCGAGGTATTGGGGAGGGCACTACTCCTTCCCCTGGATTGCTCCACTTTACCCTCGATACGTACCTTATATTGCTGAGTGTTAAGCAAGGAGGTATCAAGTACCATTTTTAAAGTCTTTGGTATGATGCGACCTGGGATTGAACCCAGGTCTCCCGGATCATTGGTAAACTCTCTACCCACTGGGCCAATGAGCCAATGTTGGTTTTATCATGGTAATTGGTGAACTTGCAGACTTTGAATTACTTCATTTCCATTGTGATTTGAAAGCAACTCACAGGAACATGCAACATTTTCTATTTTGGGGACTTATGCTCTAGGAGTTTGAAGTGGGCCATAATACAACAGAAGCATTTGTTATGTGAAAGGTAGAGGCACAGATGATCACAGTACAGTAACCAGATGGTTCAAGAAATCTTGCTCAAATTGTAAGAACCTTTAGAAGTCAGGTCGGCCTAAAACCGTGCTCCAAGCTATAGAGGCAAACCTGGTGAGTAGCACTTGGTGAGGATCAGACAAGCTTGGCATCTCAGAAATAAGTGTGATTTGTCACTTTCACAAATTTAACAAAACTATTAGCTACCTAACTGTGCCTCAGGTTACCAAAATATTTCAAAACTTTTAATTCACCCTTGCAAAATGAAAATGTCTTTGAGATTTTCAGTTCATTTGGGTGTCATGTAAATTTATAAGAATAATTGGGAAAGTGATTTCCAAGCTGAGTAAAATAAAACTCTTCTAAATTTAATCAAACTGGCACAACTGATCTCCAAAGCTATTGTTAGTATGAATATTATCAGTAATCAAATAACAAGATTGGATTATTTATTTATTAAGGATCTTCCACAACATTTAACATTTCCATTTCTTATATGACATTTTTTTTTGTTTCCATTTTATGGGCTTCAATCAGTGAATAACAGCAGAGAGCCGACCTTGTTGAATAAAAAATAAATTCTATTCTCCATAGTTTTGTAGAAAAAATAATTTGGGTAATATTTATTTGTTAATTGTTTCTTTGTTTGGAAAATAGACTTTTCTAAAGAGAAAGTAAAAAAAAACATCATAAGAAAAGGTAAATATGTTTCTAATGAACAAACAAAAAGAATATTTGAGAAAGAAAGAAAGGATATCAAATAGAAATACTTTTTGTGACTTGTAAGAAAGAAAACAAAATCACTGGAGTAAATAGAAATGAGATAGCATCAACTTGTTCATTTAAAGGAGACGAAAAAACACCACCTGGACTGTCACCTCCTAAAAAAATCAAGTATGTGAGAAAAGCACAGAGTCATGGAACTTTATCAAAGTCCGACTGGAAGGAATATAAACATGACAAGTGATGTTTTTCTTGCCTAGACTCTAAGAAATCACAAGAAATTATTTTTTCTTGAATTCTAGATTCTAATGAAGTGACTCTTTTCTTTTAGAAAGATCTCATGATTATTATGTATTCCTCACAGATTCCAAGAGGATTGTACGATAACCTGGGAGATTCCTTACCTTTGCTTCTAGAATAGCTTTTCCCTCAACCACAAGGAGGCAATCCAGGTTTCTGGTTTCTTTGTTTAATGATATATCAACCTTTGAGGGTTATTTAATACCAAAGCTATCCTTGTAAAAGAATGGCAGGGATCCTATTCAAGCCATTGCTGGGAGATAAGGGGGTTCATACCTTTCCTGAGATTATTAATCCAAAAGGGAATATAATGGCCTGACCAGAGCTCAAACTGTAACCCAATTAGTTGTTATAATGACACATCTGGGAAAAAACATCTATGCAGCCCCCTCTTTTCTGCTTGACTTGCTGTAAAGAGAAGTTTTCCTCCATCTACATAAGCCTCCCCTCCTTTCCAGGATAGACTAACACTACTAATGATACTGTGCACATTATACCATCAGCCTTTAATGTAAACCAGACACAACAAAGAATTACCTAAAAGAACTTTGCCAAGTATGTATTTCTATAGCAAACATAATTTCACACATGCAGATCTTTCCTTTTTTATATCTTCTTATCTTTAGCTCAGAGTTTTACAGCAGTGAAAGTTGTGGAGTTATAAAAAGTGTTGTATAGTGGCTCGTACCATGTGAATTGCAGTATTGCGGAGGTATAAAAGATGTGTTTCTTAGGCACACTGGGTACTGAAAGATTTCGGTCAGTAGTAAGACCAACTTCGGACATAACACCCACAGCGCCAGACATATAATATTTGTTGGACAGTACCACTTCAGTTAATAAATAATTAACTCTATTTCACTGTGTATCTCTTCCTTACCACGATACAACAAAAAGTATCAGCCCTGTTTGCTGGAGCTATAGAATACACCAACAGTACCTTTGCAGAGGGGCAACCCTCCTCCAACTAGTGTCCTACGTATGATACTAAACAATCTGATGGTGAGGTTCCAGTCCTGGAGCTTTGGCGAATGTGGAGTATCCCTTCATTGCCATTACTCCCAGGTCTACTTTGACCCTGAGTGGTAGCACCTGATAGGGTCTTATCTATGTGTTAAATAGAACTATTTGACATTTTAACAATGTGCAAACAAATGACTTCTGTCAAATTGAATTGTTAGAAATAGAACTCTTTGACCATTCAACCCTGTGTAAATAAATGACTATCTAATTGAATGGTTAGTGATACATAGCATTACTTGGAATCATTTAACTGTGTGCAAACAAATGTGTAATATTGAATAGATTTATTTGTGTTAAATAGCAATACTTTAAATTCTTTAACCATGTGCCTAAATTGAATTATCAGTGTCACATAGCAATGCTTAAAACCATTTAACTGTGTGCAAATAAAACTTTTTATGTGAGATAACAATATTTCAAAGTATTTGATTGAGTGAAAATGTTGCGGAGCCGATAAATATGTCGACCCCGCAAATGAATTAATGTGAATGAGAACAGCCAAAGCAATATGAAGGAACAAAGGTGAGATAATGATAATTACAAATGACAATTTATTTCGTCGTATTTACAAGCGTGAATGTAAATGTCCGTGGCGGTTGTATGTGTTCGCAGCTGGGCATTCGACGAGGGTCGCTGGCGTAGGTCGAGTCGTTGAGTACAGCTAGATGTTGGATGCTGGTAAGCTGAGGTCGGTCGAGTCGTTGAGTTCAGCTAGATGGTCGGTGCTGGTCGTTGAGTACAGCTAGATGGTCGATGCTGGTCGTTGAGTACAGCTAGATGGTCGGTCGAGGTTGGTAGATCGATATCCCTGGTTGTGACGGTATGTTGTGGTTAACCAAGGGTGTGTCGATCGGGTTGCTGACTCATACGGCGGGTCGTACGTGAGTCAGGTGTTGCAGTGGTAGAACAGTCCGTAACAGCGAGTCGTTACGTGGACTGCGTTGTACTTTGCAAGAGCGTCGAGGTCGAGGAAAGGCTAGGGCCTTGCTGGGACCCCTAGCCGTGCGGACGTATCGGACGGGAGTGAAGGCTTTGTCGTGTCCAAAGCCGTGCGGACGAGAGCGAAGGCTTTGTCGGGTCAAAGCCGTGCGGACGATCGGACGGGAACGAAGGCTTTGTCGGGTCAAAGCCGTGCGGACGAGCGGACGAGAGCAAAGGCTTTGTCGGGGCAAAGCCATGCGGACGAGCGGACGGGAACAAAGGCTTTGTCGGGGCAAAGCCGTGCGGACGAGTGGACGGGAACGAAGGCTTTGTCGGGTCAAAGCCGTGCGGACGAGCGGACAGGTGCGAAGGCTTTGTCGGGTCAAAGCCGTGCGGACGAGCGGACAGCAGCGAAGGCTTTGTCGGGTCAAAGCCGAGCTGACGAGCGGACAGGCCAGAAGGACGAGGCTAAGATGGGCGTTATCTTAGCGCTGCGCAGATAGCGAAGGAGTAGCTAAAGGCTGGACCGTGCCATTAGCGCTGCGCAGCTTATCGGACTATCGGAACCGAGTGAGAGTTAAGACCGGTTGGTCTTAGAATCCGTCTTCGTGTTTGCCGCCTGGCCGTCTACTTCGACTGATCATTACTGACCGCCAGAGATGCTCTGACCCGCAGACAGAGACCTCTTATGGTCCTAAAAAGGACCTTTGTGCATACCTATGTAGGTGGGTGAAAAGCAGATCTACCATGAGAAGTGGGATCAACATCGGAAGTTAAGGTGAATGCGACCGCACAGAATGCGGGATTCCTCCTTAAAGAGCTTCGCTAGGAGCGTGCTGTATTTATCCTACGTCCCACCAACGTACGAATATGGCACAAGGCCGTTTTTAAGGTGGGTCCTGTCGCAGGGCCGGAGCCCAACGCGATAGGCAGTTCCAAAAATGCCTCGGACCCCGTCGGCATTCCCCTTTTCGGGGCGCCTCAGGCGCCAGGCGATAAATCCAACCCCTCCGAAGAGGGTTAAAGCCTGGGGGACGGCCCTCTGAGGCCAGAGGTGATGTATCCAGTGGTGGAACACACCCGACCGAACGGTGCAGCACGCAACCACAGCCGGTCGAGAGCGCCCCACCACAGGACACAAAAGAACGCTCGCTAGGAGCGTGCTGTATTTATCCTACGTCCCACCAACATACGAATATGGCACAAGGCCGTTTTTAAGGTGGGTCCTGTCGCAGGGCCGTAGCCCAACGCGATAGGCAGTTCCAAAAATGCCTCGGACCCTGTTGGCATTCCCCTTTTCGGGGCGCCTCAGGCGCCGGGCGATAAACCCAACCCCTCCGAAGAGGGTTAAAGCCTGGGGGGACGGCCCCCTGAGGCCAGAGGTGATGTATCCAGTGGTGGAACACACCCGACCGAACCGTGCAGCACGCAACCACAGCCGGTCGAGAGCGCCCCACCACAGGACACAAGAGAACGCTCGCCAGGAGCGCGCCGCCTAGGAGCGTGCTGTATTTATCCTTTGTCCCACCAACGTACGAATATGGCACAAGGCCGTGTTTAAGGTGGGTCCTGTCGCAGGGCCGGAGCCCAACGCGATAGGCAGTTCCAAAAATGCCTCGGACCCCGTCGGCATTCCCCTTTTCGGGGCGCCTCAGGCGCCGGGCGATAAACCCAACCCCTCCGAAGAGGGTTAAAGCCTGGGGGGAAGGCCCCCTGAGGCCAGAGGTGATGTATCCAGTGGTGGAACACACCCGACTGAACCGTGCAGCACGCAACCACAGCCGGTCGAGAGCGCCCCACCACAGGACACAAGAGAACGCTCGCCAGGAGCGCGCCGCCTAGGAGCGTGCCGTTTAAGCGTTGAAAAGGGCTTGCTGATATTACGAAGGTGCTGTGACACACAGCTCCGGCCGCGTGAATATAAAATTCTTTGATAAAAAATGAGTGTAGCCATAAAGTATTTTTCTAACCTGCTATAGGCTGGCGACGACTATTAGTTCAAGTCTTATCAGGTAATTTTTGGCCGAAGTGTTTTGTAAATGTTATTAATTTTAATTCATCTTTTTCTTTTAGCTATAACGAGATGTCAAGGTCGTTAGAAAGAAAAAGGGCTTAGTCAGTTCCGGTCGTACTCGGATATAATCGTCCTAACGCGGGTGTGTAACTTGATATGTTTAGGTTTATCGGCCGGTCGCGGCAAAGACTAATGATGAAAACAAAATTTCTGTTAGAATATTTGAAACCATTTAACTGTGTGCAAACAATAGTAATACTTGTATGCAAACAAATTAGCTCTGACTCATTTAAAAATAAGATTACCTACAAACTATTGACTTAGAAATCATATGTATAACCATTTAACTGTACGCAAACAAATGAGCTCTGGCTCATTTAAAAATGTTATTTATGCATTTACAAATCTTATATAATTTCTATAAAGAGGATTTGGTAGGTTTGGTTTGGTTTGTTGGGTTTTATGGCATATCAACCTTTGTAGGCTATTTAACACCAAATCCATTTTTATGTAAATAATCAGTTCTATTTAAAGCATTTCAGTTCAGCATGAATACACAGTTTAATTGTCAAAAACATTTCCATTTCTAACTATTCAAGCAGTTATATGTAACAATTCAGTTAAGTGCAAATACAGTTTTAATGTCGAAAAACAGTTCTATTTCAAATAATTCAGTAAAGCATAAGCACGCAGTTTAAATGTAAGTACGGTTTAATTGTCAAAAACATTTCTATTTCAAGATATTCAGTTTACTCAAACAATTCAGTTTAGCATTAGTATGCTATTAGTTCTATTTAAGCCATAGATAGGGCCGTATCAGGTGCTACCATTCTGGGCCATAGTGGACCTGGGAGCAATGGCAATAAAGGAGTACTCTGCATTCCCCAAAGCTCCAGGACTGGAACCTCACCATCAGATTGTTTAGTGTCATATCCAGGACACTCGTTGGGGGGGTCTTACCCCTCTGCAGAGGTGCAGTCAGTGTATTCTACAGCCCCTGTGTGCAAAAAAAAAAGAACTCATAATCGTTTAAAAATGTCATCAACAAAATGTGTTAACAAATCATATATATTTGATATATATGTATAAACAATATTTGACATTGCATAACCAAAATGGTTGATATACCATAAAGTCCAACCAACCAACCAACCAACCTAATAGAATTATTAGAGTTAAATTGCAATACTTGAAACCATTTAACTGTGTACAAACAAATAATTAATATTAAATAGAATTATAAGTGTTAGATAGCAATACTTAAAACCATTTAACTGTGTGCAAATAAGCAATTAATTTTAAATTAGATAGGAATACTTAATAAATAGAATTATTAATATTAAATAGCAGTACTTGAAATCATTTAACTGTGTACAAACAAATGAATTCTAACTCATAGAAATAAAGTTACCTACATGCTATTTGCTTACAAATCATATATGTATAAACAGGATTTGGCATTAAATAACTCACAAGAGTTGATATGTCTTTAAACCAAATAACCTCAGCTGACCATAAAAATTATCTTGAATTTCTATCTGAATAAAATACTTCATTCCTAATTTTCTACAAAATTACCTACAAATCATCATAATCATCATAATCATCATCAAGATGTATTAATCGTCCCAATTCCCTCAACTATCACTTGCCATCTGTCCTTCTCAGCCATTACATTTAACAGATCCTCTAGACGGCACCCAGTGTCCACACTGAGCTGATCAATGTAATTCTTTGCTTACAGGAGAACTTCACTTATAAGTTTCTTCTTGCTTCACCAGCAGTGTCCAGCATGTTTTGTTCATATTACTTGAATGCAAGTGGCTGTACAGCTGCTGAACTTCTCATAAGATTAGATTTTTAGCTACTAATACTGAACTATGTTATTGCAAGTACTTATAAGTTAATAAATGTTTTTAAAAGGTTAATGTTTGGGAGTTCCTGGTAGCTGTTGCTTATATTATAAATATAATGACTTTTGGATTTTCCAGTGACTGGGAAAAACAGTCATAAGAAAAAATTCCCGGAAAAAAAATCATAACTTTTCTTTCTGGCTACATTCTTGGCCAGATATTTTTTTTTATATAGTTAAAGAAAAAAATAAAAATTTGATTTAATTAACAAGTTGGATACAAAGTAAGGGACTAGTTTAGTATTATACTTACATTGTAAATTTCTTGATTTAAAATTTTTGGAATTTTCCAAAACTAATTTGCTCAAACCATGCACCAGGGTTCCATTATAATAAAAAAAATTAGTTGCCACTGAATTATAAGATGACAGATGGATAGATAAAAAAGATAGTTTGCAAATCATTGCAGGATCCAAGCTTGACCACTTGAAAGACATTTGTTAATCAATGTTTATCGTATGTCTTCTGAAACTATTGTCTTTTATTTATTCAAGGGTCATTCTATAAATTAGTTGAATTTTGCCTAAGGGGTCAGCAATAAGAAGCACTGTTTATTGTTGCACACTTTTTCAACGAAATCAATAGTGATGGGTCCTTTCACATCCCAGAATACTGTCACAATGATCTTATTTACTGATTGCTGCGCCCAGAACTTTTTCTTTACTGGAGAGTCAGTGTGCGCTATGAACAATCTTTTTGATTCAGACTCATAGTAACAAACCCATGTTTAGCTGATTTGTTAACATTTTTTGACTAAAACAGGCTTCTCTGTACACTCACAATCTTCTGTAAATTTCATGTATTTTGCTCTTCTCAGCCACCAAATATTTGATGACAAACCTCTGTTTAATCCTAGAGCTCTGTGTTTAATTTACTGCCATTCTGAATAGCCTCAAAACAAATATTCTTTCTAGATGAAAGTAATTTTTGCTTTAAATCAATTCCAAATGATGCAGAGTTTACATTTATAAGAAAAATTCTGAAAAAAAATATTCATTTTGCTTTTTCCAAAATATTTCTCTTATTTATTGAATTACCTTTCTATATTGCTCTATTTTTGTAGGTTGCCTGGTGAGCTGGAGCAGTAGAATATGCCAACTGTTCTTCTTCAGATGTGAAAGACCTCCCTGCTACAAGGCTACCTGTTGGCTGTGGGTGATGACTTGTAATCTTTGGGGATGGGATCCTGGTAACTGAGCAGTCTGTGACCCAGCAACCAGTGACTTGCAAAACTCCACTTTGGTCCTTATTGAGCTAGATGGTCAGTTGGAGAGGCCTAATCTAATCACTTGGCTGGTCATGTAAAGCACTAGCACCAATATATGATTGTCCTGAAGTTGTTCTTGAAGTTGATCTTGTAGCAAACAAACACCCAATCCGTTTTATTTTAAAGGTGCTAGAAGAGTCATTTGCATTGAGTGTCCTGGGTATCACATTAAACTGTATCTGATGGTGGAGCTCTAGTCTTGGGGTGGTTTGATTAGGTTTGGTTTGGTTTGGTTTTATGGCATATCAATTATTGTAGGTTATTTAATGCCAAATCCTTTTAATACATATATATTAAATATATGATTTCTAAACACATTTTGTAGATAAATTTTTTACCAAATTAAATGGTTTCACTTATTTCTATTTAATACAAATAACTCTATTTACTTTTAACCATTTATTTGTGCACAGTTTAATGTTTTTAAGTATTACTATGTATCACTAACAATTCAATTAAACATCAGTCATTGGTTTACTCACAGTTAAATGATCAAATAATTCTATTTCAAACAATTCAGTTTTGCATAAGTACAGAGTTCAAATGTCAGACAGTTCCATTTGACCCATAGATAGGACCCTATCAGGTGCTATCAGTCCGGGCCAGAGTGAACCTGGGAGTGATGGCAATGAAGAGGTTCTCCACTTTCCCCAAAGCCTCTTGCCTATTCATGCCATTACTGAAGCCTCATCAGATTGTTTATCCAAGACACTCGTTGGAGGGGTTTTACCCCTCTGAAATGATGCAGTCAGCTGACTGAGCACTCTAGTGATGAGGAGTCCCCATAACATAATTGCTCAAGTACTGGACTGTGGCCTTGAAGTTAGCAAGTTCAAACTCCAGTTGTTCTATTATGTTCCCTCTCGGACTGATAGGCTTGAGAAAAGTATGAGCCCCCTTATTCCCCCAGCTATGGATTAAATAGTATCACTGCTGTTCTTCTACAAGAATGGCTTTGGTGTTAAATAACCAACAAAGGTTTATATGCCATTAAACACAGAAATCAAACAAAACCTATCCTGGAGTTTGAGGAATGTGGACTAACCCCTCATTGTCATTAATCTCAGGTCCACTCTGACCCAGTGTGGTAGTACCTGTTAGGGTTCTATCTATAAGTCAAATAAAAAGTAAGTAAAGTTGGCAACAGTAGTCGAGGGTGACCTGAAGGCTCTCTTTTCAATAGCTACCACACCAAGGTGTCGGGGAGGGTGCTACTCCACTCTCAAGATTGCCCCACTACCCTTGATCCATACCTTATAATGCTGAATGTTAAGCAAGGAGGCATCAAGTACCATTTTTTGAGTCTTTGGTATGACTTGACCAGAGATTGAACCCAGGTCTCCTGGGTCCATGGTGAACACTCGAACCATTAAGCCTATGTACAGTGATAGGTCAAATATAACTATTTAATAATTTACAAAAGATTATGATTAACTATTTGAAACCATACAGCAGGAATAGTTGATGAATAGAATAGTATTTGATAGAAAAACTTGAAACTATTTAACTGTGTGGCAACCAACAATTAATATTAAATAGAATTATTATTGCAATACTAGAAGCCATTTAATTGTGTACAAAAAAAATGAGCTCTAACTCATTTAAAAATAAAGTTGTTTACAAACTATTTGCTTACAAATCATATATATATATATATATATATATATATATATATATATATATATATATATATATATATAGGCATGTTTGGTTGAAGACAGCAGAATGTTTTCTCTTTAAGATCTTCAAGTAAAGATGTTTAAGTCTTCTTGTTATTTTTCTTATGTCTGGGTCAATTGGTGAAGATGTGCCCCAACCAAACATGACTTGCTTCATTAGAACACATATATATACATATATATATGTGTGTGTGTGTGTGTGTGTGTGTGTGTGTGTGTGTGTGTGTGTGTGTGTGTGTGTGTGTGTGTGTAACAGGATGATGGAAAAGTAACTCCCTTGTTTGAAATGAAATAAAATTCATTTCTTGTAAAAATTATTGTTAAGAAATAAATCATAAGAATTTTGAAATAATGAATAACTTTTCATTCAACCTGTGTGTGAGTATATATATATATATATATATATATATATATATATATATATAAAACAGAACTTGGGATTAAATAACCCTCAAGGGTTGATATGCCATAAAACATCTAGCAACCATCTTTTAGGATTTTTAACTCAGTATTACTCTATGAAGTTGGTGAATAGTTTATTTGATTATCAACAATTACAGAGAGTTTACAACTTGTTTTCAGGTCACAGTAAATTTTGTTTCTCTTTGCTCGAATCTCATCAAAAGATGAACAGGAAACGGTAGCAAAATCTCAACGTTTATTTTCAAAACTTAACTTGCTTCTCTCTTTTTTTTTTTAATCCTTGATCAAATCTGGGCTATTACCCAAATTTTTGAAGGAAAAGGATTCCTAAAAGAAAAAAAGAAAAATAACAGCAATAACAATTTTAAAAAATTTATAAGAAACAACTGAAATGAAAAATCAAGTCCTGTAATTTTCCTCAAATTCTAATTTCTTCCTGCTTCCTTCAAACATTTAATTTGTTTCTTAGAAACTGAATTTCTTAGTCATGTATCAAGCAAATCTGTCATTTAGCCATACATATTTTGAATTTATGTCACAGATATAAGTAGCAGAACTTTTCATTTTCAAATTGTTTTCCATGGCTTTCTAATAATTCGTTTCTAAGATAATTTCAATCTTCATCAAATGATCTTGAATTTTCTTTAAAATTTGGCTTGTTTTTAACTTTCCATAGTTTTCTATCTTTATTTTCTCACCTTAGTGTGTGCAGAACCATATTTTCACACGCATAGCTCAAACCAACAAGAAATAAAAAAATATTTGACTAAATGATTAAACATTAATTACATAAAAGAAGTGAAAATGTCTTAACTATTTATGGCCTCAAAATCCATAAATTTGTTCCTTTAAATACATTTACATCGGCAAAGGCACAAAATGGTTATGTCTTTAATGTGTAAATTTATTTTATTTCTTTTTGACAAAAATAGGTCATTTCCATTAATGTAAAAAAATGTTTTTCTTTTTTTGCTTTCAAACACCAGAAGCAGAAATATAAAAAAGGGAGCTGAAATTTGCCCCGTTTGTTGAAAAGTTTTTACATGGATTTTAGAAGATTGGGGAGGTATGTTGAAAAATCGAAAATAAATATTTTCTTTTATTATTTGAACCGAAAAGGACATCGACGCGGCTAATGAAGGCATGGTCAGCTATTGATAGGCTATCAATCCTATGGAAATCAGACCTGACCGATAAAATGAAACACAGTTTCTTCCAGGCAGCGGTCGTATCAATACTACTGTATGGAGGCACTACTTGAACGCTAACTAAACGGCTGGAGAAGAAGCTAGACGGCAATTACACAAGAATGCTGCGAGCAATATTGAACAAGTCCTGGCAGCAACACCCCACAAGGCACCAACTATACGGCCACCTGCCTCCCATCACAAAAACTATCCAAGTTAGATGAACCAGACATGCAGGACACTGCTGGAGAAGCAGGGACAAGCTCATAAGTGATGTACTCCTATGGACCCCCATATTTCTTAGAACCAAAAAAAAAAGGACAATTCAACAAAAAATAATTCGAGATCTTTAAGCATTTTTACACATAGATATTTTCTATCTCCTAAATGTCAGAATTATTTTGTTCTCTGACCAACACTTTTGAGTTGAAACATTAAAATGCATTTACATGTAACCAAAATGATGGTCAACTTCTTTCAACAAAAACAAAGGTCACCAATTTTAATACAGATTACAGTCACCTCTTTTAACAAAAACGATAGTTACCACTTTCAAACTTATCCTTACACAAACATAAAAACAGTTATTTCAGCAATTTGAATTATAAATGAGGACGTAAATACTAATTTGTATCAGATTTTGAATTTTTAGAAATCAACTGAGCGATTAGAGTGGTAGCACATGTTGAGCTCCACCTCTTTTTACGACAATCCTGGCATAGTTAACAGGGTTTTTTTTTAAATTATCCCATTTATAGAAACAGTTTACCTTAAAAAGAAGATTTTTGAGAACAAGTGAAAATGTTTGAAAAAAATAAAAGCATACTTTCTCTTTCATAAAGAAGTTCTATTTAAAAAGTCCCTCAAGATCATTTACTTTCTCAGTGCTCAATTACTTACACTTCAATGAGTTTGTAAAGAAAAGAAAACATTACTCAACTAAAAGGAGTGGACACACACACACACACACAGCTCAGTCAGCTGAAGGTGTAGACTACAACAACTGCATCTCTGCAGAGGGGTAACACCCTCCAAACAAGCGTCTTGGATATGATACTGAACAATCTGATAGTGAGGCTCCAGTAATGTTGGAGCTTTGGAGAATGCAGAGTACCCCTTCATCACCATTGCTCCCAGCTCCACTCTGGCCTTGAGTGGTAGCACCTGATAGGGCCCTATCTATGGGTCAAATTGAATTGTTTGTTAGTGCAAAAAACTGACTTATGCTAAATTAAATTGTTTGAAATAGAATTGTTTCATCATTTAACTGTATGAAAACAAATAATTGATGTTTAATTGAATTGTTACTGATACATGACAATACTTGGAACCATTTAACTATGTACAAAAGAATGAGCTTAGGCTCATTCAAAAATATTATCAACAAAATGTTTACAAATCATATATATCTAATATATATTTATAAAGAGGATTTGGCATTAAATAACCAATAATGGTTGATATGCCATCAAACCAAACCCAACCAAAACATATATATTTAATATACGAGGATCATTAAATAATTTTCCAGATTTTTTTCATATGGGCACTTTTATTGATAGTACACACATGAAACTTTAGTCCCCTTCGAAGTAATCTCCTCCGGCAGGAATGCACTTGTTGTTCCATTCCAACAACTTCTGCAAGGCCCCATGGAAGTCCTCTTGTGTGAGCATGTCAATGACCTTCATCACAGCCTCTTTCATCTCCTCAGTTGTCTCATAACAACAGCCTCTGAGCTTAGGGAATAACCAAAAGTCACAGGGAGCAAGGTCTGGACTATAGGGACGGTGACAAACTGTCTTGATGCCCATCTTGGTCAAATAGTCTGTGACAAGGATGGAGTTGTGGACTGGTGCATTGTCCTCATGGAAATGCCACTGACCCAATTTGTAGAGTGCTCGCCTCTTCCAACAGAATCTCTTCCTGAACTCCCTTAAAACCTCAACATAGTAACCCTAACCCTTTGGCCAATCAACTCTGGTGTATTGACTTCCTTACTCCTTCCACATCTCTCATCATCTGTCACAGACTCGCTGCCTTCCTTGAATCTCTTATGCCACTCAAAAACTGATGCTCGATTCATGCAAGATGGTCGAAAAGCAGTCTGAAGAATTCCATACGTTTCTGTGGCAGCATTTTTTTCAAAGTTTAAAACAGAATTTTATTGCATATCATTATTTAATTTCTAATTTTCATATTTCCATGTTTGTTTGATTTTTGTATTTTATTGTTTGCACCATTTTCATATTTTATTTTTTATTCTATTTTTGTATTTTATTGTTTGTTTCATTTTCATATTTTATTATTTGTTTTTTTATTTTCATTGAAATGATTTTTTTTTTCATATTTTATTGTTTTCAAATTTTACAATTGGCGGTATTTTTTATTTTTCTATTTCATGATAGTATGTATTCTTTACTTTTGCCAATGGTCCGGGAGACCAGGGTTCAATCCCAGGTTGAGTTATACCAAAAACTCAAAAAATAGTACTTGATTCCGCCTTGCTTAACACTCAGCATTATAAGGTAAGTATCAAGGGTAAAGTAGAGCAATCTAGGGAATGGAGTAGTGCCTTCCCCTACACCTCGATGTAGTAGCTATTGAAAAGGGAGCCTTCAAGTCACTCTCGACTAAGGTCGCCAACTTTACTTTTACTAAACTTTATTAACTTATTATTCTCCTCAATTCATATCTTTGCCCAGTCGGCTGGGGCTGTAGAATACACCGACTACTTCTCTGCAGATAGGTAAGGCCCCACCCACGAGTATCCTAGATATGACATGAAACAATCTGATGGTGAGATTCCAGTAATGCTGGAGCTTTAGGGAATGCAGAGTACCCCTTTATTGCTATCACTCCCAGGTCCACTCTGGCCCAGAGTGGTAGCACCTGATAGGGTCCTATCTATGTGTTGAATTGAACTAAACCATGGCTTCTTGAGTTTTCTGTTTTCTGCATTTAAACTGCGTATTTATGCTAAACTGAATTGTTTAAAATAAAACTGTTTTGACATTTAACCTGGGTATTTATGCTAAACTGAATTGCTCAAAATAAAACTGTTTTGACATCTAAAATGTGTACTTGTGCTAAACTGAATTATCTGGAATAATACTGTTTTGACATTAACTCTGTGTATTGCCCAGTTGGCTGGAGCTGCAGAGGAGTAAGACCCCCCGATGAGTGTTCTGGATATGACACTAAACAATCAGATGCTGAGGTTCCAGTGATGCTGAGGCTTTGGTGAATGCAGAGCACCCCTTCATTGCCATGGCTCTCAGGTCCAATCTGGCCCAGAATAATAGCACCTGATAGGGTCCTATCTATGGGTTAAATAGAACTAAACTGCATACTTATGCTAAACTGAATTGTTTTAATTAGAACTGTTTGACGAAATTGAATAGCTTGAAATAGAAATGTTTTTGACAATTAAACTGTATACTTACATTTAAACTGTGTGCTTACGCTAAACTGAATTGTTTGAAATGGAACTGTGTTTGACGAAATTGAATAGCTTGAAATAGAAATGTTTTTGACAATTAAACTGTATACTTACATTTAAACTGTGTGCTTACGCTAAACTGAATTGTTTGAAATGGAACTGTTTTTGACATTGAAACTCAACTTATGCTAAACTGAATTGTTTAATAAAGAACTGTTTTGACATTTAACTGTGTGTAAACAAAATCTATACTTATACTAAATTGAATTAGCTGAATTAGAACTGTTTGAATAAACTGAATGGCTTGAAATAGAAATGTTTTTGACAATTAAACTGTGTACTCAGGCTAAACTGAATTATTTGAAATAGAACTGATTATTTGCATAAAAATTGATTTGGCATTAAATAACCTACTAAGGTTGATATGCCATAAAACCCAACCAACCAACATATACTAAATTGAATTGGTTGAATTAGAACTGTTTGAATAAACTGAATAGTTTGAAATGGAAATGTTTTTGATAAACTGTGTACTTAGATTTAAACTGTGTACTTATGCTAACTGAATTGCTTGAAATGGAACTGTTTTTTACATTGAAACTCTACTTACGCTAAACTGAATTGTTTAATAAAGAACTGTTTTGACATTTAATTGTGTGTAAACAAAATCTATACTTATACTAGACTGAATTAGCTGAATTAGAACTGTTTGACTAAACTGAATAGTTTGAAATAGAAATGTTCTTAACAATTATACTGTGTACTCATGCTAAACTGAATTGTTTGAAATAGAACTGATTATTTGTATAAAAGTGGATTTGGCATGAAATAACCTACAAAGATTGATATGCCATAAAACAAACAACCAACCAACCAAATCAATTCATATCTCTGAACACACCTTAAACACCAAAATATTACAAGGAATGTTTATAAACCTTATCAAGAAATTATTTTCAGACTATTCTTTTCATTATAAATTTCCATCAATTACAATATACTGAGGGTCTGTAACTACAGTGTGGAATGATAAAATTGTCGCCCTAGAAAAGACGACATGATTCCATTTCTATTTAATGAAAACCGGTTTTCTTTTTTCGTTGCAGACCATCTACTAGTTGGCCAGTTGTGTACAAATCCCAAGAGTGATAGAAGCCTTCTATCATGTCTGAAAGTGACACAATGTTCAACGAGCAAGATCCGAGATGTGCCGCTGTACAACTCATGCTCTCTACCGATCCAAGTTATGACAACAGGATCATTGCCAGCACCCTCAAAATGCAAATCTGGATTGCCACGAATAACAGGGACGTGCTCAGGGTGATGAAAACAAAGTTTCCAGCTACGGTAATGGTCTTTGGTGTGGTTTCAAGTGAGGGCCACATCATACCACCTCACATCTTTGAAGTCGGCTTGAAAGTCAACACCAAAGTGTACCTGGATGTGCTGAAGAGTGTGGTGATCCCCTGGTGCAATCAGGTGGCCGGTGGCAGACCTTGGGTGTGGCAGCAGGATTCGGCGCCGGCCCACAAGTCCAAAGAGACCCAGGTTTGGCTTCAGAAGGAGTGCTACGACTTTGTCCACGTCTCTCACTGGCCCCTCTCCTCCTCAGACCTGAACTTGCTGGACTACTTCATTTGGTGATACGAAATGGTTGGATCTCCCAGTCAAGGTGTTAAAACGTATTAGTCATTCTTGTGTATATATGTCCAAATTTAGTATTTAAAGTGTTAACAACGAGTTAGATGCTTTTTGGAGATATATCTAAATCCAGTGTTTTTAGTTGTAGTCATTAACTCTGTTGTATGGTGTCTTAATTGTGATTCTGACGAAGTTCATTATTCTGTGTTTTTTAGTTACAGGTCATTAGTAAAAGAAATGGCTGTTACTAGTGGAAAGGCTAGCCAACGCATCATCTAGAGACAAATACATGGCATCTTCAACCACTAGCAAGAAAAATTTAGATGTTGTCACTCCACTGGTCACTGCTGAAAGAGGCCGAGATTCTTTCTTTTGTCGGGACAATTCCTTTTCTTTGTGCATGCATCGCCCCTCTTCCTATCAAGGGCTTCTGGGAGTTTCTGCATATTTTTAATAATTATTTTTAATTTAATTTAATTTTCTTTTCTTTTTCTATTCCCTACAAATAAACATTATTAGATGAACAAGTAAAAATCTTTATAATCAGTTTTCAAGGCTTTTATTTTGTCAGAACAATTTACCAGGATATTTAACTTAATGAATCTAAGTAAAGATAAAACATCATTAATTCTAATTAAAAAGAAAAACAGAAAATAGAATTAGACTGATTAGAAATAATTTTTTTTTCTTTAAAATAAAAAGGGCTGGTATTTTTATCTGGAAAAGGATGAATATTTAAAATGAATTTTATTTAAACAGCTCATTCTCTTGAAAAATCAAAATCTTTTCAAGTAAAAAAAATAGTTTTGTTTCTTTTCTGAATTAATTCAACTGACTGTTTTTTTATTGATGATTTGTAACAAATTCTAAGTAATCCTGTAATTTTCATGAAATCCAAAATAAAGAGGCTAATCACCATTTTGTGTCCATCCTGTCTTCTGCTTTTAACCAATTTTCTTTATAACTGTTTTCTCCTTTTTCTAACTGTCATATTATTCCATTGGAATTTTTTTTCATGCATGTATTTAATGTTGTCACTTGAATATTGGGGCATGTCTATAGTCACAAGTGAAAATCCCAGAATTCATCTTGGTCTCTTTTGTGTCTGTTCTTTGGGTCATAAAGATGTACCTTTTTGCCACTGTTTCTTGTACATTAGAAATGTCTCTTCTTTTGGCCATGATCATTATAATGTCCCCCTTCATCGAGTAAGCTCTCTAATATTTTTGTATTCCTTTCATATAGTGCTTGTTTATATTTTATATGACCAGCAGGTTTGCCACTATGTCACAGGGACACCCCCAGGAGGCAGATGAAGGTCTCAGTATGAATACATCTGTTTCTATGGAAACTGGATAGCATTTTAAAGTCTCCGAACACAGGTTTTCATTGACAAACTCACAAGCAAGTTTATTAGGTGACATTTTCGTTTTATAAAGTTCTTTTTTCTGTGGAGACAAATTTATATGTTCTTTTTATATTTTTTCCAGATAAAATCCAGAAAAAGAAACCCTGTTTTTTTTTTTTTTTAGTGGGGGGATAGGGTGTTAAGTGGGTTGTGTGTGGGTGGGGATATTTTATTTTTCTCATTTTTTATGCCTTGTCTTTGCTTCTCTTTGACTGTTTATTTTTCAGGTTTGAGAATGAAAGACGACATTCTCTGAATGTGGTTCCTACTTTGGTTTTTATCTCAACTTGACACACGCATGCACGCACACGCACACACACACACAACACTTGAGCTTACAGTCAGACACACCCACTGTCACCTTTGACTGATTGTTAATATTCTTTGATTTATTTATTCGCTACTTTAAGGTAAAGACTGGCTTTTTACGCTTCTTTATTTACTCCAAGTTAAGAAGGAGGAGGATGAGGAGGAGGTAAAGTTGAGTGGCAGATCAAATTTCAATTTTGCAACTGACATCAACCAAACTTTCAAAACACTCAAGAATGAATTTCAGATTTTCTGCTTGTTAAAATACCCATGGGCATGGCCTTTTTCAGAAATACTGTCCTTAAGTATTTGAACAAGCTGGAAATCTGTTGTATAATGTGGCAGTAACTATTAAGGATTTTTTTTTTTTTGCTGTTAGGCAACTCTTCCAAATAAAAATTTGAGTTTACCCTTTTTAATCTCCTAGATCGATTTCTAAACAAGATTTTACAAGTATAAAAAAACATTTTTTTTTCATTTAACAATTTAGTTCCATTTTCAAAAAGTGCTTTTAATGATTGTTGTTTGATTGGTTTGTTTAAAGGCATGTCAACCTTAGAGGGTTATTTAATGCCAAAGCCATTCATGTTGAAGAAGAGCAGTGATATAATTTAACCTACACATACGGGATAAGGAGTTCATGCCTTTCCTAAAGTGAATGCAATTGCATTTCTAATAATTTTACACTCAGAAAAACAAAATGGGACTAAATGCATGCCTTGATAATTGTAATAAAATTTGATTCCTTTTATATTATATTGTTGTTTTCACTTTCAAAATGAAGTGATTATCAGCAAATTGTCTGTTTGTTCAAATACTTATGATCAGTACTCTCTCTCTCTCTCTCTCTCTCTCTCTCTCTCTCTCTCTCTCTCTCTCTACATATATATATATAGATATATATATAGATATATATTTCTGGGTTGGTTGGCTGGGTTTTATGGTATATCAACCTTTAAATTTAGATGGTCAAATATCCACGATGCAGAAAATGTTGGATTTGGTGTATACTAAAAGGTCGTCTAAAGCAGTGGTTTCGGACTTTTCGGAGCAGAGACCCCTTTCTATTTCAGAGTCTATCTCATTGACCCCAACAAATAAAAATGAAATCTTTTGAACCCTCATATAAATAGAAATAGAATTTACTAAAAATATTTAATTAAAATCACATCCAAGTATTTGCACTATTTACCCATAGTTGGAGGGAGAGTAGTTGGATTCATACTTTCCCAAGGGTATTAGCGCTATGTGAAATGTAAACAGCTTTATTCAGGATTTGAATTTGGTTGATTCTGTCCATTTGCTATGACAATAATCTTTACCTGACAAGCACCTCCATGATTATATAACTATAATTGACACACATCATCAGTGCTGAATTTTGGTGATCTAGCAGGAACCAATGCTTTCAGCATGATTTGACGGTAAGTCTTTGTAGAAACATGTTTCATTTTCAAATCTATCATTTACTGGTAGGAATTCCAAAATTGCAATCACTTAGGTTGTTTAATTAACGCTCCAATGACAATCTTTATTGATTGTGTGTTAAACTTTTTCCAAGTTTTCATCCTTTTGGCTTGTTGAAGATCAGTCAGATAGTGGTTGGTCATACAATAACATTTCGCCATGTTTAAAACACAAATACAATATTTAGTTTCGTGCCTATTAGATTACCTGAAATAGTTTGACATTAAACTGAGTTTGAAAATAACGTGGTAAACAACATTATATACAAAGTCATAATGACAAAACCAAATAATCTGCATAGCAATATAAGCATTTATTCAACAAAAATTAAATATTTGTTTTATCTTTTAGGTTTATATGTGATGCTTTGGTAAAAGATGGTTAATTTTGGTGTAGCTTGTGTGTGTGCAGAAGCCTAGTAGCTTATCACCTTGGAGGAGTCAGAACCAAAAAAGAGACAGAGACTTAGGACCTTTGTACGGCCACCTACCTCCCATCTCTAAAATCCTCCAAATCCGATTAACAAAGCAAGCAGGACACAGCTGGAAAAGTAAGGATAAATTCATAAGCAACGTTTGCCTGTGGTCCCCTTTACACGGACAGGCAGGTGTTGGACGACCAGCTAGAACATATGTACAAAAACTCTGTATGGACACAAGATATAGTCTGGAGGACCTGCCGAATGCGATAGACAATAGAGACGAATGGCAAGGGAGAGTCAGGGAAATCCATGCACACAGCACAACATGATGATGATGATGATCTTTTATATATCCTGGATACTGCTGCAATTATGTATGTGTTAAAACACAAAGAATCCATTTTTTTAAAATACACAAGTTTTATTAAAATACAAGGGGTTGATGAAAAGTTCTAGGCCTAATCAAAATGATGATAATATCTTGCAGAGTTAAAGAAAATTAACAATATGCCAATTGTGTTGAACCACAGGATTAATATGTAGAATAGCATGTATGTTTCATGGCTTCAAGTCATTTTTTTCTTGGTCAGGCTGAGAACTTTCCAACAAATGCTTATACAAGTTTTCCCAAAAATGTGATTTGTATTTACTTTGATGAAGTATTTATCATGGAGACTTTACCTTGTGGTTGAAATAGTTTTGTTGCGGAAGGAAATTTCGTATTTTGGTTTGGCGCGTAATTTAATTCAACGCATAATTTCACCCAATCAGGATGACTTATCCTAATCATCCCAGATCTCCTTTCTGGGCAGCGGAAATTGGGTAAGCTACCAAACACAGTCTCTTTGGCTGAACAACGCCGTCCAGTGCAGACGTCTCACTGGCAGTTCTTCAAAAGCAGCAGCAGCATGGACACATGAGGGAACCTATCTGATTTATGGATTCCTTGCATCTGATATCTCTTAGACCAAGGAATCCCAGTTGAATATGAATTAGATACATTCAATATGCCACCACAGGAACTTTATGTCACCCCCAAAATTGGCTATGTCGATGCGATACCTAATCCCGCTCCCGGCACCTAGTTCTCATTTCACCTCTGGACAACATTATGAGGAGACATGCACGCCTCTCCCCAAAACTACCAGACACACAAAACTCACAGTGGCTCTAAAGTTTATTTCCTCCAACGGCAAACATGACTTTCACTAAACTACGGTGAATACAATCCCTCGCACGTCCAACGATACGCGCTGCTTTCTCAACTCTATCATATCTCCATTTCGTCTCTTTACATCTTTCCTTTTCCACGAGACTTGCAGCACAAACACAAACTAAATATTCCATGCTGCAAATAAAAACTAAATCTAAAAACAACAATATATTTCCTTCACTACATACAACAAACATTCTCCTCGCCAAAAATAAGAACATTTTCATCTATCGCTAAAGTTTTATATTTCTGTTAAAGTTAGCATTCTATGGTGAAAAAAGGATTAGGAATTGACAGACTTCAACATAGGAAAACTAGAGCCATGTGTTATGTAGAGAGGAGAAAACTTTATGAAGGGCTTATGGGATAGAAAAAGGGTAAACAAAGATAATAGTTGGAGTTATCAGACTTCCAGCATTTTCCATTAGAAGTTGTGTTCTAGCCAAATTAAGGACCAGTATTTTACTGCAGAACTTATACTTATTCTAGTTTAAGAAACTGAGAAAATATGTGTTGCAGCAATACTTCCCTCAGTTGGGACATCTTCTTGGAGTAATAGTAATCATCACAGAAAATGGAACTGGTAACCTGATTATGTTTTATTTCCTACCTTGACATAGGCATGAATACATCTGTTCTCAGCAGTTGTACAACCACTTGCCTCCCATCTCACAAACCATCCAAATAAGATGAACAAGATATGCTGAGCACTGCTGGAGAAGTAAAGACAAACTCATTAGCAAAGTTCTCCAGTGCACACCCACACATAGACACACTAGTGTTGGCTAACCAGCAAAGACTTAAACCAATTAGCTTTGTGCAGACACTGGATGCCGCCTAGGGGACCTATCAGGAGTGATGGAAGATAGGGATGGATGGCAAGAATCATGTTCGCAGCCCATGATGATGATCATGAGTAAATAGTGAGGTAGACAGACTCTTTAACTTTTGTAAGGCAAACAGTCTAGGAGAAGGAAAATTGAATTCAAACTGTACTCTATTTAAAAAATTGACCTTGTGTCTCCTCTTGCCTGTGGCAATGTCTGAGAAGGGAGTGACGAGTCATTATGATAAAAGGTTAGATCTGTCTTAGTTAGGTTTTACTAAACAACATCATGATTCTATCATATCTGACATAGAAATAAGTGATTTTGTGTCAGCTACAAGGAGTAAATAGGAAATTCAACTTAAGTGGATTCATTTTTATACAAAGCATTTTATTTATGACAGTGAATTTTGGCCTGTCCTATTTGTGAAGAGTTTCAGTCTGTTATCAATTTAAACAAACTAACAGAATAAATGTTTTGCCAAAATTCTTTGCCGTCTTATTGAAAATTTCTGAAATAAACTAACAGCCAAAAAGATTCTCTGAATGGGAGTTGGTTTTTGTTTTCAGTGCTTTTTTTTTTTTTTTTTTTTTTGATATCTGAGATGAAATTTGATGGGAAACTGAAATGAAAGTTACTTGAATGATAGGAAAAACTGTTTTCTTTATATAAATCAAAATTAATATAAGACAAATACAATGATAGAAAATAAAATTCCAACATCCTGAATTCTGTGGACTTAAGATTAAACATGCAAATAATATTGATGGAATTCAGTAAATGATTCCACATATAAATCAATATATACTCAGGTTCCAAAATAAGAGGTGTATCAACAATACAGGTAATACAGTATTCTGCTTTGATGTTTTTTAGGAAGGCATGAATCCAGCTATTCCTGTAGTCTTGTCTCCTTGCCAGTCCTTTTGACAATGCTTTGGTCTGTCGCACACAATAAAAATAGACACAGAAATAATGAGTGAATACACAAATCTCTCTCTCTCTCTCTCTCTCTCTCTCTCTCAAGTCATAGCAAAATGGTTTCTCTATTTATTGTCAGATTTAAGAATAAGAATCATACATATAGGGCTGGTGCTAGACTCTTTTTTACCCTATGCAAAGATAGAGTCTTTTGACACTCCTAATAAAATGACAATTGTTGAAAAAAACATGTTTTTGGCAAACATTTTTCAATTCTTTGTGGTTGTGACTATTAGAAAAGGATAGTGAAGTTTTAGACCAAATTTGGTACCAATTCTTGAAATTTGGAATTCTAGTTTATTGAATCTCACATGAAAAATATGTTTATATAAATCTAATATACATTTAGCAAATAATTTTGAATCCTGATATCCAGCAAAAGGAGGTGCCCATGGTGTAATGGTTATCGTCGTAGGAAATAGACACGACGGTAGAGTTCAAATCCTGGACGAGGCTGATTGCATTTCACATTGCACTAATACCCTTGGGAAAGGTATGAATCTAATTATTCTCCCTCTAGCTATGGGTAAATAGTAGGGCAGAAGTAGGAGAAGGAAAACTCTGAATTCAAACCTGTTAAACTTTGTTTAAAAAATGACCTTGTGTCATATCCTGCCTGGGCGGAGGGGTTGGTAAATATGGATATCCAGCAAAAGAAACAAAAATTCATTAAAATTCAGTTTTCTTTGCAATAATTTTGCCCCCAAAGAATTAATCAAAGGCCCTACATTCTGCTCAAGATATAGTTGAAAGGCAATTCTAAATTATGATATCAACTCTTAGTATTGTTTTTATATCTAATAAAATAACTATACATGTTATCTATTAGCCACCTGCTAAATGGCAAATCTGTCACAAGGTTGAGTTTAATATGGAGTAGAATTATTGGGCACTCAATGAGGATCAAACTCACCACCTATAACTTACTAGCTGAACTTGTTAACCATGACAACATATGAGTCTTCTGTTTAACAATTTACATTTAATAAATTCTAAATCTTATTGGTCATAAGAGTGAAAGAAAAGTTTGCAATTTATTTGTCTTGCTGAAGTTGTGGTGTTTAAAGGTTTTTAGCATCGAGGTCACCAATGTGGAGTTTGAAGGTTTTTAGGAAGGTCAGTGGCAAAGGGCAAGGCTGTGTTGCCGTAAGATGTCTGACTCCTATTTTTTGGTTATTTTATTTTACCCCACGTTGACTTGGCTGGCGCAATGCCTTGCCCAAAGAAGGTCCAAAAGAAATATAAAAAGGGAAAGATAGAAACAGACAAGGGACGAAAACATTTCTTTCATACTTTCCTTTATTTACTTGGTGAATGGACTAACCAACGCTATGTCCCAAGACACAGCGTGGTGCCCAAACACCAGATAGTAATATCGGTGTTGTCGGTTCGACGTCACTACCCAAAAAGAGAGGTCGGTTCACAGAAAACCTGAGTATTTATCTCTCTTCACCGGCTCCAAATTCGCCACGCCAAAATCCTTCTAATTTTGGCGCGACCGCTTCCCATTGGCTACTTTACATTTTATTATTTTTCTTTTTTCTGATTTTAACCGGATGGATGTGTGGAGCCTTATGCGTGGCGACGCATTTATACATTTTGTATCTGGCAGCCGACGAGTCAATATCCGGTTGGGAGTTTTTTCTGTTAATTCCTAAATCGCCACAATACATCGCCACCTGAAAAGCGGAGCTTGGAGGATTCTTAGAGAAAAAATGAATATTTGTAAGGGTGTCACGGTTCCCATTAAAAATTTAAAAATTTTTAAAATTTTTTTCTTTTTTTTTTTTTTTTTTTTTGGTGTGTCCAGCCAACCCGCTTTTTTTGCAAAAAGATTGTATTGATTTTTAATTGTCCTATTTTCTAGGAGGATCATTTATCAAATTCTTGTATCTTATTTGCAAATGTTCAATAATTTAGGTAATTTGTTTAGGGTGGCTGGAAAACTAGGACTCGTTGGATATGACGGATTTTATTTCCATTTTTTTTCTTATGTGCATTAATTCCGGTAATACATAGAGTTGTTGAATGTAATCGTCTGATTTGAGAGGATTATTCTTCATTAACTCTTTTGCTTTTTCTTTGGAACTTTTAATATCCGGGAGTAATTTTTATTTATTTTTTAATTTTTTATCCGTGAGTTTTTTTTTTTTTCTTTTTTTTTGTGTGTGTGTTCGCTCGCTTGTTTAAACGTTGCATTTTTTTTGTAGTTGTGACTACTTTTCTTTATTTTTATTTATTTATTTTTTTTTTTTTATTTTTTTTAGTCGCTAGTATTTGCTGGAAATCTTTCTTTTTTTTGTGTACCTCGTGGTACGTTGTTTTTTTTGTTTGCTTTTTTTTTTTTTTTTTTTTGTTTTTTTTTAAAAAACAATATGTCACTTAGGGAAAAAAAAATTATGAGCCAAGAAGGTGGCATAGAGGAGTAGTGTGAGTATTATTTTTTGGGTCCTCTGAAATTTCTAGTAGTAATTGATGGTTTAGTGAGGTAGTGGGAGAGATAAACCATGTGGCGACAGAAACCGAAATAGAAGTAGGGTGAGTGAAAGTTTAAAAAAAGTTACCTTATTTTGCAAGTTGGGAAGTGAAAAAGTGTTGAAAGATAATGTTTTGCTGAAAGAAATTCCACGTCCATTTTTGTTTTCCAGAAGTTAGTTCGGCGGGATCATTTGAAAATTTTTCTCGGTGTTTCGCTGGGATTTTTTTTTTTTTTTTTTTTTTTTTTTGTTGTTGTTTTTCGTTTTTTTTGTTTTTTTTTTTCTTTTTGTTCCATGTGGAAAATCGTCTGTCTTCAGTTATGATGTTCTTGTTTTTTTTTTCTTTTTAAAATTTCTTGTTGGGATTTCTTCTTTATTCCGGGTGTTCATTCACGTGTTCGGGGTTAACCAATGTGGTTCTTGAAGGTTTATCGCGTCGAGGTCACCAATGTGGAGTTTGAAGGTTTTTAGGAAGGTCAGTGGCAAAGGGCAAGGCTGTGTTGCCGTAAGATGTCTGACTCCTATTTTTTGGTTATTTTATTTTACCCCACGTTGACTTGGCTGGCGCAATGCCTTGCCCAAAGAAGGTCCAAAAGAAATATAAAAAGGGAAAGATAGAAACAGACAAGGGACGAAAACATTTCTTTCATACTTTCCTTTATTTACTTGGTGAATGGACTAACCAACGCTATGTCCCAAGACACAGCGTGGTGCCCAAACACCAGATAGTAATATCGGTGTTGTCGGTTCGACGTCACTACCCAAAAAGAGAGGTCGGTTCACAGAAAACCTGAGTATTTATCTCTCTTCACCGGCTCCAAATTCGCCACGCCAAAATCCTTCTAATTTTGGCGCGACCGCTTCCCATTGGCTACTTTACATTTTATTATTTTTCTTTTTTCTGATTTTAACCGGATGGATGTGTGGAGCCTTATGCGTGGCGACGCATTTATACATTTTGTATCTGGCAGCCGACGAGTCAATATCCGGTTGGGAGTTTTTTCTGTTAATTCCTAAATCGCCACAAAGTAAACAAAATCTATTTATTGAAGTGTATAGGATTTACACTCTTAAAATGTCTGTGATACTAGAAAATTCTAGAAAATAGGATACTGATTCATTTGTTCCCAAAACAAAGATGGTGGACGTCACTCAACTAATTAGTTTTGGGAACCTATTGGTCAGGAAAGTCACGTGATTTATGCTCTCAACTAATTAGATAATTGTCTTCCCTTGGATTTGTAAGTGTCGCTTCAGACATCATGTGTCCATTGATCATGTGAGGTTTCAGAATCTTTTAATGTTCTTGCTTTGCTACTGTTCTTCAAACGGATTCGACCTCTCTTCCTATGACTGTTCATTGAATGGATTTGGTCCTACCATGTGGTGAATGACATATTTCACCTTCTTGAAATGAAAATCATACAAGAATACAAATATAACTTTAGCCTTCTTTGGTTTCTGTTACATAAAGGAATCTAGATTGTATCGATATATGAATATGTCCAAATCAGTTGTAACAAAGTGCTAGGTATTGGTATAACTTCTGCAGTTCATCAATAAGTTTCCAAAAGTACCACTGATTGTCTCCGAAGTATTACGATCCCTCTACTGCCTTAACCAGTAGTAAATAAGTAATCATAGTCTAGTTTACCTACCAATGAAGAAAGGTATGATGGGCTCGTCCACAACACTTCCTCCTCAAGTTTTATTTCCTTCAGAAAATATCTTTCTTTCTTTTGGGGTCGATGTCCAGCCATTCTGTTAGATATATTTTCCTTTTTGTTGAACATCTTTCTTCAGTAGTAACACATTGTGGGATTGGCACTTCAAATACGTCATATAATACCTTCATCTGAACTTCTTGACTAGTCTGGTCTTTGACATATCTACATTGCTTGGAGATGCTGAAACTGGTCTGCAGCTTGTTGATGCTGGAGCAGGTACTTGTGACTGGCTGCTGTGTTGTCATCTCATGGTAAGTGCCAAGGTGTAGTGAGAAGACCAGAGGTGATCCTCAGAATACTTTCTGAAGTTAGCTCTTAGAAGAGCTGTTTTTGTGACTTTCTGAAATCAGACCTGAGAAGAGCTGTTTGAATGAGTGAGCAGCAGAGATTGATTGGAAGCTAGCATTGGCTGTGCTGAATCCAATTTCTTACAGTCTTTTCTTTGTCTACCCGGCCAAAACACATAAGAACTCACGAGAGACTTCATTCAAGACATCCCTGAATGCCCCAAATAGAATTCACTTAGTGTTCTCTTTTGCAGTGAACAAGAGATAACTTCAATAACCAAAAACAGACTTACACTCATTCACCTCCTGATCCCTATCTGGTGGAAGAAGAAAGCTTGTATCTTTTCTAAATCTACCTATTTTAGTTCATTTAAAATAAATGAAATTAAATCCAGTCCTTTCATCCGTTGTCTCTTACAACCACACGCTTATCTATAACAATAGCAAGTAATATTTGCAGACTTCTCCAAGCTATGTAACGACCGTTATTTTCTTCTAGTGTCGATGTCCGTGGGTTTGTGTTTTGTGTGTTTTAGTAGTTAGGTGTGTGAAGAGTTAAGTGGATAAATCAGAAGAGATTTGATGTATTTTACAATAACAATACGTACATTATAATGTTGAGTGTTAAGCAAAGAGGCATCAAGTACCATTTTTTGAGTCTTTGATAAGAGGCAACCTGGGATTGAACCCCGGTCTCAAGGATCAAAGGCTTTAACCATTATGCCATTGTAAACATACAAAATAATTATAAAAATAAAAACAAGCAAATTAAAACAATGCTGATTATGATTTTTTAAAAATTGTTTTCAAATTTGAAACAAATAAAATAATGAACAAATTTCAGTCTTTAAAATCGAATGAAATGTAAAGAGATATTTAGTTTATTTACTTTAACGCAGTACTCAAAAACGACAATTTTTTTTCTTATCGATTATTTTTTTATATTTAATATGAAATAAAGTTCTATATAAAATTCAACTATGTTTCTTTCTTTTTTAATTGTAATTTTTTAAAAGTTTTCTAATTTTATTATTTTTTTTTTTTTTTACAATTATTTATTACATTATAATTACTGACTGTTTCACTAACCTGATAAACAACTTTTGTGACGTCACGATCAACCAGGTTTTCTCTTTCGGTGGTTTCGACTCTCCTAAGGAGATAAGCAGTTCCACGAAGTGCAATATTTTTTTGTTGTACAGGCTGTGATTACCTGGTATCTTTTTCATGTATTTATCTGTCCCTTTTTTTATCAATCTTTTTTCCTTAATTTCCGGTATTTCGTTCAAGGTTCGAAGCCAGCATGTGTAAATTTCATCTTGTTTGACAATCCACCAAGTAACTACATGATGTCAGTTGTGTTAAGAATTTAAAAAAACGCACAAAAAAAACCAATGGAGACTAGGCCTAAAAGAAGAGAAAAAATTTTTGTTCACCAAAATAACTTCGCCAAGAAAAAAAAAAAAAAAAGGTTCAACGAGATAGTCCTACAAAGAATATTCAGCAAGACCAAGCTCATATATATACCAGCCAAAACAAAAAAAAACCCTCTAACAATAAAAATTTACATTAAAAAAACCTCCGACAAAAAAAATTTCAATTTAAAAAAAATTTAAAAACGAAAAAACAGATAAATTCCAAACACACACACACACACACAAAGAATTATATGGACATTTTTTTCTAAATGACCCTTTCAGGATAGAAAAGAACTTTCTGAAAGAATTCCAGCACCCTAAAAAATGGTATTTGTCGCAAAAAATCGGCAAATTTTTTCTAGAAATTAACTAGACTGTCCATGGAACAAACACGGCAAAAAAATCTTCTAAAATTATTAAAGAAAAAAATGAATGCGGTAAGTAAAGAAAAAAAATTAAAGTTATAATTAGGGAAAAAAAAATTTCTAATAATCTTTTTTTCTAATAAATAACTTTTTAAAATGTGAAGAAAAAAATATGGAAAATGGTAAATAGTTATTTAAATTTTAAAAATTTATGTTGCATTTTCATGTTCGTTCTTTTATTTTGCATTTTTTCTTACAATTTCAAGGTTCAAATCTTAACGGTAAAATTCAAATAATTTTTTTTTTTAAGTTGAGACATTCAATAGGTTTTTTTTTTTAGATAATTTACCATATTTCAAATTATTTACAATTTTCCAACCGGCATTTGGTATTCTTAATTTGGCCTACGACATTTATGACAGGTTAAATTGTAATTTACTAAGCTTTTTTCTTAGATGTGGCACAATACCATATGAATGGGGCACTGACTTGGGAAGGTTTGCTTGTCTAGCTTGCTAACCATTACACCACCAGATGCGCCTATGACGAGTTAAAGTTTGATAATGAACACAAAATGAAACTTGATATCGTTAGGTTCAAAATACAAAATTTTTATTTTGGAAAAAAATGAAACTTTGATATTGTTAGGTTCAGAACGACGAAATTTTTATTGTGGGAAAAGAAAACACTAAGAGTTGCTCAAAAGATTAAACAAATTGAAAAAGTTTTTGCCTGTTAGACTGGCATTGTATGCCATTTGGTTGGCATTAGTTCTGTAGCAGAAGGAATTTTCGTATTTTTATTTGGCGCGTAATTTAATTAGACGCATAACTTCACTCAATCAGGATGGCTTATCCTATTCACCCCAATCACCTTTCTGGGGAGCAGTAATTGGGGAAAACCGTCAAACACTCTCTTTGGCTGAAGAACTTCATTCAGTGCAGATGTCTCATCTGCCTACTCTCAAATAGCAGCAGCAGCAGCATGGACACAATGAGGGAAGCTATCTAATTTATGGATCCCTTGCGTCTATTTCTCTTAGACCAAGGGTTCCCAGTTGAATATGGATTAGATATATTCAATACGCCACACACAGGAACAACTTTACGTCACCCCCAAAATTGGCTATTTCGACTGTGATGCTGAATCCTGCTCTGACACCTAGCGACTACTTCACCTCTGGGTAACATTTTCTGGAGACATTCATGCTTCTCCCCAAAACAACCAGAACCACAAACTAATGGTGACTTCAACGTTTATTTCCTCAAACGGCAAACATGACTTTTGCTACATACGGCAAACATAATCCCTCGCACGTCCAACGACACGCGCTGCTTTCTCTACTCTCTCATAACTCCATTTCGTCTCTTTACCTGTTTCCTTTCCCACAAGGCTTGCAGCACAAACACAAACTCTATATTCCATGCTGCCATTAAAAACTATCATAAAAACATTTCGACTTTGTACTTCTCTCTCTCCTCTATATACTTAACAACACTTAGCGAGGATATAAACACGCGCAAGAATACATTTCTTCGCCCCAAAACTATAACAAACTTTCCTATCGCTAAAGTTCCGAGCAAGCTGATGAATGCTGCCTGGGATGCATCTGATGCTTGTGGTTTGTAATTAGCTTGGGAAATCTGCCTAGTTTGCGAGTGACTGGTGGTCGGCCAGGGAAAATTGCCTGGGCTTTGGCTGGCTCATAATCAGCCTTAGAAGTTTGTCTGGACTGTGACTGTTGCTGACTTGCTGACAGTCAAGCTTGGAAGTCTTCCTGGGCTGTAATTGGCTTGAAGTCTTGGACTGCGACTGACCTGGGAAATTGGTCTGAACTGTGGTTGCAGCTGGCTTACTGACTTTCAAGTTGGGAAGTCCACCTGGGCTGTGACTGGCTGATGGCTGATCATGTGCTTGGGTTGCGACTGACTGATAGTCCACCTGGGAAGTTGATCAGGACTGTGGCTGCTGCCATCTGACAGTTGACAAAGTAAGCTGCTAGTCATTGGCCCAGGTTATATCTCGAGATCCAATGTATAGTCTGCTCCAATATATGGCCTACGTCCAAAAAAATAATCCAGTTCTACTAGTTGTGAGAAAAGTGTCCTAAAAAAGACAGTTATTGTAGCAGGCAGCAGCAGCTGAAAGGAAGCAGAAACCACTGAAACGGTGTAGTGTAGCTGGAACAGATGCTATATTTTGATCCTCTTTGCCAGGATGGGAAGCTAGATATTTATCTGTGCCTCCCACCAGGCAGGATTTAACACCAGGTCTTTTTTATTGTGGGGATTTAGGGGTTGGGGAAGTTGCACACAAGCCAATGTTCATGCGCTGCTGATCAATGCTGGTCTTAGGTTCACTAGGTGCAATGTGAATTATGCTAGCCTTTGCTAAGTCACCCTGCATGTGTGCTAGGTAACCTTGCTAGTCATAAATTCACTAGACCCAAAAGTCTAGAGCAATGTGAATTGATACTTGTCATTGTTTGGCCTCTTGGCACATATGCCAGGTGGTCCAGTGCTAGACTGGAACAGCCAAAAGCTGTTTGGCTTGGGAAAACTGCTTGGCTGGGAAACAAGCCTTAAGTTTAATTTTGGCTTGCTTATTTATGCTGAGACAGAGACAACACAAGGGTTTTGATAAACTTCCAGTTTGAAAAAAAGTAGTTTTAGGCTATAACAATAGTTGCTCTAACTTGCAAAAAACTACAAATTTAGACAATTGCAAGATAGACTTATTCAGGACCAAGTTGTTGTTGGAATTAGAGGCAATACTATCAGAGAAAAGTTGCTGTCAGAGAAGTAACTTACTCTAGACAAGTGCTTACAAATAAGTAGAGCCCATGAGACATCTAAACAACAGAAACTATTTCTTCTGATGTTGATGTTGTGAGTGCTTATATCAAACAGGTTACAAAGAAAGACTATAGAAATAATTTCAACAGACGTTAAATGAAATCAAAATTGATACTTCAGAAATACATGCATTGTGTTTAGTGTAGGCATCGGCATGGGCATCTAGCAGGGACAGGTATGCTGTGTGGTTGCTCAGATATATGTTGGAGAATATGAAGTTTGACATAGAAAAACAACACAGACACTAGTATTTTTCAGGGTTTTCAATCCCAAGCACTAAGGTTTATAACTGGCTTGCTACCGTGAGTTATCCAATGAGAGAGAGAAAGACAGGTTAATCTTTTCTATTAAAAGGGCATTTCATTCTCACTATTTTCTGCACCTCTGGATTTGACCATCGCTTGGTTTCTCTTTAGAACCAACTTAGATCCAACTTCCCAGCCACTCAAATTCTCCTGTTCAAACCTGAGTTACCCCTTACTTCCACTTGTAGTGGGGGGGGAGAACATATCCATTTCCGTTGTTTCTACACTTGCACAGAAGATTTGAAACTCAAAGTTTTTATCTAGTTACTTTAATTACAGCAGTCATTCATCTGTGACTGGCTGACCTACAATGAGTGCTTTGGCCTGATTGACTCAGGGGTCACTTTTCAACTGATCACTTGCAGACTCTGTCTGCTATTAACATTCTTTTCTTTTTCTTATTTTTTTTCTCTTTTTTTCCTCTCCAGAAATTAGCTTCCCCTTTTTTTTTAAATTTTAATTTTCTCAATAAAGTGATATGAATATATGTAAAGATAGAGAATTATAAATATATAGATAGAGAGGTATGAATATATTGATTGAATGAGATAAAGATAGATAGGTAGAGAGGTATGAATATATTAATTGAATGAGATAGAGATAGAGAGGTAGAGAGGTATGAATATATTAATTGAATGAGATAGATACGTAGAGAGGTATGAATATATGATTGGATGAGATAAAGAATATGAATATATTGATTGGATGAGATAGAGATAGATAGGTAGACAGGTATGAATATTTTGATTAAATGAGTTTGAGATAGATAGGTAGAGAGGTATGAATATATTGATTGAATGAGATAGATAGGTAGAGAGGTATGAATATATTGATTGAATGAGATAGATAGGTAGAGAGGTATGAATATATGATTAGATGAGATAAAGAATATGATAGGTAGACAGGTATGAATATATTGATTAAATGAGTTTGAGATAGATAGGTAGAGAGGTATGAATATATTGATTGAATGAGATAGATACGTAGAGAGGTATGAATATATTGATTGAATGAGATAGAGATAGATAGGTAGAGAGGTATGAATATATTAATTGAATGAGATAGATACGTAGAGAGGTATTAATATATTGATTGAATAGATGATTGGATGAGATAAAGAATATGAATATATTGATTGAATGAGATAGAGACAGATAGGTAGGGAGGTATGAATATATTAATTGAATGAGATAGATACGTAGAGAGGTATGAATATATTGATTGAATAAGATAGATAGGTAGAGAGGTATGAATATATTGATTGAATGAGATAGAGACAGATAGGTAGGGAGGTATGAATATATTAATTGAATGAGATAGATACGTAGAGAGGTATGAATATATTGATTGAATGAGATAGAGACAGATAGGTAGAGAGGTATGAATATATTAATTGAATGAGATATGAATACGTAGAGAGGTATGAATACGTAGAGAGGTATGAATTTATTAATTTAATGAGATAGAAATAGATAGGTACAGAGGTATGAATATAATAATTGAATGAGATAGATACGTAGAGAGGTATGAATATATTAATTGAATGAGATAGATACGTAGAGAGGTATGAATATATTAATTGAATGAGATAGATACGACGAGAGGTATGAATATATTAATTGAATGAGATAGAAATAGATAGGTAGAGAGGTATGAATATAATAATTGAATGAGATAGATACGTAGATACATTTAGATACGTAGAGAGGTATGAATATGTTGATTGAATGAGATAGATACGTAGAGAGGTATGAATACATTGATAGAATGAGATACATTTAGATACGTAGAGAGGTATGAATATATTGATTGAATGAGATAGATACGTAGAGAGGTATGAATATATTGATTGAATGAGATACAGATAGATAGGTAGAGAGGTATGAATATATTGATTGAATGAGATACAGATACTTAGAGAGGTATGAATATATTGATTGAATGAGATACAGATAGATAGGTAGAGAGGTATGAATATATGATTGAATGAGAGGTATGAATATATTGATTGAATGAGATAGATACGGAGAGAGGTATGAATATATTGATTGAATGAGATACAGATAGATACGTAGAGAGGTATGAATATATTGATTGAATGAGATAGATACGTAGAGAGGTATGAATATATTGATTGAATGAGATACAGATACATACGTAGAGAGGTATGAATATATTGATTGAAGGAGATACAGATAGATAGGTAGAGAGGTATGAATATATTAATTAAATGAGATAGATACGTAGAGAGATATGAATATATTAATTGAATGAGATTTATACGTAGAGAGGTATAAATATATAATCATATATTTATACCTCTCTACGTATAAATCTCATTCAATTAATATATTCATATCTCTGAGATAAAGAATATGAATATATTGATTGGATGAGATAGAGATAGACACGTAGAGAGGTATGAATATATTGATTAAATGAGTTTGAGATAGATAGGTAGAGAGGTATGAATATATTGATTGAATGAGATAGATAGGTAGAGAGGTATGAATATATTGATTGAATGAGATAGGTAGAGAGGTAGGAATATATGATTGGATGAGATAAAGAATATGAATATATTGATTGGATGAGTTAGAGAAAGATATGAATATATTGATTGAATGAAATAGAGACAGATAGGTAGGGAGGTATGAATATATTAATTGAATGAGATAGATACGTGGAGAGGTATGAATATATTGATTGAATAAGATAGATAGGTAGAGAGGTATGAATATATTGATTGAATGAGATAGAGACAGATAGGTAGGGAGGTATGAATATATTAATTGAATGAGATAGATACGTAGAGAGGTATTAATATATTAATTGAATGAGATAGAAATAGATAGGTAAGAGAGGTATGAATATATTAATTGAATGAGATAGATACGTAGAGAGGTATGAATATATTGATTGAATGACATAGATATAGATAGGTAGAGAGGTATGAATATGATAATTGAATGAGATAGATACGTAGAGAGGTATGAATATATTAATTGAATGGGATAGATACGTAGAGAGGAATGAATATATTAATTGAATGAGATAGATACGTAGAGAGGTATGAATATGTTGATTGATTGAGATAGATACGTAGAGAGGTATGAATACATTGATTGAATGAGATACAGATAGATACGTAGAGAGGTATGAATATATTGATTGAATGAGATAGATACGTAGAGAGGTATGAATATATTGATTGAATAAGACAGAGATAGATAGGTAGAGAGGTATGAATATATTGATTGAATGAGATACAGATAGATACGTAGAGAGGTATGAATATATTGATTGAATGAGATACAGATAGATACATAGGGAGGTATGAATATATTGATTGAATGAGATACAGATAGATAGGTTGAGAGGTATGAATATATTGATTGAATGAGATAGATACGTAGATAGGTATGAATATATTGATTGAATGAGATAGATATAGATAGGTAGAGAGGTATGAATATATTGAGTAAATGAGATAGATATAGATACGTAGAGAGGTATGAATATATTAATTGAATGAGATACAGATAGATAGGTAGAGAGGTATGAATATATTAATTGAATGAGATACAGATAGATAGGTTGAGAGGTATGAATATATTGATTGAATGAGATAGATACGTAGAGAGGTATGAATATATTGATTGAATGAGATAGATACGTAGAGAGGTACGAATATATTGATTGAATGAGATACAGATAAATACGTAGAGAGGTATGAATATATTGATTGAATGAGATAGATGCGTAGAGAGGTATGAATATATTGATTGAATGAGATACAGATAGATACGTAGAGAGGTATGAATATATTGATTGAATGAGATAGATACGTAGAGAGGTATGAATATATTGATTGAATGAGATACAGATAGATAGGTAGAGAGGTATGAATATATACAGATATGAAGATAGGTAGAGAAGATCTTCATATGAAGATAGGTAGAGAGGTATGAATATATTGATTGAATGAGAGGTATTGATTGAATGAGATACAGATAGATAGGTTGAGAGGTATGAATATATTGATTGAATGAGATAGATACGTAGAGAGGTATGAATACATTGATTGAATAAGACAGAGATAGATAGGTAGAGAGGTATGAATATATTGATTAAATGAGTTTGAGGTAGATAGGTAGAGAGGTATGAATATATTGATTGAATGAGATACAGATAGATAGGTTGAGAGGTATGAATATATTGATTGAATGAGATAGATACGTAGAGAGGTATGAATATATTGATTGAATGGGATAGAGATAGATAGGTAGAGAGGTATAAATATATTGATTGAATGAGTTAGAAGTCGATAGGTAGAGATATACGAATATATTAATTGAATAAGATACAGATAGATAGGTAGAGAAGTATGAATATATTGATTGAATGAGATAGATACGTAGAGAGGTATGAATATATTGATTGAATGAGATAGATACGTAGAGAGGTATGAATATATTAATTGAATGAGATAGATACGTAGAGATGTATGAATATATTGATTGGATGAGATAGAGATAGATAGGTTGACAGGTATGAATATGTTGATTGAATGAGAAATAGATAGGTAGAGAGATATGAATATATTGATTGGGTGAGATAGAGGTAGATAGGTAGAGAGGTATGAATATATTGATTGAATGACTTTGATATAGATAGGTAACGAGGTATTAATATATTGATTGGATGAGATAGAAATATATAGGTAGAGATATATGAATATATTGATTTAATGAGATAGAAATATATAGGTAGAGATATATGAATATATTGATTGAATAACTTTGAGATAGATAGGTTGGGAGGTATAAATATATTGATTAAATGAGATAGAGAAAGATAGGTTGAGAGGTATGAATATATTGATTAAATGAGTTTGAGATAGATAGGTAGAGAGGTATGAATATATTGATTGAATGAGATACAGATAGATAGGTACAGAGGTCTGAATATATTGATTGATTGAGATGGATACGTAGAGAGGTATGAATATACTGATTGAATGAGACAGAGAGGGATAGGTAGAGAGGTATGAATATATTGATTGAATGATTTAGAGATAGGTAGAGAGATATGAATATATTGATTTAATGACTTTGAGATAGATAGGTAGAGAGGTATGAATATATTGATTAAATGAGATAGAGATAGATACGTAGAGAGGTATGAATATATTGATTGAATGTCTTTGAGATAGATAGGTAAAGATGTATGAATATATTGATTGAATGAGTTAGAAGTAGATAGGTAGAGAGGTATGAATATATTGATTGAATGAGATAGAGATAGATACGTAGAGAGGTATGAATATGTTGATTGAATGAGATAGATACGTACAGAGGTATGAATATATTGATTGGATGAGATAGAGATAGATAGGTACAGAGATATGAATATATTTATTGAATGATTTAGAGATAGGTAGTGAGGTATGAATATATTGATTGAATGAGATAGAGATAGATAGGTAGTGAGGTATGAATATATTGATTGAATGAGACAGAGATAGATAGGTAGAGAGGTATGAATATATTGACTGGGTGAGATAGATACGTAGAGAGGTATGAATATATTGATTGAATGAGAGAGAGATAGGTAGAGAGGTATGAATATATTGATTGAATGAGACAGACTGGGTGAGATAGAGGTAGATAGGTAGAGAGATATGAATATATTGATTGAATGAGACAGAGATAGATAGGTAGAGAGATATGAATATATTGATTGAATGAGACAGAGATAGATAGGTAGAGAGGTATGAATATATTGATTGAATGAGATAGATACGTAGAGAGGTATGAATATATTGATTGAATAAGACAGAGATAGATAGGTAGAGAGGTATGAATATATTGATTGAATGAGATACAGATAGATACGTAGAGAGGTATGAATATATTGATTGAATGAGATACAGATAGATACATAGGGAGGTATGAATATATTGATTGAATGAGATACAGATAGATAGGTTGAGAGGTATGAATATATTGATTGAATGAGATAGATACGTAGAGAGGTATGAATATATTGATTGAATGAGATACAGATAGATAGGTAGAGAGGTATGAATATATACAGATATGAAGATAGGTAGAGAAGATCTTCATATGAAGATAGGTAGAGAGGTATGAATATATTGATTGAATGAGAGGTATTGATTGAATGAGATACAGATAGATAGGTTGAGAGGTATGAATATATTGATTGAATGAGATAGATACGTAGAGAGGTATGAATACATTGATTGAATAAGACAGAGATAGATAGGTAGAGAGGTATGAATATATTGATTAAATGAGTTTGAGGTAGATAGGTAGAGAGGTATGAATATATTGATTGAATGAGATACAGATAGATAGGTTGAGAGGTATGAATATATTGATTGAATGAGATAGATACGTAGAGAGGTATGAATATATTGATTGAATGGGATAGAGATAGATAGGTAGAGAGGTATAAATATATTGATTGAATGAGTTAGAAGTCGATAGGTAGAGATATACGAATATATTAATTGAATAAGATACAGATAGATAGGTAGAGAAGTATGAATATATTGATTGAATGAGATAGATACGTAGAGAGGTATGAATATATTAATTGAATGAGATAGATACGTAGAGATGTATGAATATATTGATTGGATGAGATAGAGATAGATAGGTTGACAGGTATGAATATGTTGATTGAATGAGAAATAGATAGGTAGAGAGATATGAATATATTGATTGGGTGAGATAGAGGTAGATAGGTAGAGAGGTATGAATATATTGATTGAATGACTTTGATATAGATAGGTAACGAGGTATTAATATATTGATTGGATGAGATAGAAATATATAGGTAGAGATATATGAATATATTGATTTAATGAGATAGAAATATATAGGTAGAGATATATGAATATATTGATTGAATAACTTTGAGATAGATAGGTTGGGAGGTATAAATATATTGATTAAATGAGATAGAGAAAGATAGGTTGAGAGGTATGAATATATTGATTAAATGAGTTTGAGATAGATAGGTAGAGAGGTATGAATATATTGATTGAATGAGATACAGATAGATAGGTACAGAGGTCTGAATATATTGATTGATTGAGATGGATACGTAGAGAGGTATGAATATACTGATTGAATGAGACAGAGAGGGATAGGTAGAGAGGTATGAATATATTGATTGAATGATTTAGAGATAGGTAGAGAGATATGAATATATTGATTTAATGACTTTGAGATAGATAGGTAGAGAGGTATGAATATATTGATTAAATGAGATAGAGATAGATACGTAGAGAGGTATGAATATATATTGATTGAATGTCTTTGAGATAGATAGGTAAAGATGTATGAATATATTGATTGAATGAGTTAGAAGTAGATAGGTAGAGAGGTATGAATATATTGATTGAATGAGATAGAGATAGATACGTAGAGAGGTATGAATATGTTGATTGAATGAGATAGATACGTACAGAGGTATGAATATATTGATTGGATGAGATAGAGATAGATAGGTACAGAGATATGAATATATTTATTGAATGATTTAGAGATAGGTAGTGAGGTATGAATATATTGATTGAATGAGATAGAGATAGATAGGTAGTGAGGTATGAATATATTGATTGAATGAGACAGAGATAGATAGGTAGAGAGGTATGAATATATTGACTGGGTGAGATAGATACGTAGAGAGGTATGAATATATTGATTGAATGAGAGAGAGATAGGTAGAGAGGTATGAATATATTGATTGAATGAGACAGACTGGGTGAGATAGAGGTAGATAGGTAGAGAGATATGAATATATTGATTGAATGAGACAGAGATAGATAGGTAGAGAGATATGAATATATTGATTGAATGAGACAGAGATAGATAGGTAGAGAGGTATGAATATATTGATTGAATGAGATAGATACGTAGAGAGGTATGAATGTATTCATTGAATGAGACAGAGATAGATAGGTAGATAGGTATGAATATATTGATTGAATGAGTTTGAGATATATAGGTAGAGAGGTATGAATATATTGATTGAATGAGATAGATACGTAGAGAGGTATGTATATATTGATTGAATAAGACAGGGATAGATAGGTAGAGAGGTATGAATATATTGATTAAATGAGTTTGAGATAGATAGGTAGAGAGGTATGAATATATTGATTGAATGAGATAGATAGGTAGAGAGGTATGAATATATTGATTGAATGAGATAGAGATAGATAGGTAGAGAGGTATGAATATAATGATTAAATGAGTTTGAGATAGATAGGTAGAGAGGTATGAATATATTGATTGAATGAGATAGAGATAGATAGGTTGAGAGGTATGAATATATTGATTAAATGAGTTTGAGATAGATAGGTAGAGAGGTATGAATATATTGATTGAATGAGATAGATAGGTAGAGAGGTATGAATATATTGATTGAATGAGATAGATACGTAGAGAGGTATGAATATATTGATTGAATGAGATAGAGATAGATAGGTAGAGAGGTATGAATATAATGATTAAATGAGTTTGAGATAGATAGGTAGAGAGGTATGAATATATTGATTGAATGAGATAGAGATAGATAGGTTGAGAGGTATGAATATATTGATTAAATGCGTTTGAGATAGATAGGTAGAGAGGTATGAATATATTGATTGAATGAGATAGAGATAGATAGGTAGAGAGGTATGAATATATTTATTGAATGAGACAGAGATAGATAGGTAGAGAGGTATGAATATATTGATTAAATGAGTTTGAGATAGATAGGTAGAGAGGTATGGATATATTGATTGATTGAGATAGATACGTAGAGAGGTATGAATATATTGATTGGATGAGATAGAGATAGATAGGTAGAGATGTATGAATATATTGATTGAATAACTTTGAGATAGATCGGTAGAGAGGTATGAATATATTGATTGAATGAGATAGATACGTAGAGAGGTATGAATATATTGATTAAATGAGTTTGAGATAGATAGGTAGAGAGGTATGAATATATTGATTGAATGAGATAGAGATAGATAGGTAGAGAGGTATTAATATATTGATTGATTGAGATAGATACGTAGAGCGGTATGAATATATTGATTGAATGAGACAGAGATAGATAGGTAGAGAGGTATGAATATATTGATTGAATTAGTTCGATAGGTAGAGAGGTATGAATATATTGATTGAATGAGATAGAGATAGATGGAGAGATGAGATGAATGTATGGATAGAGAGATATGAATCTATGGATAGAGAGAGGGGGAGAGAGAGAAATGAATTCATGGAGAGAGAGAGAGAGAGAGAGAAATAAATTTATGGATAGAGAGAGAGAGAGAGGGAGAGAGAGAGAGGGAGAGAGAGAAATGAATTTATGGATAGAGAGAGGGAGAGAGAGAAATGAATTTATTGATAGAGAGAGAGAAATGAATTTATGGATAGAGAGAGAGAGAGAAATATGAATATACGGATGGTGATATAGAGAGAAATATGGTTAATAAGAGATAGATATATAGACAGATATGAAGATATAGATGTATATATTTATGAAACTATACATAGAGAGATAGAGATTGATGGATATGAATATATAGATAGAGAGAGACAGAGGGATATGAATATATGGATAAAAAGAGATAGAGATATATGAATAGAGAGAGAGATAAATATATGGATGGAGAGAAAGAGAGAGAGAAAGATATGCAGAGAGACATGAATATATAGATATAAACAGGCTGAGGTAGATGAAAGGGAATCAATTAATCTATAAGTTTATACAATTTTAAGTTAAACTTACTGATATATCTATATTGTTGTAAAATAAAACAGAACTCAGAACAACTATTAATGTACTAAGCTTTATTCAACAAAACAGAAAATAGCTGGGTATTTGTCATGTGAGTATGGCACAAAGCCTTTTTTTAAGGTGGGGTCATAGCCCAGACACACCCGGCGGCTCCAAAAATGCTTTGGGCCCCATCGGCATTCCCCTTAAGAGGGGCACCTCAGGTGCCAGGCAATAAAGCCTGAAGGGACAGCCCCCTGAGGTTCGAACCAAGCCAGAACACACCCAACCAGATCTGTGTAAAAACAGAATATGGCTGGGTATTTGTTCTCCGTCCCACCACCGGACAAGTATGGCACAAGGCCTTTTTATGAGGTGGGTCCAGTCACAGGGCGGCAGCCCACACACACCCGGCATTGCCAAAAATACCTTCGGCCCCATTGGCATTACCCTTAATAGGGGCGCCAGGCAATAAACCTAACCCCATGTTGGGGGGTAAAAGCCCGAGGCCTGAGGAAATCTCCAGTCAACAAGCCACACCAGCCAGATCTGCATTCCAGCCAGACACAGCCGACCAAAGCGTGACCTATCGACTGGAAAGTCAGCCTAAGACTGTTGTTAAAACAGAAGATGGCTGCAAAAATAATAGAACAAGAAGTCAGTGAAATAAAAAATTTGAGGCTCATCCATTTTTGCCCAGGGAGTATGTAGGATACTACAATTAAATGAATTATATATTTGAATAAAGTATAAGCATTAATTAAATTTTATAAAACCATAGAGGGGAATAATAATGGGAATAGATCTGTCTTTTAGGTGAGCAAACAATCAGGACTCAACTTAGTGTGAAAAATTGAAATAGATAAGAAATCATTTATTTACAGTACAAAATGAAATTTAAAAAATGATTTACTGTAATACTGTATGAAAAGTAGAAAATGAGGCAAATCTCTTTAGAAATACAGGGGAACAATAAAAAATAAAATAGGATCTCTCAAATATTTCCATTAAGAAGCAGGTGAGAATTTAAGAATGATAAAAAAAGAGTTCTTACTGGTGTGGAAGAAATCACAAATTGGTGTCTTTTTTAAGGTTTAATTTCCTTTAGTCTTGCGTGAGTGCTGAAGAGTAGCAGCATTTGAATGAATGGAAGATAACTTGAAGAGTTTTGGAGAAGAAAACAAAAAGATAAAAATCTCTTGTTCATCTTATATTCTTAGGTCAAAGTTCTTTGACTTTGTGGATGTACAGTTGGCATCAAACATAACCTAAAATTCAGTGATTTTCAAAGTAGTGTTGTCAATTTTCAGATTGTCGCATTTTTGCATTCTTGCTGATTTGTTCTGTGTTATTTGATTTGCAGGTTGAACAAAATAGGTCTAGTGGTTTGATTCTGTCTTTTTTGAAAGCTGTGTATGTCTGATACTGCTATGTCTCAACTGACTGTTGCCAAGCCAGGCTTTCATTGCCATGATGTGGAGTACTCACAAGTCACCAGCATGGCTGAGTTATCATTCTGTCTGTTAGTTAAGTATTTTCTGGTTCTTTGATTGGCTAAAATACATTTGCTTTTCTTTGGGGACAAGAAACTTTCTGGAGCTTTTTTTTTCCCTCGAGAAGATTCTTTGACTCCAGGCTGCCATTGTGTTTTCACTTTCCCCACTACCACTGGTCAAACTGTCTGACTCCCTAAAAATACTCTGCAGGCAGTTGAGTTTAACAAAACCAAGAAAAAAAGGAAAAATGTGAGTAACTCACTTTACTATTTTTTTCTGTTGTTCATATATTTACCAACATTGATAGAATTTTTAAAAAATAATAATATGATATATAAAACACCAAGGAAATGCAAGAGTTAAAAATATAACCCTTCTTTCTGAAGGACATATGACAACTCTAAAAAAAAATCCTTCATGCACAGAATTCCTATATTCAATGACATTGATAAAAAAACAAAAACAACAAAAAAAAAACCACCTAGGAAACGAAAGAGTTAGATATATAACCCTCTTCTCAGAAGGACAGTTACATAATATTCCAAAAATTACAAAGAAAACAAAAAAATCCTACACACCCAAAGAATTCTTATACTCATCGCCATGGATTAAAAAAAAGAAAAAAGAGCAAAATAACATATAAAAAAACTGCCAAGAAGATGCAACATATACATAACCCTCCTTTCAGAAGGATAGTTACATTCAACTAAAAAAAAAAAAAATAAAGTCTTCATACCAAAAACAGTGACACCTGTGTGGCTGCAGACAGACAGTTCAATTAGATTGACATTAGAATCTCAGATGTTTGTCTACAATAATTCTGAATGACTTGCTTCAACTTGAGACCACATGATACCTCATCAACCAGTATTCAACTCAACATGAGTTTTTCAACAAGCCCCATACCTCAGCTGTACCCTTGTTTCAATCAATAAAGAAAACCCAACACATTTTAATTCTGGCCTATATTCAAGGCTAAAACTAGATACATTAGAAAAACATATACAACTGAGCAGCTATGAACCTCAGTTCAATATTAACCATTTTAATGTAATACATGACCAGCATAAATTCACCTGTGACATGCTTCATCTCAATTTAATTGCACATCTGATGTAGTTTACATCGTGCCTCAGACTAGCAGTTTCTACATCTATAGATATCAACTCACTTACATTCTTCTCCAGTTACGCAACTGTAAGTTTGTTTTGTTTTTGATGTGAAGGACACCTCAAGCAACAACTCGTACACACACACCTTATAAGAGACTGCATCCTTGTGGTAGCTCGGCTACTCTGGGTAAGGATGTGTTGTGAGGATTAAAAAGAAAAATAAATAAATAAATGCAAAAAGTGACAGTTTCCCAGAAGGCCTCTGTCAGGAAGCAAAATCAGTGTATGCCTAAAAAGAGGAGCTTACTGGTGCCAAAATGAAATTCTTCCTCATTAAGCACTTACCCCTTTGACTGAAAGGACCTTTTTCTCTCCGCTGCTGGTGGGAAGCACGTGCATGCTGAGTCTCAAACTTAGCAGTGTGATGTGTCTCTCATACAAGTAGCAGCTTCTGCTAAACTTACCCACTGAACACACAATGGACCTTCAAACTTGTAATTGCCAAAGATGATTCTATAATATACTTCAACACCTTGTCTGGGGGAAACACAACTATTTCTACTGGTTCAGTAAAACGTTTCCACCACTGAATAGCGATAAACCCCAAAATAAAGTTTGAGTCTAAAAGTATCCTTGTCTTTTTCCTTCCATCCTTAATTCTCTTACAGCTTTGACAGATAAAAAGAAGACAACAAGTGAATGGAGTAAGAAGAAGAAAATGAGTCAGTCAGAATTAAAAAAAAAAAAAAAAAAAAAAAAAGCAACGATCAACCACAACCACAATAAACCTTCTTCAGCCCCATAAGTTGTCTTGAAATAATTATCATTTATTTCCTTTCCTGATTATGAAATGTACAAACATTTATTTCTTTATAAAAAGTTATCCTAAAATGATTATTTTTCTTATTTATATATCTATTTTATGTATTTGTTTTATTTGTGTATTTATATTACAACAAAAATTTTATAATTAAATGTTTGATATTCTTATTTTATTTCACAAAATCATTTACCAGTTTCAGATAAAATAAATTTTAGACTTCTTAAATAAAATTTAGACCTCTTCAGATAAAATAAATTTTAGACCTCTTAAATTTTTTTTGATCATCCGAAAATCATCCTTTTTATCAAAGATGCTCTCATATTTTTTCTTCGTTTAAAGTTTAAAATCTGTTAAAAATTGTGTGAATATTTCTTCATACTTAAGAATAGAAATACTTTTATCTTGGGACAAACTATCTTAACTCAATAGATATCATCATATTAACCATTAAATCACATCATGAATTATGTATTGATTATGATATATATATATATATATATATATATATATATATATATATATATATATATATATATAGATATAGATATATATATATATATATATATATATATATATATATATACTTCATAGATTACTAATAACTGTTTCATTAAAATTTTGTCCTTTGTAATTCACCTGCAAAAGGGACATTTTTCATCTATCACCGCAAAAACCGGAAGCGTTTAAATTGTAGGCGTCTATGTATTGAATGTAAACATTTATTTATTTCTAAAAAATATTTGCTAATTTTTCCAAGAAAAATCCTTTAAATTTTACGATGTATCAAGTAAGTTATTAATATTGTATGCTTTCATTTTCAATTTTTCTTTGCTTCTTATGATGTTGCGATTTAATTTAATATATAATATAAGACATCGAATGTCACAGTACATTGTACAGTGTACAACACTTATTACCAATGTTCATAGTAGTACATTTTGAAAAGTAGATGAAATTTTCAAATGAAACTTCATTATGTTTTGTTTTTTGAATTATTATCTTCGATCAAACTGACTGGATGAGTTAACTAAGTAAGCTAATCGTCCTATATTCCTAAAAAAAGACATTTTTATTCCAAGCTGACGTTGTTGTTTGTAAACAACACAATCGCAGTCTTGTGATGATCCAGTATTGATGATGACGATCATGGCGATTAATCCAACCAATATTAATTCGTTATCTCAACATAGAAATATATGAGATTAAATTAGAGACAGTATATAAATATTATTTAGAAGATTATTGTGAGGTATTGAGCATTGCTTTGTCTTTAAGGCAAGCAAATTTGAATGAATTAATTCTCCAAAAAGAAAGTGTTATTGTTAACGATGTGTCCGTCTGCCCTGTTCGAACTTTGAAAGTCGAAGAAAATATTCATTATGCGACAATTTATTTTGTTTATATTGATCAGTTTTCAAAAATATTTTCAAAAGAAATCATATTAAACTTTAACTTAGATGGTCATCATTATCGTCATCGTCCTGTGTCAGCTGTTAATGTCACTATAACTACGACGACTACAGTAGTTGTAGTGGTAAGGAGGGAAAAAAAGAAAAATGATTTTAGTCTACACTATCTTCACATATTGAAGTTTTTAGCGATATCATTTATTAATATTAAAACTTTTTTGCACAAGTGTTGACAACTAAAACTATAAACGCTTTTAAAATGCTGCATATTTCTTAACGATAGCATGGATTTTTTTTTTTTTTGCTATATATATTTCTAATTATCTTTTCAAAAATAAATTATAACTTTCTGTGAAAATTCGTAGCCAATGATTTCAAATCTGCAAATCATAGAATAAGAAATATTTTCTTAAACTTAAAAATCCCTTTTTCTTTTGCACTATAGTTTAATAGATTATCTATAATAGTTTTGATTACCAGATTGAGGCTTATGCAAAAAGAAATATGAAACCCTGTTTAAGAGGGGAAAAATTCGTTCAAGCACAAACTTTTGGAGACTATTGTAATATAAAAGAATAAATTTTCACAGTTAAAAGATTGAAGGGGATCAACTCTGACCAAAGCATTCATTTGTCTGATTACGGTGGTCAATTATCAATGGCGGTGGTGTTAGATTACAATGATTTTCTTATTTATTAGTTATTTACTTAGTTGTGGCACAAGGTCTGATTTATGAGACACCCAATGATACACAAACTCATTATTTGCTAGTTTAACTTGCTTACCATTACATCATGTCACTTATGATTGTCAGATTTTGATGACCAGATGGTTAGACTATGATAATGTAGTTATGATTGTCAAATCAAAATAGTTAAAAAAAAGTTTATGTTATAGTCTTGGAGTTTTCATATCTTAAAAATGATAAGTTCCATTATTGATTCTGTAAATTTCACAAAGTCTTATCACCAATGTATCCCTTGCAAAAAAAAACTACTAAAGTGAAAAAAAAGGCTATATGTCATTAATAGGTTGGTGGCATAGGAAACCTTTCTTAGGTTGTAACTTGTGCATGTATAGAACTCAAAAAGTGTGCACTCTGTGAACACTCTGATAATGATGGGGACAATTACATATAGCCACTTCTGACAATAGGTGAATTCATGAGGTTCTCCACTATACCTCACCACCTTTTGATCACAGGGGTGCCTCCTTACATCTGGTGCTTCTCTACAGTGGGTGCTCTTCAATCTTATCACACTCATTGTTGATTGCATCAATTATTTCAACAGACTCATTTACAGCAAATTAGAAAATGTCTTCCTCACTCCCTGAGGGCAATACGCTGTCCTCTGATTCATTTGTACTTAAAAAAGGGTTGAATTTCCTTGATATAGAGTGGAATTTTGTCAATTAAGATTGTGTGTTAATGATCCCTATGGTTCATCCAAATTCAAATTTTGATATGCATCAGTTCTGAGATGTCTTAACTCAATTGATATCTCTTACACACATCATGCTCTATCTTGGAATCTGGTGCAGCCACATTGCTGTCATATTGTATCAATAAATGGTTTCCTTTATGGAGCACTTTTTCCTGGCAACAGTTCTCTTTACACTTCTCTTCTGTGACACCTTTCCTCTATTGTATTGCCTGTGTACCAGAAAGAAAGGAAGACACCCCATTCTTCTGCAAAGGTCCTGAATGACCTACTGCTGAATGCAGTGTCATTGTAAGGAGCTTGTTTGGTAAGACTCTCTCTCAAAGAATATAATTTCCAGATGATGCATGACACTTGCAAAGTCCAATGCCACCATGTTGAAAAACAAGTAGAGCTACAATCTGAGGGTTAGAAAATGTATGGTTTCCCTTGTGAGTGTTGTCATTTGCTTCTATTTTCTGCCTTTGCTATTTCCAGATCTATTAATTGGCATTTTACGCATTTTCATTACCAACAACTTGACAACTGCCTTAACAAATTGTATGATTCCCTTTGCTGTTGAATGCATTTAAGTCTTGCTGTTATCACTCTCTTAACTTATTTAGACAAATGTCTGCATGAGCAGTAAACACATCAACATGTCCATTGAGCTTCCTTTAATTCATCACGAGACATACTTTGGCTTATCCTCTTGTATCACACCTATTAGCAGCATTAAATCACTGGAACGTCCAAATCTCTCTTTGAAGTAAAGCAATTGCCAACCATTGTTCATGCATACTTGACGTTTACACATACTTGCTCCTTACTTTCTCTGACATGGTGTACTTTTGCACTTCATTTTGATACTTTTCTTGTATCTGATCATTTGACCATCTCTGTGACACAATCCAGATTTTCAGCTCTTGATTGAACAGAGGTTTGCTGATTTAGATAGCATCATATATGGTCACTTCTTTGTTAAAAAACTGCATGACACCTGACTGTGTGGTTTAAATGCTACCCCAGACCTTGATGGCATTGTTTCTCATAAGAAAGTTGAATCCTAGCAGCTTCTCATATACCACCCAAACATACTCTCTAATAGAGTGTCTATCATGTGCAGCAGAATCAAAGACTCTGGATCTAAAACATGTACAAATCTTCCTATTGAAGTTTATTAGGTCAACATCTTCTATTTTTCAGGATTGACAAACTTTATTGCTTGCAATAGAATGAGACCATCTAGTATCAAGGTTTATTCATGACTTTTATCACATCTTGCCTGGGGAGGAGACTAAGTTAGTCTTTTCCAAGCCACTTTCAAGATATGTAGCCTCAGCTACAACAATGAAAGCATCACACTTCTCCATGTAGTCCCTGCTTATTCCTTCTCACCAGTGCAGTTTTTTGCAAGGTGGTTTATACTATAGCACTTGTAACAAGTAACTTCAATGTCTCTCTACTTGTTGGTGAACACTGGCTTTGCCACATTGACCACCAGTCATGTGCCTTTGTCATAGGATTGCCACTACTGGTTTTAACACTTCTTTATCATCCCTCAGTATTGCTTGCACCAATAATTAGTCAGTCATCATAATATCCATCTAGAAAGGGTCAAAAACAGACTGCTTGATATTCTCTGATAATACTATCATGAATAAACATGCCACTCAGGTATCTTGCCGAACAATGCTCACTCTAGCAAAGTTTCATCTGAATACATCCACCAATTCACATCGTCGCTATTGCTTTGCTATGAGCTATTCATACACTACAGATGAATCATTTGTAAAGGCAGAGTATATAGCGTTCTTGATGCATCTAAAATCACATCTCCTCACCCTCACTCAATTGGTGATAGATGGTGAGTGCTCCTTCCTGTCAAACAAAGCATGAGCACTTTCTTGATCTTTTATAACCTCACACAAGTTGCAAATCAGTTCTACTTTTTAAACCCCTTCAATTGATTTGTATTTTCCCAAATAAGATTTGATTCAGTAAGTTTCACAAAGTCTTATCACCAATGTATCCCTGGCAAAAAAAGACCATTTAATTGAAGAAAGGGTTTTATTTCATTCATATGTCATTAATAAGTTGGTGAAATGGGAAAATTTTCTTAGGTTGTAACTTGTACATGTATAGAACTTAAAAAGTGTGTGCTCAGTGCACACTCTGGTAATGACAAGGACAATTACATATAGCCACTTCTGACAATAGGTGAATTATAGCCACTTCTGACAATAGGTGAATTCATGAGGTTCTCTACTATACTTCCTATTGATCTCTTGATCACAGGGGTGCCTCCTTACATCTGGCGCTTCTCTACAGTGGGTGCTGTTCAGTCTTATCACACTTATGATTGCATTAGTTATTTCAACAGACTCATTTACAGTAAATTAGAAAATTTCCTCAACATGGATTGGAATTTTTTCAATTAGGGCGGATTGTGTGCTGATCTCATTGGTTCATCCAAACTTGAATTTGGATGTGCATAAGTTCTGGGGTGTCTGGACTCAATTGATATCTTCTATTTAATATACATCACACTTTATGTTGGATTCTGGTGGTGTTGCTACATCAATCCTCTTTATATTGCTGTCAAATTGTACCAATAAACAGTCTCCAGAATTGAACAAGTGATCATTGAATTAAAATGTGCATTTGAATTCCAATCAAGAAGTTCAAGGTTAATTCATTTGTATATATATATATATATATATATATATATATATATATATAATATAATATAATATAATATAATATAATAAAAACAATATACTTAAAACAAAAGACATTGAACAGTCATAATTATTCCTTGATCTCAAATGAATGATAATGCCAATTGTTTATATGTTTTGGCATTCCCTTGGATTCATCAGTCAAGTTAAGTAACCAATCCTTTTCTTATGCAACTGTTCACTATTAATAAAATTGTAGTGGGGAAGCCTTGGGAACTCACCCAACATCATAAGCAATCCCGTGAACATTTTCACTCAATATGGCTGCTAAGAAAACCAAATAATTCATTTAGATATTTTGGAAAGAAACAAAAAGTTTTGCAAAGTAAAAATGAAATTTTAGTTGGACAAATCTGAAATCTGATTCCTGCATTGATGCAACTTATTTTTTTCATCCCCCAAATTATTAGTCTTGAAATTCATTTTCTTAGATTTTTTAACACTAAAAACTTAATTATATTATGACAGGAATGAGAAAAATGTTCATATTGAAAGTTTCAATGAAAATATGAAAACAATGACAACGAATGGATTTCTTAAATTGAATTACAATTTGCATAATGATATTTCTCTTTAAAAATTCATTTTTTCTCTTCACCTTTTCAATATTTAGGCATTCTGCCAACCATTTTCTGAGAAACAGGGAAATTTAAGGCATCCACTTGAATTTATTTACAGATTAGCTTTTTTTGTTTTGTTTTATCTAAACTTGTTATTGATCTAAAAACTATAAAAGTGAAAATATGAATTGAGATGTTTGGTTTTGATGTCATTATTTACTCAGCTTTCCTTTGTTGTGGTACAAGGTCATTTGTATGGAGAACCAAATGAGACTCAAACTCACTCGTCATGGTCTACCAGTTTAGTGCTGCTAATCATTACACAACACTAGGTACCCATGTTTGGCTTTGATATAAAAGAAAACATTTAATTACGTTCACTTTTGGACCTTCGAGAAAAGTATAAACACCCTTAACCCCATCTTTGGGTTAAACAGTACCACTACTGTTCTTCTACAAGCATAGCTTTGACATTAAATAACCCACAAAAGTTTATATGCCATTAAACAAAGAAGCCAAACCAAAATCATTAAACTATTTGCATTACTGAAAATTTAATTTTATCCTCATAAAAATCAAATTGTGATTTTAGTAAGTTAATTCAACTTGGTTGTTTCTCTCTGTTTTTGGGTTAATTTCTCTTAGAAGTGTGTGAATATGATAACATTATTGAGATATAAGAAAAAAAAATCAGCCTCCACTTTATTTATCTGTTGATTTTATTTATTGCTCAAACTGGAATCTATTTTTGAGTTGACATTCCCAGATTTTGGTGTTTCTGTCAGTATCATCTTAGGAGAAGAATGGGATCCTGCCATTCAGTGAGTTGGGAGGTTTCTGACTTTCCATCATTTTCATGTTATTCTTGCCTTTTTTGTCTAAAGAGGCTGAATTTTAATATTGATTATCCCCCCCCCTCTCTCCTTCACATACTATTCCGCCCATTACATTTTGCATCACCTCCTCTTGATAGAGTTTCTTTTCATCACTCATTCATTTCAATCTTTGTGTATATTATCATGAATCAACTAAGCAAATGAAGAATGATGTCCATACAGAACTCTTGTTTTTTGGCAGGGAGGTCTCCTTAGCATGCGAGAATACAAAACATCAGTTACAACAACTATGTTTCCTTTTTCAACCTCACTACACTCAAATGTCTGTTTACTTCAGATTTTCTTTCAAGTCAGCCATAAAGTAAATCTAATGATATTGGATTATTTTCTGCTCATTTATTTAAGATAAAACACTAAACAAATTCACTTGAACTTTTAAAAGGCTTTGTTTCAAGGGAAAGAACTGACCTCCAACATGAACAATTATTTAAGAAATATTTCTCAAATGAAAGAAAACTATCCATTTTGTTTTTTAGTTTAAATTGGATGCTTATTAGATTTTCTCTTTGTCATGTTTACCAACCCCTCCAATCGGGCAGGATATGACACAAGGTCAATTTTTAAGCGGAGTTTAACAGGTTTCAATTCAGAGTTTTCCTTCTCCTAGACAAGTTGCCTCACCAAGGCTGAAGAACCTAGTCTGTCCTACTATTTACCCATAGCTGGAGGGGGAATAATTGGATTCATACCTTTCCCAAGGGTATTAGTGCTATGTGAAATGCAATCAGTCTGGTCTAGGATTTGAACTCATGTCGCCGTGTCCAATTCCTACGACGATAACCATTACACCATGGGCACCTTCTAAAATATAGACTCGTTGCCAGATATCATCTTTGTAAGAAATTGTCATTCACATCATTTTGTTGAGAAGACATGAAATATTTCTATGTCAAATTGTTAAGATGTTATTTCCTGTCGGTAAGCTTCCTTTAAACATTCCATTTAGTATTGAATGTTTCCATCCCAAACATACAAATTAGGATATTTTCTTTTCCTCTACGTCATTTATCAAAGATTCCAACACACCAAATGTTTGACAATTTTAGTTTCTTTATTTGACTCATCTTTCAACTATATTTTTTATTTTTTTATTTTTTTTTTTTACACCTTTTAACTGAAAATAGAATATTGGCTTTTATTAAAGATTATTCAGAACATAAGAAACATAAATACAAACATTTAACTGGTTTTGAATCGGGGCTCCTCAAAGTGGTCCATATAGATCCCTAGAGATCAATAAAATTTTAACAGAGGGAATAAAAGGGTAGAGGTATACGGAGGGATGAATTTACTAGTTAGCATTTATAAATCCCTTTATAACACAAGAATAAAAATTTCTAAATCATGTAGACAAGATTGTTAATATTATATACCTAGTAGAATGCCTAATTAGGTGTGACGACCTCTCATGTGTCATTCACAAATGACCCTCTCAAAACATATGGGTCATTTAACTGAATGAATGCATATAATCATATTTTCCTGAAAGAAGATATTTAAAAACAATTATATTTTGAATGAATTACTTTATAAGAATATTGAATTCTAAAATATTTCTTTTTATAATAGGTTATGAGATGTTTTTAGAAAAAAAGATTATTTGATAAGAAGAATAAAAATATAGATTTAAAAAAGAAAGAAAAATAATGAAAAAATAGAATTGAAATACAGTACCTGAATATTTAATTCTTATTCATGGTAATAGATTTTTAATGAATAAAATTAAAATTATTATCAATAAAAAAAAATCACACTCTAACTGAAAAAAATCCAGATTTTCACTTGTTATGCCAGTTTCAATATTACCTGATATTTTATCGTGTGGGTGTCATATGATAAAATATTCCATTTATAACATTTCTTGATTTTGTAAAAAAAAGTTTTAATCTTGGAACTAAAAACATTTTTTTAAAAGTCAGCACTTCACATCATGGTGTCCAGTTAGACTAAAATAAAAATTTTGGTAATATCAATTAATCTATTTGGGTTGAATAGAAATTAAATTAACTAATTTACCAGTGTTTAGTATGATTTATATGAGAAAAAAACTAGTAAACTATAAATGCAAATACCTTTTTACTTCTTGAATTAATTTTTAATGGGAAAGATGGGAGATCATAAATATCAAGTTGCAGGCTTGTGATACTAAAAAGGTTTAATGACGTCAGAGTCAGATGGTTCATTCATCTAAATGACCCAGATGTTTTGAATGGGTGGTATGTGAATGATACATTACTAGTGGCCTGGCTATCACATACAATTAAGTATTCTGCTAGGTGTATGATATCAGGCAACGAGTCTATATGACACATCACTAATGACCATCACACTCAATCAGGTATTCTACTAAGTGTATGATATCTGGCAACTAGTGTGTATGATTCTGCAGTTTTTGTTCTATTTTTATAGAGGGATTTATAAATGCAAATCAATAAATTCATCACCTTTGAATCCCTAAACTTTTATTCTTTTTATCAAAATTTTTTTTAGCTCTACATGTCTATTTGTGTTGTTGAGTATCAAAACTTTTAAGACAGTTTATTAAAAAAAAAAAAAAAAAAAAAAAAGAAGCTACCTATTCAAATAATGAAGGCTTGTGAATTTTTTTTGTGTGTGTGAGAGGGAAGGGATATGATTATCAAATTTGAAATTAAATTGTTCGTGTGCTTCTAGTATTCTTAAAAAAAAATTATTTTAGATCTGAATTATTAAACATTGAAAATAAAATTCTGCTTTTTTGTGATTTCATTAATCAGAGGTAATATTTTTTGAATTTGTAGATCTTGAATTTTTAGAATTCTTTGTAAACGAGTTGTTAAATGCTGGTGTGTGGGGTTGGGGAAGTTTAATTTTGCCCCATGTTATTTGGGTGTGGCTATGTCGATTGAAAAAAAAATCCCATTGTAACAGTATCGTTGCCTTATGACATTATAAAAACATAATTTCCTTAAAAACAAGAGAACACATAAGGGAAAGTCCTTATGCTGTAATGGCTAAAGAACCTGACTGTGGCTTCAAAGTAAGCAAGTTCAAACTCCAGTTGTGCTATTATAGTCACTTTCAGACTAATACCCTTGGGAAAAGTATTCAACCTCCTTATCCCAACAGCTATGGGTTAAATAGTTGTATTACTGTTCTTCTACAAGGATGCTTTCATATTAAATAACCCATAAAGGTTGATATGCTATTAAAGAAAGAAACCTAACCAATCAGAACTTATAAATATTGTTCTTTTTCATTTCATTTTGTGATGACAGTTTTAAACACTTTAAAAACTTCTGAATAATTTACTATTTATTTTAAATGAAAATGAATTTTATTTGATAATTGAAATTTACTTGATATACAGAAAGTTTAGAATTATAAGATAAAATAAATAATAATAGTTGTACACTTACTGTTAAAGATTAATAACAATTTTTTTTTTGTCATTTGATATAATTCATTTTTTTCAACTTGATAACTTTACAAAATAAATAGATTAAAGGGAGGTAATTTTATATTTTAATAAAAATTGCTTGCTATATTCCATTTTTTTTTTCTCCCAATTTTTTGTGTTGTTGATTGAAGGGTTAAATCTACTGATAAATATCTATATAAATTGTTTTCTTTGTAATTTTCCAGATCTTAATGCTGCTGCTCCTTAATCTGACTGATTGATATTAAAAGATGTATCATCGTCTGTTTCTGGCAATGGTTTTTCTACTCTGACATTAGTTGAAGGCTTCAATCGAAAATGGTTACTTGAATGTTAACAGAATGTTTATTGCTGATCGAGCAGTTTCTCTCATCAACTTCTGTAGATATTTTGGTCATTAACTAAAACTAAGAAATGTTGTTTCCCTAAAATACAATTGGCCAATTTTAAGCTGAGTTTTGACTTTTGAGGCCAAATTATTAAAGTGTCAATTTTTTTTCTAGGTTGATTCACAATAACATTATTTGAAATAATAATAATAATAATGTGAGAAAAAAATCTTAAGAATATATTTTTGGATATAATCTTCAAGTATGTCCTTCTCTTCCTCGATTAAAGATTTGTTCCAGTTTGTTTTATGTCAGTCAGTAAATAAATAAATGAAACTCTGAGGATGAATGATAAATAAAGAGATCTGAAATAACTTGTTTCTACATGAAATCAGAAATTATAAAGAAAATAAAGAAGTAATACCATCAAGGCTGTGAGCAAAATACCAATTTCCTCAATCTTAAGAAATTTGCAAGTTTAAAAACCTCCTCTAACCAAAGAAATGGCGTCAGAAAATAGCTTGAATATGGTACATGACATTGGCACACTTTCTAATAATGTTGTTCGTACAGTTCGTCGCCCATACAAATGTACATTTTGTATCAAAACTTTCACTGTTCATAGTAACCTCATAAAACATACTCGTACTCATACAGGTGAAAGACCTTTCAAGTGTGAAGTGTGTGAAAAGGCATTTGCCAATCCGAGCAATCTGACCCGACACCGTCGTCTTCACACAGGCATTCGACCTTACACATGCGGATTCTGTCAAAAAGGATTTCGAGATTCATCCAATCTTAAGTATCATCTGAAGACTCACTTGAACGACACATTTTTCAAGTGTCAACAGTGTGGAGATATCTTTTCCGCATTTACTGATTACTGTGCTCACATGAAAGTCCATTTCGATATCACATCGGAACTTCTCTACAACAGTCGTCTCCCTTCCTCACATACAAAAGCAAGCACTTCCCAAACAGATGACATTATAAACAACTCTGCATCTGCAGCAAAGAAATTGATATCACTCTCATCTTCTTTTCCATCCTTCACCTCATCCAATGAAGAAACAAATGAAGAAATTTGGAGACTGTCTCTAGCTGCTTCTTCTATTAGCAGTGATGTCCAAAATTATAACAACAGCTGTGATATTGCATCTGTAAATAAAAGTTTAGACAATGGACACCAACATTTCTCTTCATTTAGTATGGAGAATAAAACTTCATTGGGCACTGTGGATAGCAACAGTATTATTTCAAGTCTTGAGATTGCAGCCTTGTCCAAAGACTTTGATTCCAATTCCAGTGCCAACCAAGTTGATCGAGAACCAAAATTGCTTTCAGCCGGTTCTCTCTCAAGAGATTTAATCTTATCTCAAGCAAAATCTGCTATCGAAATTGTTGATCTTGATGATAAAGTTACTTTCATAAAACAAGAAAATCAAATGAATTCTTCAGAAGAAGAAAATAGAGGAATGACCAACTATTCAGTCCTGTCATCAGCTACTGGAGAAAAAGATTGGAATCTGTTTTCCATCAAAGATGGACATTTAGACAATATCAATGCCAATGTTGTCACATTTAAGCAGTCCTACCCAAAACAGAAATCTCCAGGCTTTCAGTTTGGTCACTTAGAACAACCAGAGGAAATTGATCTTCAAGATGATTCTACATGTACATTAGATGAGCTTGCAAATAAACTCACTCAGTGCGTTTATTGTGAAAGGATTTTCAGCCTTGAAGATTCCAGTAAGCAACTTGATGATGAAAAGCCTTACTGCGGTACATGCAATAAGATGTCAGCTAGCAGGATTCATTTAACAACCGATTCACCAAGCCCCCAGGAAAAGAATTTGTGTTTATTGTGTGATACATTGTTTGAGGAACCAGGCCAGCTCAAACAGCACATCTGTGTTACAAATATAAATGGTAAACGCTATAACCCATGCTTAAAATCTCCAGAGTCAACCAGTTTGAACACTGATGTAGAATTTAAGGAACCTGAGAAGACAAAAAGCAATTTCATTGTTAATTATGAAGACTCGTTGGGAGGAATTCAAGTTTTGAAGACAACCTCTTGTGAATCTCAGAATTTGATGGCGAATACTTTGTCTGAACAAGGAGAAATATCACAAGATAGTTCTGCTATTAATGAATTAAAATCCCTCAAATTGCCAGAAGAAAATTCTAATGCAACAAAGAAAATTGAATTGAAAAAGAGCAACTTGGAATCGGCTGAGCTTGTGACACTTTGTGAGAATGAAGACAATAACAAAGTGGGTTTTGATGTAAACGTTTGGGAGACAAACAACAAGGGTGATGACAAAATAAATCTAGAGAAAGGCAAGTGTGCTTCAACAGAATTAATCCAATCTACTTCAGTGGAAATTGATGTTCTTCGGGATGATGGTCTGTTTGTCAATGACGATCAAGTAGATCTAAATTACAGCTCGTCTGATGCACTTGCGAATGATCCAGTCAAATTAGGCAACTCTAAAAGTAGTTCGACTATAAAAAAAACCAAGGACGGTGAGAATGATTCCAGTTGTAGTCAGAAAAAGAATTCTAACTCATGTCCTTCAGCCAAAAGCAAACTGAATCGAACAGTGTTAAATAAAAGTCGAAAACTTCTACGGAATAGATTAAAGAATCCTCTTCAGCATCTGTTATCAAGACAAGAAAGGCCAGGTTTGTTCCGGTCATCTCGTGAACTACGTTTTAAATGTCGATACTGTGACAAAGCTTTCTCTATTCAAGGTAACCTTATCAAACACATTCGTATTCACACAGGAGAGAAACCATTCAAGTGTGCTTTTTGTATGGCAGCTTTTGCTAACCCTAGTAATTTAACTCGTCATGTCAGGACTCACACAGGGGAAAAACCTTATAAGTGTCTGGTTTGTGAAAGATGGTTTCGTGCCTCATCTAACCTTAGATCCCATCAGCGTACGCATTTCAAGTACCCTCCATACAAGTGTAACATTTGTCAAGAAAAGTTTTCAATGGTCATTCCTTATAGATTGCATTTAAAGTCTCATCAGAATCAACAAAGCCCAAATCGTGGTAATGCAGATATAGATGACATCTCTGGAACACAAGTAAATGCTAAGGATTTAATTAACAAAGAAAAGATTTCCGTCTTGTCTCATAACCAAAAATCTACAATTTTCACTTTTTTCTCAAATGATGATGATGATAGCAACACAAATATGCCCAGTGTTACAAATCAGTCTTTGAAAGACCAATGTAAAGAAAAGGAAGAAAGAATTGAAAATCTTCAAACAACTTTTCCTCCAATTCTAAATGATTCTTTGGATTTCTCCAATGAATTCAGGAATGATATCAACTGCCAAGAAGAGGATTCTCCTTTAATTCAACCAAGCTTATGGCAGGAGAGTCTCAAGCCCAATAAGCAAAGCAATAAACAAATCAACCAAGATAATATTATTGTAATTGATTTGGAAAATAATTCTCTTGATAGCTATGATCATCCTGATTCAGATGTTGCAGTCATTTTGTCTGACTCTTTCTTGAATGATTCTCAACTTGAACATTCATCAGTGAAAAAAAAAAATCTACTTTCTGGCAAATTTTCTGAAACAAGTCACTTTGAAAAGAGGACTTTAACTTCATTCAATAAACTCTCTAACTTAGGATCAAGTAATGAAATCTCTTTGGATCAAACTAAATTACAAAGCAGTAAATCTCCTAGAAGCATTTCTCTCAAGTCTCTCGGCTCTTCTACCATGTCCAAATCACATCCATATAAGTGTGTTTACTGTTCCAAAGGTTTCACTGTACACTGCAATCTTGTTAAACATATCCGTATCCACACTGGGGAGAAACCATTTGCATGCAAAGACTGTGGAAAGGCATTTGCAAATCCCAGCAATTTAACTCGTCACCTGAGAACTCACACAGGTGAACGTCCCTACAAATGTAATATGTGTCATTGTACTTTCCGATCATCAAGCAACCTTAAGATTCACATGAATATTCACTCTTCAGCCACTCGTCAGATGAAATGTTCCTTCTGTGATCAGACGTTCATTCAGAATAGAGAATTTAAGATTCATCTCAGGACCCACATGGCAGACAAAAAGTTCAATGGATACTCTTCCAATTTGACTAGCACAAAAACAAACCTTGGAAAATCTTTCTATGGTGGCAGAATATTTTCCTCAAGCTTCATGCGTTTCAGAAATCCTTCAGGATTTGCAAAACAAAGCCTTGCTCTGAAGACTCCAATAGCTAGTAGAACTACACATTCTCATAAACAGAAATTACTTAAAAATTCTACTCTTGTTATAGAATCATCAAACAATGATCCAGTTGAGATTTTTCAATCAGATTCATCTGAGATTTCTTCAAAAGGTAACCCCAAGTGCCACACAGGAAGATCTCCGTTTGTTAAAGAAAAAGAAAATACCTCAAAAATTGAAAGTTTTGATTCCAAGACCAAGGAGATTTCTCCTCAATGTTTGACTGATGCAGTTCCATCAAACAAAATTATAAAGTTCAATGAGAAGTTGAAAAGTTCAAACATAGCATTAGACACTGTAACCTCAAATAATGAGGATGTTCCGAATTGTCTTTTGACAGAAAATCATGAGTTTATGAAGACTTCTGTTGGCAGAGATTGTGTTCAGATAGAAAAAAAAAGTGAACTTCAAAACGAAGCATCAGTCCATGAACAGGCTCGGACGCATCAATTAGAAGAAAATGAGGATGACAAGATTCCACCTTTGGCACTTGTACATTCCCCAAACATCAAATTTGAAAGAAAGAACTCATTAGCAGTTTTAGAAACTGCCGAGCCTATTGAAGCAGTTGCAACCTCCACTGCAACTGCTGCTACAAGTATCAAGACATCTAAATTGCACAAATGCAGATTCTGTGGACGTGTGTTTCCATCTCGTTGCAATCTGATCAAGCATGTTCGTACCCACACGGGTGAGAAGCCATTCAGATGTAAATGTTGTCGGGCAGCATTTGCAAATCCCAGCAACTTGACACGTCATGTCAGAACTCACACTGGAGAAAAACCCTATTCCTGCCCCCACTGTAACAAGACTTTCAGGGCATCCTCAAATTTGAAACAACACCTGCGCACTCATCGAGAAGGCAGTCCTTATAAGTGTCGTTTCTGCAGCAGAACATTTTTTATGTTCAGCAATTTTAAACTGCACATGCGAAGCCACTGCAAACCTGAAGTGAATTTGAAAGTTTCCTCAAATCTTGAGTCCTCATCTTCTCCCCTGCCCACTTCATCTCAAAATTATTTTCTCAGCAAATCATCTACATTTGCTGATAAAGATCATTCAGATTACAACAATGTCCCAAAAGATTCAATTTCAAGTCAGCAAACAATATTCAAAAGTCCACAAGGAGGTCAGATGAGCCATCTTAAACAAAAAGAGGTCAGTAAGATTTTGAATATCTTTAACAGAAAGGAACAACTTTCTCAATCTTCTAAAGACAATGACATTGATTCTTGTAATACTGCTTACTCAATAAGATTGTCTTCTGTTGAAAATGCTGATGAAAAAATGGATTTGTCAGTTTCTAAACCTTTTAACTACAACAGGAGAAATACTGAACCAAATTTAACAACAGCTTCTTCTCCAATAGAAATAACTTGTAAACCTATCAGTGACAATAATCATCCTAACCAAATGCAATGGTCAGAATCCCGTACAATAAGACCAGATCTTATTGTGGTACCAACTTACAAAAGAAAACAAAAGAAATCAATCTACAAGTGTGTCTATTGCGATAAAACATTTACCGTGTCCAGTAATTTAACAAAACATGTTCGTACACACACAGGTGAGAAGCCGTTCCAGTGTCGATTCTGTCCAAAAGCATTTGCTAACCCCAGTAACCTCATTCGTCATGAACGGATCCATACGGGTGAACGACCATATCAGTGTCCTTACTGTCCACAAAGATTTTCAGCTTCGGGTAACCTCAAAGAGCATGTAAAAAAACATGTTTCATCTGAACAGGATGGCCATCTGCTTCATTTGCAGTCGCTTTCAAAAACTGTTATTAAAAGGAAACAAAAAATGGGGAAAGAAAAATATTCTAAAAGTCTTTGCAAAGCTAATTTTATGACAGCATCTGCTAGAGGGGAACAAAAGCTTTCTCTTCAAGCAGAATCGGCATCTGCTGGTGCAAACGATTCTGATAATTTCACATCAGAAGATAATTCTAAAAATGAGGATAACCAATTTCTGGAAGTGGCCAATCAATTAGATATTTTAGATCAGTCAGTTGAAAAAGGAATAAGTTGTAGAAAGTCTGTTTCATCATCAAGTTCATTAAAGAGAAACAAAGAATTGTCAGTTTTCTCCTATGATTCTCTTCTTCTGAACTTCCTTCAAAACTCAGTCGAGGAAAGTGACTCAGCAAATGAAAAGCCAATCAAACAAGAAGAAATGACTCAAGAAAAAAATTCTGCTTCATCGAATGATTTTTATTCTGAAACTGCAGAAATTGTGAAAAAGGAGAGTAAAGAAAATAGAGAAGAGCAAGAATTTAAGAATCTGATCTCGACACAAAATGATTTGCTGGACTTATTTAAGAGAAATTCTGTATATCGTCTCAATGATGAGAAAAGAACTAATTCCAAAGACATTTCTGAGATGAATCAATCTATAGATTCCATTTTGTGTAAGAAAGAATTTTCAAATTCTTTTGAAAATTCTTTCACTCAGTCAAATGAAAAAGGTTTACACGAATGTCAGGTGTGCCATCTTACATTTGAACATTTTTATGAACTTAATAAACACCTGGAAGTTCATGCCTTTTCACCTGAAATAGAGATAAAAGACAAAGCAAGCAGCAATGAAGAATTTTCCAAAAGCTCTTTGGATTATCAAGCTGATTCCAGAGAAAACCTTTCTGAAAATATAAGCAATGAAAATGCATCTTTTTCAAGAGGAGAATTATATATTTGTAAATATGGTTGCCAAACATTTGGATCTTATGCCGAACTGAATTCGCACCTGAAAATCCATGCTGAGGACAAAGTGCTTATTAATAACATCATTTGTGTTGATGATGATGATGATCATCATCATTTCCAGCAAAACCAGAAAGAAAACTTAACTCTTGATTCTTTGAACAACCAATTACAGCAGACACCTGCTGCAGCACTAGACTTATACAGTTGTCATCCTTTCATGTCTTTAGATTCTGACCAGCACTTGATGGTCGAACATGCCCAGTCTAATATATCACCTGGCGAATCATCCATGCAATATTCTCAGAGTCAATCCAAGACATTTAAGGACACTCCTGAAACTTTTCATACAAAAAATTTGCAGAAACCTCATCATTGTCCATTTTGTATCAAGTCATTTTCAAAGCGTAGTCAACTCACCAAGCATATTCGTACTCACACCGGAGAGACACCACACAAATGTCGCTATTGTGGAACTGGGTTTGCCAACCCTAGTAATCTGACTCGACATATTCGGACTCATACAGGAGAAAAACCTTACCAATGTCCTATTTGTAAGAAAGCCTTTGGAAACTCAAGTAATATGAAAGAGCATTTAAAAACACATTCCAAGATATCTTTGTACAAATGTAAATACTGCAGAAAAAAATTCTCTCTCTTTCTTAATTACAGGATGCACTTAAAAAGTCATAACAAATTTCTCCGAACTGCAGAAACTAATAAGAAAGGAGATTCGCCTCAGAGCAGCATCATTATTGATAATAACAGTAACAGTTCTGAAGAAATTGTTGAGCTTTATAAAGAGAGAAATGATAAAACTCTTTTTTCTCAATCTACCAGCACTTTGAAATATGAAAGAGACAGGCTTCACTTTAATGTTTCCAACTTGAATGTCAGCAACCAAAATGAAGTTTGTGAAATAATAAACACAAATGATGCTACAAGTAACAGTTCTCATTCTATTGTATATCTTGATGATTCAACCAAAGTATCTGAAGGGACGAACAAAACTTTCCCATCTCATTATCAACCATCGGTAAGTCAACAATCAGAGGAGCTGATTCATCTGGTTGATTTTTACCAGACATTTTCGCCAAGCGACAAAAATGATTCCAACACTTTACCTAACCAAAATCATAATTTTGTTGAAAGACCTTACAAATCATTTGAGTCGGGAATGAAGAAAGTTCAGACCAAGTTAACAAAGTCAAAATCACTCACCCCCCATTCACAGACGTTACGGTCACATATCTGCAGCTTCTGTGAGAAATCATTTACTATACATAGCAACCTGACAAAACACATCCGCACTCACACCGGAGAAAAGCCGTTTAAATGCCACACATGTGAAGCTGCATTTGCTAATCCAAGTAACTTGACACGTCATGTGAGGACTCACACTGGAGAAAAACCCTATCTTTGTCCACATTGTTCCAAGTCCTTCAGAGCTTCGTCTAACCTCAAAGTTCATCTCAAAATGATTCATACTCAATACTGAATCCTTCATTACAGAATTTCACAAATATTCATTTAAGAGTCAACAGTTTAGTTGTGACTTCAGTTTCAGAATAAAATCTGGCCTTAAAGCTATGGTTCATAATTAGAGTTTAAGATAGAAATGCCTGACAGGAAGTTGGCTTGAAATGTTTGAAATAAAAGCAGTGCTGTTATTCAGCTCTTCCAATAAATATTGTTTTGCTTCCGAGTTTTCATTTTAGAAGAAAATTTCAAAATCTTTTCAGTTTCAAAGTATTTTGAAGATGAACACTTTCAGTGATGTTCTTTGTTTAGTTTGTTTTCTTCTTCCTTCTTAATGCATTGTAATGTAGCAGTTGAACAGCTATGTTGCTTGACACAGGTTTTATCACATGCAACAGCTGTGTTGTGTGATAACCTGTAAATGACCCCAATGTTATCAGGTGCAAAATAAGGGAATTGCAATTGTCATTGAAAAACACCTGCAGATTTATAAAGTAAACAAAATATCCTGCACCTGGAAGTTGAGCATCATACAATACCACATGATAGGGACTAGAAAGAAGACAGAGACTTGAGCAAATCAGAAAACAAAGATGAACAAGTGAGGTTTTTGCTGTTCAGGGCTCTGGGTTCAACTCGGTAGAATTAGTGGTTAACAAAATTTCCTCCTTCAAGTAATTGGCCTGACATCTTGTGAGTCTATATCCCAGAGGCAACCTCCAAGACAAATAATAAGTTAAGAACACTTAGTATCTGTTTCTTTCCCTACCATGAGATGATCACCTCCAGCACTTGCAACCTTTTACTATTTTCAATGCAACATTTACAAACAATCAACTCTCAGATTGTCTTTATATTTTTCCCCCTTTTGATGGTCAGGATTTCTACTTTTTATATTTTCTCAGCCCAACTTATTACAAGGCTGAAATGATTTATTTTTGTATATGATGGAATTTACAAGCACAAGGCTGATTGCACTGTAAAGACTCTTGTCCTATCATAAAAAAACTAATCAATGATCTGACTATCATGATTGAACCTTGAAAAATAGTTGTTCTATGCTCTACCATTGAGCTATAAATCAAACAAGTTTATAAATGAGGGAAATTACACAAATGTGAAGTTATCTTCTTGGTATTATTTTCTCATTTCCCTTCATTCATTTTTTTTTTTTAATGTTCAAAACCAGAAAAAAAAACGTAATTTTCCACCAGGTTATTGCTTTGAAGAAAAGAAATTCTTTGCATTTGGGAATTCAACATTTTCCTGGCAATTCCCATTCTTAGACTGAATCCATCCCTTATGTTTTTTCTTGGAACAAAAAAAGTGATCAGAACCTTGTTGACTTGTATCATTTTGCTTTTAAAATTGTAGTTTTTAAATTATTGATATAACAAATGTTGTCCACCTTCAGAGTATATAAATTATATATATATATATATATACATATATATATATATATATATATATATATATATAAAGAACATGTTGTGAATATGAACTGTGGTTGTATTTGGGACTAGAAATATTTTGCAGCATTTCTTTAGACTTGCAAAATACAAATTAAAACATTTATTTTTTTTCTTGTTTTTTATTTCAAAAACTTCATCTCTGAGTATTTACAGTCCAGTTATTTTCATGTTTTCTCATATTTTTTTTTTCTCATTAAGTTTCAAATTTCAAAGTGAATTGATTTTGATTGTATTTATATATTTTGTTTCATTCCAAAAGATTTTGAAAAATATTCCTTTTGAGGAATAGTCAAATAATTTATGATGTCATAGACCACAGATTTATCCCTTATTTTGAAAACTATTTCCTACAGATTCATGCTCATAATATTTTAATTTCATGCCATTTTATTACAAAATAAATTAACCAAAAACACAAAAATAAGAAAAATAATGAGCTGATTGAGGTTCAATTTTCAGGTTTCATCTAGTAAATGAGGATAATATTTGCAACAATCAGTTGCTACAAAGTTGAATGAGTTTTATCAATGCAAAAAATCCAAGTTCATCTAAAGTTGAAAATCTTCTTCCCTTTCAACTTTTTTGTTTTATTTGTGGATGCAGAAAAATGTGAAAATAATTTTTTTTTTTTTTTTGGTGGGAAGGAAAAATGACAAAAGTTAATATCAAAAAAGGAAATAAAGCTAAAACAGAAACACGTTTCTATTTACCTTTTGAGAATATTTATTTTCTTTAAAAAAATTATTTTAATCTTAATAAATTATATTTAACTATTATTGTAAAGAAAGCAATTAATTTTCTTTTTTTCTGAGCCAAGGGTGATGAATTATTTATTTCAATGTGTTCACATTTGCTTCAGCCAAGGGAGATAAACGCTAAAGTTTCATGACAGGAAAAACATTGAAATCAAATTTTCCCCCACAAAAAAAGAGATGATAGCTTATTTCTCTCCAATTGTTCATTTGATTTTGTCCTTTGAGTATTTTTATTAAAGTAACATAGAGTCCTGAAAGACTTAAGAAATATTACCTCATTTCTGTCAATAAAAAATGAGATAAAATTTAATAACAAACTTGTTTAATTTATTAACTAATAAAATCATTAATTACAACCTTCCTTTTTAACATTATTTGGGAATTAAGTCGGAGGAAAAGTGAAATATTTCAACATCAGTGGTAAAACATCCAAAGTAAGAATTGGTTTCAAAGTGAGTCGAAGAAATTATCAGAAGTGAAAAATGGAACTTATGCCAAAATATTCAATAAAAAGAAAAAACTTTAGACAGAAGATATTTTGATTGAAGAAAGAAACTTTGACATTTTAAAGACAAATTATCATGCCATGGAAAGTACCATTTTTCTTTGATACTTATCAAAACACAATAAGAAAAATCAGAAAACAACATGAAGAATTGTCACCTGATACTCAGCTTTTATATTTCTTATCAAATGAATTTATTATTGGATTGTCTTTGGTATAAAATGTACACAAAATCATCATTTCTATTTATGAACTTTCCTGACAATAGCAGGCACTTCTGGTAAAAATTGGCCAATCAGAGACAAGGACTGAAAGCATTTAAGATTAATTGCAAGTTGAACTTTCTGCCAGGAAGACATTTTTTTTGGATTTTAACACCAAAGGAAATCTACAGACTTGGATTACCAACATTGGATTCTGTGAACAGATTAAAATGGTGACAGGTATTTTAACATTTGTCATCAGAAATAAATTTTGTCTGGATTAGAATTGGTTTCTTATTTTCCTTTTTTCAATCAATCTACCTCAACTCCAAGAGAAGGCCTTTTTGATATACACTTGAGAATCATTGCTTCTCATTATAACTGATACAAGTTTTAGTAAATGCTGTTTTTATTGCTCATAATTTCACATAAGATTTCATAAAAGAAATTTTATTGTAAAGAATATGTGACTGATTTTCATGGGATGTCAACTTGTCAAGGATTATTTTTATGCCTAGGAGGTTAGGGAATTGCATTCATTATATTTTTTATATAGTTGATATATATAAGAGTTTGTTTTTTTTGCCCATGGTCTTATCAAATACAAATGATTTTTAAATAGATCTATTTGACTCATGAATAGAGACCTAACAGGTACTATCACTTTGACTCAGAGTGGACCTTATTTTGAAAAAAGGAATCTGAAAGAACAATATCTCTCTTTATGGATTATCATATTGGACATCAAAAATTTTGTTCAGTCATCCACTTACGCTATCAGAAAAGTTTTTATAAATCGTATTGCTGTCACTTTCAGGTAAGTGTTTGTATTTAGAAATGAATTAGCAATAAAATTCAGGGTATCTTTTTATTAATTCCACAATTTTCTCATTGCTATTTGTTTTTTTAATGTGTGAAGCCTGTTTTCTGCATGTTCTGAGGTATCAATCTTATTTGCTTCACATTGTCATTGATAACAAACATCATTTTTTTTTCCTGAAAAATCTTTTCAAAATAATTGTTTGGTCACTTCCTATTCAAGAGAAATGTTGTATACTACAGCTGTGTCTTGATGAACAACGAGGAACACGTATATATAAAAATATAAGATTATATTTTTATTTTTGACGATGATACTTATCTGGAGTAGAAGAGCAATCATAGAGAGTTAGCACACACGAAGGAGTCGTCGGGAGTCAGAAGAGCCAGTGAATAACTGACTTTACCCAAAATTCGAGAACTCATATAGTCTACAACATTCATCTTTTTCATTGGTTATGTTTATGCCCACATCTCACTTCTTTGTTTTCCATTGGTTACAGTTCACGTCCATGTGTTGCTTGTTCCCCATTGGCTACTTCTATGGGCGGACGTATCTGCCACCATTTGCCGAGTTCAACCACATGCAGGGGTCAAGGTGATATTCCAATAATCACTTTGTTGATATTATCTTTGACCAGATGAAGCTGTCAACAACATCCGCCGATACAACAACACCTGCAGGACATGGTGACATTCCAGTAATCACCTCGATCTTATCAATGTATCTGTCAACAACATCTGCTGTGTTCAACACCGGCAGGTCACATTAATATATTCCAAAAATGCAGAATTATAAAGCAGATATATATTTTTTTTATTTGTTATCAAATGACTTTAGCATATAAACAATCAAAATGGAGGCTTTTAAGAAGAAAGTAAAAAAAAAAAAACTTTATACATTTAGGTATTTTGCAATGTCATCATATTAACCCTTAAGCTTTGTAGGAAAGTTATTCACACTAACCACCTGCAACACAGCATAAGCACCCCCCCCTATTTCATATAAAGTTGGCGACCTTAGTTGAGGGCGACCAGAATGCTCCCTTTTCAATAGCTTCAATACCAAAGTGTAGGGTAGGGCACTACTCCTTTCCCAGGATTGCTCCACTTTACCCTTGATATGTACCTTATATTGCTGAGTGTTAAGGTATCAAGTACCATTTTTAAAATCTTTGGTATGACACAACCTGGGATTGAACCCAGGTCTCCTGGACCATTGGCAAATACTCTACCCACTGGGCCAATGAATACACCCTTTGCAGCATATTGTAGACATATGTATCAACCATATGCAACAAAACTAATTCAGAAAAAGCAGAGGATGACAACAATTTTGTTAAACAGCACAAATGGATTTTTTATTTGATTTATTCAGTGATTTATTGTTTTGTGACTGGAAAAAAAAGACACAAATATAATCTACCTTAGTGAATAAAAAGATTTCTTTTTATATAGAATTTCATTCTATTTGAAGATGAGTTTAATAATTTGAAAATAATGGGAAAATACATTTAAGTATGAAATTAGATCAAAACACTTGTTTTTAAAAAATTCATTTTTGCTTAAAAAGACTACTCTTTACTTATTTTCTTGATAAAGTCTCTTCACTAAAAGGATTTTATTAAACAAGAAAATAATTTTAGATATCCAGATAAGCAAAAATACTTGTTAATGTCAGTTTCTATTTTTGTGATGAAGTGTTATTATTTTCTCCAACCCTAAAGCAAAAAGTAACAGATGTAAGGTAACCACAAAGAATGGATAGTGGAATGAGAATTGTCTACCCATGTGATTCAAATAAAAGGTAAAGTTCAGAATTCCTGGAAGATTAGCAAGGAGGATGAAAGGCACCTGAAGAAGGACAAAGAATACAGTGTCTGAAACATTGTCATTATAACAGTCCACAATGTGTAGAGAATAATAAAAATACTTGATGTTAATTTGGAGCACATTTTTTTAAAACAAGCCTCATAGGGTACTTTTAGTTTATTTAATGGAATATCAACTCCCTATGGGTTATTTAATGTAAAAATTAGATTCATTTGTAAATGAATTGTAATCATAACTATATTTTCCATGCCTCGTTGCAATTTTAACTTTTGAAAAAATTTTCTATAATAATCATTTGCACATTTATATGGTATCAAGTATTCCTATTAAAAATAATTTCCAAACAGATTTATTGGACTCTAACAGATATTACCACTCAGGGTCCGAGTGGAACTGGATGTGATGGAAATGAGGGAGTATTCTACACTTCAGCCAGATCATCAGAACAGGATCCTCACCATCAGATGCAGTTTAGTGTTATACTCTATTTTTGGTGAGGAAAGGGTATCTTAACCCCTCTGTGATAGGCATATTCTACTCCCTGCCAATAGTAGATGCCTGGATATATCTATCTCCAATATCTAGTAAACTTTTACACTACTTGATGTTATTTTGATGAAGGAGCTACACTTTATTAGATAGTGGTCACTAATTTTTTTGACATTTTAGTTTAAATGCTAGTCCAGTCGGCTGGGGCTGAAGAATACACTGACTGCATCTCTGCGGATGGGTAAGACCCACCCCACCCCAATGAGTGACACTCAACCATCTGATGGTGATGCTCCGGTAATGATGGAGCTTTGGGGAATATGAAGTAACTTTCATTGCAATCACTCCCAGGTCCACTCAAACCTAAAGTAATAGCAACTGATAGGATCCTATCTATGGGTCAAATAGAACTGTTTGACATTTAAACTGAGTACAAACAAATGACTCATGCTAAATTGAATTGTTTAAAAAAGAACTGTTTGATCATTTAACTGTGGCTAAATAAATGATGTTTAATTGAATTGTCAGTGATACATAACAATAATTAGAACTATTTAACTTTGTTGACTTATGCTAAATTGAATTGTTAGAAGTAGAACTGTTTGATGATTTAACTGTGTAAATAAATGACTGATATTTAATGGAATTGTTAAAAACAGGATATGACATTAAATAACCTATAATGGTTGATATGCCATAAACCCAACCAAACCAAATCATATATTTAATATATATATATGTATAAAGAGGATTTGGCATTAAATAACCTACAATGGTTGATATGCCATAAAACCCAACCAAACCAAATTGGTTTAAATGCAATGAGTATTGACTATGTTGAGATTTCATTCAGCTTTAGAAATAGAGCCGCATAATTTTTGTTACTAAAATTTAAAAGTAATGAATAAGAAAGGCACAAATTCACTCATTTCATCTCTTGTTAGAGCATTTACTTTTCTGGAGACTGAAAAATTTTTGGTGCTGCTTTGCTTACTTCATAAGTTTAAATGTCAAACAGTTTTATTTGATCCATAGATGGGACCCTATCAGGTGCTATCACTCCGGACCAGAGTGGACCTGCGAGCAATGGCAATAAAGGGGTACTCCACATTCCCTGAAGCCCCAGCATTACTAGAGCTTCACCATCAAATTGTTTAGTGTCATATCCAGGGCATTCGTGGGTGGAGAGTCTTACTCTTCTACAGAGATGCAGTTGGTGTATTTTACAGCCCCAACCAACTGGGCTCTAAGATTTTTGTCTAAACTGATACAAAACAGAACTTTGTCAACTGAGTATCAGCAACTGAAAACAGACCGGCATGACAGTTAAAATTGTTTGTGTCTTGGTTATGATGCAAAACTGCATCTAATGGTGAGGTTCCAGATCTGGAGATTTGGGGACACTGAAGTACCCTTTTCATTTCCATTACTCCCAGTTTTTAGGGTCTCATCGATGGGCCAAATAGAACTGTTTGTAAATTACTTGTATTTGATCAGAATACTTGATGCTATATAACTATAAATTATTTGTATTAAGAATAGTTACTTAAAACTATGGTTATTTACTAAAGATCATTATGAGTTACTCAAAACCATATAACTATGATAATGAAAATAGGACAAAAGAATTTTTTTTATCTCAAATCATTTCTAATTTCAAAGAAGAGTATTTCAAGTCTCATATTAGAGAGGAGGAAAAAACCTTCCCAACAGCAATTCATAAAAAAAAAAATGTCTTCTTTCTCTGCCAGATGGAAACAACAATGTATAAAGGAAAAAAACAAAAAAAGTTATTTTTGAAATCTTTTATCCTGTTAAAATCCTGAATTCTTCCAGTGAACCATACTCTTCTACCTTTCATATGACAATTATTAACAGTGTTTATGTTTATCTACCCAAAGGTTGAACTTGCTATACTTGGCTAGCAAATGCTGTTGAATTACCCTGTCCCACCCGTTGACTAAAAGTGGGCTTTCCCTGCCAAGGGAGGAAGGTTGAATCCATGCTGGACAACTGGAACAGTTCTTGTCTCTCTCAATAAGTCAGATTGATAATTGTAAAGAAAATTCATAAAAAAAATAATCACAAAGTTATTTTGATTTTAATGCCTCATAAAATCCTGAGTCACGAGGCTGAAATAATATTTCCTTTCTTTTTCTTTTGATCACTTTACTCTTTCCAACCTTTCTAATTTGTTCATTATCTCACTTATCTCTTATATTGAGCCTATTTCAAATTTTCTAAGTGTACTCTTATAAATAAGAGAAAGTCACTCCCAGTCAAAATATTTTGACTAAGATCTCAATAAACATTGATTACCTTTGGGCCTGTTTTTTTTTAAATACTTTCTACCTTAAAATTATCTAATGGATAAGATTTCAAAACATCTGCATGTGGTAATCTATTTGGTTGGGTCAGGATAAATCAAAAGTGATGACTAATTATAAAAATCTTGCCAAAAAGACTTGTATTTTTAAGATAGATTTTCTTTTTTCTGGAAGTTTCTCGAACAAAAGTAAATCATTGTAAATTCTACTTAAAGTATTCTACCCTTTGATTTCCTCAATAAAATGAATACAAGACTTTCGAGGCAGTTTCAGCAGACAGTTGATGGACTTCTCAGAAGATGAAATTTTATTTCTTACTCAATGTAAATCAACAGGGTTGAAGACAACTTGTTATTTGTTGCTACTGTTGCCTTTTCTTCCTCATGTTAAAACAAAAACAAAAACAAAAACAATTGTTGTTCCAGAATTTTAATTGATAATCTCCGAGTCAATACAGACAGCAGTTATGGTGTACAAGTCTTTTTGTTTCAAAGTAGATTCAGAAATTTTCTTTCGGTTACTTCTTGGTTGCCTTTTCCATAAAATCTGCTTCACTTGGATTAGACAAAAACTCATATATAATATGACTATTTTGTTTAATAAAACTGCAGAATGTAATATTATATTTCTCTTGTGATCTCTAAATTAGCAATAAATAGAGAAAAAAAAAAGAACAAAAAGCTGAAAGGTTGATTTATCAAATAAAATCTCTTGTAAAAATGTTTCATTATTTTTATCAAAATTAGTTAAGACATCTGCCAAGGATTTTATTTTAGCTTTAATTGCTGAAACAAATTGGTTAGAAAAATTAAAAGATATTGCTTTTATATTAGATTTCATTTCATTTTCTTTTACATCATGTTTAACAAAATTAATCAATTTTAAACCAAAGCCGAAATATTTGTGAATTCCTTTAGTTTGAAGTCTTCTATAGAACTTTAGATTTGAATATGACTGTTCGGTAATACTTAAGTTCTTGAATGCTTTCTTGAATGTCATCCAGGGCCCTGAAAGATAAGAATTAGTTTAATCAATTTAAGTTTAAATTATCAATTAATTTGGGGATCATCAAATATTAAGGTAGAATATCACCTAAAAGTATTCTATCAGACTATAAATCATATAGCTCATTATCATCATCCAATTCCATCACAATATTTATGGCTAATGTACTCTCCAGCATTCTTCTGATTAGAGCCATTTATTTCTTTAAGGTGCGTACTTATGCTAAAGTGAATTATTTGAAATAGAACTGTCTTGATATTCAACTGTGTGTAAACAAAATCCGTACTTATACTAAACCAAATTGGTTGAATTAGAACTGTTTGACTCAAGTAAATAGGTTGAAACAGAAATGTTTTTGACAATTAAACTGTATACTCATGCTAAACTGAATTGTTTGAAATCATGATCATCATGTTGTGCTGCTAGCACAGATATCCCTGACCCTCTCTCGCCACTTCTCCCTATCGTTCATCGCCTCTGGCAGGTCTTCAGGATTACATCCCGTATCCTCACATAGCTGCTGAATGTATGTTCAAGCTGGTTGTCCTGCTTTTGCCCGGCCATATGTGGGGGTCCATAGTAGTACATCACTTATGAGCTCATCCCTGCTTCTCCAGCAGTGTCCTGCATGTCTGGTTCATCTAACTTGGATATTTTTCATGATGGGAGGCAGGTGGCCGTATAGTTGGTGCCTTGTGGGGCGTTGCCGCCAGGACTTGTTCAATATTGCTCGCAGCATTCTTGTGTAATTGCCGTCTAGCTTCTTCTCCAGCCATTTAGTTAGCGTCCAAGTAGTGCATCCATATAGCAGTATCGATACGACTGCTGCCTGGAAGAAACTGCATTTCATTTTATTGGTCAGGTCTGATTTCCATATGATTGATAGCCTATCGATGGCTGTCCATGCCTTCGTTAGCCACGTGTCGATGTCCTTTTCGGTTGATGAAACGCTGCTTCCTAGGTAGGTAAATTTGTCTACTAGTTTCAGAGGGGTTCTGTCTAGTGTGGAGATGTCACCTGTTTGATTATAGCATATATATTCCATTTTGTGTGCATTGACATGGAGGCCAATGCCAGCGGCAGCTCGTTCCAAACTATGCAGTAGTGTTTCAGCTTGGTTGGGTGTATTTGCCAGTATCGCTGTGTAGGCGACGGTAATTGTTTTGGCAGAGTACCTTCTGCTTCTTTTCTTTGTCAGCTCAAAGCCGTGTTCTCTGATTTTATCAATTGATGTTCTAAGCACGTAATCTAGACAGATGATAAAGAGGTATGGAGCTAGCATGTCTCCTTGTAGTACTCCTGCTACAATGTCGAAGTATTCTGTCTCCATCTGGTGAACATACTTTCACTTTGGTGTTTCTATAGAGAATCGTTATTGCTGCTATGGTTTCTTTAGGTACTATTTACCAACCCCTCCGCTCGGGCAGGATATGACACAAGGTCAATTTTTAAGCGGAGTTTAACAGGTTTTGAATTCAGAGTTTTCCTTCTCCTAGACTAGTTGCCTCACCAAGGCTGAAGAATCTAGTCCGTCCTACTATTTACCCATAGCTGGAGGGAGAATAAGGGGGTTCATACCTTTCCCAAGGGTATTTGCCCGAAAGTGAACGTAATAGTGCGACTGGAGTACGAACTCGCGTACTACGATTCTGCAGTTCATCGCTTTAACCATTACACCACGAGGACACCCCTTCTAACCCCTCCGCTCGGGCAGAATATGACACAAGGTCAATTTTTAAGCGGAGTTTAACAAGTTTTGAATTCAGAGTTTTCCTTCTCCTAGACTAGTTGCCTCACCAAGGCTGAAGAACCTAGTCCGTCCTACTATTTACCCATAGCTGGAGGGAGAATAAGGGGGTTCATACCTTTCCCAAGGGTATTTGCCCGAAAGTGAACGTAATAGCGCGACTGGAGTACGAACTCGCGTACTATGATTCCTCAGTTCATTGCTTTAACCATTACACCACGAGGACACCCCCAATGGTTTCTTTAGGTAGGCCGTATGCTAGTAGGATTCGTTCCATCTTCCCTCTGTGAATGGAATCGAAGGCCTTGGTAAAGTCGACAAAAAGTAATATCGCTTCTAGGTTTTTTGCCCGTATGCCTTCAAGAATTCTATGGATGGTCAATATTTGTGAGGTCGTGGATCTATTTCTTCGGAAGCCATTTTGGTTTTTCCTAAGGATGTTGTTGATTTTGGGTTCTATGCGGTTTCGTAGTAAGGCATTGTAAATTTTGGCTGCTATGGATGTAAGTGTTATGCCTCGGTAGTTCTTGGCTAATCCGAGGTCACCCTTTTTAGGGAAGGGGAGGATGCATCCCTTCATCCATGTCTATAGGATTTTGATTATAGACTGTGTTGCAGTGTCGAAGCAGTATGTCGTTGAATTGTCTGGTCTTCCATACTTCTGGGGGAATCTCGTCCAGCCCTGCACCTTTCCTATTTTTAATTTTTCTAAGAACAGAGTCAAGTTCTTCTTGAGTAAACAGTCCTAGTTTAATGTCCAATTGCTTACTAATTATTCTGGTGATTGGTTCATGCGTTACTTTCGGTAGGTTTCCTAGTAGGTTTTCGAAATGCTGTTTCCACAGTTTTATTCTTTCCTGTTGGCTTGCAGCTTTCAGTTTTGCTTTGACTGTGCTCTTCCTTCTACTCACTTCGTTTATTGTTTGCCAGGCTATCCTAGACTCAGTGTTTGAAATAGAACTGATAAATTTGTATAAAAATGGATTTGGCATTAAATAACCAATTAAGGTTGATATGCCATAAAACCTGACCAACCAACCACATTAGACTATTTCAGAGATTTGTGTTTGGGTAAAAGAAACAGTCGCATAACAGAAATCAATTCTCACAATAAATATATAAGTGGAGGTCTGATCAGCAGCAACAATAGAAAACATTTGAAAGATGTTGACACTGTAATTATGCTTATAGCTGTTAAGGAGATGTTGACACTGTTTGTAATTATGCTTATAGCTGTTAAGGAAATGTTAAGGAGATGTCGACACTGTTTGTAATTATGCTTATAGCTGTTAAGGAAATGTTAAGGAGATGTCGACACTGTTTGTAATTATGCTTATAGCTATTAAGGAAATGTTAAGGAGATGTCGATACTGTTTGTAATTATGCTTATAGCTATTAAGGAAATGTTAAGGAGATGTCGACACTGTTTGTAATTATGCTTATAGCTATTAAGGAAATGCCCTTCATGACAAAATAGATGTTATTTACTTTGTAATATCTCTATGCTTTCAATAAAGTTATTGGCATTCTGAATATGACACTAAATTACATCTGATGATGAAGCTCCAGTTCTGAAGCTCTAGAGAGTCCTCACCATTACAACCAGGTCCACTTTGATCTGGAGTGGGAGTACCTGTTAAGGTCTCATAGATTGGTTTCAAAATTACTTGTATTTGATTTGACCATGTTCAAAAAGAAACTTTGAGAAACAACTACAGAAAAAATAAATTATAGTCTACAATGAATGTGATTCCCAAACTTCTAAGCATAGAATAACTCCAGATAGGTTGACAGGTCATCAATCAATAAGGGATGTGCCCATGGTGTGATGGTTATCGTCACAGGATATGGACACAGCGATACGAGTTCAATTCCTGGACAAGACTGATTGCATTTCACATAGCACTAATACCCTTGGGAAAGGTATGAATCCAATTATTCTCCCTCCAGTTATGGGTAAATAATAGGGCAGACTAGGTTCTTCAACCTTGGTGAGGCAACTAGTCTAGGAGAACGAAAACTCTAAATTCAAACCTGCTAAACTCCGCTTAAAAAATTGACCTTGTGTCATATCCTGCCCAAGCGGAGGGGTTGGGTAAATAGGATCAATCAATAAGACTTTATCAATACAAACAATGAATGGCAGAATATTAAGTTGATTGTAACTTGTAAATGATTTGAAAAGTTTTCATTTCAAATATTCTGTAAATTCCTTTGACTTTTTTAAAAGTCCAGCATCCACAAGTGTTTTAACTTTTGAAACGTAACAATGAAAAGTTTGGAATATCTGGAAGTTCTTAGCTCTTATCAACAGAAAACTCAATAGTACAGTTGGAAGAAAAGGAAAAAGAAGGGAATCAACAGCCAAAAAAAAATAAACAAAAAAGGATTGGGGTTACTTTTACTTGTGTCAAATACAAAAGCATTTTGAGGAATCTAATTTAAACTATTAAAGATTTTTTTTTTGATTGAAACAATGATTAATATTTAATAAAACGTTTTTAAATTTTCTCTTTTGGAAAACAGTTACCATATTTAACAGCATACAAGATGCACGGGTGTATAAGACACACCCCAATTTCAGCCGGGCAAATCAAGAAAAAATTTTAGTGAAACAAAGTACTAATATTAAACGTGATGAAATTAATATAATGAATATTATCAATGATAACACTTTTAATCTGCATAATAGCTTTTTAAATAATGACAAGAAGTATATTAAAGTTACTCTAAAGTCTAAGCTAATAGGAGTTGTCAGGTAGCTAATTTTCACCGACTATTGCAAATTTTAAACCTATATACAGGGTGGAACGATAAAATTGTCGCCCTAGAAAAGATGACATGATTCCATTTCCATTTAATGAAAACCGGTTTTCTTTTTTTTTTGCAGACCATCTACTAGTTGGCCAGTTGTGTACAAATCCCAAGAACGATAGGAGCCTTCTATCATATCTGAAAGTGACACAATGTTCAATGAGTGAGATCGGAGATGCACCGCTGTACAACTCATGCAGTTATGGTCTTTGGTGTGGTTTCAAGTAAGGGCCACATCATGCCACCTCACATCTTCAAAGTCAGCTTGAAAGTCAACACCAAAGTGTACCTGGATGTGCTGAAGAGTGTGGTGATCCCCTGGTGCAATCAGGTGGCTAGTGGCAGACCCTGGGTGTGGCAGCAGGATTCGGAGCTGGCCCACAAGTCCAAAGAGGCCCAGGCTTGGCTTCAGAAGGAGTGCTACAACTTTGTACCCTTCTCTCACTGGCCTCCCTCCTCCCCCGACCTGAACCCGCTGGACTACTTCGTTTGGTCATACATCGAGAACATCACCAACATGACCTCCCACAACACCAAAGCCAGCCTGATCGCTGCCATCCGCCAAGTATTTGCCAAGCTCCCACTGGCGCTTGTGGAAAAGGCATGCTCCCAGTTCCGGATCCGTATCAAGGCGGTGATTAAGGCTGAAGGCGGCTACATTGAATAGATGTCAGCTCTACTACATAATCAAGTTACCTGAATTGATTTTTTCAATAAAAGTTTTAAAATAAAGCTGTAGTGTTGTTTTCTTTAGGACAACAATTTTAGCATTCCACCCTGCATAGCATATAAGACGGGAATTTTAAAAGATATTTTTAATGAAAAAAAAAAGTGCACCTTATATACCATTAAATATGGTTAATTGATATTTCAGGTAATTGCTTTTAACAGAAAAAAACATAGGGCTATAAAAAACGGAATCCCAAAAAATTAAAATAAAATTTGAAAAGACACAAAATTATAAAAAGCAAACACTAATTTGAAAAATATAGTTCAACATTTTTTACAATTCCAAGAATAAAAGAAAATAGAATAAAATCATTTTTAAAAACTCCAAATTAAAGGAATTAGTAATCTTAGAAAAAGCAAAATGCAAGAATCACAAAAAATAAACAAAGAAGAATGAATATGAATCAAAAAGAAACAAAGAATGATCTCATTTTATGTACACTAGATTTTTCTGCCAATTTATTTTCTACATGAAAGCAATCAATAAACGAATTAAAAAAGTAATGAAAAGTTGTAAGTTTTCTCTTCCAGAAAAATAGAAAAAGAAATTCTCTTTATCAATAAGCATTTCCATCTTAACAAAACATTTGACATCATTTAAACATAAGTAAATGCAAATATCTTGTAGAAAAGATGAAACACAAAAATAAAATATAAATAAATCCTATATAAAATATGACAGTGTTCACAATTTACAGAAATAATTTCTTTGGTAGGATTTTTTTTATACAAGACAAAACAATATTTCATATTTTAAATTCATTTTAAAAATAAATTTAGTCACTCAATTTAACATAATGATGAAAATTATTACCTTAGAATGATTTTTTATACTAAATTTAAGAAGTGAAATTTCTAGTTGTGAATGATAAAGTTCATGAGTAACAGGAAATCAAAGCACCGATGAGATTTGTCTCTTGCGAGTTTTTACTTTTTTGATTAAAATAAAATAAAATTTTTAACTAGAACAAATAAAAACATTTACCTATGAGATTTGTTCTTTCGAGTTTTTACTTTTTTGATTAAAATAAAATAAAATTTTTAACTAGCACAAATAAAAACATTTATCTATGAGATTTGTCCTTTCGAGTTTTTACTTTTTTGATTTAAATAAGATAAAATTTTTAACTAGAACAAATAAAAACATTTACCTATGAGATTTGTCCTTTCGAGTTTTTACTTTTTTGATTAAAATAAAATAAAATTTTTAACTAGGTTGGTTGGTTGTTTGGGTTTTATGGCATATCAACCTTAGTAGGTTATTTAACTCCAAATTTTGTCTATATGTATATCCATTCAACCAAAGATTTCTAAACAAATACTTAGTAGGTAAAATTTTCTAAAGCATGGTTTCATTTGTTTGTACATGATTAACCAGTTGTAATTCGTCATATTTTTTGTTACATCCCTGTTTCTCTCTTAAGAAGGACAGAACGTCATCTATTTTGATGTTTTCGAACAGATTTGTTAAACTATTCACTTTGAAAAATCGCTTTCTGATGGCAGCGAAAGCTCTGTATTCTGTAAGAATGTGTTTAACCATGCAATTTTTAACCAGAACAAATAAAAACATTTATGAGCTTTATTAATACCAGAGGTTTACAATGTTTATTAAGAAAAAAAAAAAAAAAAACTCATTAGAATGACTTTTGGATTAAAATACATACCTATGAGTAAGTGCTTTACTGGGAGCATGATGATATGCAAGGGGATACCATCGCCTACAGCCAAAAATAAAAAGTTCAAAAATTTTATTCTTATAAATCAAAATAGGTTTCAAAATAAAATGAAATATAAAATGCTTCATGGGTGCCTCGAATTCAACAATTTTTTTTCTGTCGATAAAAATGTCAAGAATAAACAGCAAGTGAGGAATAATATTCAGGGTGAGAATGAATAACGGAGAATTGACATGAGAGGCGAGAATAGATCCCAGAGAATACAAGTGAAAGACAATATCTGGGATGACAATACCAGAGAATACTAGTGAGAGGATGATGTGTGCTGTTTTGGACAAATCCTTATAGCAGCATCCCACAAAACAGAAGTTGCACAGCCACTTACCTCCCATCACACAAAACATCCAAGTAAGGCAAAGAAGACATGCTAGAGAAGTAAGGATGAACTGGATTAGTTTACTTGGTTTCTTTGTTTAGTGGCATATCAACTGTTATGGGTTATTTAGTACCAAAGCTATCCATCCTTGTAGAAGAGTAGTGGTACTATTTAACCCATAATGATGAGATAAGAGGGTTCATGCCTTTCCTACAAGTATTAGTGTTGGCTAACCAGGAAAAACTTACATTTATCAGCTCTGTGGAGACACTAGATGTCATCTAGAAGACTTGCCAAGAGTGACAGCCAATAGGGACAGATGGTGAGAGAGAGAGAGAGAGAGAGAGAGAGAGAGAGAGAGAGAGAATCAAGGAAATCTATGCTGTAGCAATGCTCTGATGATGATGATGATTAAACCAGAGCTACTATATTAACCAAGATATCAGATGCATGTTAGTATTCATAAAAAATTGGTAGTTTCAAAAACAACAACTTACAGACAAACTGCAGTTATTTTAACTGTTGTACTCCCTACATAATGGACTCACCCTCCTCCTTGCCCAGTCGGCTGGGGCTGTAGAATATACCAACTGCTTCTCTGCAGAGGGGTAAGACCTCCCCCCCAACGAGTGTCCTGGATATGACACTAAACAATCTGATGGTGAGGTTCCAGCAATGCTGGAGCTTTGGGGAATGTGGAGTACCCCTTCATTGCCATTGCTCCCAGGTCCACTTTGGCCTGGAGTGGTAGCACCTGATAAGGGTCCTATCTATAGGTTAAATAGAACAAAACCATGCTTCTTTCATGATACTGATTTTTGCATTTAAACTGCGTATTTATGCTAAACTGAATTGTTTAAAATAGAACTGTTTTGACATTGGAACTGCGTACTAGTGCTGAACTGAATTGCTCGAAATAGAACTGTTTTTGACGTCTAAACTGTGTACTTATGCTGAACTGAATTATTTGAAACAAAACTGTCTGACATTTAAATCTGTGTATTGCCCAGTCAGCTGGGGCTGTAGAATACACTGATTGCAGAGGGGTAAGACCCCCCCCCAACGAGTGTCCTGGAAATGACACTAAACAATCTGATGTTGAGGTTCCAGCAGTGCTGGAGCTTAGGGGAATGTGGAATACCCCTTCATTGCCATCGCTCCCAGGTCCACTCTGGCCTGGAGTGGTAGCACCTGATAGGGCCCTATCTATGGGTTAAATAGAACTAACAGCATACTTATGCTAAAATGAATTGAGTAAACTGAATTGCTTGAAATAGAAACGTTTTTGACAATTAGACCGTACTTACACTTAAACTGCATGCTTATGCTTAACTGAATTATTTCAAATAGAACTGTTTTTCGACATTAAAACTGTATTTACACTGAACTGAATTATTACATATAACTGCTTGAATAGTTTGAAATGGAAATGTTTTTGACAATTAAACTGTGTACTTATGCTGAATTGAACTGTTTTCAATAGAACAGATTATTTACATAAAAATGGATTTGGCGTTAAATAACCTACAAAGGTTGATATGCCATAAAACCAAACCAACAAACCAACAAACCAATCACCCTCCTTCATAAATGCACATCAACAAGAACGTTAGACAGAGTTAACCAAATCAGCATGATACCATCTGTATAGTGGACGGATAGTCACTACCCCACTGAACTTTCAGCTTCCTGTTGTATACCACAACCATAATCATAATGATATCAATCAAAACAGTAATACAATACAAATATGGAAACAGGCAGACTCTGTTGTTCAGGTATGAACACATTTATTAATCTCTTAACTTCGGTTCATGGCAACACGAGGAGAGAGACACACAATCCTTACTATGCTAACCCCATCCTGATGCACGGTGCATCTTGTGATGTCTAAGATCTCAATTCATCTCCGCTGGTTAAGACCTGAGAAACTTAATCGCCATCGCAACAGTAGAAAACTCAACTCTCTGCTTCCATGGTCCAATCTCAACTGACTCTTTTCAAAATCCTCAAATTCTCAGGACCATCTCTTCCAGGCATGATGTCATCCACACTCCAGCCTCATTTTCTATCTGGGGGTTTATTATGACAATAGTGACTGTCATATCCTTTGCGCGCAAGCGTAAAACTGTACCCAATAACTATGCACCTGAACTCTTAACCCGAATAGTTCAAAACCCAACCAAACTGAATGATAAAATATATTTAACGAAAAATGATTTATATAAAAAAAATCATTCCTTAATTACATAACCTTCCTATCAACTAACTACTGTTTAACCAGGTTCACTTGTATCTTGTTTCTGTTACTTGAATATATATGTTTTCCCATTAACCCTTTTTGTGTTCCTCGTGTCTTTCCTTTTGTCAGCATCACAACATTAACTGAACAGTTTTACATATGATTGTGGGGGGGGGCAATAGAGAATTGAGAAGAATGCTTCATTCATGAAAACAAGTCAATAGACAAAATGTTGTAGCCATGTGGTTAATGTTTTAAAGGGAGAGTGTATATAAATATATTTAATAATTCTGACTGAATTATAAAAATAGAAACTTGAGTGAAATCAAGAGAATAGATAAATTGATGAATATTTTATAACATGTAAAACAGAAAGAAGAAAAAGGTAGAAAAATAAAAAAAATAATAATTAGTTTAACACATCAGCTTTATTCAGACAGCAGAAAATGGGCAGTTCCTAGTCTCAGGAGAACTGCGCTTAAAAGTCTGATGCTCTACCGACTGAGCTATGGAGGGCAGTTCCTAGTCTCAGGAGAACTGCGCTTAAAAGTCTGATGCTCTACCGACTGAGCTATGGAGGGCAGTTCCTAGTCTCAGGAGAACTGCGCTTAAAAGTCTGATGCTCTACCAACTGAGCTATGGAGGGCAGTTCCTAGTCTCAATGACAGACAACATGCATTATCTTGTTATTTTATAAATGCCAATGAAAAATGATCTATTGTTTTGGAGTTTATTAGGAGGGCAATTCCCAACAGATGAGGCAAACAAATGTTATAACTTGTTGAAAGCAATTTGGAAAGATTATAATGCTTTGGAGATGCCCGTGGTGTAATGGTTATCGTTGTAGAAAATGGACATGGCAACACGAGTTCAATTCCTGGCTGAGACTGATGGCATTTCACATAGCACTAATACCCTTGGGAAAGGTATGAATCCAATTATTCTCCCTCCAGCTATGGGTAAATAGTAGGGCAGACTGGGTTGTTCAGCCTTGGTGAGGCAACTAGTCTAGGAGAAGGAAAACTCTGAATTCAAACCTGTTAAACTCCACTTAAAAAAAATTGACCTTGTGTCATATCCTGCCCGAGTGGAGGGGTTGGTAAATATGATAATGCTTTTATGATATAAACGGTCTAATCTTACAGAAAACACACATATACTTTACCCTTAATACACATACACACACACATTAGCCTTAATACACACACACACACTTGACTATCATTACACATACACACAAATTACTCTTACTACATATACACACCCTTTACCCTTGCAACATACACAAACTTTAACCTTACTAAACACATACATTTTCTACTCTTATTACACACACATATACACTTTACTCTTATTATATACAAACACACTTATCCTTATTACACACAAACATTCTTTTACCTTATTACACACATACACACACACGTTTTACCTTACAATATAAACACTCTTAACTTTTACTACATACAAACACATATACACTTTACTCTAACTAAATATTCACAAACAATCTTTACCTTTAGTACACATTACCCAGTCGGCTAGGGCTGTAGAATACAGAACTGTTTTGACATCTAAACTGTGTAATTATGCTAAACTGAATTATCTGAAATAAAACTGTTTTGACATTAACTCTGTGTATTGCCCAGTGGCTTGAGACTGTAGAATACACCGACTGCACCTCTGCAGAAGGGTAAGACACCCGCCCTCAACGATTGTCCTGGATATTACACGAAACAATCTGATGGTGAGGTTCCAGTGATGCTGGAGCTTTGGGGAATGTGGAGTACCCCTTCACTGCCATTGCTCCCAGGTCCACTCTGGCCCGGAATGGTAGCACCTGATAGGGCCCTATCTATGGGTTAAATAAATAAACTGAATACCTTGAAATAGAAATGTTTTTGACAATTAAACTATACTTACATTTAAACTGCGTGCTTATGCTAAACTGAATTGTTTGAAATGGAACCGTTTTTGATATTGAAACTGTACTTACACTAAACTGAATTGTTTAATATAGAACTGTTTTGACATTTAACTGAGGGTAAACAAAACCTCTACTTATACTAAACTGAATTAGAACTGTTTGAACAAACTGAATAGCTTGAAATAGAAATGTCTTTGAAAATTAAACTGTGTACTCATGCTAAACTGAATTGTTTGAAATAGAACTGACTATTTGTATAAAAATGGATTTAGCGTTAAATAACCTACAAAGGTTGATATGCCATAAAACCCAACCAACCTTACTACACACAAACACATACACACTTTACCCTTACTACATAAACACACACATACACACATATACTTTATCTTCATTGTATATACACATACATACACTTCACCTTCATTACATACATATACACACACACAAATTAAGAACACAACTGTTACAATCTTTACTAAAAACAATAAAGATGATAATATTCTTTTGTACAACTTAAGATTAAGGATTGTTTATTTCCAAATTAAAACGGCTGGAGAAGAAGCTAGACGGCAATTACACAAGAATGCTGCGAGCAATCTTGAACAAGTCCTGGCGGCAACACCCCACAAGACACCAACTGTACGGCCACCTGCCTCCTATCACGAAAACTATTCAAGTTAGATGAACCAGACATGCAAGACACTGCTGGAGAAGCAGGGATGAACTCATAAGTGATGTACTCTTATGGACCCCCACACATGGCTGTGCAAAAGCAGGACGACCAGCACGAACATACATTCAGAAACTATGTGAGGATACAGGATGTTGTCCAGAAGACCTGCCTGAGGCAATAAACGATAGGGAAAAGTGGCGAGAGAGGGTCAGGGATATCCGTGCTACCAGCACGACATGATGATGATGATGATTTCCAAATGAGGGAATGACTACAGCATGTCTCACTTACCTGCATAATTCCTTGATAGAAGTCACATCGATGATACGATAATGAAGATGTTCTGTAAAACTGGGCATGTATTTGTCTAAGAATGTCTTGTCTACATGTACAGTGTTGCCAGCCAAAGGACAAGTGGATTTTGGCGTATGTTTCTGAATGAATTGTAGCATCTTCTTTTCAGCCTCATCTTCAGTTAATTTACTTTGTTTCACAGCATTAGTCAGACCAGACTAAAAACAGAAAATAAGACAAAAATATTTTCATTAAAAGTAGCCAAAAACTGAAGGCATTTGAGAAAAATTCAAAAAGTTAAACAATATCACAAATGTAACTCCAGAACTTTAATATTGTTCACATTTATATTTACTTTTCTGAACTTGATGCTTGTAAAATATTCATGATGCATTTCCACAAAGAAAATAATAGTAAGTTGCATTTTTTTTTATCCAATTCTGAGACATCACAGCTACAAAGAATGGGAATTGCAAAAGTAAAAACAAATTTGTAGAAAAAAAAGTAAAAGAATTGGAACTGGCAATGGGATTGATTCAGTTTGATTCTATGAAAAAAAAATTATTTTTATTTCAAATTCAATTCTGCACACATCAAGTTCCACTAAAAAATTATTCCTTTAAATAGATAATGTAAATTGCAGCATATAAGTTGACTTTTAAGCCCTGAAAAACCTCTACAAAACCAGGAGTTGAATTACAGGGCAGAGCTAAAATGCAAACCTTTACCACTGGTTGACCACTCTGGTAAAAATTTGGATTTTAACCCTACTGTATAAACTAACCTCTGGTTTTGTAGAGACTTTTTAAAAGTTAAAAGGTCAACTTATACACTGCAATAAAGTTAAGTAAATTAACAATCAGAAAATGAGATTTTTGTAATTTTTGAAGTCATTTTTAAAAGATAATGTTTTTCTTTTAAACTCTGGGTAAGAGGATATGTGATGGTTTACAAGTAAAATTTACCAATTTTCAACTAAAGGTTTGGGGTTAAAAATTGTTAACTACAACCACTAATCTCATTAAAAATAGTAAATAATAGATTAAAAAAAGGTAAGATTAGTTTATTTTTTGTTTTATCTTTGATTGATTTTAACAACATATCAACCTATCTAGAGTTATTTTAGGCCAAAAAGTTAGGGAATTACATTCATTGTACATTCATATTTACATTTTTTGTGTAGTTGTTTCTTCAGAGGTTTTGCTCTATTATATATCAAACATTCCTAATAGAAATGATTTGCACAATTGTATGGTTTCAAGTATTCCTAACTAATACTAATAATTATATGGTTAAAGAAGCTAGATGGTAATTACACAAGAATGCTGCGAGCAATATTGAACAAGTCCTGACGGCAACACACCACAAGGTACCAACTATATGGCCACCTGCCTCCCATCATGAAAACTATCCAAGTTAGATGAACCGAACATGCAGGACACTGCTGGAGAAGCAGGGACAAGCTCATAAGTGATGTACTCCTATGGACCCCCACATATGGCCGGGCAAAAGCAGGACGACCAGCTCGAACATACATTCAGCAGCTATGTGAGGATACGGGATGTGGCCCTAAAGACCTACCAGAAGCGATGAACGATAGGGAGAAGTGGCGAGAGGGTCAGAGATATCCGTGCCTGCGGCACGACATGATGATGATGAAGTAATTATTTCTATTTAATAGTCATTTGTTAAAACATAGTTATATATGGTTTCAGGTAACTGATAATAATAATAATCTATAGTAAATAATTATAGTTTTGAGTAACTATTATTAATACAATTTACAGTTATATCACATCAATCATTCCTTTTGGTCCAGGAAACCGAGGTTCAATCTCAGGTCGAGTCATACCAAAGACTCAAAAAATGGTACTTGATGCTGCCTTGCTTAACACTCAGCATTATAAGGTACAGATCAAGGGTAAAATGGAGCAATCCAGGGAATGGAATAGCGCCCTCCCCAACACCTCAGTGTAGTAGCAATTAAAAAGGGAGCCTTCAGGACACCCTCGGCTACGGTCGCCAACTTTACTTACTATTCCTATTGAAAACTAATAATTTTTAAACAGATCTATTTGACTCATCGATGGGACCCTAACAAGTACTACCACTCTGGATCAGAGTGGACCTGGGAGTAATGGCAATGAAGAGGTATTCCATACTCCCAAAAGTATCAGAAATGGAGTCTCACCATCAGATGCAGTTTAGTGTCATACCCAAGATACCACTATTTTGGTGGTGGGGAGAGTCTTACCTCTTTGCAAGGGGTAGCGTCAATATATTCTAAGACTCACCAACAGGGAAGGGTTTTTATTTGATTCATGATGATGATGAATTTCTATAATAATATAATGAATATATAATATAAAAAAAAGTAAAGTTGGCAACCTTAGTCAAGGGTGACCTGAAGGCTCTCTTTTCAATAGCTACTACACCAAGGTATAGGGGAGGGCACTACTCCATTCCCTGAATTGCTCTACTTTACCCTTGATCCATAACTTATAATGCTGAGTGTTAAGCAAGGCAGCATCAAGTACCATTTTTAAATTTGGTAAGACTTGACCTAGGACTGAACCTGATGCTGTGTTGCATATTGACCTTTGATAGAGCCATCAATCAGGGATATCTGAGAAAGGATGTTCCACCAAAGTGATTACCAGAAAACAAGCGATGTGTTGGGTAAGCAGATCATGTGAATCATGAACCAGAAGCAAGCGTAGATGTTATGAAATTATATATACACAGGTAGTCACAGTCAGTCAGTTGAGCAGTCAAGGTTCAGAGGGTGGCCAGTGAGTGCCCAGAGAGGATGGGGGCCAAGTAGCACCCTGGCGAAACCAGGTTGAGAACCTCTCATTAAGGAAGCAAGGACGTAAGGCCCTGAATATGGAATCACAACATGGGTTAAAAAAAGGTCAATATAGCAGTCCTCACTAGTCTGTGTCTGCATCCTTCATCTTCCTGACTCTGTCTCACACTCACAGCCAATTTTAGACCCTTTTGAGAAATAAAGAGAGAGATATATTTCTATATGAAAAAATGTTATGCTTCTTCATTATGGTTTCTTCATTCTTATTATGCTATTATATAACAGGTGAAGCTCTAGTCCTGGAGATTTGGGGAAATGCGGCGTACCCTTTCATTGCTGTTGCTCCCAAGTCCACTCTTTCTTAAAGTGGTAACACTTGATAGGGTCCCATCTATGGATCAAATAGAATTATTTGACCATCTATGTTAAATTAAATTGCTTTTGTTACATAGCAATATTTGAAACCATTTAACTGTGTGCAAACAAATGATTAATAGTAAATAGAATTATTCATGTTAGATAGAAATATTTGAAGCCATTTAACTATGTGCAAAAAAAGAGCAAGGCTCATTTTAAAATGTTATCAATTAAATGTGTTAACAAATTATATATCTAATGTATGTATAAAGATGGTTATTGTAGATACAATGAAAGAATAAGGATATATTTTAAAATAAGAAGGTCCACAAAGAGATTTGTATTTTTTGAATGTATGTATAAACAGGATTTGGTTTTAAATAACCTACAAAGGTTGATATGCCATAAAATCCAAACAAACAAACAATTCATACTTAAATCATTCTTAAGTTTCTCACTTTTCCATCCAGTTTTTCAACTCCAGTCTTTAACTCCAATTCCCAAGATGACAATTCTTAACATCAACATTTAATAAAAACAAAAACTAAGAATTTGTATTTACTTTTCCATGATGTTCTTTGCACCAATCATCCATAGAATCCAGGAGACTGTCTGGTTGGTTGATTATCAAGTTTTTAGCCTAAAACAAACACAATTTTTATCACACAAGAAAAACAATCAGTTATTATTAAAAAACATATTTCCAAACCAGTCAAAACCAGTTTTGAAAATTTCCGGAAAAGTTTTTATTCTCTCAGTTAAAAATGTATGCACATATTTTAAGTTATTTTAATAATATAATAGATTATATAAAGATGTTGGGAATATAATAAACTGAATATTGTAAATCAATTCTTTGTCATTGATGTTGTAATCAGTGTTTTACTCAATAACCTGTTATCACACACAAGAAAATATTAAGGTACATAGTAAAATTTTCATACTGTGTAGAAATTTCAAAAGTTTTTTAAAAAATTGGTTCACTATTGTATATTTACTCAACTCCTCCCACATGAGCTGGATGCAACACAAGGTTAATTTTTCAAGTAGAGTTTAACAGGTTTAAATACAGGGTTTTCCTTCTCCTACACTGGTTGCTATACCAAGGTTAAAGAGCCTAGTCTACTATTTATCCTTAGTTGGAAAGAGAATAGTTGGAGTCATACATTTCTTAAGTGTATTAGCACTATGTAAAATGCAGACAACATTGTCAAAGATCTGAACTCAAAAGTCATGTGGCTGACAAATCATTGCCACACTGTTCTTTTTCTGATCATTGTTTCTGTAGTTAAAATTAAAAAATAGTCTGTCTCTTCCACTCTCAACTCATTTTCACTTCTTTACTTCTCTTTCCCTCTCTGCTGCAATCTGCTTGACTTTCTCAGTAACTGGCAAAAATTCGGGGGCAAGATATTTATCCAACCTCCCACCAGGCCAGATTTGACACAGGGCCATTTTATAGTGGGAGGCCACGCACAAATAGAGACCCATGCATAACTGTCACAAAAAATGCTTGATCTGGTTGGCATTCCTGATTTTTGGGGCGCCAAGCAATGAACTCAGTCCTGCCAAGCAGATAGTGTCTGGGAGGAGGCAGAGATGTGATGGGGGTGAAGCTTAGTGAGAAACATTCTGTAGTTAGTTGTTTGTTGCCCCACGTACACCAAAGTACAGCACAAGGCCTTTTTTAGTGTGAGAACCAGACGCAGGACCATAGCCCACACATGCCCAGCAGTTCCTAAAATACCTTGGGCCCAGTTAGCATTCTCCTAAAAAGGGTGCTTCAGGTGCCAGGTGAAAAACCTAGCCCCATCAGAGCAGGTAGGAGTCTGGGGAGACGGACCCCTGAGGCTCAAGGAGCTGTCAGTCTTAGCTGTGAGACGTGAATGCTAGGCTTTCCTGGCACCCATGGTAGGCAGCCTTGCCTGACTCCCACCAAGTCAAGACATACCCGACCTACACAATGTACCAGCAACACAGCAGGCCGAAGTGTGTCCCAGCCCAATGAGCCAGCACTTAAACCAAAAGAAGCAAGCTAGTACTAGCAAACGTTCTGCATGTAACCAGGGAAAAATTGTCTAGAGTTTTATATTCCTCCACTGGCTGCATTATTCTAATTAACAGGGGTGACAGACCTATAAAAAAAGCATCACTTACAACCTCAATGTTGTGAATTCAATCCCTGTGTAGGGCAATACATTTCTTTTTTACTTTCTCTTCAACCACAGTTTCATAAACTTAAAAAGAATTTTTTTTTAATTCAATGATGATCTAAAAAGTAAAAAATATTTTCTGTCCACCCCACTCTTTCAGTTGCTCAAACAATTTTTTTGCTCCCATGAAGACCAGGTTAAAATCAGAAGGAACATTAGTTGTAACTGTCATTTTCATCTTGACTTGCTAATAAAGTTAAATTGGCTATCGTAGTTGAGGGTGACCCGAAGGCTCCCTTTTCAATAGCTACTACACTGAGGTGTAGGGGAGGGCGCTACTCCTTCCTCTGGATTTCTCTACTTTACCCTTGATATGTACCTTATAATGCTGAGTGTTAAGCAAGGAAGTATCAAGTACCATTTTTTAAGTCTTTGGTATGACTCAATCTGGGATTGAACCCTGGTCTCCTAGGCCATTGGCCAACACTCTACCCACTGTTAGACTGACTTGACTTGCTAGTAAAGCAAGCATATTTCTCTTGTTTTTCAGATTGTTATGTTTTGACCTTTTGACCTGGGCAAAAATGCCATTCAAGGTGATGCACCAGAAGGAAGTGATACATTCTAATGGCAGTTATGAGAGGAAATCGTGTGGGCGGAAATTGGCTGATGAAATGGGACGAGGTAAAAATATCCCATGATACTCTCATAGACTGATGCACCAGAAGAGAGTGACCTCTGAACTGCATGACAGTTATTTCCGCTTGATGACAATTAAACATTCGATTTCAAAGATCGAGTGGGCGATCGTGTAGGCGTTGAACTATTATATAACGCAGTCAAGACGGAAGTTGAGGCAGTTGAGTTCCGGCCAGAGAGTTCGAGTTCCAGTGGAGTAAAAATGTGGTAGGGAAAGCCACACCAGGCCGAGGGGGCCTGGGGCCCTGATGAGCTGAGGTCCGGAAAAGATGCTGATAAGATGCAATAAAGAAAGCCATCACACAGCAGAGTGAGCCCCTAGGCCTCCGGTTGAGCATCAGGAGAACAAGAAAGACACAACGTGACGGTCATAACAGTGGGGTCAAGATATTACACTTTATGTTCGGTCTCCAGCTCCCTCTCACACGCAAACCTTGAACAACCCTTTCGAACCCTTACAAATAAAGTGAGAGGTAAATATATTTGTAAAGAAGTCTTCCTACGTCTTCCTTCATGCGTCTGTTGTTATCATTGTGTCATTGTGAATTATTCTACATATATATGTGCATGTATGTAGATGTGAATCTGCATATGTGACTATATAACAAGATAAGCATTTACTTGAATAAAATATTCAAGTGTTTAGGTGTTGTTTTTTCTTTAACACTGGAGAAATATGACAAGTTTCAAGCACAGCATATTTTGATCAGAAAATCTTTTTTTTTTAAATAAAAATAACAAAATTATATAAATTCTCAAAATTAATCTTTTTTTCATTTTTATTTTCACAATGGTGAAAACATTAAAAAAAACAAAAACAAAACAAAAAAACCTTTGCAATGACATTCAAGTTTTTGTCAGTGATGATGCAGGCCATTTCAATAATCCGATCCTTTTTCAAATCCAAGCCCGTCATCTTAAAGAAAAAGACAAGAGAAAAATTTAGCATACTTACTTGATTTTTTTCTTTTAAATACAAATCATGAATAGAATATAAAACTTAGCTGAATTTCATTCACATTTTAACACAATTTTCTGCTGAAGTAAAAAGAATGTATTGAAATGTTCCATGTATAAAAAAATTTTTATGTAAAATTTATTTAATACCAAGTAAAGTAACAGCTTTTTTCCTTTTTACATATTTTGTTAAATCTTATGGGTCAAGATCTATTACAAATAAAATTCTCTTTTCTTTATATTCTCAATATAAAGTAAAACTGTAGCATGGAGCCATTCTGTTTTTTGTTCATTAATGTCTTAACAAGACAAAGCAACATGTAACGAGGGAATCTCCATAATCTACTAGTTAACATGTTGGACTGCAACATAGATGTACATTTTCTTTGTTTAAGTAGAGGAATTATATTGTGAATTTAATTACCACGATCAGAAAATCATGGTAATTCAATTCACAATATAATTCCTCTACTTAAAAAAGAAAATGTACATCTATTTCCTTGCCCTTCAGGTTATAATAATTACGCAGGTGCATATTTCTGATCCTCTGGGAAGACGTGTACCTGGAGATGACTGTGTCCTCTGTAAAGAGTACAGATGTAACTTGCAAAACACATTCAGTTTAATTGGCTGCGCAATTACCATGACTAGTTAATTTGGCATTGCTTGCGTGCGATGTGGATTGGTGGCTCAGTTGTAGAGTTTCAGCTCTGCATTCAATGAGTTGCTGGTTCGATCTCCAGTTGAGGAGATCTCGGTATACACTGCTGATGAGACCTAATAAGGTTGAAACAGCTATTCAGTGTTTCCATATGTTGTGTGCAGTTGTTCACCAGATTTTCTGGTCATGGTTAGTATAGCGTTTATTCTAAGGCTAACAGCTACAAATAATTGAATGAATACTTTGTTTAATTTTAACAATTCATAAATCAACACGTAAAACAATAACAATATACAGTCCTCTCTGTGTATAAAGTTGAGCTTAAGGGACTTACCGGCGCACTGAAAAAGATATCTGGTATCTTAGGGTTGTCTTTCTGAGAGTTTTTAACGTCCCCACCTCACGGAATGTCTGGTGGAATCTGCCTGACTGGATTATGGATTTTTGCGCCAAGACTTCTAGACTCATCACGTGATTAGTATATCCAATCACAGAGAGCCTCTCACTCACTCACTCCATACACAGGAACTACCATTTTACTAACCCAACAATTGGTAATTCAATTTACAATACTACATAGTAGTAGGTTAGTTTTAACTCCAGTCACACTATTACATTCATTTTTGGACTAATACCTTGAGAAAAGTATTATTCCTTTATTTCATCAGCTTTAAGTGGAATAATACTATTGGTCTTCTTCTACAAGGATGGCATTAAATAACTCATGAGGGTTGATATGCCATTGAAAAAATAAACCAAACAAAAGTACTAATGTAGTTTGGTAATATAATGGCCGAGTGATTTCGGTTTATGCCTTTGGGTTGAGTTAGGCTGAGAACCTTTCGGCTCAGCACATGGGTTAGTTAGGTGCAACATTAACATAGGTGTTCACATGCGCACAGAGCGGACATGTCACTCAGAGATGTCACAATAGCCTGAGATGGGAAACGGAGGCTAGCGAGTGCAAATGACGTCACGCACCGGAAGCGCGCAGAGGATTTTGGGAGATTTTGAAAAAGTCAGCGAGTTGAGATGAGACCTGCCTTGGGGGAAGACGGTTGGTTTTCGCTTGCTCGCGGAGACCTTTGTGGCGGGTGCCACACGTGTTGGGGGGGGGGGCAGATGAAAAAGCCAGGATAGAAAGATTGTGCTTCTCTCTCCTTATGTCGAAGAACCTTTAAACTCAAAGGTAATAAAAAGTTTCGTACAAGAACAAAGAAGTCGTTACGTGTTTTCCGAATTTCGAGATTCCTATGGTCTGTGTTATATATATATATATATATATATGAACATTATATGTCCATTTCACACATAGCCATATCATGGCTATGGTACAGTACTGGGGAAAAAAAATCACAAGATTTTGTCTGATCACTTCTATCTTTTAGTATATGCATGTATTATTCAATAATATATCTCATCAAAACTTTCCATAGTATCTTGTTGAAATTAGAGAAATATTAAAAGTTATCATGTTTATAATTCATAATAATTATACAACTAGAATATCAAGTTCCAGTCAAGAAGAAATCTGAGAGATGATTCTTATTACAAAATTTTATTGTTTGTCTAAATTTTTAGATGAAGCGTGATAATTTTTATCATTTAGAGTATTTGGATCACTGTCTTCATTTTTAATGTTATTGTAGAGACTAATCTTCATGTCTTTTTTCTTTGTTCTTACAGCAACTAATTATGCCACCCTGTCAGATGGGGCTGTAGAATACGCTGACTGCATCTCTGAGTAAGACCCTCCCACCACAATGGAGCCACCAGTTGACCATGGGTGGCGACCTGTAAAGCCTAATTTAATTTGGTTTGGTTTTATAGTATATCAATTATTGTAGGTTATTTAATGTCAAATCCTGTTAATACATTGTAGTATATTGGTTAGTAAGAAATGGAAGCACCGTTTCCGCCATCTTTGAGTTTTGATTATATAAAAGGTGGAAGCGATTACTTCTCGGTGTACTCTCTGGACTATTTGCATTTTGTGCGTTAACCAGACTACAACATACATCTATATCAAATATGATTTGTAAAAGTTTTTTGTTGATAACATTTTTAAATGAGTTTGGGCTCATTTTTTTTTGGCACTCAGTTTCAGGGAGACCTGGGTTCAATCCTAGATCAAGTCATACCAAAGACTTTAAAAATCATATTTGATACCTCCTTGCTTAACACTCAGCAATATAAGATATGTATCGAGGGTAAAGTGGAGCAATTCAGGGAAAGCAGTAGCGCCCTCCTCTACACCTTGGTGTAGTAGCTATTGAAAAGGGAGCCTTCTGGTTGCCCTCGACTAAAGGGAGACAACTTTACTTTTACTACTTTAAATGGTTTCAAGTATTGCTGTGTAACTGCAACAATTCAACATCAATCATTTGTTTGCACACATTTAAATAAATATACATGTATGATTTGTAAGAGAATAGTTTGTTGGTAATTTCATCTTTAAATGAGTTAAAGCTAATTTGTTTGTACACTAGTATTGCTCTTGTTTCTACACAGTTAAATATTTTTAATTATTGCAATCTAACACTAATAATTCTATTTAATATTAAACATTTGTTTGCAGACTGAAGTGGTTACAAGTATTACTATCTAACATGAATTCTATTCAACACTATTCATTTATTGGCACACAGTCAAATGGTTCCAAGGCACACAGTTAAAGAGTTTCAAGTATTGCTATTTAACACCAATAACTCTATTCACCAATCATTCAAATGGTTCCCAGTATTGTATTGTATCACATCACTAACAATTCAATTAAACAGTCATTTTTTGACACAGTTAAGTGATCAAACAGTTCTATTTTTAACAATTCAATTTAGTATAAGTCATTTGTTTGCACACAGCAGAGATGCACTCAGTGTATTCTACAGCCCCAGTCAACTGTGACCTGGGTACTATGTGGTCACATGACTTGCAACACTCCCCTTTGGCCCTTATTCTGGCTATACAGTCAGTCAGAGAGGCCTGATCCGATCAATCAGTTGATCATGTCAAACTTTAGCACCTATATCATCAAGTCCCAACTAAATTCTTCAAATTGCTCTTTTGATAAATACTTAACTTTTTATCTTATAGGTATCAGAAGGTAACCGCATTGAGAGAAACAGTTAAGGAAAATAATTTCGACCAATATCTTAATACACACGAAATCAATTATACAAAACACTCCCCAAATTTGGCATCAAATAGCCCACAAGGGTTGATATGTCAACAAACAAAATAATCAACCAACCAACTACTTAGGTTACCTCCTCAAGGTCATTTAGAAAATTCATCCTATAGGCAAGGGCAGATAACCCAACAAAATTACAATTGCTCCTCAAATTAATTTTATCTAAAAGCTGTGTATAAACATTTAAAGCAGTGATTATCTACTTGCACTTATTTGTTGTTTTGTAAAATCTGGTGTCATCTTTCAGTAGAAGAGTTGAAATACTGTTTTGTGAAAGTCAAATAGAAGTTGAAACTTTTTTCTTTTTTAAGAAATCTGTAACAATTCTTTTTTTGTACAATCGCAATCAGTTAGGTTAAATATTATATCAATCACACTTGTTTATACACAATGCAAGATGATTTTGAATTGAAAACTAAATTTATATCAAAGTTTCACAAACACCTGAAAAATCTAAGAAGATACAATGGCTAAAATTGTTAGTCATCACAGGAAAAAGTTTCAACTCTATTTGAAGATATAGTTCAGATGAGATCCATCTCTCATCCTCTATGTCTTACTGCCCCCTAAACCTCGGAGAGGGGGTCTGTCTTACACTTAGTACTTGCCTACTTTCTTTATAATCTCATCCTCCCTATATACGCTGAGATGTTGTCTGTTGCAGTCAAGTCACTTAAGAGAGAATCCATTTAATCTCAAGTCACCTGACTTAAAAAAATGGCTTAGAGACCATTTTTTTTTTTAGATTTAAGTTCATACTATCCCTACAACTTTAGAAAATAATAAAATTAAATATTTATTCAAAATATTTGTTAATTCTTTTTTCTAGATTATCACAGATCCTTAAAGAAATCTCTAAACAAACATGAAACTGTCTACCGCATGTCATGTGAGGAGTAAACAATGCAGTAACTGACAGTAAATAAAAGATGAAAATATATAAACTGTCCTCTAAATATGAATAACTATTTTAAACTTTATTAAAAGCAACTTTACATCCTTTATTTTAAAATTATATTTGCTTTAATTGGCTGGGAAAATATGTGAACCTTGTTTACAACTGTTATCTACCCTAATAGCAATAATTAACATAAAATAGATGAAAAGTCTTAAAACTGCTTCACTAGTTGCATGCAGCCTCTAGAACCTTTTTTTATTTAAATTAATTCTCTTTGGTTTGATTATATTAACCATTTATTAGTGTTCTCTGGTATTTAATGCCACTTCATGGCTGGTACTCCCCACCAAAAAAAAGGGGTTGCTTCTTCATGCTGTTATGTAACTTTTATTCTTCCAATCGCTACTGCAATAGAAATTATTAGTCCTGAATCTTCAAGACAATGTGACTGATGCCAAACTGGCATGTGACACGATATGCGGTTAAGTACTTAATTAATATGTAAAAATGAGAATTTATGAAATATATGAAAATTGAGATATATATATATATATATATATATATATATATATATATATATATATATATATATATAAAATAAAAACCTTTAAAATAAGTATCTTTTTGTTCAAGGCTTATATTGACCTAAAAAGCTGGTTAATCGTTCCTAAAGGTCAGTTAAGTGCGAGACAATTATTTTTTATTTTAAAAGTAAGCAAATTTATTTAATTTTTTAGTTGTCAACTAACTTCATTAATCACAATGATGAAACAGGTCATTTCATAAAACATATTTTTATAGTCCTTATCTTGAAGGTCAATGTCAAAACGGAGATTTAATTTTGCTCCACCCTAAATAAAGGTGAGCTGAGCATGACTCGCCCAGTCAGGTGAGACTGAGAATTCAACCCTATTGCTCTAAACCTGTTCCCATTGGTCAAAGGATCTAAAAAGGGTTTTCCCTATACCTGTAAGATATAATCCTGAACTAGGATTGACTAACCAATGGGAATATAACTCCTAGTTGTCTCTTATTGGACAACCAATCAGAAACCATTTTTAGTCCAGATATTGATCTATAAAAAATGGTATAGGAAAACAAATCCTCAGAGAATGTGACAAAAGGGACCAAGAAGAAACTCAAGACTGCCAAAGAAGCATCTCTTCCATTCTAGACCTGAGGCACTCCGAACAACCTTCAGACGTTACAAAAATTCAAAGTCCCAGACTTTAGAGACGTTAGTGTCACTGTAACTGCACCTCATCATCATTCTTCCTCTCTCGATATTCTTTCTTCTTCTGTTTGCCAGGAAAACAAACATCGTTTGTTATTTATTGTCTCTTTCAATAAAAACAATTTTTTTTATTGTTGTTAAACAACGGGTTTTCTCTATTCTTTGAGTTGCTAGACAATCTAGCCACTCATATTACCTGACCGTCAGAAGAAGATCCAGCTGAATTGTGTCACCCCCCACCTGGATCTTTAAAACACAGCGTGGGCATGAAAGAATTTGACAAAGCAAACAGTCAGAAGCTAATATGGTAGTCATGAACATAATAGCCACAACAAGTTCTGTGACTAGTAGTCACACCACATTAAGCTCCGTGACTAGCATAGGACCACAATGCCACTTCATGGCTGGTACTCCCCACCAAAAAATAGGGTTGCTTCTTCATGCTGTTATGTAACTTTTATTCTTCCAATCGCTACTGCAATGGAAATTATTTGTCCTGAATCTTCTAGACAATGTGACTGATGCCAAACTGGCTACCTGGGGTTGCATGAAGGCAAGTCATGAATGATCCCATGTATTTCTAGTGACAAACAGTTTCCCTTAAATATGCAACAGAAACAGTTTTTAGTTTGGAGTCCTTTTTTTTTTTGTTGTGAAATAACTGCAAACAAAACACAGGAGCAAATTCTGTTTCTGATTGGCATCTACATAAATGGTGACACCTTTTTACATCGCCAGCTCTCCGATGAGCAGAGATATGAATCCTCAAGAAAACATCTAACAACAAAGAGAACTAATACGTTATAAACAATGTGGTCAATCTGGTTATTTCATGATGAAAATATTTGTGATATCAGATTTTGAAAGTGACATGCAAGTTAGGCATAAATAAATGAAAGATTTTCACCACAAAGTATTCTAGGGATATGACCTATATGTAATATGAGCAAGTACAGTTAAATATGAGAAGTCATGATCTCAGAAATTTAGATAAAAACAAAGAGTCAGAATCTTGAACTTCAGAATTTTTAAGATGCCATTTTTTTTCTTTTAGAAGTTTTGTAGCTTTTCAGTTAAAAACTCTAAACGTTTTTTTTAAAAAAATAAAGAAAAGTACAGAATGCAGTGAATAAGAAATTATTTCTTTAAACAAATTTCTGATATTCAAAATTTTAAGAGAACAACAGAAAAACTCCGAACAGATTTATTTTTTCAATTGAACCTTTTGTTGTAAGTTATTTGAAATTATTTTTACCAACATCTAGTTTAGTCTTTCTTTCAAAAATGATAAAAATTCAACACATTTTTTTTAGTCCATTGGAGATTTGTTTATTTAATTATAATGTACCCTCCCAGCTGTATTTTGTACAACAGGCTTTGTTATTCCTATTTTTTAGTTTCAGTTTGTTTAATGGCATATTAGTCTTTTGGGGTTATTTAATTAATTTATATATTCAAATTCATCCTTTGAGAAGGATAACAATGGTGCTATTTACGCTGCGGAAATAAGGGAATACATATCTTTCCCATGGATATCATATTTTTATTTATTTATTTTAAATGGATTATTTCCCCTTGACTATGATTTTATTTATCTATTTCTAACAACGTTTTGGCAGCATGCCCTCCAGCCTTTTTCTGGTTGTATTTTTCGAATTACCCAAAGCTTGTCACCCGTGGGTACAGAAAGGAAGGTTGGGGGAGTTTACAAAAAGTCTCATAGAAGAGGAAAGAGAAAGCAAGGTAGTAAAAAAAAAGTGTATAAGAACTAGAGAAGGGGAGAGAATCTCAACTATTAACACAAAAAAAGTGATGACTATATTTCAGAGACAAACAACTTTTATGCCACTACAAAGGATTTATTTGGAAAGAAAGAAATTTTACAAACGCATTTATACTTGCATTGCACATATTTTGCTATGCATGGTTGAGATACAAACACAACTCTTGATTTAACACAAAATAAAAAGTGGAATAAAAATAATACAATAAATAAGATAAAATAATATAAAAGGACAAAATTGGAATAGGCAAAAGAACTTACTTGCCATTGGACCAAAACAAAAAAAAAATTAGTAATACAAAACAGTTTCTCACAGAAATACCAACACTTGGTATTTGAATTCAAAGTTCACTTTTTTTTCCAAACTTCAGGTACTTAGCCACCAATCGAGAACAATTCTCTTCACTCTACAGTTGGATAGTTCCTTTTTTCCATGGCTTGACAAGACAATTCTCTAGGATGGTTTGCAAAGGAATTCAACCTTCTTAAATTTCTTCTATTGTCCTTTCTTCTTAAAAATTTCTCCCTAAACTTACTTTCTTAGAGTAAGTAGAGGTCTGCAAACTTTTCTTTTCCTTCAGAAAAAACCTATTCTTGGTTTCTTGACTACTGCGGAAAACTAATTAACTCTTTCTTGGTTAATTATAAATTTTACTCCATTGCTCATAAAACGGAGGAGTCTGACAAAAAACACTTCTTGATTTTCGACCCTGCACAACTGACTGGTGCAGGCAGAATAGCCGAAAGATAGCCTGGTAAACTGGCTATTAGTCTTGTTGAAAACTGCTGACAAAAAAACTGACTGGCCAACTGGGTATTCATTTTAATACCCACAAAGGGACAGTAACAGTCCAACTTTGAACTAAGCCAATGGCATAAGAGCAATTTTTAACAGCCAAATTTACAAATTCTAAAATGTATTGGATTTTTTTTTCTAACTGGTGACAGCTGGTGTCCCATTTTGATTTTTAAGATTAAAAAACAAATCACACACCACCAGAAGAACACAGGTACTCTGTTAAAACAGAGTAAAAATATTTTCAAACGTATACAATCAAATTAACAAAAAGAAAATGACCACCTCTCTGTTTTCTCAAAATATGATTTTGTATTTTGATGACTATGATAATATTATTCATTCTATCAAATTTTTTGAGACAATTCCTTCTCAATATTAATGCTTTTTTTTTTTTTTGCTTTTTTTAAATTCTTATTTTTATTCTGTACACCAGATTGAGCTAGAAGAGATTAACAATTTTTTTTGAATTTGGGCTGAGTTAAGCTGGTCTACTAATCAGAAGAAAGTCATTGGTTGATTATTTTTATGCATTCATAATTACCTTTAGACAACTCAATAAACAGATATATCTCCCTCCTCATTATGTTATTTTTTTTTTACATGCAATGATAATGATAAAAAATAATAAAAGCATTAAAATTGTATACAAGTGTATTCAGTGTATAAAATGACTTTGAAAAACATATTAATTGGTAAAAAAGAAAATAAATATTGAACTACTCCTGGCACAGTAAAAATCCCCAGTCATCTGACAGGGAATAATTATCTAACTCAGTTTCAAGGAGCCATCCACACCTATAAAGCATCACTTGTCCCATTTTACTAAAAAGTGACATTTTTGATACCACCAACTAATACAAGAGAGTGTTCTTGTATTAAACCCAATCTTGAGTCAAGCTTGCCTTGAGTGAGTAGCCAATACTTTCATTAAGCAGCACTGCAGTTTTTATCTTGTCATAAAATAATAACTAGAGAAGTTATTTGATAAATTATTAAATCAAATTAAAGATTTATTTCTATGCTATTTAATGATATAAATTAGACTGCAATACAATGTTTGGCTGTGAACTTAAAAGGATTTTACTGCAGGAAGTATGCCATAAAATTCAAATCCCGATATTTTTGGCCATGAATGTGCATTTGTTGCATATTGACCCTTGACCGAGCCGTCAATCAGAGATTCTCTAAACAGGACGCACTTGTGAAAATAAGCAGAAGCAGTCACGTAGTTGATTGGAAATCCGAGTTGTGATGAAATGATATATGCAGATGACTATGTGAGGGTCTCAGTCAGTTGAGTCAGTGTGAGTCTTGAGTTGGTGTCTCAACTTGCTGACAAGATAGCGAGCAGCCATGAGGAGCGCCTCACTGGAGCAGCAGCCCACAGTGAGCGTCCAATTGAGTACCCTCAGCTGAGAAGCAGAAAAAGTGATGTGGGGTCTTGAAGATAACACAGTGTAGTATGGTCAAGAGAAGAAGTTATGGGTCAATATAGCAGTCTGTTTGTCTCCCTGTCTCTCTCTCTCTCACACACCACAGAAACTTTGACTCCAAGAAGAATAAACAGATATGTTTTTATAACCAAGTATTATGGTCATTCTTCCTCCATGTATATCCATTTGTTATGAGTATTCAATATTTATTCGATTTGGTGCTGAAGGCCAGTTCATGCCCACATGGCATGATTTCAAATCTGGGGTTAAACTTAGACAATCAAAGAATTGGGTGATGAAGATGTTAACCAATAAAGAAAAAAGAAAGAATGTAATGGGAAATGGACAGCCCAGGAATGAAGAACAAAACATGAAAAGATAGAAAAAAAGGAGAGACAGAGGAAAAGACGGGAAGGAAACGAACATTAAAGAGAAAAAGAAAAAGCCCGAAAATGCAATAAACTTGGAGAAAAGAAGGAAAATCAAAAGAAAATCGAGGACAGAAAGAAGAATTCAACACATCATGAAAATTGGAAATGATAAAGCTGGAAAGAATCTGACAAAAAAAAAGAAGAAAGAAAAAGGGTAGTTACAATTGCTCATTTCTCAAGAAAAAAATTAGTGTATTTTTTGGTTATATCTGTCTTTCAAGGGTTTAAGAGTTTGTGTTGATAAAATTTAGCTAATTACAAAAATAAATTTTGGTTTTATCTGTCTTTCAATGCTTTAAGATTCATTTCCAACAGAATTTCAATTATTATAAAAGTAAATTGAAAATCGGTGATAAAGTCCAGTTTATTTTACATATTGTAGAGAAGAGGAAAATCTCGTATTTTGTTTTGGCGCACAATTTAATTCAACACTGAATTTCACCCAATCAGGATGACATATCCTATTCAGCCCGGACCTTCATTTCCGGCTAGCAAAACGGGTGAGTGGCCAAACACACTCTCTTCAGCTTGAGACGGCGACCAGAACAGACTTGTCTCTGGTCGTCCTTGCTTAGTGATGCTTTTTAGCTAAACAAGCCACCCAGTGGGACATCTCACTGTGGCTTTAACCCTAGCAGCAGTAACATGGACACTCAACGAGGGAACCATCTAATTTATGGATTCTTTGCGTCTAATCTATTTTAGACCAAGGAATCCCAGTTGAATATGAATTAGATACATTTAGCATGCCTTCCACAAGCACCACAAAAATTTACTATGTCGATCCGAGCGCCACTTCGCTCTCGACACACCTAGCTCTCATTTCACCTCTGGTCCACATTAATGGAGATAACGCCTACTCTCCCCAATTACCAGACACACAAAACTACACGGTGACCTTGAATACTTCCCTCACACGTCCAACGACACGCTGCCATCTCAACATCCCACTAAGCTATCGCGTCTCCAAAACCAACAAGCCTAAATACCACGAGTCTTGCAGCACCAAGAACAAACCGCCTCAAAGCTGCAAATAAAAACTTTCATTATTGTGTGTTGTGTTAAATCAAAGTCTCGTAATTCATTTGTGTGCCTAAAAACAATAGTGTAATTCCTCAATCACCGCTATAATATGAGTTGATACTGAAAATTGTTTTGAGTTAACAGAGGAATAGTATACAAGGAAAGAGTGAAAGAAGAGAAAAAGAAGGGAGTGTGTGAACAAAGCAGAAAATATTGTTTCTTTAATATGTCAAAACATTGACAAGTTGTAATAACAAGCTTCAAATTGTAAAATATTAAAATTTTAACTTTTCATGAATGGACCTTGATAGTGGATAGAAGATGCATTTTTGATAATATAAATGAAATTTTTATGAATGAAATTTTGTAGTAAGTCATGAATATGCATTTTGACATACAAGTAATAATTTAATATCAGAATTTCTTTTTGGGTTGTGCAAATTCCAAGCTTTGGAAGGATCCGGCCAACTGTGATAAGTTGTCGAGAGAATACTCATATACCTTTGAATCCAGTAAGATGAAGGGCCAGTGTATGAGACAAAAAATTTGTATCAGAAAGGTTTTTCTGGAAGTTTCCCTGTGATGGGATTGATATTTTTGGGTACTGGTAGAAGCCATACCAAGTTTTGTGAAGGTCTCCCCTGAGAGTGGGGTCGAGAATTTTTGGAATGTTGGTAAGAGACCAGACTATTGTGTTAGTTGAAGTTGTAACACTTTGAACCGTTACGTCATGTGTCCTGCTGGTTATAGGCATTATTTCCCTAAGCTTCTAAGGAGACAATCATCTGGTGGTTGCAAGTTCATATGTTCATGCATTAAAGAGGATAGTTTGAAACAGGGGATGAGAAATTAGGGAGTATGTGTGCAAAATCTTAACATGACTCATGGTATGCACTGGAAAATTACAGACTTGGTTTTGAATTGTGTTTGAGGGAGAAATATTGATGAACAAATACATAAATAAATAAATAAAGTATCCTTGTTAACAATTGAAAAAGGGAAAAGAGATCGATCAGTGAGCAGTGGAAAAAGTAAATTGAGTCGATAAACTTGAAAAAGAACCTCCAGGAAATTTTAACTCACCCCTGAGAGTGAGCAAGAAACCAGTGTGGTGTTGTTTTGGTTGGAATAGGAAAAAGTGTAGATACTTGTTGAAAAAAAAAAAAAATGGAAAAGAACGTATGCGAACCAATATTAGCTTAGGTTATCAGTTAAAAAAGAGTGCAGAGAATAAGCAATTGTACAGAAAAAAATATATGCGTGTATATGAAAATTATTGCAATGAAAAAAAAAAAGAGAATTGAAAACAGACAAAGGAAAAAATAGAAGGTAACTTAGCATTGGAAAAAAAGTAACATTTTTAGAAATTGAAAAAAAAAAGGAAAAAAAGAAAGAGGCAGTTTATAAACACCCTTGTATAAAAGGGAAGAGAAGAGGAAGAGACATTTCCTAAAAATAGAACTGTCATAAGCATGAACATTTTTTCTGAACCTTTTATAGACAGGTTTTCAATCTTGAATTTTTTTTTCTGGTTGGGCATTTTCTTTTGACAATTGTATTTTGACTTGTTATGTATTTTTGAAAAAGATTTTTTTTCTCTCCAGCAATTGAGAAGCTTAGAAGAGAATGATAGTTTAAATTTAAGATGACATTTCTGAATTTTTTTCCACAACTCATTTCACGAAGATTTTGATTGTAATTTTGATTTTTTGGGAAGGAGAAATTGCTGAAAGCAATAATTGATTAAGAAGAAAATCAATAAAGGTTTTCGGACTATTGTCTTCATCTTTATTGTTATTTCCATAACGTTTCAGCCGATATGTCCTCTGGCCTTCTTCAGGTGTTTGGCGAACTCGGGAACCTTCACGGAACTTCGAACTATGTCCTTTATTGAATCCACTGGGGTCGACTGTTCTGATTCCGTTAGCCATAACCATGTACAAGTGTTAAGTATTCCTGTATTGTTACTCGCCTGCAGTCAGGATTGAACCTGCAACCTCCAAATGATTGTCTCCTTAGAAGCTTAGGGAACCAACGCCTATAACCGTTATGTCATGTGTCCTGCTGGTTATAGGCATTAGTTCCCTAAGCTTCTAAGGAGACAATCATCTGGTGGTTGCAGGTTCAATCCTGACTGCAGGCGAGTAACAATACAGGGATACTTAACATTTGTACATGGTTATGGCTAACGGAATCAGAACAGTCAACCCCAGTGGATTCAATAAAGGACGTAGTTCGAAGCTCCGTGAAGGTTCCCGAGGTTGACAAACACCTGAAGAAGGCCAGAGGACATATCGGCTGAAACATTGTGGAAATAACAATAAAGATGAAGACAATAGTCCGAAAACCTTTAATGATAAAAATCACCAAACTTTGTCTCAGAAATTTAGACAACTGAAGAAAATCAATTAGTGATGTTTTGGCAAAGTATATTTTGGTAGTTGCTGTTTGCATTTCAATTTATAATACCATTTTGAAGTATTGGTTTAGGGCCATGGTGATATTATTGTTGAATTTTTGGAAATTCCCCAGTTACTCCAGGTAGGATTCTGTAGAGTGGCTCACTGGTGTATGGTCTTAAGGAATCCAGGCAAAATGTGTTGCTGGAATGATCAAGATCACAAGGTTTGAGATTTTGGGAACCAAGACATTGGTCTTGTGATGTTTTTAGTTTCCTCAGGGAATTGCAGAGGAAGGTTCTATGGGGTTTTGTCTTCAAATGGGATATGTAATTGTGTTGTAATTTTGATTTATGCATCTCGGATAGCCAACTGCGACAAGAAAGAATAAAGAATAATTTAGATAATGACTAGAACGGGATAATTGTTGCATGATTAAAAGATCACCTTCTAAGATGTGTAATGATATTAGTATTTTTACTGTTGTTGTCCTTGAACATTCTTTATAAGATGTGGGTGTGGAGGGAGATGGAGAGGGACATGAGAAAATTGTCCACAGTCGGACATTTTGAAAAATAAAGTGAGGAGGAAGGTTACATATTAACTCTTGACCGAGCCGTCAATCAGAGATTCTCTAAACAGGACGCACCTGTGAAAATAAGCAGAAGTCATGTGGTTGATCAAAAATTGTGGGCCTAATGAAATGATATATGCAGATGACTATGTAAGGGTCTCAGTCAGTTGAGCCAGTGTGAGTCTTGAGTTGGAGTCAACTTGCGGCCAGAAGAGAGTGAGCAATCACAGAGAGCACCTCACTGGGGCAGCAGCCCACAGTGGGCGTCCGTTTGAGTACATCCAGCTGAGAACCAGAAGTGATAAGTGGGGTCTTGAAGATAACACAGCCTGGTATGGTCAAGAGAAGAAGTTATAGGTCAATATAGCAGTCTGTTTGTCTCCCTGTCTTCATCTGTTTGTCTCTCTCTCACACCACACAAGTTTTGACTCCAAGAAGAATAAACAGATATATTTTTATAACCAAGTATTACGGCCATTCTTCCTCCATGTCTATTCACTCATTATGACAATAGAACACATTGCTACAGGTATGAACAAACAAAAACATCTTGTGTATACACATTTCTTTATTTAACTCCAGACATCTTTTATATTATTGGCCATATAAATTAGGTTTAGTTTGGTTTGGTATCATATCAACTACTGTAGATTATTTAATACTCTTTATACATATATATCTTTATACATATATATCAAATAAATATGATTTGTAAATACATTTTATTGATAACATTTTTAAATGAGCCTAAGCTCATTCTTTTGCACACAGTTAAATTGTTTCCAGTATTGCTATGTATTACTAACAATTCAATTGAATAACACATCACTCAATAAGTCCTGGGCCTAACTAATAAAACAACTTTTAAACAAAATTTATCAACAGTCTCCTTTTAGGGTGATACACTGATTCTAACACTTCTCTAACAATTCGATGCCTTTTTTGTTGAATGATTTGTCTTTGGCCTCAAAATACACCTCAGTTTCCGATATTACTTCTTCACTAAAGCCAAATCTCTTTCCCTGGAGCATTCTTTTGAGGTCTGCAAACAGCCAGTAGTCACAGGGTCCAGATCTGGAAAATAGGATGGGTGTGGAAGCAATTCAAAGTGCAATTCATGCAGTTTTGCCATCATTGCAATCGACTTGAAACATGGTGCATTGTCTTGGTGAAAGAGCACTTTTTTCTTCTTCATTTGTGGCTGATTTTTGACAATTTCTTCCTTCAAACGCACCAATAATGCTATATAATATTCGCTATTAATGGTTCTTCCTTTCTCAGGGTAATTGATGAACAAAATACCTCATGCATACCAAAATATGGAGGCTAAAACCTTGCCTCCAGATGTTTGTGTCTTTGGTCGCTTTGGACAGCTTTCACTAGCTGCTGTCCATTCAGCTGACTGCCAATTTGACTCTGGAGAGAAGTGGTGGATCCATGTTTCAACCATTGTCACATATTTACACAAAAACACTTGTGTTGAAACACTTGCAAACAACACTATAAATCGTCGATACATTGTTGTTTTTGATTGACTGTGAGCAAATGCATTGTTGTTTTTGATTGACTGTGAGCAAATGCGGAACCCACTTTGAACACAGCTTTCTCATTGACGAATGTTCATGCAAAATGGTGAATACACTGCCTTCTGATATCTTCAACTTCTCAGCTATTTCAAGCAACTTCAATTTATGATTGGTTTTCAGCATCATTTGTGTTTGTATGACCACATTTAAGGTCAGTATACCACTTCATAACTGTTGTTTATGATGGAGCAGAGTCCGAATAACTCCATTGCTTTGCTTGAACATTATTTTTTCCCATCAGAGAGCAATGCTTTATCAACACACGAAATTCAGCTTTTTCTATTGTTTTGAAAATTTGCAACAGTAAAAGTAAAATAAATAAAGTTGGCGACATTAGTCAAGGGTGATCCGAAGGCTCCCTTTTAAACAGCTACTACACTGAGGTGTAGGAGAGGGCACTACTCCATTCCCTGGATTGTCCCACTTTATCCTTGATCCTTACCTTATAATGCTGAGTGTTAAGTAAGGCGGCATCAAGTACCATTTTTTTTAGTCTTTGGTATGACTCGATCTGGGAGCAATGACAATGAAGGAGTGCTCTGCAGTCCCCAAAGCTCCAGCATTACTTGAGCCGAACCATCAGATAATTTAGCGTCATATCCAGGACACTTGTTTGCGGGGGTACCCATCTGTAGAGATGCAGTCAGTGTATTCTACAACCCCAGCCAACTGAACTATAAATCAGAAGTCAACCGTTAGAACACTGATGGAAAATACTAGTTCACAAACTTTTCTTATCCATGCGTCTCTGCTCACTTGGATTAACTAACTAGAAAGATAAAATCTAATTCCAACTTTCAAATTCATAGTTACATGACTTTAAAAAACCTCAAGATCTCTAGTGACGCCAAAGGTTACAACATGTCAATCAAACTTCGTTGACTTCAGCTTGACATAATAATCTAATTCTGAACACAACAGTTTAATTCACTTTAAATAATCTCAACTTCCATGCCAAATAAAAGATTCAGACAATCTGCTATTCAACAAATTTAAAGACATATAAGAAGAAAAAAATGTTAATTTTCATAATTTGAATTCTACATTTTACAAACTTTGAGTTAAAGGTCTCGATGTAAGGAGGAGAGACACAATCTTGTTATGCTGTCTTATTCATTAGGCCCCAATCTCGTGTAGCCCCCATAGGGCGCAAGTTCGCCTCACACCTGCGAGCTCCAAAAGTCGATCCTTCTCGTTTGGTGTCTAGTACTCCACTCTTTCTTTCTTCAAATCTCACACAAACCTCTGCACGCTTCCGGTGCGTGACGTCACCCGCATCCTGTCACTGCGTTTCGTCTCGGACCATTATAACATCTAAGTGACACCTCCACACCCGCGTTAACACCTGTCTCAATATTGCACCTAACTAACCCATGTGCTGAGCCGAAAGGTTCTCAGCCTAGCTAAACTCAAAGGCATGAACCGAAATCCCTCAGTTATTATATAACACTTCCATTTGTAAAATATCTATATATCATATTTACCAACCCCTCCGCTCGGGCAGGATATGACACAAGGTCAATTTTTAAGCGGAGTTTAACAGGTTTCATTTCAGAGTTTTCCTTCTCCTAGACTAGTTGCCTCACCAAGGCTGAAGAACCTAGTCTGCCCTACTATTTACCCGTAGCTGGAGAGAGAATAATTGGATTCATACCTTTCCCAAGGGTATTAGTACTATGTGAAATGCAATCAGTCTCGTCCAGGATTTGAACTCGCGTCGCCGTGTCCATTTCCTACGACGATAACCATTACCCCACAGCCACCTATATATTCTATCTTTTATTCTTCTGCAAAATAGATTAACATACATACCTGGCTTCCAGGACCCACCCCGAGTTCATGCTGGGTGGGTGGTTTAAAGTTAATCCCCCGATCCTAGGAAGACATCCCCACAGGCAGTATCTGCTTAGCAGGGCTGAGTTTATGGCTTAGCATCTAAAGCACCTCTAAAGGGGACTGCCAAGAGGAGCAAGAATTTTTTGTAATAACTACACATGAGTCTTAATTCATGCATGCCCATATCACATGATAAAATTTCTTCAAATCTGATTTGGTGGGAAGTCAGATAAATCCATACTTAACTGGCTTCTAGGCACAGGCAGTGCTAGGGTCTCATGAACCTTCCCACCCCCAATCAATTATATGAGGCCCCCCCACTGTCAATTTTCATAAAGTAATATTCATAGAAAATATACAAAACCCACCTTTCTTGGGGCCTCCAAGCAAGTTTAAGGAATTGGAGGGTAGTATGTGGTCCAGGGGCAGCATGTGCCAGCCCTGCTTCCATTCATATTGGGTGGGTGATATCAATTTGATCACCTGGTCCTAGTGGGACCTTCCCCCAAGAAGTACCTGCTTAGCAAGGCTGAGTTTATGGCTTGGCACCTGAGGCACCTCTAAAGGAGCAAACATTTTTTGTAATGGCTACACACGTCTCCATCATGTGTGTCCTTCCCCCACACAATAAAATCATTTCATGTCAAATAAATCCATATTTTCATTACAAATTGGCAATCTTTAGTTTTTGTTTCTTTCAGCAATTCAGATCTGGTGATCTGGAAAAACCTGTTATGCCACGTTTTGGGTGTGATGAGAACATAAAAAAGAGAAAAAAATAAATAAATGAAAAGATTTCCTATTTATTTATATTTTCCGATGAAAGTGATTTATGCCATTTGATGATTTTTTCTGCCTTTTTTAAAATATTTTTATTGAAACAATGACACCCATTGAAGTTTGGTTTGGTTTTATGGCCTATCAACCATCATAGGTTATTTAATGCCAAATCCATTTTTATACATATAAACAGTTCTATTTCAAACAATTCAGTTTAGCATGAGTACACAGTTTGTCAAAAACAGTTCTATTTCGAACAATTCAGTTTAGCATAAGTACAGTTTAGTTCTATTTGACCCAAAGATAGGACCTTATTAGGTGCTACCACTGTGAGCCAGAGTAGACCTGGGAGTGATGGCAACAAAAGAGTACTCTCTATTCCTCCAAAGCATTACTGGAGCCTCAACATCAGATTATTTAGTGTCATATCCAGGACACTGTGGGCCAGAGTGGACCTGGGAGTGATGGCAATAAAAGAGTACTCTCTATTCCTCCAAAGCATTACTGGAGCCTCAACATCAGATTAGTGTCATATCCAGGACACTCGTTGGAGGCATCTTACCTCTTTGTAGAGTTGCAGTCGATGAATTCTGCATCCCCAGCCAACTAACCTAGCCCATTGAAGGTTGTTTTGTATTTACAAGACATCATTCTTAGCTTTGTTCACACAAACATTTTACTTTTTGCTTTTTTTTTTTTCAATTTTATTTATCTATTTATTATTATCCAGACTGAGAGATGAATCTGGTACATATGGCGATATCTTAAGAGGATACAAAAAAAAAATCACCAGCTACTTTTAGAACTATCGATTTACTTTTGTCATGACCTGTTCAAAAACGTAAATAAATCAGATCACTTAAAACCCTTAAAAATGCTACATCCGTCTACAACCAGAAATGATGAAAACCTGACCTGCCATAACTGCGGATGGTTGGTTGGTTGGTTGGTTTTTATGGCATATCAACCTTTGTAGGTTATTTAACGCCAAATCCATTTTTATGTAAATAATCAGTTCTATTTCAAACTATTCAATTTAGCATAAGCACGCAGTTTAATTATCAAAAACATTTCTATTTCAAACTATTCAGCTTATTCCAGCAGTTATCTATAACAATTCAGTTTAGTGTAAGTACAGTTTCAATTTCAAAAACAGTTCAATTTCAAACAATTCAGTTTAGCATAAGCACACAGTTTAAATGCAAGTACAGTTTAATTGTGAAAAACATTTCTATTTCTAGCTGTTCAGTTTAGTCAAGCAGTTCTAATTCAGTTTAGTATAAGTATAGATTTTGTTTACACGCAGTTAAATGTCAAAACAGTTCTATGTTAAACAATTTAGTTTAGTCTAGATACAGTTTCAATGTCAAAAAACAGTTCTATTTCAAATAATTCAGCTTAGCATAAGCACGCAGTTTAAATGTAAGTACAGTTTAATTGTGAAAAACATTTCTATTTCAAGCTATTCATTTTAATCAAACAATTCGGTTTAGCATAAGTATGCACTTAGTTCTATTTAAGCCATAGATAGGGCCCTATCAGGTGCTACCACGCCGGGCCAGAGAGGATCTGGGAACAATGGTAATGAAGGGGTGCTCCGTATTCCCCAAAGCCCTAGCATTACTGGGACCTCACCATTAGACTTTTTAGTCTCATATTCAGGACACTCATTGGGAGGGGGGGGTCTTACCCCTTTGTAGAGGTGCAGTCAGTGTCTTCTACAGCCCTAGCCAACTGGGCAATACACAGAGTTAATGTCAAAACAGTTTTATTTCAGATAATTCAGTTTAGCATAAGTATACACTTTAGATGTAAAAACAGTTCTAATTCAAGCAATTTAGTTTAGTATTAGTATGCAGTTTTAATGTCAAAACAGTTCTATTTTAAACAATTCAGTTCAGCATAAATATGCAGTTTAAATGCAAAAAAACAGTAAACTCCAACCACCGTTTAGTTCAATTTAACCCATAGATAGGACCTTTGCCGCGACCTGCCGATAAACATAAACGGATCAAGTTACACGCCCGCTGTAGGACAATTATATCCGGGTACGGCCGGAACTGACTAAGCCCTTTTTCTTTCTAACGACCTTGACACCTCGTGACAGCTAAAAGAAAAGGATGAATTAAAATTAACAATATTTACAAAGCACTTCGGCGAAAAATAACGTGATAAAACTGGAACTAATAGTTGTCGCCAGCTTATAGTAGGTAAAGAAAATACTTAATGGCTACACTCATTTTTTATCAAAGAATTTTATATTCACGCGGCTGGAGCTGTGAATCACAGCACTTTCGTCATATCAACAGGCCCTTTTTCAACGCTCGTCGGCTAGCTCTTCGCTTGCTTTGTGTCCTGTGGTGGGGCGCCCTCGACCGGCTGTGGTTGCTAGCCGCACTGTTCGTTCGGGTGTGTTCCACCATTGGATACATCACCTCTGGCCTCAGGGGGCCGTCCCCCCAGGCTTTAACTCTCTTCGGAGGGGTTGGGTTTATCGCCCGGCGCCTGAGGCACCCCGAAAAGGGGAATGCCGACGGGGTCCGAGGTATTTTTGGAACTGCCTGCCGCGTTGGGCTTCGGCCCTGCGATAGGACCCACCTTAAAAACGGCCTTGTGCCATATTCGTACGCTGGTGGGGCGTAGGATAAATAACGGCTAGCTCTTCGCGAAGCTCTTTAAGGAGGAATCCTGCATTTTGTGCGGTTGCATTCACCTTACCTTCCGGCGTTGATCCCACTTCTCGTGGTAGATCTGCCTTTCTTCCACCTACATAGGTATGCACAAAGGTCCTTTTTAGGACCATAAGAGGTCTCTGGCTGCGGGTCAGAGCATCTCTGGCGGTCAGTAATGACCAGTCAAAATAGACGGCCAGGTGGCAAACACGAAGACGGATTCTAAGACCAACCGGTCTTACCCTCGCTCGGTTCCGATTGTCCAATAAGTTGTGCAGCGCTAATGGCACGGTCCAGCCTTTAGCTACTGTTTCGCTATCTGCGCAGCGCTAAGATAATACCCATCTTAGCCTCGGCCTCCTGGCCTGTCCGCTCGTCTGCACGGCTTTGACACGACAAAGCCTTTGCTCCTGTCCGCTCGTCCGCACGGCTTTGGTGCGAACCTAGCCATAGCCATCGACCGCACGGCTTTGGCACGGCAAAGCTTTTGCTCCCGTCTGATACGTCCGCACGGCTAGGGGGCCCGGCAAAGCCCTAGCTTTTCCTCGACCTTGACGCTCTTGCAAGGTACAACGCAGTCCACGTAACGACTCGCTGTTACGGACTGTTCTACCACTGCAACATCTGGCTCGCGTACGACCCGCCGTACGAGCCAGCAGCCGGATCGACACACCCTTGGTTAACCCAACATACCGTCATAACCGGGAATATGGATCTACCAACCTCGACCAACCTCAGCTGCCCGCGACGACTATCCAACGGTATCCAACGACCCGACCGAATCTCAGCTTACCAGCATCAAACATCCAGCTGTATCTCCACGACTCGACCTATGCCAGCTACCCTCGTCGAACATCCAGCTGCGAACATCTACAACGCGACTATACCAGCTAACGACGTAACCCATCCTAGCTGAAGACTACATACAACCGCCACGGACATTTACATACACGCTTGTAAATACGACAAATAAATTGTCTCTTGTTATAATTGTTATCTCGCCTTTGTTCCTTCATATTGCTTTGGCTGTTCTCATTCACATAACTCATTTGCGGGGTCGACATACTTATCAGCTCCGCAACACCTTTATCAGGTGCTACCACTCCGGGCCAGAGTGAACCTGGGAGCGATGGCAATGATGGGGTGCTCCGCATTCCTCAAAGCTGCAGCTATTGCTGGAACCTCACCATCATTTGGGGGGGGCTGTCAATTACTCACATGCTTAGTAAACTAAAAATAATGTCCGGGGTCGACGTTCTTATCAGCACCGCAACACTTTCATACTCAAATTAACTGTACATAAAAATCGCATTAGATTTTACGTTTATTGTTTGAAATTTTCGTTAAGTTTATTTTGATGTACAAAAAATTAAAAAGAAATCAAACGACCAGATTCAGTCATTTGCCATTTTTTTTAAATACTAAAGTTAAATCCCAAAATTGTCTTCCTTCAACTCGCTACAATTCAGCAATATTTCTCTATTTTTTTTCCTCGCAAATTATATCTGAGGGCCGATTTGTTATTTTTAGAATTCAACTTTAACTGTTCATTAAAATAAATAAATGATGACAAATGATAAAGCTAAACAGAAGTATTCATTAATTAATTTATTTTTGTACATTAAAACAAAATTAATAAATTTTCAAGGATGTGTTATTCTGTACAAGCAGCAAAAATTATTTCCGCGAAATTAACGAAAACTAGAAATAGATTCTATTCCTTATTAGAACCAAAAAAAAAAAAAATGACCCATGAAAATATCATTTCAAGTTACCAAAAAGAAGTTGTCCCCGGAACGACCAAATCGAGAACCCTGAAGGAAGGCGAGTAAAAAGTTTCCTTACCAAAATCAAAGGTGTAAAATCTTGTACACTTTATCAGAATTTATCAATGAAAAAGAAAAAAATCCTAAGAAATCAGAAAATGAATCCTATTGAATAAAATTCTTCAGTTAAACTCAGAATTAGTAAATGAAAATTAATTCGTAATTGATTCTTCAGGTTTAATTAATTGATGCTTTGATGTAAAATTCTCATAGTTCGATGAATTAAATCCCAAAATCTGAAACTGAAATAAAATGAACTGTTATTTACAGTTTATTTAATTTCAATTTCAGATTTTTACGAAAAAATCGTCATTTATTCATCCTAGTTCATTCATTCCTATACTCAATTCAATTTATTCATTTTTGGAAATAATTTTAGTTTTTATTAAATAATTTTAAAGAAATTGTTTTCTTCGCTGCTATTTTTGCTTACTTTTAACCGAAATAAAATATTGACCATTTTATTTTATTTACTTTCTTTAAACCCAAAGAATTAAATATTATATAAGTTTTAAAAAATCTTTTTTCATGTTTTATTTTCGTTGCTTGAAAACAAAAAAAAAAGGAACATTTTTACGATGTCTCTTTTTATTTTTATTAATTTTTATTCCGAATAAAAATATAGTAGACACATTGACTTTTCATAAGTCATTTTATTGTGCTATTTTTAATCAAAATTCATAAGAAAATTTTTTTAATCGGTAAAGTTTGTTAAAAGTGACTGAAGTTTTATTTTTAAAGAGAATAAATTTTCTTAACAAAAACCGTTTTTTTTTTTTTTGTCAATAATGAAAAGTTTAGCCTATTTCATTTTTAAATACAAAAATGTCGAAGCTTTTTCATTTAAAAAAAAAAGAAATGTCGAAGATTTTTTAAATTAAAAAAAAAATTGTAAAAAATAAAGAGAAAGAAAGAATGTGTTAGTGAAAATTAAGCAAAAGAAAAAAAAAGCGCCGTAAAATAAAGTTACCTCTAAATCGACCCAAACAATCCTTTCCGAAATATCAGTCATACTTTCCTCGGCAATTGTGTTGTAACGATAAACAAACTGATAACAAAAAAATAACGTTTTACTTTTTGTTGGAATTATTTTTGAAAACAAGAACTTAGAAAAAAAACGTTTAAATTGTAAATTGATAATCACCATAACTCGTGAAAGGAAAAAAAAAAAAAACAGAAGATGATAAAAAATTTTTTCGAGGTGTTGTCACCGTTTAATTTAAAATAACAATTTTTTAAAATAAAAATTCTAGAAACTTTATGCAACTTTTATTCATGTGTTTTTGAAATAAATAAAAGTGAAAGGAAGACATGTGAAAATTATTTTGTGCGTATCTGCTTTTTTCACCGGTAAAGTGTTTGGGAGAATGTTTCAACATGGATGACAGACAACGTCGGTACGAAAAGATTGAATTCTTAGGTGAAGGACAGGTAGGTTTGCTTATTGTTTTTCGACATTTAAACAGGGTCTAGACATTTTATTAGGCTATTTTGTTTTGTAGAGGTAAAATGAAATCGTTTGTTTTAGAAAAAGAACAGTTGAAAATTGAATATCAACAGTAAACATGTTCTTCATCATCAAAATCTTTGAGCAAATCAACTATTTTCAAAATCGACAAAATAAATGTTATTTGAGTAGGCAAAAATATAGAAAATTTACTCTGAAATATTTCTCTATAAATGAATAAATTATAAAAAGTAAGGTGCGAGTCTAGTTAACCGTTTTTATTAAGAATAAATGAATGTTATTGTTGAAAGTGCTATAAGTCGTGATTATACAACGTTCGTTTTAAGAATATCTTTTATTTAACGAATCAGACTATTTGTTTTCTTTGTATATTTGATTTTTTTTTTTTTTCCAACTAAAAACTGAATTTTAAAAATTTTGTTTTGAAACAAAGTTGTCTACTGTTCTGAAAATGTTTTTTTTTTTTTTTTTTTTTTTTTTTTTTTCAAAAGAAATAATTTCAAGACGAAATTTGATTTAAGAAGGGAAATATCTTAAAAAGTTTTGAGAAGTTTGCATTAAAAAAATTGGAGACGACTAGACAGAATTTCAAGAATTGTTAAATGAATATTTCAAAATCAAATACCAAGTTAATTTAAGTAAGAAAATGTCAATATCTTTTGTTTTTATTTTGTAAAAAGCATTTTTAAAAGATCTTGTCATATACTAAGCTTTTTACTTAGATGTGGCACAAGGCCGTATAAATGGGGCACCTAATGATACTCCAACTCTCTTGTGATGGTTTGCTACTGTAGCTTGCTAACCATTACACCACCAGAGTCGCCCTTTTAGTAATTTACAAAGCGCTTTGCTTTGATGTGGCACAAGGCCGAATGAATTGGGCGCCCAATGAGACTCGAACTCACTCGTGTAGGTTTGCTAGTCTAGCTTGCTAACTGTTACACCACCAGAGGCGCCCTTTTAAAAAATCTTGTTTCTCGATGGTAAAAAAAAAAAAATCTAAGTTTTTTCATATTCTGATTTTTAATAATAATAAAATTCTTAATTTTTTAAATTCACTTAGGAAAAAAAAAAAACTTGTTCCATAGGTTGACAAAAATAGATTTAGAAATAATAATAATGCTTGATGCCTGTAGTAAAATTTTATTAATGATGAGAAAACAAAATCTTTATTTTTCCTTCCCCAAACATTTATTGTCATAATTGGAACCAAATAATTAAGCCAAACAAAAAAAAAAAAAATCAAAGCTGCCAAACATGACTTGATTTTCTTCACTCGTGTTACACCCCAAATTTAGTTTGTTTAAAATGTTTCATAATCGAAAATAACGATTTTTTAAATTTTTTTGTGTGTGAAAATGATTGCTATAAGAAAGGTATGTGATATCTTATATTAAATATATATGATAAATGAGAATACTTTTTTTTTTTTTTTACCGTGACCAACAAACTGATTAAGTTGACAAAAATTGGTGCCACTGTTTTTTTTTGTTTTTTTTTTTTTTTTTTTAAGGAATTATTTGTTTCTTTAGTTATTAAAAATTGAATTAATAAGATAAAAACAACTTACCTCAGTGAACGCACAACTTGAGCACACTCACCCTAACCTTCCGAGAACACTTTTTTTTTTTTTTTACTGTGACCAACAAACCTATTATTAAGTTGACAAAAATTAGTTCCACTGTTTTTTTTTGTTTGTTTTTTAAAGTAATTATTTGTTTCTTTTGTTATTAAAAATTGAATTAATCAGATAAAAACAACTTACCTCAGTGAACACAACTTGAGCACACACACTCTAACCTTCCATATGATATTTTCTAACTTGTAAAAGAACATTCAACCTCTCTCTCTCTCTCCTTTTTGATCAGCACTAGATATATCAATCACCCCATCACGCATGGTTACAGGCTGAGAAACTTGTGAGAACAACAAACTTACAAAATCAGAACTATTGTCTATTTATAATGTACACCTGTATTTACAATTGTTACAACTCTTTATCAGATAAATTTTATTCCACATCATACTACATAATTTCTTATTTTATTAATTGTATGTCACTCTCTTTCCATTTTTTTTGTGGACTTAGGACCTCCATATCATTCTTTACTTGCCATATCTTTGTATATCCACAAAATATTCATCTGCGATTTAATAATTGTTATATTTCTTCTTCCTCATTGAGATGTACTGTGTATTTTAGGTGACTTTTCTTATAACACATACTTTATCCCCAATTTGAATGGGTACTGATTTTTCCACTGGTGGCTGTCTTTATTCTTACATAAATATTAGTCTTTGAAGGACTGAATCTTCTGTCTGTTCTTGTCTGGACAATATTGTACCAAAATACTGTTTCCATTGGTGAAATATACCCTTTTTCTGCCCCAATGGTTATATCTTTCAGTAATACCATTACCATTTAGACTGTATTCAAATATAAAGAAACATTTGATGTTCCACATATCAACCAATGTGTTAGCCTGGGGCCATTGAATATACTAAGTACAGAGGGGTAAGACTCCTTTCCTCCCAACAAAGCCACCTTTTGACCATAGGTGGTAACCCATAATGCCCGAGAATGGGATCCTGATGTCTAAGCAGTCTGTGACCCAGCAATCAAAGTGCTCACATGACCTGCAACACTCCACTTTGACCCTTACTGAGCTACATGGTCAGTCAGAGAAGCCCAATCCAATCAATTAGCTGGTCATGTCAAGCCCTAACACCTATATGATTGTCTTGACCATATTCTTCTTGTGGCAAACAAGTACCCATCTCTATTTTATCTTAAAGCTGTTAGGTGGTAGCTGAGGGTCACAAATGATTAATATTAAATAGAATTATTATTTGATAGCAATACTTGAAATCATTTAACTGTGTGCAAACTAGAGCTCTAACAATTCAATTAAAAATAAAGTTACCTTCAAACTATTTGCTTATATATGTATAAACAGGATTTGCCATTAAATAACCCATAAGGTTTGATCAGTTATTATACCAAAACTAAACCACTTATCATTTATTTCTTTAAATAATTGTTTGGGGGAGTACTCTTACCTATTTATACCTCATCCACCTGGTCTATCTTCAAAAATATTTCAATCTTCTCTAGAAATTTCAGATGCAGACCCCATCTTAATTTGCTTCTCATCTCATTTCATAATCAGTCATCAAAAAATAACCTACTGATAGTGTGTTGTTGCATCAACAGTTAATCTCTTCCAATTATCTTTCTATCTGAATCTCTTTCTTTTCATGTTCACACGTGGAGCACAGGGTCACTTGACCAACACTTGTCATAGTACAGCCTTTCTAGTGACATCAGATATTTCTTTGTATCTTTGAATGATATATACTGTTTGTTTTCTCACTAATGAACACAAGAATTTTGAGAATTTTCTTAGTGAAAAGAAAATGTTATTGATATAAACAATCAGGCCATGCAAAAAAATAAACAAACCCTAATCATCTTTCTCCTCAAAATGACATCTCTACAAGAACTGATAAAAGTTTCTAACACCTCAACTTGCACCAAATCAGCACAAAAACTGACATATACTCTAGGAATCAAAATCAATGAAATACTGTAAATAAACAAAGTAGTCTAGACCTTGATGTAGCCTACCATGTTTACTTAGATATTCTAAATATACCCCCACCACTGACACACAAGATAATGAAGTTTTTAGGTAACTTTTCTTACTATTCATAATACTTGTATATATAATTTGCACAGGTGTTATAAATGTAACATGTTGACCCTCGACCGAACCATCAATCAAGATATGCACCTGTGTAAATAAGCAGAAGAACGGCGAGGCAGGTGCATCCGGTCAAGGATGTCAGAATATCACCTTGACCTGTGGACGTGCAGATGCGTACGCCCACAGGAAGCAGGTGGGCGTCAAACAATTATATAACCAGTTGCTACAGACGGCTTGAGTCAATCAGTTGGAGTCAGTTGCAGTTGGAGTCAGTTGGGGACAAGATGCATTGTGAGAATCAGCTTGCAGACTGAGGGCTTGCAGACCCAGCCTGAGGGCTTGAGCAACCCAGCCAGAATGAGAAAGAAGTGCTGCTATGGTCAGAGGAACTTTGGGTCAATATGTAGCAGTCTGTCCCCGTCTCCAACTCACCTCTCACACATAACCAACATCAACCCTTTCGCAGCCCTTTCAAAAATAAAGTATGAGAGGTATATTTTTATAAAGAAGTGTGTTCATTTGTTAATTGAAGTTGTCATTATGTTTCTGCTTACATCTGCATGTATATGAGTATACAACATAAATAGTAATCAGTGTTAAGTAAAAACTTTATCTTTACTAATAAATAGCCTTTGTGTTGGTTTAGACTTCACAGGGACACTTTGGATTGATGTTATAGCAAGGTTAGGCCTAGAAACAAGATAAGCTTTTATTTTAAAAAATATCTTGTATAATGAAAACACTGTCTTTTGAGATAAAAAATTGATCTTGAAAAATCATTCATTGCATGAGTATATAAGGTAATAAAAATGCTAATTAATTTGATCCTTTTTTTAAAAAAGTATTTTTGTATGGAAACTATATAAAAAGCTAAATAAATGAACCAGAAATAAAGTTTAAGCTTCTGATTAAACTAAGTGTATTTTCCATTAACTAATAATTTGTATTAAAGTTTAACCAATTATTTTACAAGGATCATTAATCCAAAGTTGATTGAATTTCTCTCATTTATTCTTCATTAACTCACATTTTTTATGTGAGTTTTGAAAACTGTTTCCATAGAAATAAAGAATGAATTATTTCCTATAGCATTATCCATAAAATGTTGTGTCTTCAATATTTGATGTTCTCTGATAATATTGAAAATTATCAAATCCTTAATTAAATCTACATTCACACTTATATTATTTGTCCATCTTTGGTTTGTGACTGAATAAATATTAATTTTTTACTTTGTTTTGACAAGTTGGAAATTTTATCATAAATTTCTTTGTTGTTCAAAGTCTATTCTTTTAATGTCAGTTATATCTCCTAAAAATGTTTATCATTGAAAATAGTTCTCATTGGTTTCAATCTGAAATTTTTTACTCAATATAAATTTTTTATTATTTTTAGTATTAATAGTTCTTATTATAATCTGCAGATAAGTTTGTTCAAAACATTGTAATCGAAGACAAATAAGGTAATTGGTTTACTCAAACATAACTTAACTGTGGTCTAGTTAAAGTGGAGATTCTTTTAATATCTGTAGTAGTTGGTTTCATCACAACTGGGTTCAAAAAGGTTTTAGTTCATTAAAATGCTAAAGATTTTCAATCTGCATTTACATTTCTTCACTGTGTATCTGAAAATAGTTTTATTGTTATTAAATGGGACCCTATGTCTACTTGAAGACAAGGCAACTGAGAATTTTGAGATAATGCTTTTACTTATTGACTAATTTGACTCCAATGAGGATGTGAGTGGCATAATGGTTATTGTCATAAGAAATGGACATGACAAGCCAAGTTCAAGTCCTGGAAAAGGTTGTTTGCATTTCATTTCATGTTAATGTGACATAGATCTGTATCTCTCTCTCTCTCTCTCTCTTAAATAAATAGAAGTTTTCATTGGACTCTCTTGCTTTATAAAGGTCTATGAGAAAGAAAGGTATGGGATTAGCAATTTCACCCATAAAAACCTATTTACTATAGAAATCTCAGCACCATCACAAACATGATGTGGCTTCAATCCTCTACTCCACAAAGGACCAAATTAATCAAGGTAGATAATTTGCAAGTTGCAAAACTTTTCAACTGGTGTTTCTTGTGTTATTGTTTTTGTTTTTTTTTCTGAAAAGTTTTCTTGAGATAATGTCACTGTTAATGGCCAGAAACATTTAATGGACCCAAGAAATCCATGGATATTAATGACTATATAACGGAAACTCTCTCTCAAAGAATTTGAGAAAATAATGTTAGGAATTTTATTAAAAATAAGAGTGCAAATTAAAAGGATAAAAAAAAAAATAACAGCCAAACATCTTTTAATCCCAAATAAAATCTAGAAGATTGTATCCTGTAACAAGACTCAGTCTGATTATAAAATTAGATGGGGAATCGGTTTAACACAAATAAAACACCTAAAAAAAAACCTGAGAAAAAATTATGTTGTCAGGTTTCCAAATTTTGAATATTGGTAAAATAAAAACATTCTTTTTGAATTGATAAATTGACCACTTTCATGGAGAAATATTAACTGCTGTAGAGCTAAGAAAAGGAGAACGAGTGGTCTCCCTTCCTTTCATTAACAAATAGTATATTTAATCTGGTTTCTTCTACTCCAACCCGTATTTTTTTTTTAAGCAAGTACAATTATGAATTATTATAAGTTTCTGTCTTCCCACACTCCCAAATTGATTGAATTAGAGAGGCAGATGTTTGTGTTATGATTCAAAGAGTGTGAAGGATTTGTTTTAATTCTATTGAAACAGATTACAGTATTTGAGAAGTCAAATTTAAATTGGGAGAAATTGATCAATGTCTACTGAGCAGTCATGGAGGATTTTAATTACTCTGGTGAGAAGATTTAAGGGAAGAAAATGGATTTTTTCATAGCAAGCTTCTCTTAATTCTTATTTGAAAATAGTTTTGTACAAGTCTATGCATGCATCATCTCTAGAAACAGTTCTCTTTCCAAACATCCAAAACTCCTTCTCTTTATACTTTCTTAAATTACTACTTAGTGCTGTGATAGATTAATTTTATGGATTTGTATCTTAAGGCATTAAGTGTTTCACTTTTATCAGAAAGTATTTTGTTTTGTTTTTGTGTTGTTTTTGTTATATATTTCTCATAAATTTACGTCATTTTTCACTTTCCACAACAAATGTGTTGAATTTAGACATTGCATGGATTATTTACCTCTTAATAAGTTGTTAATTTATCTATTTTCTCTGACACCTTTTGTACTTATTTGAAATATTGTTGATATTTACACCTTTTGTTTTTCTTTCTTTCAAAGTTTGCTACTGTCTATAAAGCAAGAGATTTGCAAGATGATAAAATTGTTGCTGTTAAAAAGGTAAGTGTTTTTTTTTTTTGTTTTTTTTTTCTACATACAAATTCAGAAAAAGGTTTGAATTTGTACACTAAAATCATTTTGAGAAGAATAATTTGACCTGAAAATCTAAGAGTTTAAAATCAAAATTGTTTGAATACTGAAAATATTTTATACCTCTTTTGTTTTGTAAAGTTGCTCTTTTTTTTCTAGTTCTAAAACTATTTAAAAATTAGGCTTTCTTTTTTTCTTAGTATCATTAATAGAAAAAAAATGCCTCGATCAATATTGCTTGAAAATTTGGTAAGATGAAACCTTGACAACTTATGTCAAAATGATTTTTACTGTTTGATAAAAATATATATCTATATGAACTAGTAAAATGGTTGCATGGGGAAAAGGCATAAGTTTTAACCCAAGATTTTAGAATTTTAGACTCTTACTTTCTCTTTTTGGTGCTTTCATCTTGCAAAAAAAAAAATATCTTATCTGATGAAGAATCATTTGTCAACTGCTATTTGTCCTTAGGATGGTGAGTTTATATTTGGCATTTAAAATATCTTGAAGAAGCAAAATTTTTGTTCAAAAGATCTAGTTTCAGTATCTTAAAGTTTGTATAAATTCATTGAGGGGTTTAATAACTGTTCTGTTTAAAGTACATCAAATACCCCACACCGACACACACCTTTTTTTTTTTTGTCATTCTTGTGTTTTTTACCAAATGAAAGAAGATTTTGTAATTCCTTTTCTTGGTGTTTTGTTATTTATCCAATTTCCTTTTTTCTGTGATAGGATTTCATCTTTTTGTGACTTTCTTTTTCTATCTTGACTGTTTCCACCATTGCCTATTTTATCTAACAAGCATTCCTAAGTCTTTAATTTAATTTTGTCGTTAATGGCTTAGCAACGTTTATGGATGATTTGATGCTAAAGAAATCCTTGTAGAAGAACAGTAGTGGTGCTATTTAACCCATGGCTAAGACAGTCTTTCTACATATCTTTTACCTTCTCAAAGTAATAAGGATAATTACAATGTTATTGCATTTTTTCTTTTCTTTCTTTTTTTTTTTTTTTTTCTTTTTTTTAAATTTACCCTTAGAACCCTGAGCCTCTCATTTTTGTAAACCTCTTCTCCCTTTGCTCCTAGCTGTAAAATGTAATCTAACAGTTTGGTAAGCTGTATTTTTTTTACTTGACAATAGGGATCACTTGGCCAGAATTAAGGCCCCTTGGGTGTATGTACTTAGTAGCAGCACAAATACAGACTGCTTGGATTAAGGGATATTGTGTTTGGTGGAAATAGCAATGCACACTCAAATTATAAATTCTTTAAAAATTTGATTCTGTTAGATTTTTTTTTTTTTTTTTTTTTTTTTTACTAGAGTTCATTGAAAAAGAAAAATGCTTTTTGAATTTTTAAAATCCATTATACAAATGCCAAGTAACTAAAATTTTTCACCTGGACCAAATTAGACATATCAACTTGTAAAAACAATCAGAATTTTGGACTCCTTCTCCTCCCCGCTTTTCTTATGTTCCTGTAACATTCATACTGAAAGATGCTAAAAAACATCATTAAGCAACATCCAAGACAGAAATTGATATCTTATTTTCATGAATTTTGCAATTAATTTCAACAGTTTGTCAAAGTCTTTTACTCATGTAGATGTGTTAAATGATATATCATTATGAAGATTTACTGAAGCTCTACTTGGTCATAAAATTTCACCAAAATATTCTAAGGAGTTTTGCAGGAATTTTATTTTGAAATAAGTTCACTGCTGTCAGCCTCAAAAATTTATCACAGAAATTAATGAATTTTTAAAAAAAATCTTTTTATTTATTTAAAAATTTTTTTACAAAATGCAAACCAATAAATTTATACCATGACTGCTGTGCAAACAGCTGAGTTGCTTCAACAAAGCCTTCATCAGATGATCACTCTGGGTTCAGGCATAGTTTCTGGGGTGAAGCATCATTACCACTAACTCAGAGCACCCCAGTAATACCTCACGATATTGCGGGGCTTTTTGGGGGGTTTGTTATCACTCTGCTGGAATACCATATCTATGCTGATGCAGTTAGGGCCTTATTCTGGATTGTGTGTGTGTGTGATTTTCTCTTGTCTGCTGGTGAAAGTCCAAGGTTATTCAGACATGTGGAGATTGAATTGGTAATGAAACCTTATCATCTGACCTCAATTGGAAATATATTTGATATCCAACCATTTCTGATACATTGTTCTCACAGATCTTCATATTTTTTCTATTTGCACTGATGCTCCCAATTGATATTTTCCTGAAAAGGACCATTAATTCAACAATGAAAACTATGCTTAAATCAACAGACCAAATGATGATATTTGGACACAGGGGAGTTAGTGTTATTTCAGTTAGAAATGAGAGTTAATGTTCTAAATCGGTTATATGCCAGTCTGTGCATCCATAAAGCAAAGATCATCTTTGCCATAACCAAAATGTACATAAAACCATGATTAACCAACATTCAGGTATTGGAAAGTGATATATTCATTTTCAAAACTTTCGTAGTCAACTTTAACAAGTAATAGTTGCATTTTTCAACTATCTAATTCTATATATATCAAATTGATGAACTATGCATGTTCTATTTTGTCAGAAAATTTGATGGAAATATTTTTAGGGGTTTTGCCAAAATCTTATTTTGAGATAAGGCTATCAGTATCAGCTGCATCAAAACACTGATTCTTCACTAAATATGTAGTAATTAGGGGTCACTTCACAGTCAGAAAGCTTAAGTATATCACTGTCCAGCACAAATGTCTCTAGCTTAGAAAAAGTAGCTTCCTGAAATATCTCTTCCAATCACCTTGATATAATGTATCTTGCCAACTGCAATGCTTGAGTTCACTACAAACGCCAGCCCTGTCTCTGTTGCCCAGGCTCTTTTTATAGGCTTAGAGCTTTGCACACGTTCTTGTCAGTCTCATGAGATTCCGAGATTGTGAGTTGTTAAAACACAACATTGGAGCGACCATTTTTGCCTTTGCATGCCAGGCACACGAGCACATTTTTCTGGGGGTAAGTCCATTTCTCTTTTACAAAACATACTAAATTGAGCAGTACAGCAGTTTTTATACCATTCTTGATAACTATAGGAAGTTAGTTTATAAATTATTACATCAAATTAAAAATTTATTTTGGTGTTATTTAATTATGTATTACTGTAAGACAATATTTAGTTGTGAACTTAGAAGGATTTTACTACCAGAATAGGGGCCTCAAAACTTGAATTCTAACCTTTTTTTGACTGTAAATATGCACTGGTAGTGGAAGATAACTCTAAATGACTATTACTAAGCTATCTGAGATAATTTACACTTAAAAATGATTATTTTTCTCAAAGTATCAGTAAAAACATTTGCAGTTCACTAATTCATTCCGTTTCATGTAGAAAACAAATAATTATAGAAATAAAAGATTGTCATGCAAAAGCTAAAAAAACACAGGATAATTTGGAACTGACAGAACAAAAGTAAAAAAAAATGTCAATTTAAAAGTGTCTTGAAATATGTTTAATGGAGTGTGTAGATGAATTGAAAGAATTTCAGTTATCTGTATCTTGATTCTCTGTCCATCCCAGCTGTCATTTTAATCTGAATTATCCTACAGACTTGGAGAAACACACTATATTGTTAGGGGAGCAAATTCTTCATTGAATAATAGATTATTTTCCCTTCAAACTTTGTTCATTTAACATATTCAATTGAAAGGAATACAAAATGGAATAGACAGAAATGAAACTGAATTAGTTTCTAATCCATTAAAAACAATTTAGAAAAATAAACTAAATCCAAAAAATAAGTGTCAGCATTTTTTTTTTTTTTTTTTTTTTTTTTTTTGAAATGCAGAAAGTTTCTCTTGAAAAATGTAGATGGTGGCTGATAATAATTTCTCTGTTCAGATTAATATTTTGTTTGTTTTTTAACATCTTTTTTTCTCACTAATCTTAAAAGCCGAGGAAGTTTTTATGGTCTTTTGTTTTTTTAATGTACATCTGCATGCAACTCCCTTTACAATGTACCTCCAAAACACTTTTCAATGTTTCTCATGCACCATCACCAAAACTCATATATATCAAATATTTGAAATAATTACATCCCGTCAAATTGGATATATCTTCTTCTAACATTAAAATCCCTGAAGCATTTTATCCATTTTTTTACTATTGAACTGGAAAATTGCTAAGTTATAGTAAAGAAGCAATTTGTAGTTTTAAAGGATTTCACCAATAACCTCAAGTATTCCAGGTTTTCTAAATCTTAGAATTATTCAATAGATGAGAAATTGATAGATATTTATTGCAAATAGATTTACAATTGAGCATAATGCCCTAATATAGAATGACAACTTGATAAACTCAAGAAAATTCAATTTATAAAAAATATAAAATATATAGATATTCTATTTATTTAGAGTATTTTCTAAATATAGAAGCCATATTTAAATATGAAATGATCTTTCAAATCTCTGCAAGTCTGTATTAAATTTAAACCGAGGATAGGATTCACTTGAAATCCTTTAGCTTTTTAGAGGAAATGCACAGGACAATACTTGGTAGGAATAACTATTAGATGATCCATATAAAGGTTTTCAAGATATTGTTCAATGGCAGATTGTCTCTTGTTGAAATTGAAATAAAAATTGGATTTAATGGTTAGATAACAGTTCATTAGTTGACAATTGATAGTTATAAAACAAACAATTTTACCAAGCCAAACAAGTCTAGACCGCTTCAATTCTATCTTCTCCTCTGAGACCTGTTGAAGGAGTGGAACCTTCACAAGTTAATGAAAACAGATTAGCAAATACAAAAGAAAAAAAAAAGCAACTAAAATCCAGGTTCATGATTATTTCCTAAAAATGAATAAAAAGGCCTCTTCAGCAGTTGAAATAATTATTTTGATGATACTTTTTTCCTCATTTTTGTATCATTATACCAAGTGTTCAAAAAATCCTGCAGCAATTTTAAACTGTATCAACAAAATTGGTAGCTATGTTAAAAAGTGTGATAATCAAAAAGTACGTTAAGAATAAAACTTCAAGAGTTTACCTTTTATTTAAAAAAAAACAACATTTTTTATTTAATTTTATCATTTGTGCCATATTTCAAAACTGTTGCAAGACATTGTGAACACACTGTATATTAGAAGTCTATTTCTCTCTAAGTCATAGTTTCTCAGTGGTTTATATACACCCTTGATATGAATAAGATTTTGGCAGGTTGAATAAAAGTGTAGTTGTCCACAGGAAGTGAGGTGTATATATAAATCTCTTCATAACAGGAGAGCAAAAATCACTGGTCATCTAAATTAGTGGTCAGATATTTTATGTCTTGCAGAATGCCCACTTGGGTATAATGGCCACAAGTGATGTGTCATTTAAATGAACAAACATTGAGGCTCTGACATCATTAAACTCTTTTGGTATCATAAACCTCCAGCCTAATATTTGTGTGAGCTCCTCAGTGCCCACTAACCCTATCTTTCCTATAAAAAAATAATTCAAGAATTAAAGGTGCATTTATAGTTTACTGGTTTTTAAGTAAATTGTATGGTAAATTATCATTATGCCTCCCTGGGCATCTCCTCTTTTTACTATCTTCTCACATCAACCTTTTTTAAAAAAAAAATCTTTCGACAGAATATATACACTATAAATACAACATCTCTATGCAGATAAGTAATTCATTCAATAGTTCCAAAAATTGCCATCTTAAATTTCTTTTTCTTACCATTTCTGAAATCATCTAATCTTAAAATTTTTTTTTTTTACAGTATAGCTGTTTTTATCTTATAAGGCAATTTCTTTCAAAACTACATTATTTGATTAGAAAAAAACACCAAATTGGTTAATAGACTTAGTTTTTTTACATCTTGACTGTAATTTTCCAGTTTGAGGAGAAATTAGTTATGTTTTGTAATTTAATATTCAATTAATTTATTTAGAGTTGAATGTAAATTAAATTTGATTATAAGAGGTACATCAAATAAAAAGTTTGAGAAGCCCTGCTCTAAACAATTATAGTTCATTAGAAGAATCATGGATAGTTACCTTTGGGCTCCACAATATTTGAAAGACAATCAATTATTAGCCATATATTATTGCATTGAAGTTTTTAATGGTTTCACCTCTTGATAAAATATGAGTTTTTGGGGGAGTTTTTTTTTTTTTTTTTTTTTTTTTTTTTTTGTACAAAATTCAGTAATTGTTGTAAGCTCCACTGCTATATATATATATATATATATATATATATATATATATATATATATATATATATATATATATATATATATATAAGACAAAAAATGTCAAAGTTGATCTTCTTATCTCTATCTGGTTTGCAAAAACCACTATTGCTATTTAAAATAAGAAACATTATGATATTAAAAAATGAAATTTTATTAGCTTTTAAGCAACTATTCTTGTATCTTATGTCAATAAATTCACTGAACAGCACTTGTGAATGTTCTGCCTTGATTTATATCACAGATAAAAATTGGTACCCGAGTTGAAGCTGCTGATGGAATTAACCGCACTGCCTTGCGAGAAATCAAATTATTACAAGAAATTAGCCATCCTAATATCATTGGGGTAAGTGTAGATCATGATATTTGTTATCAGCATTATTGATGTAACTTTCTTTTTCCCCATCCTAACTCATTAAACCTTTCAAAGTGTGAGAAAAATATTGATTTTTTTAATTTTTTTTTTTTTTTTTTTTTTTTTTTTTTTTTTTTTTTTTTTACAGCTTTTGAATGTGTTTGGCCACAAATCAAATGTGAGTCTTGTATTTGACTTTATGGAAACAGATCTTGAGGTGAGTCAAGCATTCCTTTTACCAAATTGATTTCTTTTACCTCTCTCTCTCTCGATTCAATAAAAATAATCATGAATTCTCTTGACTCTCTAACTTGTCATCTGTCTCTATTGGTCTTGGTAAAATGACACTTGGTGTCTGCAAAAAGCTGATGATTGAATTTTTGCGGGTTGATCATTACTTGTTTGCTCATGTGTGGGAATCCATTGAAAACTATAGCTTATGAATTTGCCCTTACTTCTACAGCCGTGCCCAGCATGTCTTCATTTTATGTGGTTTGCAAGATTGTAGCTGTACAACTGCTGTTTTGTGGGGTGCTGCTTCTAGGATTTGTTTAAAATGGCCTGCCGCATCCTTGTGTAGTTTCTCTCTGACTTTTTCTCTAGCATTTAGTTAAAATCCAAGTGGTGCAACCTTAAAGTAGTACTGACACAGCTATTGTTGGGAAGAATTCCTGGAGCAAAGCTGATTTGAATTCAGAGTTTTCTTTCTTGACTCTTTACTGTGCCAAGGCTTAAGAACCCTGTCTGCTCTACTATTTACCCGTAGCGTGGGGGTGTAGATTTATGTCTTTCCCAAGGCACTAAGTGAACTCCAAACAGCTTCATTCAGGATTTGAACTTGAGTTGCCAATTCCATTTCCCACAGCAATATCTGTTAGACTGAGCACACCTCCTAATGTCATTGATTAGTATAGAAAAGGACATTGGCCTTGCCGGAAGCATTAAAAACTTTTAATTAATATATATATATATATATATATATATATATATATATATATATATATATATATAGGTTTCTTTTTTGGGTTTTTTTTTTGGTTTTTGATTTTTATGAAAAGTTCTTATTAAAATATTTGTGTTTATTTTTTTTATTTTAGATAAAAGATATTTAGGATGAATTATAATTCCTCAGCAGTATATCAATATCTTCACTAAAATGAAGATGAACGTTCAATGTAATCTCTGCTTTTAATTGATCTGGCATATATATATATATATATATATATATATATATATATAATTCTTTTAAATACCCTGTCCGGTGGCAAAAGCTGCTTGGTAGCGCCAGGAGTGGCAGTACCGCCTTGAGCTACCGAAACTGTGTTATCACCCCTGGTTGGCGGCTGATGAGGGCAGGGTATCGCACGTGCTTTCATACATTGTATGATGAAAAAAAAAAAATTTGGTTAGTTATTGTAAAGTTGTTGGTCATCATTTCTATTGATTATCAATATCTTTGAGAATCACATCATAGAAAAACTTCTTTTAATAGAAATTCTGTATGTTAATATTAATCCAGGTTAAAAGTGCAGTGAGGTGAAGCTGAAGCCAAACCATTTTAGAGTTTATTTTTTTCGATGCAGACATAATTAGAGAACAAGAAAAGTTTTGGTAAATAGGCCAGGCTGATACAGTTACAGTTGTAATATATTAACGTGACCTGCAGGTGTGAATACGGCAGATGTTGTTGACAGATAGATTGATAAGACCGGTGTGATGACCGAAATGCCATCATGTCCACAGGTGCTGTGTATTAGAGGATGTTGACAGGATCATATCCGCTCAAGGATAATATCAACAAGGTGATTGCCGAAATGTCACCATGCCCAGAGTTGTTATGTTGAAAACGGGTGCATCCGGTTGAAGATATCGGAAAATCACCAAACAGTGGGCGTCGTTAAATTCTGTGGGCGTACGCATCTGTGGCAGATGCGTACGCCCACAGAACCGGGCTTGGGCAAATAGCCAATGGGAAGCAGACAACATAACCAATGAAAAGCAAAGAAGTGAGATGTTGGCATAACCATGGTTAACGAAAAAGAGGAATTGCTGCAGGTCACGTGAGAGTTGTAGACTATGTAAGTTCCCGAATTTTGGCTAGTCAGTTGTTCACTGGCTCGTCCGTCTCCTGACAGCCCCTCCGTGTGCGAGAACTCTCTGCGATTGCTCTCTGCGATTGCTCTCTGCTCCACACAAATATCATCACAGAAAATAAAAATATAATCTTATATTTTTATATAACTACATGTTCCTCGTTGTTAATCACGACCCAGTGTACTATACAACACAGTGTGGAAGAATTCCAGTTTTTTTTTTATCAGACAGATCAGATTTCTATATAGTTGTTCACCTGAAAAAATAAGTAAAATAAAAACCTAATAAAAGTAAATGATGATCTTTATAATCATTAACAAATTATCTAAAAAATGTCTGTACTGATTTTCTTTTTGTAGACATAGCATTTACCGAATTTGGCAGCATATAAGATGCACTGTGGCGGGGGGGATATAAGATGCTCTCCAATTTCATCAGGGCAGATCAAGAAAAAAAACAGCTCTAATATTAAATGTGATGAAATTAATATAATGAATATTATTAATGATAACATTTTTAATCTGCATAATAGCTTTTTAAATAATGACAATAGGTATATGAAAGTTACTCTAAAGTTGAAGCTAATAGGAGTTGCCAAGTAGTTAATTTCGGCCGAGTATTGCAAATTTTAAACCAACATATGGTATATAAGACACGGGGAAATTTTATGATATTTTTGATAAAAAAAAGTGTGCCTTATATGCTGTCAAAAATGATAATTAAATTTTCTTAAATTGTTGATGAATTCCCCCTAAACTTTAAAAATGTGATATGTAGTTAAAACATGTAAAATTTACTTTATATAAATCTTAAATTACTTCTTATTCGATATTTCACTCAATGGTGATGTAAAAGACTTTGATTTATAATCTCTGGTGTCGTTTGAGGATCATTTTAATTAAGAACTACACAGTTTTACATAAATATTTTTCTCTAAATGATAACAGTTGAAAAATTCCTCTTTTTCCTTGATTTTTATATGTTGTAATTATGACTGCAGATTATCATAAAAGATAATAACATTGTGCTGACACCAGCCCACATCAAGTCCTACATCTTACAGACATTGCAAGGACTCCACTATTTGCATGCACACTGGATACTTCACAGGGTAAGTCTCACTTTTTTTTTTTTTTTTTAATTTTTTTTTTATACAGTATTTCATTCAAGTTGGATATGTGAACTTTCTACAAATAGTACTCACATTCAATCCATCAATCTTCTTCATAAGAATATATTAGTTGTTGGCTGACCATAGTCGAGGGTGACCCAAAGGCTCCCTTTTCAATAGCTACTACACAGAGGTGTAAAGGAGGGTGCTACTCCTTTTCCTGGAATGTTCAACTTACCCTTGATCCATACCTTATAATGCTGAGTGTTATGCAAGGAGGCATCAAGTACCATTTTTTTAGTCTTTGATATGACTTGACCTGGTATTGATCTCCAATCACCGGGGCCATTGGTGAACATTCTAGCCATAATCCAATGGGCCAGTCAGATGTATACACACTTTGATGAGTGTGTGTGTAAAATGATCCAATTATATAACTTACTAATTGATTGGTTCTATTTTATGGCCTATCAACTCTTGTAGGGTATTTAAAGTCAAATCTTGTTTATGCATATATATATATATATATATATATATATATATATATATATATATATATATATATATATGCAAAAATAAAAATCTCTTCGTGGACCTACCTATTTTAAAATATTTTTATTCTCTCTTTGGACCTACAACAAACAAATAGTTTATCAGTGAGACCTTTTAAATGAGCCAGGGCTCATTTGTTGGCACGCTGTTGAATGGTTTCAAGTTTAGTAAATGATTAAACAGTTCTATTTGACCCATACATGGAACCCTAACAGGTACTACCACTCCAGGTCAGAGTGAGCCTGGGAGTTCTAAAGCTCCATTACACAAGACTCACCATCAAATGGTTTAGTGACATATCCAAGACACTCTGCAGAGATGCAGTTTGCATATTCTAAAGTGCCAGCTAAATAAGCTGAGCAACATTAATTATTCACACCACACTGTAAAGCTTGGCAAGTTTATGTGATGTTCAACCATAAGATGTGGGTTTTGAGGTGCCTAGCAGTCATAATTGTTGATTTAACCGAGTCATTTAACTTCATAGCACAAACCTACAACATTGAGCTGAAAACAGCAAATGAAACAGAATGCATCTAAATACCATTTGAAATGATTTGTGAAGTTTGTAACTCCATCTGTTTGAATTATCAGCAGTGCCTTAAACAGAATGGTTATCAGTTTGTGAACACCTGCAATAATTCAGTAATGTTTGTAATTCTGACTGTTCTAGTTATCAGCAGTGCCTGGATAGAGAACAATTATCAGTTCAAACACCTGTGTTACCTCAAAATATTCTATACTTGTTTTCTTTAACTTGGATTATAAAACTTAAATATATCTGAATAAATATTGTATTTATCATAAATCAAAGTGTATATACATTTTTCTGGAACCCCCCACACACACACACTATATATATATCCAGCCCCTCTGTATAAGCAGGATGTGACACAAGGTCAATTTTCAAGCAGAGTTTAACTAGTTTGAATGCCCATTTTCCCTTCTAGACTGGTTGCTATACTAAAGTTAAAGAACCCAGTCTGCCTTCTTATTTATTCAAAGCTGGAGGAAGTTGGAGTCAGACCTTTCTCAAAGGTATTAGTGTTATATGAAATACAAACAGCTTTGTCTAGGATTTGAACTCGGGTCACCATGTCCATTTCCTATGATGAAAACCATTAAACCACCAGTACCTCCATTTTTATTTATATATATATGTCTCACTTGGGGTGTCAGGAGTCATTCACAGTGAAACATATATTAGAAAGCTGCAGTGATTTCAGTTTGAACTGATCAAATTCATTATTAGACATATAACATAAAAGGTCTTTGCTAAAACCTATCAAAATAATCTAACACCTAAGGAAAATTAAACACTTTTTTTTTTTTTTTTTTTTTTAACTAAACAAATCTTCTATAAACAACAGCTTACAAACCAAGAGATAACGTACCACCACAAATATTGGTTTCTGCATTTAATGACCTACAAGGCTCGATATGCAGCTAAAAATAACCTAACCTCATCCTTTTACAAGGTATTGAAAGATATCAAAACAATTTCATTATATATATATATATATATATATATATATATATATATATATAAGCTATTTTCTTCTTCTTCTACCCAATAGTAAGAATAGTGTGATTAGAGATTTTTTCCTCATTCATTATCTTTTCATTCTCCTTTTTCAGGATTTACTCTCTTTTCATTTACAATCAGTTTCAATGTTGTTGTTTGTTTTTTTGGGGGGGGGGGTCTAAAGTGTTAAAATTATAAAATATTTTTGCTCATCCTTGACAAGAGCATTCATTCTAGCATAAAAATTGTATTTATTTTACATGTTATAAAACTTTTTTTTTTCTCCCCAGGATCTGAAACCTAATAACTTGTTAATTAATGACAAAGGTGTCCTCAAGTTGGGTGATTTTGGTTTAGCCAAATTTTATGGCTCCCCTAACAGAATTTATACTCATCAGGTTGTTACTCGGTAAGTAAAAACAAATTCATTAAAATCCAGTGATGATTGTTAGCAAATTCTGTAAATAAAGAGAATCATTTCAGTCTTTGATTAACTTCATCGGAGACAATTGTATCAATAACTGTTCAAGTTTGTCTTTTGGCTCAGGTGTTATTTTCCCTTTTCTGTTTTGTTTCAGTTAAAGACTAATTTATAAATATCTTGGATTTTGAACAATTAAAAGTTGTTAGGACTTCAGTGTCATTGAATATTTTCTCTGAAAAATAAAATGAATGAAACTTGTACCTCTGTAAAGATTATTTTATCTTTATAAGAATATTAAGTTTAAATACATAAAAATGAAAAGGTACTTTTATTTATTTACCTGAAGCAGAGGGGAATGTAACTGCTTTAAGTATCTTTCATGAAAACTGCCATTTAGTGTATGTACACAGGTTCAAATCTTGATTTTACTACCACATAGGAATATGCATGAGTTATCATGTATATAAGGACTCATCCAAAGATAAACAGCATTGAGTTTGTGAATGATTGTTGACAGAACGAAAAACAAGTTACATTTATTGGGGACATCAAGAGTGAAAATTGATCAATGAGAAAAGGAAAACAAGTTCCATTTTGGAAGTGCAGTTTTGACAAGTCATTTTGTGGCAAGAGAAGAAACAAGTATCTTTTTATTTCTCATTACATTTTTAATGTTTGAATAGCTTATGTTATGAATGTATCTAAATTCTAGGATTTTGAAAGTGTTTTTTCTGAATTGCATATATTGACAGGTATTAACAAATCTGGTTTATCTGAAGTTTTTTCCCTCTCTCTCACTTTAGGTTGCTGAACTAAGTTGTTAAATTTGAGATTTTACTTTGAAAAATTGTGAATGACTTTCAGTCATCAGAACTTAAAATTGTAACTTATTTTCACAAGCATTTACTCTAACTCTACTTTTCTACTTTTTAGAAAAATCATTCAACTTGAAATTCAATCCTAATGTTATTGCCCTTTTTGTTATGATTACTTTTATCTTCCTGAGCTATGGGCTGAATAGTACTGTACCTGGTGGTAAGGCTTTAGTTCTGGAATTCTGAGGAGTATGAAGTCCCCCTCATTGACACCATTATTCTCAGCTTTCCCCTGACCTGAAGTGGTAAAACATATTAGAGTTCTATGGGTAAAGTTGACTATGTTTTTAAAGTTATTATTTGATAGGAATACTTAAAACCATATAACTGTACAAGCAACTATTATCATTAAACAGTGTATTTGAAGCTGTGATTGTTTACAAATTATCACTAGTTAATTGAAAACATATAATTGCTTGTAATAAAAAAAAGCTGACTTCAGCATTAAATAACCTAACAAGAGTTGACATGCTGTAATACCAACAAGCATCTAACTAATACTTAGCATGTCTCTTAATCTGAAAATGTTTCACCTATCAACTTGTTCAGTGCTCTTTTCTCGTCATCTTTTTCCATACCCAGAGTGTTTTCTTTCTTTGTCCATCTGTTTATCTTTTGTCTTGCACAAGCTTGGATCCACTGTTGATTTGCTAAGCTTGTTGCAGCTTCACAAACACCCTTTTTGCCTGCCTGTTTTCCTTTCCCTTGATGAGGAATTGGCTTTTTGAAGTTTTGTTTGATACATGAAAAATCAACAGAAAGGATTGGATGTTTTCTTCTCAAACATATATAAAAATCAAAAACCTCACTTATATATAGTATGCCTAACAAATTTCATTCATTAACTCCCCAACTGTTTTTTTTTTCTCTTCTATTTATTATCTCTTTCAAAATGGAACCAAGCTTCATTTTGATCAAAAAGATTTCAGTAAACAAATTATTTTGTGTAAGACTAATTGAAAAACACTGAAAGCTATTTTCAATTAGCAGCTGGGTTTTCTTTATCAACCTTCTATCAAATTCAGTTTGATCTTACCAATTATTGTCCAAGTCTCTAAATGTAAAATGTTCTTAGCTATATAAATTACCCCTTCCATCATTTCCACCCCACTTATTGCCGTTGTAATAGTAAATAAAAGGAAAGTTGGTGACCATAGTTGAGGACAACCCAAAGGCTCGCTTTTCAATAGCTACCACACTGAAGTGTTACTTGTTTCCCTGAATTGCTCCACTTTACCCTTGATCCGTACCTTATAATGCTGAGTGTTAAGCAAGGAGGTATCAAGTACCATTATTTCGAGTCTTTGGTATGAGTCAACCTGGGACTGAACCCTGGTCTCTTGATCCATTGGCAAACAATCTACCCACTTGGCCAATTGCTCAGTTAGGCCCTATTTTATATGTGATTATATTGTTGCATGGTCACTGGTCCCAAATGAATGTCTCTTGGATAGTCAGCAGTAGACTGCTATGTTGATGAGAGCTATTTGTCAAATAAAGAGTAAAACATAACTTTTAGTGTTAGAACCTTACATTGTTTCATTCTCTCAGTTCAGTTTTTGAGGCCATGGATCAGGAAGAAATGAACTAGGGACACCACATCTTATTCGTTCTTTCAAGAATGGTCTCTAATTGTATCTTTGCTTCCATTCATAGTGAATGTTTTTTCTCTTCGCACCCCCCAGCTAGGAAAGAGTTCCTGTTGCGTAGTGGTTAACATTCTTGATTGTGACATTACAGTGAGTTTGAACTTCTAATGTTACCATGTTCACTTTTGGACTAATACCTAAATGTATGAACCCTCTTATTCCCCACCCCCAGCTATGGGTTAAATAGTACCACTACTGTTCTTTTAGAAGAAATGCTTTTGCTTTCAATTATCTATGAAGGTTGATGTGCCATTAAACAAAGAAACCTAACACCCCAGTCACTAAAAGAGAAAGAATCCAAATATATATGTTGGGGGGTTAATTATATTAGTTGATTACTTTATTTGTATTGATAAATTGTAAGTTAGCTAAAAAATTTTGAATGGAGGTTTAAGTCACGAAGGTCATAGGAATGCATGTGTTGCAGGATTATGGGATGACAGCATGTCATAATGGATTCTGTTTTGAAATTGTCGGGCTGGATGTTTAAAATAAACACATTTGGAATTCAATATCAGCTGATTTAGCTATTGGGTATGGAAAGAAATTTAATGACACATGTTCTTAGATCATTAGAGAATGAAGTAATTAATATATAAGTAAGAGGTTTTTGGAAGTCAAATCAGTTTTTGGCAGTCGAGTTCAGAGTTGAGGATCAGTTGAGTTCAGAAATTCAAGCCCTCTGTATGGGCAGTATTGGTTGGGTGAAAAAAGTGCAGTTGGTATTTTCTTTCTATTACCAATGTATCTGATAGCGTTTCTATTAAGAATTAATACCTTTTATTCACTCTCTCTGGTGTTTTGAGGGCTGACTGCTGTATGAAATGTTGCAGTCAGAAATAAACTTTTCCTATTGGAAACAAGGAATCACTTTGTACTTTGCAAAATATAACATTTATGCATATTTGATCCTGTAACATAACAACTCCTCCTCTATTTCCACCTCAGATAGGTGGCACTTTAAATGATGACCTCTGCAAGACTGATCACAGTGCTAGATCAAATCTAACATGGTACAGAAGAGATGTTGAACTCTGTCAACTCATTTTTTGGTTACTGGTTTTTTTGATAACCTGGCACCATTTGCTTATGATACTTCAGTATTACAGTCTCACTTAAGTTGATAGTTCCTGTTGAATTGGTTCTTTAATAGCTGCTTTTCTCAAGATGTTCAATCATGAGGAAATAAAACTAACATTGACTATTTTAGAGTTGGGGAGTCCCCATAGTGTAATGGTGAATATGTTTGTGAAGGTAACGTACCTGGGCATTCGAAGCGTGCACAAACGTGTCTGGCTTGTAGAGCGGAAACCGATATGGCTGCCTCTAGCATATTTGACGAGGGGAGATCTCGAACCAGCGAGAGGTAATTTGCACGTATGCAAATTCTTACGAGATCTCACGAACATACAAATACGCACGGTAACGGCTGAAGGGGTCGGATTTGTTCTGAGTGCATTTGCCCGACAAACGTGTTACAACTCAAAGAAAGAAGGAAGGAAGGAAGGCGAGAACCAGAAGGAGAGAGAGAAAGACGGAAGGAAGGAGAACAAGGGAGAAAGCGAGAGAGAAGGAGCAGCTAACGAGAGAGAGGGAGAAAGCGCTCGACTCAATATGCCCTGAAACTAACAACAGTGTCCTCTCTTGAATTAATACAAGAATCAATTTCCTGTTGCCTTTTACGCCTGCTCTTGACAACAATGTTAAACTGCAACTTTGTAATGAGTTTGAACTGAAATTGTGCTATTATGACTGTTACATTCACTTTCAGACTAATACCCTTGGGAAAGGTATGAATCCCCTTATCCTCCCAGCTATGGGTTAAAAGGTACTGCTACTGTTTTTCTACAAGAATGGTATTGGTATTAAATAATCCATCAAGGTTGTTATGCCATTAAACAAAGAAAGCAAACCATTTTAAAATCATTCATTAAAATTCAATTAAATTATTATTGAATTGGCCTATAAGCAGCCAGTAAGAAATGCTCTTACATTGAGCTTTTGCTCAAAAAGAGATGTCACCCTGTCTGGGAAAAGGTTAAGCATAAATTTTGTTCCAAGTAGCTGCTATATTTTACACACACACACACACTAGAGGTTTTGGCATGTCAAAATAAATTTTATTTTCTTTTTTGTTATATATTATTTTGTAATTACCTTATACAACACTAACTTAAGATTCATTCTTATGATTTTAACCTCAGTTTTCTGTTGTTTTTTTTCTCCCCTTGTATCTTATGTTATTGACTGAAATTGTTCTTTAACTTCCACAAGACTTTTTCAATGATTCGCGAAACCAGCCCTGTTTCTCCTGCTCACCTCTCATACTTTTTCCAAAAATTTCACTGTATTAATTTCAGAATTTAATCCTGCTGTCATATTCTCATCTTTAATGGTCACCCATCTCTTCTCTTTTGTCATCTTCTATCTCAGGCTATTGTTTCTTTTGTTGCTATCTTGTATTGTCCATTCATCATCTTCTCTCATGTTATCCTGTCTTCTCAACTACACACTGTTCCATGTTTTTAGTGAGATGAATAACAGTGAGAATTCTTTTTACATGTAACTTTATTTATTGGTGGCTTACCCACATTACCCAGTTTCACAAATACCGAGGAGCCAGTCATAGGACCATAGGTGGAAAACAGTATGCAGTATTCAACCAGTTCCAACTAACTGATTCTTAGCTAAAATCTATTTTCTAACTTTTAGGATCACTCAGTCATGTAACTGAGATTATCCAATTAAAACCAAACTTTCAATTAACATTAAACTATCAATCACACTTAGTGATACCTTTGCCCAGTCGGCTAGGGCTATAGAATACACCAACTGCACCTCTGCAGAGGGGTAAAATCTCCCCCCACCCCAACAAATGTCCTGGATATGACACTAAACAATCTGATGGTGCAGTTCCAGTAATGCTGAAGCTTTGGAGAATGCAGAGTACCTTTTCATTGCCATGGCTCTCAGGTCCACTCTAGCCTGGAGTGGTAGCACCTGATAAGGCCCTATCTATGGGTCACAGAGAGCTAAACTGTGTACTTATGCTAAACTGAATTGTTTAAATTAGAACTATTCGACTAAATTGAATAACTTGAAATTGAAATGTTTTTGACAATTAAACTGTGTACTTAAGCTAAACTGAATTGTTTAAAATAAAACTGGTTATTTATATAAAAATAGATTTGGCATTAAATAACTTAGAAGGATTGATGTGCCATAAAACTCAACTAACCAACCAACTTAATGATACCTTAAGTTAGAATCTTTTGAAATCAGCTACACTAATCTATTATTCAACACTAATTTTTCTCTCAAAATTTATTTGCATTGAAAAAAAAACAAATAATATGCAAGATCTATTTGAAAATTTCAACATGGATGACATTCTGTCCTTTTTGAAAGAAACAAAATTATACCAAAAAATATAAACATAAACCTGATCAATACCACCCAAAGTAACTCCTCAACAGAATCTTAATTTATTGTTAAAACATTAAGCTACCAAAGTATAAATATAGATGTGTAACATACATTATTCCTTAAATTCTAGGCAGAAAATAACCCCAGATAGGGTTATTAATCAAAGTTTATTGAAGGTTCAGATTTTTATTTGATGATTGAGTTCTAATATCTCTTTTCATGTTTGATTTTTTTTTTTTTTTTTTTTTTTTTTTTTTTTTTAGATGGTACCGTTGCCCAGAATTGTTATTCGGTGCCAAAAATTATAGCACTGGTGTTGATACCTGGGCAGTAGGTTGTATTCTTGCAGAATTATTACTTAGAGTAAGTAAAACAATCTCTTTATTTGCTTACATTTTGTCTAATTTGATTCTAAAAATATTTTTAATGAGATGCCTTATTATATATTTCAGTTATCAAATCAATTTCTATTGCTCATTTTGCATTCTCTAAAATATACAAGGATGGATCGATAAGTCTATAGCCCGACACAGTTATTATCTGATTTTTGATCTGAAAGTTTTCACTGCATTATGTTTTGATGTACATGATTAACATTCATCATTGAATTCACTGGGTTGATAAGGAACAAGATTAGATTGAAAAATATTTGTGTAAAAATGAAGGTGTTTTTTTGTTTTTTTTGGTTTTTTTTCTCCTGATTTATCTGCAAACTTAATGATGTATGGGTTTACTTTACCCATACTCCACCAACAGGATGTGACACAATGTCAATTTTTAAACTGCAAAGCTGGTTTAAATTGAGTTTCGTTTCTTCTAGACTGAATACCTAAAAACTTGAGAAAACAGTTTATCCTACTATTCATCTATGATAAATTGTTTAGGATGTTGGCAAATGAAATCCCTGACTTGTAAAACTGCATTAGTACTCTGGATAAACACTTTGCAAAACTTTTTACCCAGTCGCCTGGGGCTGTAGAATACACCAACTGCTCTGTAGAGGGTTAAGACCCCGCCCCCACCACGAGTGTCCTGGATATGACACTAAACAATCTGATGCTGCAGTTCCAGTAATGCTGGATCTTTGGGGAATGCGGAGTACCCCTTCATTGCTATTGCTCCCAGGTCCACTCTGGCCCAGAGTGGTAGCACCTGATAGGGCCCTATCTATGAGTCAAATAGAACTAAACTGTGTTCTTATGCTTAACTGAATTGCTTGAAATAGGACCGTTTTGACATTTAAACTATGTACTTATGCTAAACTGAATTATTTGAAATTAAACTGTACTTATGTTTAACTGAATTGTTTGAAATAGAACTGGGGGTTATTTTGTATAAAAATGGTTTGGCATTAGATAACCTACAAAGGTTGATATGCCATAAAACCCAAACAAACAAAATTTCTAAAACTTTAACCTGTATAATAATGGGGGTGCTTATGATGTAAGGGTTATCATGGGTAGTTCTTATGGCATAGTGGTGAAAGTGCTGGACTGCAACAACGTTGTTGAAAAACTGTAAATTCAAAACCATTTAACTCCACCCTAAAAAAAATTGACCTTGTATCACATCTTGTTCAGGCAGAGGAGTTAGGTAAATTCATATATATGTATTTACCAACCCTTCCACCGAGGCAGAATGTAACACAAGGTCAAGTTTCAAGAAGAATTTAACAGGTTTGAATTCAGTTTTCTTTCTCCTAGACTGGTTGCCTAACCAAGGTTAAAGAACCCAGTCTGCTCTACTTTTTACCTCTAGCTGGAGGGAGAATAATTGGATTCATTCCTTTCCCAAGGGTATTAGTGCTATGTGAAATGCAATCAACCTCATCCAGGATTTGAACTTGTTGCCATGTCCATTTCTTATAGCAATAACCATTACACTATGAGCACCTCCACTAAAAAATTAATTTATAATGATTTACATAGTCATATCATTACTGGGGTTAAAGTAAAACTCTTGAAAGATAAATATATTCTGAAAGTATTTTGTATGTAAGCCTTGCAAGATATGCAGACACAGAATCCTACTTGGCATCTCATTTGTAAGAATGGATTTGATGTTTCTTGTTTAAAATATATATATATATATAATATAATATAATTTTTTTTATTTTTTTTTTATTTTTTTTTTTTTTTAGGTTCCATTTTTTCCAGGTGAATCAGATCTTGACCAGTTAACTCGTATTTTTCAGGCCTTAGGAACACCCACAGAAGATACGTGGTCTGTAAGTTGATTGATGTAAATTTCAATTTTAGCATTTCCAAAAAGGACTTCAGTTCTTTGTTTAACTTACAAACATATGCTAATTTCTATCAAATATTTTAATTCAATAATAAATCAGCCTAACAATTTTCTTGAATGTGAATGAAAAATTTGCTAGAATTTGATGTTGATAAAATCTAATAATCTATTATTGAATTTAAATATTTGATAGAAATTAGTGGCAAAATATAATTAGATTATACTTACTGTTTTAAAGAATGCTAATGGATCTGAAGTGAAGAAGAAATTAATTTTTCTTTTTTTTTTTTTTTTTTTTTTTTTTTAATTAAAAAAAATCAACATCAAAAACACTGTAAATGTTTTTCTTTAGTATCTTTAAATTCACCATATAAAATTTCTGTAGAAGGAGTTTCAATAAACTTTCTTTCTTGAAGATACAAACGTGAGCAGTGGGAAGTTTATGGAAGTGACCCATCACTGGACTGTTCTTTTTGGCCTACCACTTTAAGCGTGCTTTTGAAAGAAGCCAATGAAATCTATTTTTACTGCTGAAACAGATGACTAGTCAGTTAAAATTTTGGTAGCAGAGTATGCTTCCATTGCTTTGATGAGGCTACTTGTTCAGTTTGCACTCCTTTTCTTTTTGAAAAGGCATAAATCCACTTCTCCCTTTGCTCTATCTCATATTGATAAACATGTTGTTACTGGCATATCATCAGAGTTCGATGGGGAGTCCCCATGGTGTCGTGGCTAACATACTGTACTGTGACAGAGTTCAAACTCCAATTGTGTTATTACATTCACTTTTGAACTAATACCCTTCGGAAAGATATGAACCCATATTTCCCTTAGTCATGAGTTAAATAGTACCACTACTGTTCTTTTTAAAAAGAATGGCTTTTGAATTAAATAACCCACAAAGGTTGATATGCCATTAAACAAAGTGAAACCATAAGGGTTGACAGAAGAATGGGGGAGGTAATAAAATTAAGATAAATTAAAAAGAAAAACAATGAAACAGGAGGTTTGTCCGTTTTTCTCTCTTTGTCAAAATGCAGAGAAGTAACATCATAGCCACTAATGATAACTAAACAAATAACTTTATAATGGCCGCAGTATGCCATAAAAAATTGTTTAATTTTGATCCTCAAGAATGAAATAACTATGAAAACAATAATAAATAGGAATCAAAATGCCACAAAAATTTCATGTAATTGCAAATAAAATTAATGATTTAGTTTTCTTTCTAATGAACTTGTAACAAATGCAAAGAGAAGTGTTTTGGCTTATTCCAATGGGAAATGGTTTAAAAAGAATAATTTGAAATAAGGATTCTGCAGTTGAGTCATCAACAACTACTATGTTGGGATTGGCTGTCAGATAGCAGGGGTACACAAAAACACAACTCAAGTCTTGAGTGTTAGGACTTTTTTTTTTTTTTTTTTTTTTTTTTAGTCTCTCCATTCAGTTTCAAATCTGGTGACCTTAGCAAGTCTTGGTTAAAAGCTATTTTCAATCCAGGCTGCTAGATCAAGTATGTCTTATTACATTTTACCTACTGAATGAAATGTTAAACTTGGAAATTTACTAAGCTTTTTGCTTAGATGTGGCATAAGGCCATATGAAAGGGGCACCCAATGAGAATGAAATGTTAAACTTGGTCAATTCTTTCTTCCAACTACTCTCTCTCTCTCTCTCTCTCTCCACCCCCTGCCTCCTATTTATTCACATTCTGGTACCATTTGCTTACAATATTGTAATTCATTGCCAAAAATACTGTTTCACTCACTCACACAGAAAAATTAAAGCCATTACGAATTATAAGCATCATCACTCTATAGTGAAAATAGGGGTGAAAATCATCACTCGCCTCAGCACAAATGTCAGCACATATGCCCCGAGTGCAAGGTTTAATTTTTTGAGCGCAAAAAACATGGCTGCCCTGAGTGAGCTTATATTGCAAATAGTTACGTATTTTCATGCCGGCAGTCATGCAAAACCACAGAGAGTGAAGATGTGCATGCAAATGAGGGCAGGCAGAAAAGAAAATAAAAACAACAAACATGGTCACTTGGGGAATTTTGCGTTTGCGTTGGACACAAATTGATTAGAGAAGTGGCAGTCAGTTTAAAGAGATGGAGAGGATGATTGTTGAATATGAAAGTTTTTTTTGGGTTTTTTTGTCAGACATCAGTTTTTTTTGTTGTTGAAAGACGTGACAACATCTTTATTTGTCACACACTCCTTCCAAATCTGATTTCTCCATTTATGTTTTAATTTTATTAGTTTTTGTCTGTTTTTTTATTTTGTTCCTTAATATCAAAACAAATAATTTTTTTTTTTTTCCCTTTCAGGGCATGCAAGATCTTCCTGATTATATTCAGTTTAAAGTATTTCCACCAAACCCTTTAAGTTGTATTTTCACTGCTGCCTCGGATGATTTGTTAGATGTTATGGCTTCTCTTCTTAGCATGGATCCTCTGAAAAGATGTACAACTGAAGAGGTAAGCACTTTACATTTCATTTTTAAAGGGGGGGGTAAGCGGTACACATACACACACAAATTTAATTACTAGAGCTACTATTTACCAACCCCTCCGCTCGGGCAGGATATGACACAAGGTCAATTTTTAAGCGGAGTTTAACAGGTTTGAATTCAGAGTTTTCCTTCTCCTAGACTAGTTGCCTCACCAAGGCTGAAGAACCTAGTCCGTCCTACTATTTATCCATAGCTGGATTTAATTTAATTACTAGAGCTGTTCAGTGGTTGAGATTTCCCACAGGTTCCATAGTATCAATGCAGAAACCTTGGTAGGATTTTGAATGATAGTTTTAAAGGCCAATATATGGACTTGAAAGATTGGTGCAACAATCTTCCTCCATCCTATGTGGCAAGCATTCATGCATAGTACTAGACCTTTGGGTCTGGTTCAAGCTATGACCTGCAAGATCACCTGGCATACATGCTGAGAGAGTTGGCAAAGGACCTACCCATCCTCTGGCCAGTATTTGTTCAGCAGTGCTTGACCTACCCCTAAATTCCCACAAAAGAAGAAAAAAAAAGAAGAAAAAAAAAGAAGAAAAAAGACCCTGTGTCAAATCCTGTCTGGTGGGTGGCAGAGATAAATATCCACTCCTATGAGGCTCTGTACTGGACTAAGTTTAATAAATACCAATAAAAGCTTGATTCAGATTTTGACTTGGCTGAATATACAGGCTAATATAAAACTAACAGCAAAAAAGAAAGCTATTTCTATGCAATGATTGGGCCAAGCAATCACTAATATGAGATTACCGGGCCTTGTTCGCATACAATATGTAATGGTTATCATCATAGAAAATGGACACGTTGATCCGAGTACAAATCCTGGATGATGTTGTTGGCGACATTTTCACATAACGCTAATACTTTTAGGAAAGGCATGAATCCAACTTTTCTCTCGAAATTACAAGGTATATGAATTTCACATTTAAGAGCAAATAGTTGTTAAGATTTGCAAGTAAAAATTTCAGTTTAGAAGTCTAAAGAGAAAAGAAGTCAGTCAAAAGCCTCAATGAGAAAGACTTAATAGCTATAATATAAAAAGATTTAAATGCTTAATTTTTCATCTTTCTTCAGTCTAAAATATTATTTGTTGATAGATTTTAAATAATATTTTGAGTCACTGTTAAAAAGATGTTTGAAACTACTGCTGTGTTGATTGGTTTTTTGGCATATCAGCCCTTGTTCAGTTATTTAATAGCAATCAGTCTTTTTTTTTTCTTTTTTCAAGCAATTAATATGGTTTCAATTAACTTCATATTTTATTTGAATCATTTGTTTACATACAGTTGAATGGTTTCAAATATTCCTATCTAATTTCTGAAAAGATCTGTTTGAATCATACATGGAATTGTCACAGGTAATGCCACGCCAAGTTTGGGTGCAACTGGAAGTTGTGTAAACAAAGAGGTACTCTACATTCTCCAGAGTTGAAGTTTCACTCAGATGCAGTTGAGTCTTATACCCATATTAAATAAAAAGTTTTAATCTTTTTTTTTTATCATTTTCTAAAATGGAAACCTCAATTTAGAATAAAACACTTTCCTTCAGAAAGTTTGAGTAATTTGGCTAAATAGATAAAGCATTTTTTTTTATAAAGAGAGCATATATATATATATATATATATATAATCTCATTTTGATGTGTACAACATGACATGAGCATATTCAAAGTAAGTATCTAATAAATTGACTATACGGCTTGATTTGAAATTATTATTATTATTATTATTATTATTGCTGTAGAGCTTAATGGTTTTGGCTTGAAGTAACAAGATAAAAATTAGTTTGAAAAAAATGTTGGGTAAAAAGAGAAAAAAAATTATTCTTTACTTATCTTAATTTGAATGCATTATAAAGGAAATGGATTTTTTTTTTTTTTTTTTTTTTTTAAGAATTTTGAGATAGTTTTCCAAACAAAATTTCAATCTTCTAAATGCAAAAATGCATTAAAAAACAAAAAAATATTTGCATTGATAATTAAATCAATTTTATTTATTTGTTTAATGGGAAAATATGTATATTATCTTCCTCTGCTCTTTGATTTTTGGTCTATTTTCTTGTTGAATTGAAAATGTAAATGAAATCTTTTCGTTGTAGGCCCTCAGAATGCCATATTTCAGTAACAAACCAGCCCCCAGTTTAGGCTCACAGCTGCCCATGCCAAGTTTCAAATCAGACAAAGATGATCCTTCCTTTAAAAGAACAATGAAAAGAAAACTGAGTGACAACACAAGTGAGATTTTATAAAAACCTACCTCCTTTGTTTTCATTTTTTAAAATTATCATTATTAATGATAAAAATATTCTGATCAAGGTAATATGAATCTATTGAAATTTTCTAAAAAAAATTTTTTTTTTTTTTTTTTTTTTTTTAACAAATTTTTGTATCTCTTTCAGGAGGTTCTCTTGCAAAGCGACTTGTTTTCTAAGATTCATCTGAAGGGAAAAACCTGGCTGACAAAGCTTTCTTCATTTGCAGCTCTATGCTTCTGTGAAGCATAAAATATTCAAAGACATTTTCGAATGAGGACTCTCTTATATACAAAAAAATTAAAGGCAATTAAATTGTTTTATTTTTCTAGAAGCTTTAGTGTCACTTTCTTTTGTTGAAACAAAAAGAAATTGTGTGTATGTGTATGTGTTTGAAACAAAGATTTAGGATTTTCTAATGGAGGCACTCCTGACATTACAGTTATTATCATAGAAAGTGGAACTTGGCTACCTGAGTTCAAATCCTGTCTGTCCTGCATTGGTTTTATCTGCCACAAACATTTCTACATTCTCACTCGCAAAGCCAAGCCATGACTTCTCCAATGATGGTTTTGTCAGTGTTCAAAACATTGTAGTAAACGATTCCTGTTGTCGAAGAGGAGTAAAATGTGCTGATCTGCATGGAAATTGAACTCACAATCTTCAGGTTATGAGTAATGTTTTGCATATATCTATCACCCCTCCTCCTTGTGGAAAGGATAAAACTCTGGACAGATTCTCTCCAATTTGGAATTTTTTTCTGTTGCTTGGAGAACCTTTGCCACTGAATTTAAACAGCAAGCTATTTTGGTAGTGGGGAGATGAAAAATGACAAGAAAGATCGGATTAAGCACTGAAATGTTGAAACTGACTCTAAAAATCAACCTAGTGGCAAGGCTTAAAGGCATCACAGATATTGCCAGTCTGACACCACTCCTACTTTGAAAGGAATGCTCTTGCATTATATCTTGAGATAGCAGAAGAGGAACAGTATGATGCAGTTATGATTGAATTGAGATTCTAGAAGACCTATTTGTTGCATATGCCAGGTTGAACAGAGTGATGTGGTCTGGGGGAATCAGTTGACATGTATGCCAACAGTATTAGGAAGATAGCAGGATTTATAGGAAAAGGCCTCAAAAGGATTGTGAAAATGGCCTTCATAAATGGGTTTCCAAATTATATATCTATAGCTCAGGATCGTCAGTTCGATTGGAGAACTACTGCTGCTCATCTATAAGAGTGGCTTCTATGGATGAGAATAAAAGCAGCCATCGAAAGATAACCATGACCTCATAAGTGATGTGCTCCTATGGACCCCCACATATGGCCGGGCAAAAGCAGAATGACCAGCTCGAACATACATTCAGCAGCTATGTGAGGATACGGGATATAGCACTGAAGACCTACCAGAGGCGATGAACAATAGGTAGAAGTGGCGAGAGAGGGTCAGGGATATCTGTGCCTGCTGCACGACGATGATGATAGCTCTGCAACAGCTGACTGGTGTACACAATATGAAGATGTGGAAACTGATAACACCTACTAGAGTATAGGCCAGATAGAAGAAACACATGCAAGGGATGGCAGCTGCCATAAATAGTAGTAAACAGCCCCAGGTTGCAAAGATGTCATGGACCCTATATGATGAAAGACTGTACAGGGGAGAGGCCTGATATTACCTGCTACCATTGTGGTCAAGTGGGCCACATAAGATATTGTCCTTGGTAAAAAGGAGCAAGGGGAAGCTACAACACTGGTGGCTTTCCCTTCTATAGAGATGCCCATGATTACATTACCACTGGTAAAACTGACCATAACTGGTCCATGTGCAAAGGTTCTTGTTGACACTAGATGTACCTCAACACAGATCACCAAAAACATGGTCAGTATTGGGAAAGGTATCAATCCAATTATCCTCCCTCCAGCTATGGGTAAATAGTAGGGCAGACTAGGTTCTTCAGCCTTGGTGAGGCAACTAGCCTAGGAGAAGGAAAACTCTGAATTCAAACCTGTTAAACTTCGCTTAGAAATTGACCTTGTGTCATATCCTGCCCGAGCGGAGGGATAAGGGAGGTGCCTGTGGTGTAATGGTTATCATCGTAGGAAATGGACACGGCGACACAAGTTCAAATCCTGGACGAGACTGATAACATTTCACATAACACTAATACCCTTGGGAAAGGTATGAATCCAATTATTCTCCCTCCAGCTATGGGTAAATAGTAGGGCAGACTAGGTTCTTCAGCCTTGGTGAGGCAACTAGTCTAGAAGGAAAACTCTGAATTCAAACCTGTTAAACTCCGCTTAAAAATTGACCTTGTGTCATATCCTGCCCGAGCGGAGGGGTTGGTAAATATGGTCAGTATATGGAGTGGTCCTAGCAGCATTAAAGTGGCTGATAGAAAAGAGATGTGGTCCAATGATATGAGTGATGTGCAACTGGCAGTATGCAAGATGCAAATAAACAACCTGGGTGGTTGTACTCAACTGGATTGTTGCAAATATCAAGTATGGATATTAATAAACTTGGAGGCATTATCATAAATAAGAATGTGGTAAAGTTTGGAAAACAATGTTGTGCTACAAATCTGTTGGCAGAAAATACAGGCAATATAAGAGTAAATATTGTTAAAGAAAGATGTACAATTGAGGACAATGACTCCTGCAACCTTTGATAGTAATCATTAAACAGTTGAATCGGCATCAAAAGAAAAACAACCAGTGTTAAAGAACAATAAGAGTTCTTACAAGTGATCATTGCAAGAAGGGGCAGAAACAAATTTCGGATCAAGAAAGGAATTCTAATACTGGATCAAGAAAGGAATTCTAATACCTTGGACAGAGAAAGTGGGTGTACTGCCACTGATGGCAGTGGTTCAGTCTAGAAAGAAATTAATGCTGGATTACCAATAACTAAAGGAATACATAGCATGTTACATGAGTGGTAAAACAAAGGATGTGTATTGGAAGATCATGTGTAAATGGAGGCAGATACAAAGAGCTTTAACAATTGTCTATCTAAAATCTGCCTATCTATAAATCCATATCTCTGAAAATTATATCAACAATCCTTGGTGATGACAAGTGTGAAATGGGGAAATAGCTCATACACTGATGATGTCATAGTGGATGAACTAATGTCTACAGCCGGAGTGATAAACCATTTTAACAAATTTAAGCTTAAAGCAATTCTTTTTTAGCAGGTGGAATTGTATTGGAGTTCTAACAGATGAAAGGTGGAACAGGAAAGTTGGTGTTTCAGAGAGGGAATGGAATTGATGTTAAAAATGATCCTCAAAGAAGGAATTGATCTCAATTTGTGGAAAGTTACTTGGTCACTACCCTAGTGCTGGATGGCTGTAAACAGTATCAAGCTACATCAAATGGCAGGTCAGCGAAATAAGTTGGGAAGATAGTCAGTAAAGAGACTGTTAACATGAAGGAGCTTAGTGAAAAGACAGAACCCAGTGAGAAGTAGTTGGCATGTGCCCAAATGTAAGAAAGGAGTTTTATGGTGCAATGCCAGTAGGATAGCCTTGGGAATCATCTTGAAGGTGAGAGGTGTCACTGCAGAAGATGCTGTAAGACCTGTATCAATATGGCTAAACTGGAAGTAGTTGTCAGAAAGATCAATTTGACCTCAAAATGGAGATTACGAGAGATTAAAATGAAAACCGAATCCGTCACTGTGATTTCTTGGATCAGTTCTGAATTTAGGAAGGAGAGGACAGTGCGAATGAAAGGAGCTGCGAAGATACTCATAAGTTATCGGTGAGGGATGCTTAAGGAATTGATCTGTGTTAGATCTTGAAGTGAAGATCAATATTGTTCCATCAAAGATGAAGAGGATAGATATGATGTCAAGAGTGAGGCAAAAATGGTTCAAGATGCATGACAAGCCTGTAAATAGAATTGCTGCAGTATGTTGTCCAGAAAATGATGAGATAAAGAAACTGCTTTGATATGCACCATTTTGAAATGGATAAAACCCTGTTCCAACCCAGGAAAATGAATTTCCCCACATTACTAGAGATGCTATCAAGTGCATAGTAAAGAGAGATGTCAGTCAACAAACCTAGTTCCAAGTAGACCTGAACCTGGTAATATTCATGGTGAAAAGAATTGGTGCCTATTATCTGTTGTTGTAACCCATTATTAACAGAGGTGCCCGTGGTGTAATGGTCATCGTTGTAGGAAATGGACATGGTGACACGAGTTCAAATCCTGGCCGAGACTAATTGCATTTCACATAATTGTTACAAGTGGCAGATCACTCTCTCCCTCTATATACACCAAGACCCTCTCACAGTTTTAGGTGCTAAGAGATAATCTATTTTATTTGAAGACTCAAATACCTGTTGCACATCCAAGATATTTTGGGGAACACCATCAAAACCAATTATGGGTAAATAGTAGGGCAGACTATGTTCTTCAGCTTTGGTGAGGCAACTAGTCTAGGAGAAGGAAAACTCTGAATTCAAACCCGTTAAATTTCGCTTAAAAATTGACCTTGTATCACATCCTGCCCGAGCGGAGGGGTTGGTAAATATGATTATTAACAGAGGTTGTAATTGAGTATGATTGACTTTGGAGCTGGATGAGTGGCTGTCTGGCAAAAAATTTCTTCAGAAAATGCAACAGAAATTTCAAAAGTTCTGGAGATATTTTTGGAATGAGATTTGGTAAATGAGGTGCTGATGGACAACAGCACTTGTTTGGCAGCCCTGAAAGAGATGCTGCATAGATGGGGAGTTAGGCACTTTTTCAGTGCAGCATGTAGACCCAGCGGGAACAGAATTATCAAAAGAAATCATTAGACAATTTAAGCTATGGCAGAAAGGAGCAATATTTCACCAATGGAAGCTGTCTTTTTGGTACAGTATATTGTCAAAAATAGGTCAAGAAGAATGAGTGGCACAAAGAAGGGTGTTCAAGTATGAACGGCAGCATGTACAAGCCTATGAAGGAAAGGTACTATAATCGACATACAGTCTGCAAATAATTTTGATTTTGATGGTGTTCCCCAAAATATCTTGGATGTGCAACAGGTATTTGAGTATTCAAATAAAATAGATTATCTCTTAGCACCTAAAACTGTGAGAGGGTCTTGGTGTATATAGAAGGATAGAGTGATCTGCCACTTGTAACAATTATCAAAAGAGTGGGTTATTTAATGCCAAAGCCATCCTTGTAGAAGAACAGTAGTGGTACCAATTAACTCATAGCTGAAGGAATAAGAGGGTTCATAACTTTCCCAAGTGTATTAGTCCAAAAGAGAATGCAATTGTGACTGGAGTTTGTGCTCACAATGTTGTCATAGCCAAGCATATTAGCCACCACGCCATCGGGATTTCTCCATGGGTTACTGACACTGGGTGTGAGATGAATACCCTTTTACAGTAAGATTGACAGGGAGTGTGAGAGATTTCATCAAAAAACCTATCTGAGCAGGATCTCTGAACATAATTTAAAACATTTCCAAGCGTGACTCTAACAATCACTGAGAGTTTGGTTGAAATTGGGCCAAAAATAGCTGAGCCTTAGTTGAATGATGGACAATTGGGGAATTATAAGAAAATCTAATAAAAAAAGAAAAATTTTAAAAAGTTATCTGCATTAATTGCACACAAACTGGTAAGGCCAAATGTTGACATCAATGCAATCAGAAAGATTCACATCCTAGACAAATAGATTTTGAAAAAAAGCAGCACAGGTTACATCTTGTACTAGTCTGACCAACGTCAACAAGATAGATGTCTTTCTGGCATTAGATTGATGATGAACACCACCATTGCTGCTGCACTTGGAAACCTACCAACCAGCCACTGACAGAATTATCTTCATGTGCCTTCTACTTAAGCAAGCAATAGGTCATCCTCATCAGTATATAGTAATTTACAAAGCTCTTTGCTTCGATGTGGCACAAGGCCGAATGAATGGGGCGCCCAATGAGACTCGAACTCACTAGTGTAGGTTTGCTAGTCTAGCTTGCTAACCGTTACACCACCAGAGGTGCCCTATCCTCATCAGTATATATGTATTTATCTAAGCCCCTCTCTCATGAGTCGGATGCAATACAGGGTCTATTTTTAAGTGGAGTACAATTGGTTTGAATTCATCATTTTCATTCTCTTATTGTGGACATGAAAGTGGGACTAACGGCAGCTCTCAACAAAAGAGGGTTCGTTTGTGTCTGGCGTGCAGGTCAGTGATCTGATACAAAGAAAAGAAAAATACTCACTGCTGTTTCAATAATCCACCTTCAGCCCATTAAAGGAAAAAAGAGAGGAGGCCCCCGACCGGAATTTTTATAGGCTAAGGAAATGGATTATGGGTAAGGTGACGTAAATAAAAACAGACTCTTTTTTCTTTTCGGGCGACTTTTTCTTGGCTAGAAGCAGGAAAGAAGGTGGAAGAGAAACGAAGGAAGAAGCACAGAGAGAGAGATAGAGAGAGAAAAAAGGAGAGAGAGAGGGGAGGAGGAACGCAAAGAGGGAAGTGGTGTACCAAGCACTTTAGACTGAAATCTAAAGGTCGCTGGTTCAATCCCGGGTTCAACACACAGGGAGATTAGCCACCCTAAAACTACACTTATACTGGTTGCCATTTCAAGATTAAAAAGCCAAATCTACCCTACAATTTACCCATAACTGGAAATAGAATAGTTGAATTCATATCTTTCCCAAGGGTTTTAACGCTATGTGAAATGCAAACGACCTTCTTCAGGGTTTGAGCTTGGTTCACCATTTCCATTTACTAATACAGCCATTACATCACAAGTACCTCCCTGTCAACATTGAATATAAAAAGAAAAAAAAAAAAAAAACCCTAAAAGGATTATACAGTGTTATCATCTTCATTGCCCAGTCCTCTAGGGCTTTAGAATTCACTGACTGCAGAGAGGTAAGATTCCCCCCACCCACCTCTCAAGAGTCCTGGATATGACATTAAACAATCTTATCGTGAGGCTCCAGTAATGCTGGAGCTTTGGGGAATGCAACATATCTCTTCATTGCCATTGCTCCCAGGTTCACTCTGGCCCAAAGTGGTAGCCTCTGAAAGAGTCATATGTATGGGTCAAATCAAACTATTTGATATTTAAACTGAGTGCAAACAAATGACTTATGCTTAATTGAATTCCTTGAAATAGAACTGTTAGATCATTTAACTGTGCGTAAATAAATGACTGATATTTAATTTAATTGTTATTTGTACATAGCAATACTTGGAACTATTTAATTCTGTTGACTTATGTTTACAAATCATATATATCTAATATATATGTATAAACCGGATTTGGCGTTAAATAACCTACAATGATGAAATGACATAAGACTAAACCAAACCAAACCAAATCATATATATTCAATATATATGTATAAATAGAATTTGGCATTAAATAACCTACACTGGTTGATATGCTATAAAACCCAACCAAACCAAATCATATATATTTAATATATATGTATAAAGAGGATTTGGCATTAAATAACCTATAATGATTGATATGCCATAAAACCAAACCAAACCGAACCATATATATCTAATATATATGTATAAACCGGATTTGGTGTTAAATAACCTACAATGGTTGATATGCCATAAAACCCAACCAAACCAAATCATATATATTTAGTATATATGTATAAAGAGGATTTGACATTAAATAACCTACAATAGTTGATATGCCATAAAACCCAACCAAACCAAATCATATATATTTAGTATATATGTATAAAGAGGGTTTGGCATTAAATAACCTACAATGGTTGATATGCCATAAAACCAAACCAAACCAAATCATATATGTTTAGTATATATGTATAAAGAGGGTTTGGCATTAAATAACCTGTAATGGCTGATATGCCATAAAACTCCACCAAACCAAATCATATATATTTAGTATATATGTATAAACCGGATTTGGCATTAAATAACCTACAATAGTTGATATGCCATCAAACCAAACCATATTTATTTAATATATATGTATAAATAGAATTTGGCATTAAATGACCTACAATGGTTGATATGCCATAAAACCAAACTAAACCATTCAGTCATATGATGCATGTGCCACAAACTAGAATATATTCCAAAACTTTTGATTTGCCCTCATAGAATTATCACGTCTTGAAGTAACCATGTTTTCAATACCCTTTGAGATTTACTTGTAGCAACATTCTTAACTGAATTTGATGTGGTAAATTGGTTTTTATGGAATTAAAAGGTGAACAATTAATAATCAAAAATCTCCTTGGCTCATTTAAAATTCAGTTGGATTTGATAAAAGCTCCTGATAGGAAATTGGTTGGTTTTATGGCATATCAACTCTTGTTGGGTTATTTAATGCCACAGTCAGTCTTTTTCTCTTGCAATTATAGTTTCAAGTAACTAATGAGGGAGTAATGTTCACGAAGGAGATAGTATGGGTTAAATAGTATCATTACTGCTCTTCTACAAAGATAGCTTTAGCATTACATAACCCATAATGGTTAATATGCCATTAACAAAGAAACCAACCAACCCTACAGCTGTGTGCAAATTATTTATTATACATCGGGATACTTGATAAAGAGAATTACTAATGTTAAACAGCAATACTTTAAACTATTTAACTGTGTGCAAACAAAAATTAATTTTAAATAGAATTATTAGTGTAAGATAGAAATATTTGTAAACATTTAACTGTGTGCAAACAAGTGAATTCTAACAACTTTGCCTGGGAGACTGGAGTTCAATCCCAGATGGAGTCATACCAAAGACTTTAAAAATGGTACTTGATAGCTCCTTGCTTAACACTCAGCATTATAAGGTACATATCAAAGGTAAAGTGGAGTAATCCAGGGAAAGGAGTAGCGCCCTTCCCTACACCTGTGTAGTAGCTAATGAAAATGGAGCCTTTGGGTTGCCCTTGACCACGGTTGCCAACTTTACTTTTACTTATATATATATATAAAACAGGATTTGGCATTAAATAAATCACAAATGTTGATCGGCAAGAAAACACCAACCATTGAATCAGCCTTCAGAGCTTCCTGACCAGAGTTGTGCATCCATCAGCTGAGAACATCACCAACATGTTAGTCATTGGGGATATAGATGGGTAAAGTGGATACCCTCTACTAGCAAGACTGAAAAGACATTGGAAAAGCTATAGTATTTGGAGAGTCTGACATCAACACATGTAGAAGTAAAGACATACTTGCAGTGTAATGGTTATTGTTGTGGAAGGTGGACTTGGCAAGTGGAGTTCAAATCCTGGTCGAGACTGTTTGCATTTTACATTGTATTAATACCCTTAGAAAAGGTACAAATCCAACTATTTTCCTTTCAGCTATGGGTAAATAGGACAGACTGGGTTCTTTAACCTTGGTATAACAACTAATCTAGGATAAAGAAAACTCTAAATTCAAATCAAATGGGCTTTCTTCTCTTTAGTCAAACTACTTTGAGAGCTCCTCCTCCTCCTGTTTAAAAAATTATGATTCTATTATTAAGTATGATTCATCATGTGAAGAGAAAAATGAGGGGTGGGGTATCAACTGATTGAAAGAATCAGTGCATATGCTTGGTATTGATAGATATTTGTCGTTGCCTCCCACCAGACACGACTTGACACAAGGTCAAAAGCCCAAAGGCCATATGCTTGGTATTGATAATCTCCTCAGCTGGTCCAGCATAGTACTGAACAACAAATAGGAGTCTTTGATTCAGAAAAAAAACACTCATTAAATTTAAAACTTGAGATTTCTCCCATCTAACAGATAAAATCATTGATTAAGTGTGTGCAGTCTACCAGAGTTCATTTCCTGAATCAGGCAGTGAAATGCATATAGTTTGAGTGGAATGAGCGAAAATGACATTATAAGAAAGAATTTACTAATATGACATCTCCATGGACAATGGAAGGAAACTAAATCTACCAAGTGAATTGAATAAAAGGTTCAGTTCCAAATTTACAGAATATCATTGAAGAAGAGATGACTTATAAAGAAAGCCAGAATGTAGAACAGCCAAATCACTGAGACAATAACAATGAAGACGAAGGCCCGGTTGAAAATCATTTTAGGGTTTAGTCATTTTTTTTTTTCTTTTTATATTCAATGCTGATAGGGAGGCACTTGGGATGTAATGGTTATCTTAGGAAATGGAAACGGTAAACCAATCTTAGATGAGATTGTTTGCATTTTACATGGTGCTAAAACCATTGGGAAAGGTATCAATTCAACATAATCTCCTTCCAGTTACGGGTAAATAGCAGGATAGATTAGGCTCCTTAATCTTAGTGTGGCAACCAGTCTAGGAGAATGAAAATTCTGAATCTGAACCTCTTGAAAATTGACTTTGTGTTGCCTCTTGTAGATGGGTTGGATAAATAAGTATATTCATTGGTGATGTAGCCATTAGCAGAATGATTAGTGTTTCTTGTAGAAGCGAATCTTTTTTTATTTCTTAAACTTTTCTTGCATTTCATTTTGTTCATAAAGTAATAAAATAATTGTACTTTTTTTTTTTTTTTTTTTTTTTTTTTTTTTGCAAACTTGTAAAACTTAAATCATTATTTAACAATTGATTCAAATTAGACACTTTTTAAAAAAACTTATTTCTACAGTTTTATTTTCTAGATTGTAATCATTGGAAAATGTTGAACTTTTTTTCAAGGACAAAATTATAGTTTCAACATTTCCATTGTGAATATAAATCGATTGTGGCCTGGTGAATGATTTGGTTTGGAGAAAATGAACTTTTAATTCTCGATTCAAATGTTTTCTTCAAGTTGTATAAAAGATGTATTAAATAAAAATACAGTAAGTAGGTAAAGTTGGCAACCTTAGCCGAGGGTGGCCCAAAGGCTCCCTTTTCTATAGCTACTACACTGAGGAGTAGGGGATGGTGCTACTCCTTTCTCTGGACTGCTCCACTTTACCCTTGATCCTTATCTTATAATTCTGAGTGTTAAGCAAGGAGCTATCAAGTACCATTTTTTTGAGTCTTTGGTATGACTTGACCTGGGATTGAACCCGGTCTCCTGGACCATTGGTAAACACTCAACTCATTAGGTCAATGGAGGATTATTTTTTCAACTTTTAAATAGCTTTTAGTTTTTGTCTTTATGATTAAACGGAAAATAACAGGAGTGAACAAATATTTAAGTGTGGCATTCACTTAAAGAGTGTTGGTAATAGAGAATGTTACTTGCTAGTCAGTATTATAAATTTGGAACAATTTAAACTACAAAGAATACAAATGGTAGACATTACTATTGAATTAAACAAGTTTTATCAAGTGACAGATGGCTATATTAGAATTTAGTTGGATTTGAAGAATGGGGTATCAGCTAGATTTGATAAATTGATTGTGTGTTTGGTGAGAAAGAATTTAATGTTGATGAGGTCACGTGATTAGTTGTGCTTTAACTTGCAATAGAAAAAAAATAGTATTAGCATGCCCTTTAAAAAACAGAAAGCTAAAATGAAAATAAACCTTGCATCAAGTCTATAATTTCTATTCTATTTTTAGACATCTAGAAGTTGGTGAAAATCAAACCCACATGGTTGTAGTTGTAAATAAACCATATGATTTGAAAAATGATAAATTCCAACCAATGATAATAAAAGACCAAATGTTTGAATTTTGGTCAGGCTGGGCCTAAGGGTTTATTATAAAACACTTAAAGTTTCCACTGCAGATTATGCCAACAGCAAGAATGTTCAGTAGACAATGGATGATCGCAGTTGGCAATTTTCCTAATGATACATATTACCCACTATCTACTAATGGTTTAATGTAGCTAACAGGTCAACTACAGTTTGCTGTCACACGCACAAGAACGCCAGGAGATAGACATCCATTCATGGACAGGCCATACAACAGAACAAAGAAAGTAAGATTCTTGCCAAATAAGTTATTCCTTTATTATTACAAGTAAAACACACTACATACTCACATAAGTTTTTCTTTCAACAGTACCTTTTCTTTTGCAAGTATATTCTCACTCACACCTGCACACACAAAACTTTTCTTTAGGGTTTAAACATTTTATCCATTTCCTCTCAGATGATAAATTTCCATTTTCTTAATATCACAGTAAATTTGTTGTTAACTTTATTTGTGTTATTGAGACCATGTAACTCCCCTGACCCTTTCTATTTCTCCTTTTGTTCTTATTTCACTTGGTCAGTAGGCAAGTGACTGAATTTTGTCCACTCTCTCACTGATAAAGGTTGAACGAGCCCTACTACTATACTCTTTTGGAGGTGCCCATGGTGTAGTCGTTATCGTCGTAGGAAATGGATACGGTGACATGAGTTCAAATCCTGGACGTGATGGATTGCATTTCACATAGCACTAATACCCTTGGGGAAAGGTATGAATCCAATAATTCTCCCTCCCGCTATGGGTAAATAGTAGGGCAGACTAGGTTCTTCAGCCTTGGTGAAGCAACTAGTCTAGGAGAAGGAAAACTCTGAATTCAAACCTGTAAACTCCACTTAAAAATTGACCTTGTGTCATATCCTGCCCGAGCAGAGGGGTTGGTAAATATGTACTACAATACTCTTAACTACACAACGCTATCTTACCAAATAGTATTTTGGGTTGGGGTAGATTTATTAGAACTGGGTGTCAAGTTTATTGCAATTATAGGAAGTAGGGTAGAGAGCTCTATTGAAACTTTAAGAAAAAAATCTGAGGAGCCATTTGAACCTCTGTGTACAAAAACAGACTATTAGATAGGATTTTTCGACAGGTCAATGGTATTAAATAACCCACAAGGGTTGATATGCCATAAAATACAACGAAATCAATCAGAAGGTCAAGAAAAGATAATTTTTTTAAAAATTCACCATAAAATAATTTTTGTAAGATATTCATTAATTTTCTGATCAAATATTTTTGAGTTATGAATAGAAACCTGTTGAAAAAATTGTATATGTCATTTACTATTTTCATGCATTAGCAAAAAATGGAAGCTGCTAGTTATTCAAAAGAGTCAAAAGTATTTTGGTAAGTGTAAACTTACCAAATATTGCAAAACTTTATAATTTTGGGATTAGAAGAGCTGAGGCTTCTAAGGACTGTTTGGGATGTACACAGCCATTTTGAATATCTTAACATATTTTGTATATCTTGGGTATGATATTATACTATGTCCAGTGATGAAGAGCTCTGCAGAGTGTGGATTCACCTTCATTGCCATTACTCCCAGTGTAAAATAATTCAGGATGCCCAGGTTAAAAGTGGAAATGTATCAGCAGCAAATCAACAAGTTCTGATTGGCTGAAGGAACTCAAACGAAAATGCTGCTAGGGCAGTAGGCACAATATAGAAAACGGGAAAAGAGTCAGTTGGCTGCTGGACGCGACGATGTAAAGACAGCAGTTGAAGACCAGACACGACAATGTGAAGACAGTTGAAAGTTGCAGCCTCCAATTAGGGGTGAGCTTCTAAAAGGGGTCTCCAACCCAGACATGCACCTGTATGGATGGACCCTGTGAGGAAACATGTGTTTGAACTACCATAGAAAACATGAAAGAAAATTCAAGGTTTGTCTCTGCTTTCTCTTTAACTAACACAGTTGACTCAGTTTTCATATGAGTTTCTCCCTTCTCAACGGCTACTAAAAAGTGTAGTAGCAAATGAACTTTCGTATTAGCGAACCAAGATGGGGTGGTGATTTTGTCACTTTTTCTCACAGTGAAGGTTATCACAAGGTCTGACTAACACTTAAGATGTAGCATTGTACGTATGGACCTGTTTGACCAGCGGTCGTACAAATATCTATTGAGACTATACCAGCATAAACTTCCATTTGAATACTGTCCCATTGAAAACTTTTATTTGTACCGTGTAAAGTTACAACCATCTATTTGGTGATGTAATGGTACACCAGGTCCCCTCTGACCTGGAGTGGTAGTACCTGTTAGGGTCACATCAATGGGCTAAACAGATCTGTTAGAAAATCATTTGTATTTGATACTTATATTTTTTTTTCATCATACAACGTGTGAAAGCACGTGCTATACGATATCCTCATCAGCCGCCATCCAAGGGTGATAACACAGTTTCGGTAGCTCAAGGCGGTACTGCCACCCCCGGCGCTACCAAGCAGCTTTTGCCACCGGACAGGGTATTAAGAGAATCATATATATATATATATGCCAGATCCATTAAATGCAGAGACTACATTGGACGTTTATCTTCATTTTCTGAGTGCAGTTTGTGATTTAAAAAGAAAAAAAAAACGCGTTTACTTTCGGCGGTTGATGTTATTACGCGTTTACAGTAACCGTTTCTTACGTAATCACACGGGAAAGGTGATTCCTCGTGTATTACCTTCATGCTGAAAACTTTCTCGCTTTCGACCAAATCCAACTTGATGCATATCGCGCCGTGTTCTGAAGACGATTCGAGGCAACTTTCAAACTGCGGCCAGTGATTCCTATTTTTGAAAGAAACGAAATGACCGAGTGTCCTATAAAACCACGACAACCAACCTCAATAGGAATCACATGGCATATCCAACCCTTTTCCACGCAGTCGGCACGCAGTGACTCGTAGCGGTTTTTCTTCCGCTCGTGTGCTTCCTCCCGGTTTTCTTCCCAAGGGACAGTCAATTCTATGAGGAGGACACACTTCTTTGAATCGGACCATGCTACAATGTCCGGCCGCTTTTCCGTTTGAATAATGTGAACTGGAAATTGTAGAGATGTCTTGAGATCTGCTGAAACTTTCCAGTCACTAGCTCCGTTCAGTAGCTTCATGTTAGAATTTTTTTGTTTCCTCACAGGACATTCACCTTCCTTGAGAAACTGAATTATGGGTTCCTTGGCTGTTATTGATTGCTGATTTGCTGTCTCACATTGTGTTCTTAACAATTCTATTATCACTTCTAATACCTTGTTATGTCGCCATGTGTACATTTGAAGTGAGTGTGGATATGCAGATAAGACGTGGCGCAAGGTACCCCGATCACTTTTACACGACAAGCACAAGTCCGAATTGGTATATCCCCATAATTTTAGGTTGGTCACATTTGGTAAGAGATCATAAGTAGAGCGAAGAAGGAATGATATCGCCAGTGGTTCCATTGCAATTAAGGATTTCCACGATAATTTAATTGGTTCGATATCATTCCATTTTGTCCAAGCACATTGTTTGGCCTGAGTAACAGCACTGGCTTTTCTTTGCTCTTCCTCAAACATCCTGACTTCTTCGCTCACCATGTCTCTTTTTCCTTTTGGGTCCATTTTGAAGAATACCTTTTTGCTCGTGCTACCCAACCCAGCTCGATTGGTTTGAGTGACGCCTATGATGTCTTTGATTCGTAGGCTGCATTCCGCCTCCTGGGCGGTTTTAACGGCCGACCACTTCGTACCTGATTTTATTTCTGGATACGCCTTCCGAATGATCTCGTCGGCTGAGTCCTTCATCATCATGTGAAGGCGTACTTTCCCAATTTTGAATTCTTCTACCAGTGAAGATATTGGGAGCTGTAGGTTTCCAGAATTGGTATATAAACCCACTTTCGAAAAACAAGGAGGAACTCCGAGCCACTTACGCAGGTATTTGTTGCTGTACTGTTGGATCCGTTCAACACGAGATATCGCAATCTCGTACATCTGTAAGGGCCACAAAAGACGGAGTAGCAGACCATGTTGGTAACACCAAGCCTTCATCCTTCCGGGTAAACAAGTTTTATCAATTGATCTTAGTCCCTTCAAAGCTATTTTCTGGACCTCTGTACCCCTATGACGATCAGTCAGTGGGATTGAATAAAGACGTCCGAGACTCTTTACCGGCTCCTCTCTGACTGTTGGGATCTTATCACCCCCAATTTTGAAATGGATCTCCCTGACAGATCCTCCGACTAACGATAGGCTTCGACTTTTCTTTGGCTTAGCCTTCATTCTCGCCCATGTGAAAAGGTCATAATACCTTTGTAGTAAACATTCGGCAGAGATTTGGGATGGGACGAGAATGGTGATGTCGTCCATAAAAGCTCTGGAAGGAGGAAGAGTCAGATGATCATTTTTCATTACTCCTTCCGACGTATTTGCTGCACCTCGTAAAATGAGTTCCATGGCTAGAACGAAAAGAAGTGGGGAAATCACACAGCCCATCATGATGCCAATCTCAAGTGCCTGCCACTTGGTGGTATAGTTTTTAACGGTAAATTTCATGAAAGCTGAATTGAAGTATTTCATTATGATTTCCTCAACCTTGCTAGGGAAGTTGAAAAATTCGAGGGCCATTCGGATTAAGTGGTGTGGAACTGAACCGTACGCATTAGCAAGATCAAGCCAGATCACATGTAGTTCTGTTTTGTCCCTTCTAGCTGAGAGTATTGAGTTCCATATCATTTGTGAATGTTCCAGACATCCGGGGAAGCCAGGTATCCCAGTCTTCTGGACAGATGTATTTATATAATGATTGCTCATCAGAAAGGTTGTCATACGACGAGCAAGAACTCCAAAAAATATTTCCCTTCTACATTTAGGAGGGATATAGGGCGAAAATTTGTGATACCTTTTGACTGCATTTCCTTTGGTATCCAAATACCATCGGCCAGACACCATTCCTGTGGTACAATAGCTTTCTTCCAAGCCTGCTGAAGGAGGATAGTGAGTTTCCTAAGGACACGTGGGCAATTTTTATATAACTTGTACGATATCCCATTCAAGCCCGGGGCACTACCTGCGCGGGCCTTATGGACGAAATCTCGAACTTCTTTTGGTTTTATCCCGCTATCATCAAACATTACCGTTAGATCTTGGGGTTTTGGTAAATCTCTTAGATGAGGTATTGGGATACCGTTTAAATCATCTGAGTATGTCATCTTCAAATGATTCTCGAGTTCCTCCTTCGGTACATCAAGCTTGCCACTCTTTGATTCCACGAAAAGCTTTTTTGCGAACGCGTAAGGATTTGAGTAGAATGCTCTCCGAGCCTGACGCTTTTTCTTTCGATGTTTTCTCTGATTTTCAGCTCTGGAGATCACCAAAATCCTTTTTTTAATATCATTTAGGATATTCTGAAGTTCCGGCCTCTCATGAGTCGGGGCTTCTTTTAATCGGCGCTTCAGCATTCTCTGTTCCGATGTTAGCTTTCCTTTCTGTATCTGTCGTCTATTTGGTCGTTTTCCTTCGGTTTTATCCTTTTTATTCGTTACTGCACCAAACCATTCCAGACAAACGTCATATATAACTCTGCAGAAAGATGACAATTGATGATCAATGGGGCCCTTAAGATGGGTGTTGAGCAAAAAAGAAAGCTCCTGGTCTAAGTTTGTCCAAGTAGCTGTCTGATTACCCTTGGGCCACTGAATTCTTGGCTTGTGAGGAATGTCTCCAGGACGCTGTCGCTTAACAATGGGCCCTTGAACACTGTGGGGGTATTCCTGATTCATAAGCCCATCAATCGATTTACATTCTCCTGCAGGAGAATTACGTTGTTTGCACCAGCGTGCCTTGTGGATTCGTAACCCTCGCAAGCTGTTAAATTCTCTGCCGCAATCACACGTTGTAGCCGGGTCCATTTCCAGTTCGTTACCGTTAGAGCAAGTATGGTGGGTGATATATTCTCCCTCCCCGCTACAGACACCCTGAGGGCATTTTCCTTTAATTGTCTTATTCATATTTGTTGTAATCCTGTCTTTCCAGGACGTCACTCCAACTTTCTGGAGAGTCACCTTGTCTTTCCAAAGAGTCATCTTGCTTTCCAGAGAGTCTTGGTATTCAAATTTTCATCATACAACGTGTGAAAGCACGTGCTATACGATATCCTCATCAGCCGCCATCCAGGGGTGATAACACAGTTTCGGTAGCTCAAGGCGGTACTGCCACCCCCGGCGCTACCAAGCAGCTTTTGCCACCGGACAGGGTATTAAGAGAATCATATATATATATATATATATATATATATATATGCCAGATCCATTAAATGCAGAGACTACATTGGACGTTTATCTTCATTTTCTGAGTGCAGTTTGTGATTTAAAAAGAAAAAAAAAACGCGTTTACTTTCGGCGGTTGATGTTATTACGCGTTTACAGTAACCGTTTCTTACGTAATCACACGGGAAAGGTGATTCCTCGTGTATTACCTTCATGCTGAAAACTTTCTCGCTTTCGACCAAATCCAACTTGATGCATATCGCGCCGTGTTCTGAAGACGATTCGAGGCAACTTTCAAACTGCGGCCAGTGATTCCTATTTTTGAAAGAAACGAAATGACCGAGTGTCCTATAAAACCACGACAACCAACCTCAATAGGAATCACATGGCATATCCAACCCTTTTCCACGCAGTCGGCACGCAGTGACTCGTAGCGGTTTTTCTTCCGCTCGTGTGCTTCCTCCCGGTTTTCTTCCCAAGGGACAGTCAATTCTATGAGGAGGACACACTTCTTTGAATCGGACCATGCTACAATGTCCGGCCGCTTTTCCGTTTGAATAATGTGAACTGGAAATTGTAGAGATGTCTTGAGATCTGCTGAAACTTTCCAGTCACTAGCTCCGTTCAGTAGCTTCATGTTAGAATTTTTTTGTTTCCTCACAGGACATTCACCTTCCTTGAGAAACTGAATTATGGGTTCCTTGGCTGTTATTGATTGCTATGTAAAACCATATAACAGTGTAGACAAATGATGATTATGAAATCGAATTCTATCAATTTTTGATAGGAATACTTGAAACTTTTTAACTGTGTGTCAATTATTTGTATTAAGAATAGTTACTTCAAACTATAACTCTTTACTTAAGATTATTATTATCAAATACTTGAAACCATATAATTGCTTGTAACTTTTTGGCATTAGTAACACATTACTCAATAAGTCTCAGGCCTAACTAAAAAAAATGACAACTTTTTGGCAAAATTCAACTTTATTCATCAACATAATCTCCTTCTTGGGTGATACACTGATTCCAATGCTTCTCAAGCAATTCAATGTCTTTTTTGTAGAACAATTTGTCTTTGGCCTCAAAATAAGCCTCAGTTTCTGCTATCACTTCTTCATTGGAGCCAAATCTCTTTCCCTGGAGCATTCTTTTGAGGTCTGCAAACAGCCAGTAGTCACTAGGGGCCAGATATGGGGACTAGGGGGGTGGAAGCAATTTGAAGTGCAATTCATGTAGTTTTGTCATCATTACAATTGACTTGTGACATGATGAATTGTCTTGGTGAAAAAGTACTTTTTTCTTCTTCATTTGTGGCCTTTTTTTTTTGGCAATTTCTTCCTTCAAACGCACCAATAATGCTATATAATATCCGCTATTGATGGTTCTCCCTTTTTCAAGGTAAATGATGAACAAAATACTTTACGCATCCCAAAATATGGAGGCTAAAACCTTGCCTGCTGATGCTTGCGTCTATGGTCACTTTACCTGGTGCTGTCCACTCAGCTGATTGCCAATTTGACCTCCGAATGAAGAGAGACTACAAACTGTTTTCAAAAGTGGAAGCAATACATGGGTGGGGTGTGCTTAGCATTAGGGTTACCGTTGTATAAAAATGGAGTCAGTGACCTGAGTTCAATTAATAGACAAGGCTGTTTGCTTTTTCATTATGCACTAATGCACTTGGGGAAAGGCATTAATCTTTTAGTTCTCCCCACCAGTTATGGGTGAATAGTAGGGTAGACTAGGTCCTTAAGCAACCAGTCTAGAAGAAATAAAACTCTGAATTTAAAACTACTTAAAAATTGATCTTGTGTCACATCCTACCTGTTTTGGAGGGGTTGGATAAATGCATACATGTGTGAGGTTCCAAAAATAAGTGGTTTGAAGTGGATTATGGTGGTAATTTTTAATAATAATGAATGCTTGGATCATTTTCATGTTGTACACTATAGGTGGTTGTTAAATCTTGTCTCGGTGGATATTGGCATTTATCTTATTTCATATATTTGAGTAAAATCCATAGGACATCAAGTTAAAAAAAAGACCATGTAACAAAGCAAACAACAAGTATTTGTTGTCATGGGTTTTATGTTTTCTTTGTTACTTCTAAAAGCCAAATTTTTTTTTTTTTTTTTTTTTTTTTTAAATATGATATCATTGTATTATTTTGGATGAAGTAGAATCATACATTCCCATGTAAATCCATCCTCATTTTGTATTCCTTTCAGTTGTTTAAAAAAATAGAAGAAAACCACTGCCAACAATTGAGAGATCTTATTCTGAGTTTTGATGACGTTTCTTCTTCTGGTAAAAAAAAATTTACCTTTTATGGTAGGAAAACATTCTGTAAGAAAAGAATAACTCATTACAAATCTTTGTTAGAGTGATTAAATTAAGACATACATTTGAGGTGCATACGATAAGTTTCCAGACTTTTTTTTTTCGTACGGGCACTTTTATTGATAGTACACACATGAAACTCTAGTCCCCTTTGAAGTAAAATACTCTGACTGCAATGCACTTGTTGTACCGTTCCAACAACTTCTTCAAGGCCCCATGGAAGTCCTCTTGTATGAGCATGTCAATGACCATCACAGCTTCTTTCATCTCCTCAATTGTCTCATAACGACAGCCTCTGAGCTTAGGGAATAGCCAAAAGTCACAGGGAGCAAGGTCTGGACTATAGGGAGGGTGAGGAACTGTCTTGATGCCCATATTGGTCAAATAGTCTGTGATAAGGATGGAGTTTGGGACTGGTGCATTGTCCTAGTGGAAATGCCACTGACCCGATTTGAAGAGTGCTGGCCTTTTCCGACGGAATCTCTTCCTGAACTCTCTTAAAACCTCAACATATTAACCCTAACCCTAAGCCTTTGGCTGATCAACTCTGGTGTATTGACTTCCTTACTCCTTGCACACCTCTCATCATCCCCCACAGACTCCCTGCCTTCCTTGAAACTCTTATGCCACTCAAAAACTGATGCTCGATTCATGCAAGATGGTCGAAAAGCAGTCTGAAGCATTCCATACGTTTCTGTGGCATTTTTTCCAGGTTTAAAACGGAATGTTATTGCATGTCATTCTTCTAAAGTGTCAGATTGCATATTTGAAATTCACCAGCTGTAACAATCAGGCTTTAGTAGGGTGTATTCCAATTGCTGCTGTAGCTGTTCATTTGAACCTGAAATCATAAAAATTGGTCAGTCATATCATGTATAGCAATAAGATACTGAATTTTCAAGAGTCTACAACAATTCTAAATGCGCATATGAAAAAATTCTGGAAACTTATCGTATGCACCTCGTATATCATACTAAACATTTGTGTGTGTGTGTATATATATATTTTTTTATCTATTCATTTTTTTTTTTTTTTTTTTTTTTTTTAAGAATGTATATTTTGGTGGTAAGTTTTATCAAAGACAATGGAACACTGTTTATTATTTTTAATTGTAATTTTTCAAGTCTTGTTATGTTTTTTTTGTGTCAGTATCCAGATGGTAAAGAAATTATCCTATATCTTTCTTTACAAGCTGGATCCCGACACAAGTAAAATAACAATTTGAAAAATTACAATTAAAAATAATGAGCAAATAGTGTTCCGTCATCTTTAATAAAACTTACCTTATATATACACACACACATACATTTTTATTAAGACAGTTGATGGAGTTTATGATCAGTTAGAGTAATCAATAACCATCTGATATTTGGTATGGTTGAAGTACTTATGGTCTATTGGTCATCATTGTAGGAAATGGACACAGCAACCTGAGTTCAAATTCTGAATGAGGCCTTTTGCATTTCATGTAAAGCTAATAGGAGAAAGGTATGCATCAAACTGTTCTCTCTCCATCTATTGGTAAATAGTAGAGCAGACTGGGTTCTTTAACCTTGGTATGGCAACTTGTCTAGGAGAAGGATTTTAAACCAACTGTACTCTTAAAAAAACTGACTTTGTGTTGCATCCTGCTAGTGTGGAAGGATTGGGTAAATACAAAGATTTGGTAGGGTATCCATTAGCTTAATAGCATCTTGCCATGCTTTCAATAATTAATTATAAAGATCTTAATGAATGATGGCAGTGCGATTTCTTTGCAATATCCTCAAGTGACCATCCACAATCATTTTGAGGCCACAATTTGGCCTTTTTCAAGCTCGGACAACAGCTTACTTGCTATCAGCAAAGGACTAATCACAAGTTAGTGTTGTGGGCCCACAAACTTTATGTTGATCCCACAAACTTTTTATAAATAATGTGATTGACATTAAACTAGGCAAAGATTATAAAGACAAGAGGATAAATTTCAAATGCCAAGCTTTTATTTGGCGAATTGTGCATGAGAAGTATTAGTTTACTTGTGGACCATAGTGTAGTCTGAGTTGTCATACGTACATGGTCTGCTTCTGCAGTGGATATTGTTGCTTGTCTGTAGACATCAGCATGCTGAGATGCAGGAACCAAGCTGTTGCAAGTCTGGAGAGGTCAACGTGCTGTGGGACTGGAGACATTAGCAAACTGAGATGCTGGAACTGCTGCTGTGGGTCTGGTTCCAAGTCTGCTGCTCTGTTGTGTTCAGTGGTGCTGGTAAGTCTTACTATTTTGAAAAGGGCAGTAAGTAAGAGGAACAGAGGTTGTCCTCAGGTGACTTTTGGAATAGCTCTGAAAAAAACTGGTGCTGACTTTCATAATTTCACCTTGAAAAAGGCTTTTGATAGACCCTTGGAGTTTAGTTCTGAAAAGAACTGGTTTGAGATTGGTAAGATCCTGCATTGGCTGCTTGCTGAAGCTTGAGTATCTGGAGGTGGGTCTGCCAGGAGCTGTGGAAAAGGATTGACAAAGGTATTCCATTGATTCAAGCAGGACTGTCTTGACTGCAGTGGGTAAGGCTTTGGTTGGAGTGCAATGACCAGACAGACATGCAAATCTCTACCCTTAAGACTGGCTGGTGGCCAAGTGAGTTCATATAGTCAGCGACTGTTGAGTCTATACAGCAGAAAGGAGTGGTATGCTTAGTGGGGTTTTCAACTTGTGTTTACTGTAAATGGAAAGTTTTCTTTACTTATCTGTAATAATGAAATGAATCTTTATACTAATAAGGTAAACTGACAAATACAGTTCTATTCTGCTAAGAAGTTAAGAACTACCTTTGGGATAGTCTGCAGAATTAATTTATCCTAAAATATAGTCTCTGTTTTGGTAGTAGAAATTCTACTGGTTGTCGACTTAGCACTGCTATTTTGTTGGTATCAGGTTTTGCTTCCTGTAGCTGACGTCATGGATGATTTTGTGGGTTTTTTTTTTTAAACAAAGCCCTTTTCAGTGTGAGTAGCCAGTGGGTTACCAAATTAAGATATCAAATCAAGGAAAATAAAATTCAAAAAAATTTCCTTTGTTTTTGTTATTTCTGAGAATTTTCTTTTTAGTAAATTATAACTTTTCACTACAACTAAGGGAACTTGGACAACAATAATCAAGGAAAATAATAACTTCCTATGTGTGTCTAAGTCATTGAAGGTTGATTAAAATTTGTGGCAATGATAAAATATGATTCAGTTTTTTTCACTGTCCTTTTTTTTGTTTTGTTCTATACTGTAGAAATTTTAATGAATTTCAAATTAATTTTGTTTTTTATTTCAGTCTGTAAAAGCCAAAGCAACATGAATCAAAGGATGTTTTAATGAAGGAAAACATTTTGCTTCTTCCTCTACTTTTTTAGATAAAACAAAACAATGTTTTTTCAAGACAAGGAACTAAAAAGAAACGAAATGACAAAGAAACAGATTTAACAAATGAGAAATAATTTTATGCTGGAGTGGATATCAATATAATTTGAAACATAATCTTTCAGTTTACACATGAACTTTCCAAAAATACTACTTGAGCTGCCCAACCAAAGATATGACCTTCTTAAATAAAGATTCCATTTAAAAAAAAAAAATTTTTTAAATCTTATGACTGCCAATGATCAAATGTTATTTTATATTCATCTCATGTTTTCAAGTTGAGTATTTAACAAATCATGCTGGCTTCTGCTGAAAATAGTGATTTTGTTTTAGCTATGTGAACATTTTGCAATTTTTCAAAATCACCATTAACATTCAGTTAAGAAACTATTGTAAATTCTTTGATATTTAAAAAAAAACATGTTTTAATCAAAACGCTACACACAGACCTCTTGTAATTAAAGAAAACTACAAAACTGATTTATATTCAGTAGCAATCATTTATAACAATAAAAATTAAAGAACTATATATAATAAATTTGCAATTATTAGGATGACTTATAAAATGTAAACAGCCTGCTTCAAAAATGAACCTATTTTTCAACGTCTCTTGCTTAAGCCTTACAAACATAGTCGTGTCATGATTTAGATATGATAGATGTACATTTGGGTTTGGTTTGTTCTAATCATAAATATCTTATAACCATTTTTTTTCTTCTTGAAAAAGTTAAAACAAACTCTATAAGTTAATATTAAAATTATCTGATTGAGATAATTTTTTCTTACTCACTAGTTTCATATTTTTTTGAGGAGTCCATTTTTATCTGTAGATTATATTTGTATGAAATTATCCAGTTTTCTTTAAAGTAAAATATTCTGATAATTCTTCTTTCTATATTATAATTTATTTTACTTCTGTTGTGATGTGAAAGGTTAGCACTGGTTAGTGGCTAATCCAGCTTCTCCAGTTATTCTTAATGAAAGATTTATATAGGCTCTCTCTTACACTTATGCTAATTAGGCAGATTAATTTGCCAGTATCACTGAAACGTATAGGTTTTATGCCCCTACTAGGTCTTGTACTTCTTCTAGTGATTGTTTCATTTTCAAGATTATTTTTCTCTCCTTGTCTCTCTCCTGTATTTCTTTAGATCTGCCCTGCACTAAGCTGTAATCGGGGTCATCTTGCATTATTTGATCTTCATCCAAGTTTTCAAACTCATTCTAGCCCACCTTATCATGCATTATTTTGTCTTCTGACATTATATTCTGTAAAGGTTTTTCTAATAAACCATTCACGGAAGGAATTGTAAATATTTATTCATCATTTTGCTCTGGGGCCTTATTTGCATGGGATAATACACTGTTCCCCTTTTCTCTATTTATTATAGCTGTTTTGTAGCCTTTTTACATGATGAATTCTTCCCTTTCTGGATTTGATTCTTTGTTCTTTTTGTACCACATTTTTTCATTTGTGGAATACAACATCATTAGTGGAGCTCTGATTTGCTTTCCTATTAAAGCTGATGGGCTTTCTAGTCATCTTGCATGTGGTATTGTGTGATAGTTTAAAAGCAGCCTTGGTAGAAAAACTTCTATTTTTTTCTTTTTGTTGAGAACATGCTTTTAGTCCCAGTTTTACAGTCTGCTCCATTCTTTCTTTTGATTTTTTTTTCATTTAATTGAGAGTGATATGGTGGTGTCTTATACAGTTTACACCCTATTTTTTCCAACCATAAACTAAGATCTTTATCACAAAATTCTGGTGCATTGTCTGATACTAGAGTTTTTAATATGCCGTTTTTGGAAAATATGACCCTTAGAATCAGTTTTATCATAGAACTTTTCTTGTCTGGCACACAGATTACTTCAAGCCAGCCTGAAAAAGAGTCTACTAGTATTAATAAGAGTCCCATTCCAGTAGTGCAGGCATGATCTATATGCATACAACTCTATTGCTCCACTTCTCTGGGCCATGAATGTAAAGTAGTCTATGTAAAAGTTCTCAATATTTTTACGTTTTTTGCATCTTTTTATATATTCTTCAACATCTCGTGAATATCCTGGCCACCATGCTTCTAATTTTATCCTTTTGTATGGCTGCTACTACACAGTGTATATCATCATGTACACTTTTTATCAACAATTTTCTTTGTGTTTCAGGCGGAATTATCAGATCCCCATTACAAATTACTCCATGTTCTATCATTAATTTATGTCTTATTTCTTTGTAGGGTCTCTCCACCCTTGAACAATTTCCCCATAGATTTTTCTTATCCTCGATGTTATCCTACTTAGTACTGGATCATGTCTAGTTTCCACAGCCATTCTATCTAAAAACAAAACATCAATCTCTACCCAATGTAAAAATGTATCTTCAAATTCTTCTGTTTTATCTTTGGACTCCTTATAAAATTGCAATCTTGATAGTGCATCTACATGTGGAATTGAATTTCCTTTAACATATTCTATATCAAAGTCAAATGCCATTATGCCATTAATCCATCTTAGTATTTTTGATATTGTGACTTTGGATAATTCTTTTCTTGGATTGAATATAAACTCTTATGGTCTAAGATCACTTCTCAAAAGAAATTTTTTTCCTATTGTTGGGCTCTAGTGGTTGTCTACACAATAGCCAATGCTTCTTTCTCTAATTTTGAATAATTAAATTCAGTGTTCATTTGTCTTCTTGATAAATACATTATCAGCTGTCCTTCTTGTGATAATATTCCAGTTATTGAATGTTCCCTTGCATCTGTGGTTAACGTAATGTCCTTTTTTGGATTAAAAATTTTCACTATTGATTTCTTTGCAATATATACTTTTAATCTATCAAAAGTTTTTGTTGTTCCTCTGACCAGATAAATTCCACATTCTTTTTTTTTCTTAAATTTGCAAATGGTTCAGTCAGGTTCATATATTTTGGTACATATCGCCAGAAGAAATTCACCAATCCCCAAAAAGATTGAATTTCTTTTTTATTTGTAGGTTAGCTACTTTTATTATTTTTTTCTATCAAGGCTTCATCTTTGCCAAGTTGGCTGGGGCGGTAGAATACATTGACTGCTTCTCTACAGAGGGGTAAGACCTGCCCCCCGCCACACGCATGTCTTGGATATGACACTAAACACTCTGATGGTGAGGTTCCAGTAATGCTGGAGCTTTGGGGAATGTGGAGCATTCCTTCATTACCATTGCTCCCAGGTCCACTCTGGCCTAGAGTGATAGTACCTGATAGGGCCCTATTTATGGGTTAAATAAAACTAATCTATGTACTTATGCTAAATCGAATTGTTTGAAATAGAACTTTTTGACATTGAAACTGTACTTATACTAAACTGAATTGTTTGAATTAGAACTGTTTGACTAAAGTGAATAGCTTGAAATCGAAATGTTTTTGACATATAAACTGTGTACTCATGTTGAACTGAATTGTTTGAAATAGAACTAATCATTTGTGTGAAAATTGGATTTGGCATTAAATAACCTACAAAGGATGATATGTCATAAAACCTAAGCCAACCAACCAATGATTGGTTTGGTGATATACCTTCTTTTGAAATGGAATAACCTAAAAGTCATATTTTACTACTATTGTTTACGCATTTTTTTATTTATTTATTGTCATTCCAGTGTTTCTTAATCTATTCAAAATGATGTTGGCTTTCTTTTTTAAATCATTTTCACTAGTAGGTCATATGCTTATATCATCTTGGTAACAAACCATATTTTTTATATCTTCTCCTAAAACCTTTTTGATAGCCCTTTGAAATATGGCACTTGCTGTTTTTATTCCATATGGTATCCTTTTCCATTTTAGTAACCCTATTGGCATAGTTATTGTCATTACTTCTTTGAAGTTATTGTCTATTGGTATTTGGTGGTATGCCGTTTTCAAATCTGTTTTTGTAAAAATGCTCATTCCTGCCAGTGTATGTAATGCAACTTTAACATTAGGCATAGGATATGAATCCAAGAAAACTTTGTGATTTATGCCTATTTCATAATCCCCATATATACGTATATCTCCATCTGACTTTCTTAAAACAATAATTGGTGATGCCCACTTTTTACCTCCAGGGGGAACATATTCAAGAAAGTTCTGTTGTATTAATTTTTGTAGTTTTGCAACTACTAATGGCAACAAATGTACTGGTAATTTTCATGCCTCATAATAAGAAGGGGTAACATTTTCTTTTAATTTGAAACTCACTTTATAGTTGTCTTTAATTGGAATCATTTTGAGATGAGGTTTCTTAATCTGAGAATTAATTTTTATTTAATTCTCAGATCAAGATTTTATTTTAATTCTCAGATTAAGAAGCCTCATCTCAAAATGATTCCAATTTAAGACAATTACAAATTCGGTACAGACCCGACTATGGAAGACCAGATAAGAACAAATAATTGGATTTATAAGACCAAAAAAATCCATCCTTGATCGCCCTTCGGGGCCCGTGGCACAGCGGATGGAGGCATTGAGTCTCTACGGTTCCAGGTGAGCATTGTCAGAAGATAGCAGTTTCAAATCCTACCCAAGCCGGCCAGAGGTTTACTTGGTCAAAAACGTGGTGCGATAGACAACGACTATGGAAGGCAGTATTTACTGGGGTACGGTTACAAGACTCAGCATTTCTATCTGAGGTCATGGTAAATCACCTGAAGAAGACCAGAGGTGAAATTTGGCTGAAACGTAGTGAAAGAAGAAACAACAAAAAAACTACCAAGATGAGGACAAAAAGTCCGCAATAAATAAAAATTAATTCTCACTTTATAGTTTTTTTAACTTTCCGTTTTTTTTTTTTCCATTTTTATCTCATTAATCAATTTGGTAGAATTTATGTTAAGCACATTGTTTCCAAGAAATTCATAGTTCTTTTTACGAATTGTGACAATTACAGGTATTACTTCAAATTTATCTAAAAAGTACCCTCAAGTTTTTTATGACTGACCCATCAAATTAACAGAGTTGTAAACTCCTCTATCTTAAAGTTGGCTTTCCAATGTATTTCCAGAAATTTTTTGATATAAGCATTATCTCACTGCCAGTATCCATTTGCATATCCAAATTGAAGTTGTTGATTTTTAACCTTTTGTATAATGTCTTTTTTCCATATTCAATTTTTTTTACATTTTTGTTTTTTACTGAAAAGACTTCCATATTCATTTCGTTTTCTTCAACTCTTTCAACATTTTTCTTTTTGAAGTTCCATACTGCTTGAAAATGGTTCTTTTTTAAGCAATTTATACAAGTTTTTCCAAATGCTGGGCATTTTTCCTTTTTTATTTCATGTTCACACCCACAGTATGAATATTTTAAAAATCTTTTTTAACTTGTAAGTATTGACAAATATTTGTTTACTGGGTTGACTTTTATAATGGTTGTATTTCTGTATTAATTCTTGTTGTATAAAATGAATGCAGGTATTTAAAGACGAATGTTGGACCCAAGCTGAGGCTTGAGCCCTGCTGGTCTATTCTGGTCATCGACCCACTTAGTACAATGTAGGCCTGATGAGCCTAGCTGGACATAGATTCAAACATGAGTCCAGGCATGGATGCCAGATTATAGCTTAAACTGGACAGCAAGGTCCAGTGCTATACAAAGGTGTCACTGAAGGTGGCCCAGCCAAAGCCATTGAGCATCCAGCATGGATGCCAGTCAGTCCGCTGAAAAGCCTCTGCATGAAGTACAGCAGCTGATTGAGCTTCCCTATTTGTCTCTGGATCTCATCAGACAGGACTTGACACAAGGTCGATTGTAGTAAGAGTTAGGGGAGGGGAAAGTTGGAACCAAGTCGGGGCTTGAGCCCTGCTTGACTTTGCTGGTCATCGGCCCACTTAGTGGGCCTGATGAACCAAACATAGTCCAGGCATGAATGCCTAATTATAGCTTAAACAAGACAGTGAGGTCCAGTGCTATACAAAGGTGACAAAGGCATCGATACTGCAGCTCGCCTACCTGAAGATTACCCTGTCAAAGCCAGGTGCCCTTTAGCCTGAAGTCTACCGGGCATAGACTGCTTGTCAATGTTGCAGCTCACCTATTTAAAGGTGGCCCAACCAAAGTCAGAGCCTTTTGACCTCATGTCTACCAAAGCAAGACTGCTCAAAGTTAGGGGAAAGGAAGGTCGGGCCTGAGCCAAGGCTCAAGTGCTGCTGGTCTTTACTGGTCATCGACCCATTAAGTGCAATGTGGGCCTGATGAGCCTAGCTGGACATTGACCCAAACCTTGGTCCAGACACGGATGCCTGATTATAACTTAGCACTGAACTTTGCTGTCCAGTTTATCTAGAGGTGTCAAAATTGCCAATAATGCAGCTTGCCCAGCCAAAGCCAGGGGCATTTCAGCCTCAAGTCTGCCATTGTGCATTGACTATCCGGCACAGATGTCAGACAATCCCTTGAAAAGCCTCTGTATGAAGCAGCGGCTGATATTTGTCTTTGCCTCCCACCAAACAGGACTTGACACCAGGTCAATGACCAGAAGGTTGATTATAGTGGGGATTAGAGGAAGGGTTGGCTCGAGCCCTGCTGGACTATGCTGGGTATTAGCCCACTTAGTGAAATGTGGGCTTGATGAGCTTAGCTGGACGTGGACCCTAATCTGGGTCCAGGCACGGATGCTTGATTATAGCTTGAACTGGATGGCAAGGTCCAGTGCTAAATGAGGGGGACAGAGATGTCAATGATGCAGCTTGCTTACCTGAAGGTGGCCCAGTCAAAGCCGAGGGCCTTTTGGCCTCAAGTCTGCCACTGAGCATTGACCATCTGGCATGGATACCAGACAGGAAGCAGAAAAGTCTTTGCATGAAGCCTAGTGGCTGGTTGAGCTGGTATTTGTCGACCATCCTGCCAACAGGACGAGTATGGCACAAAGCCTTTTTTTAGGTGGCAGCTCCAAAAATGCCTCAGGCCCCGTTGACATTCCCCTAAAAAGAGGCGCCTCAGGCACCAGGTGATAAACCTAGCCCCTCTAAGGAGGGTTAGAGCCTGGGGGGATAGCCCTCTGAGGTTTTAGGATGCCGGTCAAGGTGCACCTCGACCGACTGCTATCACAACCAGGATACACCCAACCAGATCCATGTTCACCCAAACACAGCCATTTGAAGTGTGAAATGGCTGGGCAAGCTGGTATTTGTCACACATCCCACCAAGTGTATGAGTGTGGCACAAGGCTGTTTTTTAGGTGGGTCTGGGTGCAGGGCCATTGCCCTGATGCACCTGATGGTCCCAAAAATGCCTCGAGCCCCGTTAGCATTCCCCTAAAGAGGAGCGCCTCAAGTGTCAGGCAATAAACCTAACCCCTCCGAAGAGGGTTAAAATCTGGGGGGGGATAGCCTCCTGAGGCTCGAGGATGCTGGTCATTACCGACTGCTACCTGAGCAAGCTACCCCAGTCAAGTAGCATGATGCTTGTGGGCGAGCTTCCCCAGTTATTCTTAGTGGGAGATTTATATAGGCTCTCTCTTACACTTAGGCTAATTAGGCAGATAAATTTGCCAGTATCACTAGAATTTCCTTAGTTTTTGTTCAGTGGCTTTTATTTTTCTTTCCATGAAACAGATTATGGAAGTTAGTGACAATTAATTATAAATCTGTGCTAAGAGAAAGTCAATGAATTACATTATCTTTCAATCTCTGCATAAAAAATGTGTTGCATCCTGTTGGTGCAGAGGGTAGGTAAATGTATACATTATCTCTCTCTCTCTCTCTCTATATATATATATATATATATATGAAGCTGCTATGTCTGCTTGTCTGTCTATTCAAATCTGGGTTCTTCATAAAATTGTCACCAAAACAACCATTTCTTCCCATTCCAAACAAGTTTCTGACTAGCCTTAACAATAATGATCTTTTCTTCACAAAGTTAACCAACTTGTTTTAAAAATTGCTCAAAAAAAAAAAAAAAAAGGTTGAATAACTCTTTTATTATTATTTCTTTCAAAATTTTTTTTTCAAAAACCTGTCTTCTTTTTATTAAATAAACGATTGTTTTGTTGATTGCTTTTATAATTATTCTTGGCTGTGTTGTTATCAACTTTGATCTTCTTGAGAATCACCAATGTTAACCTTATTGTAAATTGAACCACCCACTTAAAAAGTTAACTAAATTATTCCCAAAAATAATATATAGAAAAAGTGAACGGCTTTCTTTACAAGATCAAACAGCCTAATCAGCTGGGGCTGTAGAATACGTTGACTGCATATCTGCAAAGGGGTAAGATCCCCCCTCCCCAATGAGTGTCCTAGATATGACTAAATCATCTGATGGTGAGGCTCTAATCCTGGAGCTTCATTGCCATTACTCCCAGGTCTACTCTAACTCGGAGTGGTAGTACCTGCTAAGGTCTCATGTATGGGTTAAATGGAACAATTTAATCATTTACTATACTTGAAACCATTTAACTGTGTGAAAACAAATGAGCTATGGCTTATTTGAAAATAATGTTACCTACAAACTATTTGTTTAAAAATCATGTATATTTAATATATATGTAAAAACAAGATTTGTCATTAAATAACCTACTAGGATTTAATATACCATAAAACTCAGCTATCCAACAAACTCCAAACTTGAAATCAAATCTTCAATTTTTCGATTAAATTAAAAAAAACAAAATCACTTATTATAAAGTAAGGTTATATCTCCTTTGTTAAGTATGTGTGTTGTTATTAATTCGCCAAATTTAAAAATAGAAATTGTCATCGATTAATCTCCAAAGAAAAATGTTATAGTTAAATTTGTGAAGTATCATTTCCACTAGAACAATTCATTGTATATTAGAAACATTATTCCGTGATTCCCCTATCCATCGCAATTCACTATGATATCTTAGAGTTTTATATTTAAATGAAAAATAGTTTTAGAACTTTTTGATTTTATTTCGACCAATAAAATATGCAAATTTTTTACCTTGAATGTGCTTTGTGTTGTTGGCGGCAACAATAATGTGCAGGGTTATTTCCCCTGATGTTTGTACCGTACAGGGTTAATATTAACAAGCACAAAGGTGCGTGCTGAAGTCACAATCACACAAAGAAAAGACGATCAACTTAATGTTTACTAAGGTGTATTTTAATCATAAAAAGACAAAAAAAAAACTCGCTAAATTCACACTGGAAAAGGTGCGTCCTTAGCAAATCTTCTTACAGAGAAAGAAATATCGAATGAATGAATGAATGAAAGATTATTTATCTTTTTTAAATATCGGCCAGAGTCAGTCGAATCCATCCTTAGTTTTTTTTTTTGTTGTTTTTGTTTTTCGTGTCATCATCATCCGTGACAAAGACAAAGGTTGGAGGACGGACGTCTGATGAGATATTAGAAATAGGTCATCCAACCGAACAGAAATTCATTATTATTTTTTCGGTAAATGGTACTGTTTACTTTTTTTGTTGTTTGTTGGTGTTCCGCTCGAACCTGGAACCTTGTTTTCATGATCGCTCGCGCGTGTCCCCCCCTTTTTTTAAACAAAAGCTACAGCACATTGGATTCATCTTCATTTACAAATAAACACATGTGTATACTTTGGTTTAGCTTTCTTTTATGTATGTATTTTTTTTCCTGGCAAACGGCCCATTCTTTTTTTGAAAACGTCTATTTATCTATTTATTTTTTTTTTATTATTATTTATTTTATTTTTTTTTTGCTCCTATGGTTTTTTTTTTTCTGTTTTAATCTCTTATTTATTTGAGAAGAAAAAATGCTGAGACAAAAAACAAACATATATTCGTCAATTTGCTTTTCATGGTCTTTGCAATTAATTCTGACGTTTCTTTTCTCCCCTCCTCTTTTTCTTATTCAGAGCACCTGCTGTTCGTTGGCTGATATTTAAAAAAAAAAAAAAAAAAAAAAAAAAAAGCGACAAGATTTGGAATCAGACGAGGTCTTCAACGGTGTTTGTTCCAAAATAATAAGTGCAAGTAAGTTTGTTTGAACACATTGAATTCTTTTGTCAGAATTAAAACTGGGTAAATCAAGTCTGATATTTCGATTTCATTTCTTTTTTCTTTTTTTAGAAATTTTCTCTCATTTACTTTTTATTTTTCTTCGTGATAGGATTAAAAAGTCTTCCACCGTTCTGTTTTTGTTTCACTACCTCCCCCCCCCTTTTTGCCCCGCTACTTTTTCTGTCTTTCTTTTTTGTGTTTATATAGCACAATAGTTTTATTTTTAACTTTGATAGTCATCCGAATGTTTAACTTTTTATTTCTGGATTTATTTGTGATGAGACGACTTTCCCTTTATTTTGCTTTAAGTGAATGAAAAAAAAAAAAAAAGCAGTTAGAATCTGAAATTTGATTATTATTTTGATTTTAGCTAAGCAATTGTAAAACTGAAATTCTACTGGGGTAAATAAAGTTTGCTTAATTTTTTTGTTTTATTTATATACTTTTAATGCCAGTCGTAGAATTATACGGTGCCGAAGTAATATTAACGACCAAATAAAACAATTTATTTTGTTCCCTTTTTGGAAGAATTGTGTATATTGGGGTGGGTAAGGGGATTCAGGCTTTAGTTATTTATTAGCATTTAGTAAAATTATATTTTTCGGTAGATATTTTTTATTCAAGCTTTTACCAAAAAGAAAATAAACTTTTAAATCGATGCATATTAAAATATAAAGTTACCTAGCCAAGAGGAGGGAAAAAATTAGAAAATTATTAGTAATTGAAAACAGTAATTATTTTTTTAAATTAAGTTTTCCGACTTAGAGTTGAAAAAAAATCTGATTAATGCTTAAAAAACAACAACTCCAAATTAAATGATTAGTGTAACAATTAAAGTTTATTTTTCTTTCTTACAAATAAAAACACAAGAGAAGGGAATCTGTATTTTTATTTATTTATTTTTTTTCGGAGGGGAGAGGGAATCAAAAAAAGGTTGCAAATCTTGAAATTAACAATCGGAAGTGATTCTGTTTTTCTTTTGAGCTGAAGCAAAATAAATAAATATATTGTGGTTTAAAAAAACAACTCTAAATATTGTTAGTTTATAGCTGATTTTAAAAAAAAATGCATTTATGTACTCATTTAATTTCAAAAAAAGATCAAGAGTTACGTATCATTCAATTCAACTCTTGTTTACGTGTCCAATGCTTTCTGACCAAAATCGATTAGGGGGATCGAACACGGCTTCTCTCCCGCCACCTTAACGGGATTAAAAGACTTCTTACTTTCTCTCTCTCTCTGTTTGTTGTTGTTGTTTTCATTGCGTCTTTTTCTTTTTTTTTCTCTCATCAAAATAATCATCTCATTTACATTTTAATGATTGGGTTAATTTTAATCGAAATTCATCAGCTGATATGGGATGGGGGAAAAAAACAGCACCCCCCCAAAAAAAACAAAAAAACCCGAAATCCTCAAAATAAAAAAAAAATAAAAATAGTTATTGATTAATTAATTGATATTGTCATCCCCTCCTGTGTATATCATTGCCTTTTTTCGTTTCAAAAGGATACTGTTAATGATGAAATATTTTTATTGGTGATATTTATTAATAAATTCCAATATCACTTTTTGTTTATTCTTGAATTATAGAACGCTGTTAATTGCGTGATTCACCAATAATTTTTAATATATTTAACAAATTATTTAGTGTAGGTTTTCCACGTCCTTTTTTTTTAATTTGTAGAGTATTATTTATTTATTTATTTTTTTTTTTTTTTAAAGTATTCTAGAACATTTTTGTTTGAGTAAACTGAAGGGGGGGGAATCAGCTGTCGTCTTATATTCCATATTGTTTACTGAAATTTACAAATGCTTAAAAATCAGCCCCATATCGTTTTCATCCTTTTCTTATAGAGGAATTATTTTAAAATAAACTTTTCTTTTAAATTTTAAGAAAAAAAAAAATGAATATATAACGTCAGGTGGGTGTTGTGTCGGGAGACTGTGTTTAGCTTAATTTTGAATGATTACAAAACTTGTTTTTGTATAAATGTGTTGTATATGGTTTTCTGCAATGAAAAAGGATATAACGCTTTCATTTCATTGATTCTTTTATTTTTATGTTCACTGGCTGAATCGCAGTTATTGAAAATATGGTCACGTCAAAAAGTGGTAATTTGACTTCATTAATCAATCAGATTACCGAATACTTAATTTTAAAAGAATTAGTCAAATTGTTTAATTATTGAATAACTTAAAATGATGCTGTACACGAGATTAAGGTTCGTACATTTGTACTAAGATATGTCGAAAATCAGTTTTACTGCATTCCACTACTGTCAGCAGTTTGGCGCCTTATTACGTCATAAGTTCAACCCTGCTGATCACTTTGTAAAAGTACACTTAAATTTGACTTTTATTTTCATTTTATTGGTGATTAATATAATTTATACGTCCAATATTTACCTTGTAACAAACAAGGAAGATCCGAATGACAAACTTCAACAAGGATCGAACAGGAATATCAGCAAAAAATTGAGTTTGTGGCGCGAAATTGACCTTGCATTTTTTTCTGACAAAAATACCTTAACTTTTTACAATTATAAAATCTTTCATCAGTTTTTGTGATTAATTTGCATTTCGTTTAAGAAGACATGAAATTCAAATTCTCAATGAACTTTCTCTTATTATGATTTTGTAAACTTTATTCGAATTTCACAGGTAATTAAACCAAAAGTCGGATATTCGATGTTTTTCTAGGATTGGTTGTAACATTTGAAATAGATCCTATTATTTGGAATAAGCTTTTGGGGGTACTGACAAAAATGGCCTGGGTGTTTAAAATCAAAACAAAACTGGAAAGTGAAAAGTATAGACGACCCGGAGAAAAAATACATGTATTGTATCAAATCTTGTTAAAAACTGCTGTTGAGTACAAAATAAGTAATAAAAAAGGGGATGGGTGTGTGTTAGGGGGTGACTTTATGGGAGTGTTGTCCTCTCCTACCCTCAAACCTTTCCTCCCCTACCCTCAGTCCTGGTGCGCATTGATTGTTGAAACAAAACAACCAGTTTTGAGTTAGTAAAATTTGATGTTGCACACAAGATTATTATTCTGTATGCTGCTGATGAGGAAGCAGAGTGAGCATGAGAGAAGACATCTCTCTCTTTCTCTCTCTTTTTCGAAATAGCAGTTGTAGTTAACATTAAAAGAAAAAAATAGAATTTGAATCCGCTGAAAGAGGACCTTCGGATGAAATGTGATGTAAAAATGTTAAAGAGGAAGAAGAAACTGAAATAACTTCTTGCAGTTGTGTCTTTTCATATGACCTAGCTGTCTGGTGCTTGGTTGTTCGAGACACACAGTAGTAGCGGGAGTCAAGTGAAGGAATAGACAGGGCTTGAAAGGGAGGAGTCAGTTGAGTATCAATTTTAAATAGATAAACTCTAGTCGTAGAAGTGGAATGTTTTAGCGACGAGCAAGTACTTGGTTGAGAAACAAACAGCTTTCTGCTTGAGAGATCGGCAAACAAAAACCGTCTCGAGGAAGGAAGCGTTGCTGGGGAGAGCTAAGAGATATTGAGGTTTGAAATAAAATCGTAAATTGGTAAAATTAGGAGGTCTAAGCAAGGAGTGAAAAAGCAGGTCATAGTATGACGACGAAGATAGGCTGGAAGAGCAAAAGGAATAAGAAAAAGGGCGAGCAAGACTGGGCAAGAAAGAGGAGGAGGAGGAGGACTAGAGGCGAGTAAGCGTTAAAGAAAGGGGGGAAAATGTGTGAAGAGGAAAGGTGAGAGAGACAGGAAAAGAGTAGGTAGACATACAGGGTAGGTATAGAAGAAAAGACCGAGTGAGTGAAGGGGAGCAAACGCAGAAGAAAGGAGAAAGGAGGAGGAATAAGAGTCACGTGACAGGCAGCCATTATGTTAAGCTCACGAAATGAAGGACTGGCCAAGGAAACTAGAGGGTCTAACTTAACTGTTACTTAAAAAAATAATAATAATCAAGAAGGGGGTCTGTTCCCCACCCCCACATATTCTGGCTTAAAAAATAAATAATGCCCGGCCCCGTGGAGAGATGGCTAGAGACGTTTATGTGCAAGCAATACGCGGATACTTTTGAAGCCTATGGATTCAAAACGCTGCAGTCAGTAAGTACAGCCTAGTAAGTGTGTGTGTGTGTGTGTGTGTGTGTGTGTCCCCTCGAGTTACTTACTTGTACGATTCTGTTTCTTTAAGTACAATATAATGTTCTATATGTCTCTAAAAGCACATTACTGATACTGGTGTTTGTCTCCTATCTGTTAGCATTAATAGTTGGTCGCCATCAAACCGACTACTAAGAAGAAATTAGCTGGAAGGCGCCGCCACAACACTGGGTGTATCTAAATGATGGCCCATATGTCTTGTTACAATGGCTTGCTTACCTGCTAAGATAAAAAATCTTGTTTGAGAACTCTGTAAAAGCATTTCACACATCATTTTCATCGACTTTGATCTTGTGAATTGCATGTAAAATGTACTACAAGTCTCCAGTGTGTTTTGTGGTATTGTTGTCTGTTTCCTAAGGCTGAAAAGTTGCCGTTGATGTTACAAAACATGTGGACCTTCTTCTTTAACTACACACAGGACCATTAAAAATTGACCGTAGATTTGTGCAGCTCTGATCACTTCGTTGTTGCCTGATCGACTGAATTATATTTATACTTGTCATTTTATTTAGTAGCTACCATCCCCCTCGTTTTTACTTGACTATTACAAACATGTTTGTGCTGTTGTTTGTACGATGACACACATCACCTATTTTTATTTATTTATTTTTTTACTTATGAAAAAGGCCTCTTTTTTCCCCCCTTTTTCTGGGATCACATTTTAGAACCAAGAAGAGGAGAAAATGTCCATTGAGAAAGATTAGCTTGCTTATTTTAAAGGAAGGAAAAATTTTAAACAAATTACTTTTTATTTACCTACATGTGATTATTATTATTAGAAGAAAAAAATCTTATATAAATACTTTTCCTTTTGTACGTATCCAACTGAACCAAATTTGAGAATTCATTTTTTTTTTCTTTTTGATATAAAAAAAAACATTTATCTTTAAAACAAATAATTATATCCACATTAATTTTAATTTGTTTCTATTTTTAATTTTTTGAAATTTTTTGTTTATGATTATTTTGATTTATTGTTTTTTTTTTATTTATTTATTTAATTTTCTCAGATATGTACCTTTTTCTTGTGATATTTGTGTATGTATTTTCAATATTTTAAAATTCTTCATTCATCTATCTTATTGTTTGACAATGTTTGTTATATATGCCATGATTGTATTTCTAAATCCAATGTTTTCTTCCAGCCCTTGAGCTGGGTGTGAATTAAAAGAAACTCTTTTTTAGGCTTGTTCATACCTCTTGTTTACCCAACTTTCATTAAAAAAAAAAGTCCATCTTTATCTTTACCATTCCTTCAGGTTGTGTTTAACTTTCTTTTCTGTTGATTGCTTCCTTTGATGTGTTGGCTGTGTTATGACATCCTTGTGGCAGACTATCCTGACATATCTCTGTCCCCCTGCAGGTATGCCAGCTCCAACTCCACCAGCTGCAAGGGATGGGTGTAGCCCAGGAACACTGTGACAAGATATTGGAGAATGTGCACGTCCTCAGGCAGACACTCATAGGTGAGCCATAGACAACAACAACATTGGCATTCAAACATCTTTTTTTTGTTTGTTTGAAATACACACACACACACACACACACATCACCTACAGACACACCTGCATTTTCTTTTGTATTTGAATCCAATCTTTTTGTAATAAGTGTGATGATGATGATGGCTTGTTAGGTAACAGCATACTAACCAAATATATTTTTCATGATGATTGTATATTGCCTTTGCATCAATTTCTGCTTCCAACTACTTCTTCTTACTCCTTATCTTCATTGGTCATCTTGGCTTATCTTTCTCTACAGTTCCTAAACAATAACCCCTTTGTAACTTAAGCAACACCAAAAGGTGTTTTTTATTTATTCCCCCCCCCCATATCTGTATGGTAATTTCTATAATTTTCAATATGTTAGTTTCAGTTCCCGTTGGTGTAAATAGAAATACTTTCTCACAAATGTTAGTTTTTAAATAAATACTTAATGCCATTAGATAAATTTTAAAAGTTTTGATATTGTTACAAGAATTTGAAAAATAATTCTTAGTTTCTGTTTGGTTATCATTTTTAAGAATTAATTTGTTAAAGATTCAATTCTAACCTTGTTCAACCTGAAAGGTGTCATTTTTATGTCTGTTGAAAAATAGTTAATAACAAATTAGATTTGATTCATAAATATGAGTTATATTCAGTCTATTTAAACAATAGTTAATTCCTATACAGAAACCTTTTTTATAAAATTCACTGAATTACCTGTGTTATTTTCCCAAGGTGATGAATATTTCTCCTATCAAAGTTGAATGGAAATAAACAAGATGGACAATTTAACCAACAAATGAATTTATTTATTGATCAACTTTGATGAAAAACTCTTGGATATTTTGTAGCAATTTGGTATAAAAGTCCAATGTCAAACTGGTTTGATTGAGTTTTGCTTTTAAACCACATTGGAACATTTGAGTGATGACATTATTAAAGAATGATAGACAGTCAAATAAGTGTCAAATGTTTGGGAGGTAACTTGTAAAGTTCTTTATTCTCCTTCATCATAGCGTGAAGGAGGTTGATTATTTGGGCTCTGCTTTTACACAGCTCTATTATGGATTTATGCATGTATACAGTGTAACCTCTTGATCAAAATTGGTTACCAATCATTATTTTTAGCTGTCTAATGAACAAAAAAACTATGGAGAAACAATGAAGTCAGGTATTGCTGATCATATATAGAAGAAAATGTAGAAGTGATTACCAAAGCCAGTGGAACAAAGAATATGAGAGAGTAACATTGGAGACAAAAAAGATTGAAAATATCAGCTTACATGCTTGACTCAGATAATTTGCTCAGTAGGTCCAGCATAATACTGAATGCCTTATGGAAACCTTTGATGAAGAAACCTTTAATGTAGCAAATCTAAATAGTGTTTAAGTGTATGCAGTTTACCTGATTGGTGAAATTGATATATTCTGGTCAAATGAAATGGGTAAAAATGGGATTAAAAAGATGAATTGGTGAAGAATTGACTAATACTAAATATCTTCTAAGATAGAATAATAAAATACAATGAGAAAGATCAATGTGAGTGGATTGAATTAAAGGATTGTCTTTGAAATTCACTGAAAATGACCTTCTATAATAGGCACTTGAAGAAGAAAGCCAGAAGATAATAACCAAGATGTGCCCATGAGTTATGTGTGACTAAATAAGTGTATAATCAAATGGAGTTGGTGGGATTTTAGGTAAAAATTAATGATTTTTTTTTCCTTTTCTTTCAGTTTCACTGACTTCAGTATATTAGCAAACTGGTTTAACTTTTCATTTTGCTTGAATCTATTTGAAAAATATATCTTAACATTAATGCAAGTGTTTTCCTATGAACAAAAAACTGCACAAACTTTCTAGAAGCAGAAAGTATTATTTTTGATTTGTAAACCAAATAATGGTCATGAAATATTGAACCATCAAAATATTTCCCTTTTGTCTAGCAAATTAGCCATCCAGCAAATGTGATTTTTAGATATTTGTTCTAAAAGTAATCATTAAAACCATTTAACTACCATCATTTTTCTATTAAAATGGTTTCTGATTTAATTTCTACAAGAATCCTCAATATTTGATCAAACTAGGTACATATATGAACTCAAAAGAATTATAGATAAAATTCTGTTTTAAAAACTGGGAATTTTAATCAGCTCTCATAGGATCTTAATTTTTGTGAAAACTAATGTTAGATCATTTGAAGAAATTTGAAATGTCAGTTCTGGTTACATTTTATTAAATGCTTTCTATCAGTTTTTTTTTTCATTAACCTTTTGTTCATAAATTGTTGGCATGAGGAGCTTCTGAAAACCAGTGATCTAATATAACAGTTTTGTGAAAAAATGATCTAACATGTTTTGTGTGATAAGATGATCTAATATGATAGTGATGAAATATCTAAATTGACTCTAAAAAATTATTCTAGAGAATACTTAGAGATTTTTTTAAAATACACGAATTATTAATATAATTCTTTTCTTATTTTGTTTTTCTAAATTTAGATATCAATGGAAAAAAATCAATAAATTCTTATCTATAAGGAATCTTTGAATGATTTTAATATTAGTTTAAGCTGCAAATTAAAAAGCTTACAAGTCTTACTTGTTTCAGTGGTTAAACCTTTTACAAAATTTAATCAGTTTTTTGTTTTTTTTTTCATTTATACATTTAATTTTCTTTGTAAATCTTCAAACTGGTTTATTGACATCTAGTTGTTGTGGGTGGCAAAATAGAACTGTATAAATACTTTAGGATCAGGTAGATGAGCTAGTTGACATTTGAAATTTTCACTTGAGTCTCAAGTTTTTTAATATTACACGCGCTGATGCAATAATGACTTTAAAAAAAAAAAAAGATTCATGAAGATTTTTTGCTAAAATAAATTAGTTTTCTGGTGAGGATAATTTTAAACACAAAAGCAGGAGCAGTTTGAAGTATTTAAGATATCTTACATTTAATGACTGTTTTAAGACTGAATTTTTTGTGTTAAATATTTTTAATCTGACATTTTGTCTGTTTCATTTCTAAATCATGTTTGTTTATACAAACTCAAAATGAATAAAAGCTAATGTTCTTGTTAAATCTACTTATAGAATTTTATAATCTATCTTATCTTTGGCTATTTTAAATATATTCATTCACAATGTTTTCTAATAGTTAGGATCTTTTTATTTCTCTGAAAAAGAAAAAAAATGTATTTTTTAAAAATAATTAAAATGAAATAATGGAGTTGGATGTTGATGAGTTTCATTTGATTACACAATTTCAATGATTGACATCTGCCCTCTCCTCTTGGTTTAAGGAAAAGATATCTTCATATCTTGGCCAGTATTAAAAGCTGGTAAAGTGTGCAGTATTTGATAAAAGAAATAGACATTCACTGTGTATATGATGGTCTGTTGCCTAACTTAAATCCAATTTAAATTCCAAAATGTTAATTCCGTCCATCATTTGTAATGGAATTGTTTTATGAAGAAAATATTAGCCCAAAATATCAAACAACTTAAGCTGCAAAATTTCAGAATGAATTTAGGGAGATTGGAATTTAGAATATACATTTTAGACCAACTTTGACAAGAAAAATTGAATTTTACACCTGCCAAATTATAGGACATGTTATTTCAGTGACAAAGCTTGAAGATGTTTTTGTTAATTGTTCCTTTTATCAAACTTGTCTAGTGGCAATTCTTCAAAATCTAAATCGGGTTTTGATGGGCTTGATTTTTTTTTTTTTTTTTTTCTTTCTTTCTTAGATTTTAAGAGTTTAAAAAAACTTTGAACCTTTGGGTCTTGTTAGTTAGGGAGGGAAAGAATGACTAATTAGATTTGTTCCTATAATTTTAATTTATCAGTCAAATTACATCACTTTTGAATTATTTTGATATTTCCAGGAGAAATTGACTAAGTTGAGTTTAAACTTGAACTCTGTATTATTTCATGGAAATCTTTATTGATTTTTTCTGTTAAACACCTGAATTTTAATTATTAAAAAAAATGAACCTTTTATAAGTTGTCTGATTTAAAAGAGAATAAGAAACTGACTTGTATTAATGTGAGTAGAATTAGAAGTTTTGTTGAATGTTATATTCCGGATTCAAATCAGACATTTCTCACAATTAACTATGAGATTATGAGAGAAAACAAACTTTAGAAGATCAACAATTCCATCTACAAATGCTCTGACATGAATCTATTTTAAGTTATTTATTATCTTCTGGTTTAAGATTTAAAAATAGTTTGGTGTGAATGTATTGAAATAAGAATGAATATCTTCTGTAATTTCTTGTGTTTGGTTGACTTTAGAATTTGTACTGATTACATTGTATTAGACTTAAATGTGATTATTGGAAACAAAAAGAAAATTGATATTACTATAACTGAGTTGATAATTTAAGATTGTAGATTTTATTGAAATTAGTGTTAAAACTTAATGTTCAGATGTGGCTGTTCTGTCTCAACATTGAAGCACTTGTTCTATTATTAAACAAGAGAAATGATTCTCTTTCAGTAAAACCAGAAATAAAATTCCTATTTGCTTCATTGGGATCTGACTTAACAAATTAATGAATTTTTTTTTTAATTTGGGGATTAACTCTTGACAATTTCTGTATTAGAAGATAAACAGTTGATTACAAAAATTATTTTTTGCTATTCTTTCTAAAGAAATATCAATGAAATTTTGAGTTCATTTTTAGAATCACTCAAATTTACTCGTTCACAACTGAAGTTTTTTGATAAATTTTTCAAACATTATTTAATTTGTTTTAATTTTAATGTTTTATCTTTTTATATATTTTTCTTCTAATGAATATAATTTTACTTTACTGTAACGGTTGCTGAAATTCAATTATTCAAAATATTTCAACCTACAATGAAGTGTCTTATTTATTACAGAAAGTCGATCACAATTGATTATTTGAGTTTCTTTGAATTCCTTCCCCCCTCGCCTTCAATTTTTTTTAAAGTTATCATTTTATAGTAAATTATGTAGGAAATATCTTTTTCATGTATTTATTTATTTAAATTTGCTTTAAATGCACATCATTGCAGAAACACTTTAATAATTTAAGATAATAAAGTAGAAAATCTTAATTACATATAAATTGTAAAGATTAAAATGAAAGTAAAAAGGATTCAACCTGATGATAATGTGGTAGATTATATAGAATTTATTAAATGTTAAATTATTTTACAGCGACAATGTTCATTTGAAAATTTTCTTGTGATGGAAATTCCACTATCAGTTTTTGATAAAGATTAACCAGTGTAATTTTTAAGGAAACTTTGTGAAAAGACTTAAGATTTTCAGAAACTTGGCTAAATAACAAAATTGTTTCAGTAGTTCATTATTTGATGTTTAAAAAAAAAAAAGTTGTCAAGTATCGACTAGTTTAGGTAACTTCATGAAATGAATATGTTTCTGAGTTTTAGAATATAGGATAGTTTAAGGTTTAAATTAGCGTGTTCTCTTAAAATTTGTAATGCAGGAGATTATTAGTATCAATAAGATAACTGTTTTTGATATTATACATTTAAAAAAAAAATTTTATTAAGTTCTTGTAATTTTTTTAACATGAGCAAGTTATATGGTCACTCATCATTACATATATATTTCTTCAATTGCTTAATGATGTTTGTGACAACTTGTCATTTAATTTGAACTTTCTGTCTTTGTTATTACTAGTTTGGTTTGATTAGTATCAAATGCTGAAGAATGAACATAAATGTCCATTTTTGTTCTTTTGACACACAGTATTCTATCTTGGGTGCCATTTACCATTTCAATCAACTTACTCTTGCTGTTCATAAAGAGAATTTGCAAGAGTGAGAAACTAGGTACCCAGCTGTCCATAAGAAGAGTTTGATCACCTAACTCTCTTGTGCTACTATCCTTAAGGATGAGCTGTACATGGGAGAAACAGTACCCAGCTGGAGAAACTCTAGCCATCTTTTACTCACTTCAATGTAAATAACTTGCAGATGATGGCTTAATGCTTTGCCTATCTTTTATTTTATTTATTTATTTTTTGACATTTGATTAAGACAGGAACTTCTATTTAGCATTTTATGGTGATCGGTCAGGCTTAAAAGAATTTGAAAACCTATAAACAACATATTCAAAAATTGTTTCTTCATTTTTTAACAAAAACAGCAAAGACTTTTTGTAATTTTGATGAATAACTGATAATTTGAAAAAAAAAACAAACAATTTTCTCTGATATTTTTGTTTGTATTGTTAAAGTAGGAGTGCTGGAAATGAAGTGGAAATGTTTTTTTAAAAATTCTCATCAAGTTGATTGGATTTCTGACACTAACTTCATTTTAAATTGTACTTTAACAAGATTTATGTAAAACTCTTTGTTAACCTTTCCAAGTTGAAACATATTTTTAAAAATTGCTATCAGCTGATTGATGAAAGCAAATTTTAAATTAGGTAATTCTTAAAGTTGACATTTGTTGAATTTAGCATCAAAATTTAAATTCTAATTCTATTTGTTCAGGTTTGGTCTCTTGATACTATAGAATAAAATTTGTTGAAAATTTTTTTTTTTTTTGTTGTTGTTCTATTTTTGTTTTTCTACTAGCACTTAGTTTGTAGAAGGTGTTCTCACTGAAGATATCATTTATTGCCTGCTCATTATCTTAGAATATATTTTAAAATTCCATAAATTAAACTCTTAATGGAGATTCTCTCTGCAAGCTGCTCTATTAAATAATTTTTTTTATTTTAATGAAAAGGAAAAATATTTAACTTTTTGGGACTGGAAAATTTTTGTGTGATATCGGCAAAATATTTCATCAGTTGTTCCAGGACAATTGTTGTTTTCATTACCATTTTACAGATTATTTAGAATCCTTCTCCAGTTCTTTACTAGAGTAAGAAGACCTCAGATAAACATTTCTTGCTAGAGATCTTTTCATTCACCCATATTTCTCTTTGGGGAACCTCTCAAGGTGATTTTGAAACAGTGCCTATTTAATGATCTAATTGAATCTGTTTTTTAACGTCTCTGTTTTAAAAATGAAATTTAATTTATTTTATAACTGATAGTATTTTTAAAGAGATGTGGCTGATGGTAATTATAATTTTCCAGTTCAATTGCATTTTTTAAAAAAATTATTATTATACTGTTATTGGTGTGTATCTTGTGTAGGCAGTGAGGCTAGCATAAAAAAGTGCTTGTATAGAATTAATAATTTATTTTGATATTTTTATCTAAGAAGCTGAATTAAATTTGAAATAACTATATCTCCTCCACTTTCTTTTATTTTTTTCATCTTATTGTTAGTCTGCTAATCAACAAATAGATGTCAAGAAATTTGGAACTTAATAAAAGAAACTTTCAAGCCAGTCAATCCTTTTTAGTTAGGAACAAGCAATTAGAAATATCTTTATTAAAAAGCTTGCAGAACTTTTTGTTTGTACTGAATAATAATTACTATCTTAGCTATGGGAGTTCTCTCTCTCTCTCTCTCTCTCTCTCTCTCTCTCTCTCTCTCTCTCTCAGACAATCTTTTTGTTGTTAAATTCAAATTGCAAAAAATTTGTATAGTTAATTTGGGTAACTTGCTTTGTGGCTTAGAGGCTAAGATTTTAGAAGTTTTCAAGGCAAACAGACCCTCCTCACTTTGAAAATTAGCACGACATACTTTTCCAATCTTGCAGCCTGAAAGGATGCAAAAGAGCGTTTTGTTTTAGATATTATTCAAGTGTGTGTGTTTAATTTATTTAATAAGTAAATTTTTGCTGTAATATATAATTTGAATATATTCCCAGTTTGTAGCTTGAGTTAGTTTTACTCAACTTCATCTAAACTTCCACCTGCTTCATTTATATTGATTCTTTAAGTTCTGTGCTTAAATTTGATGGAAGGAAATGTGGTTCTGCTTTATTGCTAAATACTAAATTAAAAAAAATATTCTGTTTGTTTTTATGTTTTTTTTTTTTTTTTTTTTTTTTTTTACTTCTCTTAGGTAGAATTTCATTTAAATCTTGTTTTCTGTTGGGAAATCTGTTGGTTAAGAAAGAATATTGCATTTTTTTTTTATCTTAATAAAACAGTTTATCAACTTTTAAATGTTGTGAGAGTCTCAAAAGAAAAAGGTCATTTTGGTCTTGGACTATTTTGCATTATTGACTAACTGTAAGCAAGTCATATGAAGAGCAACTGTATTGCTTTTAGTTAGATATTAACACCATTTTTATCATGCATTGAAAAGCTGTACATATTTTTTTTTCTTCTTCTAAAATTGCTATTTTTTCTTCTAGAACAACTCAAGTTGGTTGATATGAAATAGAAATATTTTTGTTGACCTTGTGATGATCACAAGTGTTATGTTTTATATTCGCTTAGATGTTTATGTTTAGTTACAGTAAAATGAATTTAGTTTGTGTTAAAAAAAATTTTTCAAATTGATGTTTGCATTAGCAATGAAAGTATTTTCATTGGAGTAAAATAAATTTGTATGTAATATATATGTAAATAAATAAATGCAGAGAATATTTAGTATTTCATGATCCACATTCTTCTGAATAATGTGTTTTGTAGAATTCTAATAACAACACTTAAAGTGTTGGGAGACTAAAATTTTAATAAAGGATTTCTTAGCTATGACCCTCAATCTTAAATTTCTACTTAAACCTATTTATACTTTTCTCTTTTTATTATTACTTTTCATTGTTATTGTTGCCTGTTAGAAAATTTTGAGTTCTTTTGTTATACAATCTCCTTCAAACCATTGAAAGATTTCTATTTTATTCAAGTAAATAATCTGCAGCTGTCTTTTTGTTTGTTGTATCATACTAAAAAAAATAATAAAGTATACAATTCTGTTGTTAAAAATGTAAACAAATAAAGTTTGAAACAAAAAATACAAATCTTTTAAAGAAAATTACTGTAGTAATTAAAGTTCTCAAATGTTTTTAAAATCTTAAATTTATTTTTATAGGAATCTTCTGTTGTCATTTCTATTATAAATATTTTTTCTTTTTGATAAAAAAAGACAACCATTTAAATTATAGTTTTTTTGAGTAAAAAGCTACTGTCAGAGGAACCAAACTATGAATTGTCTATTTGATGATTGCTCAACTAAATTGTAAGCAAAATATTCTTTTTGTTAAGATAATACCAAATATGATTTTATCATTTTAGGGTCCTTTTCCTATTGGTAAAAATCTGATGAATGAAATTGATTGTGTAAGACTTCTGGTCCCTAATGACAGATTATACCAGTTATCAAGTCATTTCTCTTAACAAGTGATAACTTCTATTCTGTAAATGACAAAAGAAACTTACTTTTTTCCATGATTTTTATTTATATACATGTATCTTGTATATCAACTCTAAAATTGTATTAATGTTCTAGAAATTTAAAAATAGGCTCTCAAGGATGTATAATACACACATACATCTTCAGATGTATAATTTATTTTCTTGTCAAATAATGAAAAAAAGTTGATTTTTTTTTTATAGGACAGAAAACATATCTTGGTTAATATTTATGAGCTTCTGTGCATGCCAAATTAGGCTATCATCATATTTCTTTTATTGTGAGCAATATCAAGTTTTGTTATTTTTGGTCATCCATACTTCAGCTGTTCCATAAAATTTAAACAAATGTTCATCACATATGGGTAAGGGAAGCTGATTCAATATCCATTTGATCTTTGAATTGAGTTGACAGGTAACAAGCACCTACTTTAAACAAATGTATTTTTTACTATTTTAAGTAAAAAGTAATATTTTGTCAAAATTTAGTTAATTAGTAACTAATTTTAATTTAGTCCTAAATTTCTTTAACAATTGCTTTATTTTTGGAACTACTTAATATTTCTATCTGCTGGCATCAACAATGTCTTTATTAAAGGTAATTTTGGATGACAAAAATTGATTATCAAAAATGTTTAAAATCTACTTCAAGTATGCAGAAGTATTTTTTTTGACTAAATTTACGTGATTTTCTTGTAAATAAAACTTCAGATATCAAAATTATTGCAAAACATTTTAAAATTTTTATTAAGAAAACCATGATTATTGTGTCAATTTATAATGTTTTTGATCACTATCTTGTTGAGTTCAGTAATATATAAATCATCTGATTTGTGCATATTTTGGCACTTTTTATGAAAGATATGAAAAGTCTACATTCTTAAGAGTAATTATTTGTAGTTTTATTGAAATTAAAGTAAACCCAATTTTAAATCATTTTTAATGAACATCATCAAATAGGGTATTTATCCAATTATTCTCTCTCCATCTTCGGGTAAATAGTAGGCTAGTGTGAACTCTTTAACCTTGTCATGGCAACTAGTCTAGGAGAAGGAAAACAATTAAAATCTATTTAACTCCATTGAGAAAAAAATGACTTTATATTGGAGGTGTTGGGTAAATAATACTATCAAATAAGATTAGAACGCATAAAAATTTTTACTTTTTATATATCCTAGTTAAAGAACAATTTAACTGAAAACAGTAAATACAGAATATAGTTAAAAACGGAAATATCATTCATATGATGAATTTATACACTGGCTGCAGTGTTAGGGTTTTATTTTATTCTTAAGATATTAACAAACCTTCGTCTTTGATTAACCCAAATGTTTTTGTTTGGTGGAATCTTCTTAATATCAAGTCTATTTCTATTTATAGTTGATTGCAATTAAAATAGTTTCCACTAAAATTCAGAAAATATTCTTTCCTTATTTTTAAGAAAAAAGTTATAAATTTGGAATAATTTTTCTTTGTCATTTTTTTGTCACTTATTCAAAAAGGAGTGACTCAGTGGGACTGGAAATGGTTTTATTCTTCAAGTTAGACAATATTAACAAAAATTGATGTACTGTTTTTGCTGTGCTATAGTAACTCGCTTGTCCACAGATTAAGTTAAGGTAAGCATTTTTATGATAAAACAGTTAATACTACATAAAGTTATTATTCTGATTGATAAATGAGAAGAAATTCAGTGACATTTTGCAAAATTAAGAATTATTTAATTTGTTTGTGATTATAAATTGGGATATTGGGCAAGTTTTTATGATAAATACACTGAGTTCTTACATATTACTATTGGTATTCTAGGTTAAAAAAGCTGACAATGAAAAGAGTAGTTACTTTCTACTATTGAACTATCCCAAAGGCATTGGATGAAAGTTCATCTCTCTCTCTCTCTCTCATCTAGCAAAATGATATTTTTGTCTGGATCTTAAATAAACATGTTGCTTTATAATAATCCTTCATTTCTGTTCTTGGATATGTCTAGATATTTCTTTGGTTCTTCCTTTTTACTTACAAGTATAAATCAAAGAATCAAATTCCAAATGTGTAGCCACGATTCATTCCAACCAATTTGATGTGATTGTTTATTTTGGACTTGTTTAAAGTTGTGTGACATATTCTTGTTCTGATTGTTCATTAGCAACTTGGCAAGCATTTGATGCTTTAGTTGCTCTAGGTAAAAATGAATTCTCCTTTGCATTTATATGGGGGTTGGGGAAAGTTTTAACTAAACAGCCTCTACAAGCTTTATTAGTAATTTTGAGAAAAGCTTCAAAAATTGTTTTGCAATATCAACAAAAGAAAGGAAAATATTTGAGGGAAATGCTCAGTCTACTCTGTTGCTTTGCATAATTTTTATTCACTACCGGGGGGAGAGATAAATTTTGCTTTTTTTTTTTTTTTTCCATTATAAAATTGACTTAATTTATTTTTCCTTCAGTTTTTGCATTGGTCGTCATGGTTAGTGAGTGTGTTAGATTTCTATGTATGTTCATTGCTGCTCGCTATAGTTTAGCCTTAACTTTTATAGCATTTGACCTTGAACTGATATCATATAATCCTTCAATGAATGTACTCTTTAAACTTACCATTTAGTTCTGCTGAAACACTGGCTTCTTAGAAAACATTCACTTGGAATAATAGAAAAACTTAGTTCACATTAAAAGTCAATTGTTAAAATATCAAGTCTTTACGACTGAAAGTTAACATTTATAAAGTGGAATCAGTAAGAGACCAAATGGTTATATTTTTATCCTAACCAACATAAACAATGATAAAGAGATGATTTAATGGATTAAGCTGGAAGAAAAGATGAGAAAATTTACCATGCAACATAGAATTTTCATCATGTTGAAATGGGTCCAATTTATTCCAAAGTATTTGCCAATATTTAAAAGCAGAAATTGCCAATATATTTTAATGTTTTTTTTAGCAGCAACTAAAATCTGTTAAGATCCAAACTATCATAACCATCACTTACTAACAAATTTTGAAGATAGAGAAGCAAAATGATAAAAGTTCCTATTGTCATACTCTAACCCAAATGTGTGTGTGTATTCACAAAAGGCAATCTTTTCTTAAGCACTTAAATTTCTTTCACTAATCCAAGCCAATGCAGGACTAAGAGCCCTAAGATCTAACAGGTGACTGAAGGAGCTAAGGACCCTTGCAAAAGAAAGGACAGAGTGGCTTCAAATGAATGATTGTAGGATATTTCAAACTATTACAACAGCAGAATGCAGTATATAAAAAAAAAACCAAAAACACAATCGAAGTCAGTTATGTTTGTTTTGAACAGTCACAAAGTGGATGATAAATCCTAAGAGAGATCTTTTTGTTTTTGTTTTTCTTTTGTCTTCATTTTTGTTCTTCTACCATCAGGATCCCATTGATTGTTTTTCAGAGGTAAACATAAGTTAAAGTATTGAAAAAATGTGTAGTCTTCATCTGCATTCTCTCTTTACAGAAGTTATTGAAAGAAGTTTTATGAAGAAAATCTTGTCAACATTTATTTCTATGAAAGCATTGATTGATTTTTAGCCTTTAACAATGTGCAAAGATGCAGCATCTTCATCCTTTCTGACAGTTGAGAACTTGTATATTGCACTGGCTGCATTTCCTTGCCATCTATCACCATTTGCAAACATGTTCAAGTTTCTCCATGTTTCATTTCAGCTGGCTTTAAAAGAGTGCATCAAAGTCTTTTTCTTAGTGCTATCTCAAGCTTTCCTTTTAAACTAAAGCATTTGAAGCTTATGGATTTTACAAGCTCTCTTTCCAAGCAAGACTCCTTCACTTTGAGGCATTGACTGTTCTGAAACAAAAATAAGAATTGATCGAGTGAGCTGTGGAAAAAAATTGTTAAAGTTTCTAATGACAGTGTAAATAATGAAGTGCTTTTCAATTTCTCCCAAGCTAAAACTGATCTTCAAGCTGATAGAAAAGTCAACATTACAGTTTTAACATGAGTTTCTATCTCGGTACTTGAGCAGTAAGTAGTACATGATTTAAGGCATATTTTTCAAAGAAAAATCTCTTAAAGCCGACTTCTGTTTCATTTTGTGATAAACTAGTCTTGTTTGATATCAAATTAACTTTTTCTAATCTGAAAGCCTTATCCAATACTTTATATAGGGAGTTTATGAGCTACAGTAACTCCTTTTTAATGAGCTCAAAACCATACCACAACAATAATTTTATTAGTTACAGGGTAATTTAGAAGGCAAAAGCTGAATCACTAAATGAGATTTTTTTTTTTTTTTTTTTTTTTTTTTTTCCTTCTCAAATCAATATGAATGATATGATCATCAGGAGTATTGTTCTGTAACTCGTAAAATCATGACATCATGAAAAAGTTGTGATTAATCAAATGTCATCCTCTTAATAGGCTTTTGTCCATTGATCACGTTTTAAACATTTTGAGAGATGAAGTTTTCACTTGATGACTTGTGTTAGATTATCAACTGGAACATTTTCACTTGTTCAGTTTTTTGTATCTTGATAGGCTGTAAATATTTTTTACTTAGATAAAAATAATGTTAATGTTTTCATCTAATTTGGTCAATTGTTCTGAGATTTGACGAGTTAAATTGTTTGTTTGTAATGCTTTTTATGTTTGCTGCAGTCATCAGGGAATCTTTATTATTGACATTTTGGATGACCTTTTAAACCCCCCCCCCCGATTGTCATTTACATATTAGTCTGAAGATTGATTGTGCTCATCCTGAATATTATATGGTAGCTAAATCTGGAAAATTTTTCTTAAAAATATCAGGAAAACCTCATTTATTCTACAATTTACTGAAACAAGCTTTTAATTTGAGAAAGATCTCTTTAAAAGAAAACTTTTCTCTGTTGTTCACTTTTATTTGGATCATCTTTTCTTGTTTAACAATTTGAAACTTCTGTTTGTAAATATTCTCATCTTTTTGATCTAAACAAGAATATCAAGCATTAAAAAAGAAGTATCGTTATTATCAAAATTAGTTTCTCTACTTCTCTTTGTTGATGGTAACATTCATTTTGTCTTTTTCAAGAAGGAAAGCCAGTTAATCTAAATTATTAGAACATCTTGAACAACTTCAATCGTCAAAGATAAGATGCCAACATTTGTGTTGTACTTTTTCTGCACCTTTTACCTGACACTTTTTGCTTTTTTTTATCTGCTTTTCTGGATTTAGATTTCGAAAAAGCAGTTCTTAAACTTAAAATTCTTTAGATTGTCAAAGTGCAAAACAAGTGTCATAAATCCCTTTTCAACTCGGTTAAGTTGAATCTGTTTAGTGGGACAGATTTTCAGTCTTTCCATCCTGCAGTGTCATGTTAATATTCATTGCAAAAGCAACAAATGGATGAAAGAATGAACATTTTTATCTTTCATTAAATTATTAATGATAATCATAATAATATTATTTGAAATTATATGTTGTAGTATTTTTAAAATTATTCTATGAATTATATGCATTACTTACTGAGCAGCATAATATATATATATATATATATATATATATATATAATCTAGCCTTCATAGTTTCTCAAATCTTAAGCTTCATCTTTTATCAATGCACATTCGTGGCCAAAAATGTTGGAATTCAAGTTCTGAGGCATACTCCCTGCAGTGAATTCTTTCCTAGTTGACAGCCAATCATTGTATTACATTCATTCAGTTATATCATTAAATAGTACAAAAATAAAATCATCAATTTTGCATGCTTAGGTAAGAATAATTTTTTTTTTTTTATTCAGCTTGTACCGAAACCCTCATTTCGGAATAAAAATTCTTGTGTAAACCCTTAAAATATTTTCATGAAATTTTCTGATAAAATAGTACTTGTACTTGAATTTGATGTATAATATCATGGAATTAGATCACTGGAAAATGCAAGGATTACTTGTTAAAGTTAACTGCAAAAGTTTTGAAAATAAAGATATCATTTTCTAACTCTCCGTTGTTGGTTAATAATGGTTTTATGGATGTTTTGGTTGCATTTTATTAAAAAAAGAAATATATTGGTAATTTTGTTTGAAGTTAAAAAAAACTTTCAGAATTGCAACAAATTTTTGGGGCTGCTGATAGTGACAACCTCATTTCAAAATAAAATTCGTTCAAAACCCCTAAGAATATTTTTGTGAGATTTTTTGACCAATTAGTGAATAAATCTTCATAATGATTTATCATTTAACATCTTTACATGAATGAAAGCTTTGACAAAATAAAGTTAATTGCAAAATATCAAAAATAAAATATCAATTTCCAACTCTCATTTTTTGCTATCTTTTTGTAGAAATGTTATAAGATATTTTTTTTTTTTTTTTTTTTTTTTTTTTCAAGACTTAATTGTAATTTTCCTTTGGAAGTTGGTAAAATTTTCAAATTTAGCTTTGAAAATAACTAAACTTAAGGAACTTAAAAATAAACACCTTTTGTTGGTGAGACAATTTTCATTTATTTGAAAATAAAATACTTTAAATATTTACACTGGTTGAAAAAAATAAAACTTTTCAAATATATGCTTTTACTTTTGTGTGGTTTTGATTTTTGGAAAAAATTAACCTGTAAATGAGGTTTCCCCCCCCTCTCTCTGTGTCCCCCCCCAAGTGAATTCCAAAAAATAAGATTAAAATTTATTCATTTTTTTAAAAATTTAATCTTTGTTTTTGTTTTTTGCTACCAGAGAAAAGATCTCCAGAAAAAATATTCTCAACTGATGTGTTTATTACAAAGTAGACAATAAAAATAAATGTTATTGAAACTGCCAATTATTTGTCCAAATATATGAATATGAACAAGATGAAAATTAATGCCAAAATAAAGGATGAAATATTAAATAAAAAAAACAATCATTTTATTAGAATAAAAGAATCGGGTACTTTAAGTCACTTTACACCAAAAATTAGTGGTCACTGTTAATTTTTCTCGCTGGCCATATTTTTTTTAAGAATAGCATTTGAAAGAACTAACAGAACTGTTAAGAAAAATACTCAACACTGACACCCTGACAAAGCACCAAGTTTGTGGGTGTATAAGGCAGCTAGGAATTAGCCAACATACACCCCTATCTCAGTGGTTATTTGAGTGGTGTGAGATTCCTTTAAACTACCCTTCAAAATCTTTCATATGAAAATTAAGAAGACATGGTATCAAAGTTGGAAACTCTGAAAATAACAATGGAATAAATTTTTATTTTGAACTTTTTGCTGTTCCAAAATCTAATCCTGCGTGTTGTCTGACCACAGCAAATTGGGAATAGGTGTTTGTTTGTTTGTTTGTTTGTTGTTTTTAAGCAATAATGTAAATTGAGATAAATGATTTGAAGTTGCAATGATTTTTCTATTTTGCAAAAATAATTTCGTCATTACTGGAAGATCGGTTTTAAGGATATTGTTAGTTTTCAGGTTGATTCAAATGAATTATTGTGATCCTTATGTGAGAGATTTTATTTGATTATTTTTGCAATTCTAAACATTTTTTAATTAAAAATGGCTGTCATTAACATCAATTGATTTTATCTATTGATATTTGTGGCCTTTGGATAAAAAAAAACTGATTGTGAATTGCTGATTAATAACTGACCAAATAATGGCTATTTTCTGTTGCTATAACAATAAAATGAGAATTTTGCCCCCCCCCCCCATCTTAGATGTATGACACTTAAGAGTTGCTGAAACATGGTGTTACAAACAACAAAGATAAGGATACTCATCTGAATAAGTCAGGGAATTATATATATAATGCCACTATATTCTGGTTAAATATTGGTTACACTGTATAGCGACTTCATAGAAACAGTCTTCTTAGAACAGCGTTAACTTTTTAAATCAGATTGTTCTTTTTATATCAATCTTTTGAAAAAGAATGATGACCTAAGGGCCAACACTCATGATTCTAATTAATGTCTTCGATTTGAGCCAAATACACTGTAGAATATCTTTGTCAAAAAACATAGAATAAAAACAGTCCTTTCTTAATGAGCCAATCTGATTCCAAAACCTGGAATGCAACCTTCCACACACACACACACACACACATATATATAGCTTTTTTTTGCATACTGAGTGCATTTTGTTTCCTCAAAATTTGTCCTCGTTTACTCACTTGCCTTGATTTGATTGCTTGCACGTTTTTTTTTTTTTTTTTAATGCTTTCCCTAATCAGGCAAGAATTTGAAAACTTTGGGGAAAAAAAAACCTTCCTTTTTCCAATATTAATTTTTGATTTTAGTTGAGCAGTTAATCATTTAGAGTTAACTTCTGATATTTTAGTTTTAGATAGCACTTACTTTAAAAAAGAAAAAAAAAATGCTGTTTTTCTAAAAGCCTAAACTGCAATTTCTTATTCAAATATTGTATGTAGATACATCTAAATTTACATGTTTGGGTGGAGGGGAAATCAATAGATTTTTAACTTGGTGTATGAAGTTTTCTTTAACCAACAGATGTTGTAAACTGGAAAGGTTTTGGGTTTCTAATATGTTTTGATAAAAAAATCTTGTCTGAAAATAAATTGACTTATATTTATAGAATTTTTTTTCTTTTAATTTCTACTCTCCTTTAGAGTTTACATTAGAACTAAGATATTAAAGAACATTGTTAATAAACATTTGATAGTGTCATAAAATTGGAGTGAATATCTTGTTTTCAATGTTTTGGTTTATTTGTTGGACACAGAATTGGTTATTGTTTGTGTGTTAGTGTTTCATTGCTTTTTTTTGCCTTCATTTCTATTTTAGGATTGTTTGTCACCTTTTCTTGTCTATTGGAAATAGTTGATTTGAAATTACTGGGAACTTGTCTTTTTTGCATTCACTTGAGTTTGAAATATTTTCTTATTGTCTTGGATTTTTGTGTAGATTTTATTTAAGTTTTAAGTATGAATTTTGTCTCTTCTATCATATAGAGAAATATGTGAAATATAAATAACATAATTTAGTATGTTTCAATCAACCTAATTGTTCCCTTAGTATTGCTTAAATTTAAAAATCTTTTAAAATCTGAAATTTTATTAATTTTATCTATTGAAGACGACATTAGATATATTAATAGCTAAAATTTCTTAAAAATTATTTTAGAACAAATTGCCTCCTTTTTTTTTTTTTTTTTTTTTTTTTTTTTTAACATTTCTTAATGATTTCCTTTTTAAGGAGTGTAATGCATGAATTTGTCTTGATTTAGTTTACTTTAAAAGGAAGGAAAAATGTTTCCCAACATGCATTGAAAGAAAACCCAATCTGATGCATGAATCCTAATTGTTGTTTTTGTTTGTGTGTTTTTTGTTTTTTTTTTTGCTATTTAACAATTATCAATACCCCAACAAATGTTAATTTTTCAACTTGCTGCTCATGATTTGAAATATAGGAATTTTTTTTTTTTTTTTTTTTAATTTAAAAGAATTTTTGAGGGTCTTTCTGGTTGACAATTGCAAAGTTAAATTCTTTGAAAACATTTTGATATTTTTAATGATTTTTAAGTGTGTCTGGTTTTAATGGTAGCTAATTAAATAATTTTGTAATTTTGTTTATTTAAATGACATGTTTGGAATTAATTTTTTTCTTTTTTTTTTTTTTTACCTTTCATCCATTTTTTGCAGCTTCATTATTCAACACTACTTCATCATTGTAAAATAATTTCAATTTTATTTTCTTACATAAAAATTTTATCCCCTTTAACAAATATTGATGAGTTCCAAAAAAGTTAATCTATTCTTAGAAATCAGATTCAAGAACTCCTGGAGCAGATGACTTTCAATAGATTATCTTGTAACTTTTGTTGTCTCATGTTTTGAATACTTGCTCTTGTTGGCTCAAGATGTGACAAAACTTGAAAGGCATGTTTTTATTTATTTTTAATTCTTTGTGGTCTCTCTTTTTAGTCATCTCAATAGTGAAATATTTTCTATTGTTTTTATTAGTGATCCATTGGTTTAACTCTGGTCATCTTAAGAAAGGAATCACTTTTTCTTTTTTTTTTTTTTTCTTTCAGAATGTTAGGCTCTAAACCTTTTTTGTATGTCTTTATCAGCTCACTTTTCCCCTCAGACTTTTATGTTGCTATCACTAAAAAGATAAATCAAGTTGATATTGTCTAACCATTCTTTGATCCTTTCAGTACTTTTTCTCTTTTCCAGCAGGATAAATCATTTTTATTTGGTATTTTATTCTTACGTATGATCATAAAATATATTTCATTCATTCTTTAAAAAAATGCCAATCTGATTTGATTGGGTGTATTTTTTTCCCCCAGTGTTGAAACCATATTTTGAGTTTTCTTTTTGTAGTATTGTTTTCTATTGGTGCTGCACATGATGAGATGATTGAACTCCTTTTTGATGATTTTTTGCTGCTTTTTGTTAAAGAATTTATTAATTTACTTTCTTAATTGATCTGGTGGAAATTTTATCAGTAACAATGGGGCTGCTTTCTTGGATGTTTTTTTTTTTTGTGTTGATAAATTTTTCATTAACTGGACTACTATGCAGTTTGGGTTGCTTTATTGTTTGTTTGTTTTTTGCCTATCTTTTCCCAGATTTTGTTGGGATGACTCTTTTGGAAAAAAATAGACATAATTAGGGTACTAATACAGTATAGCTTTTATAATTCAAGTGTTGAGGGTTCATGAAAGCAAATTACATAACTAAATTGCTGATCAATGCAGGGTTGGGTATGGGCAATATTTAAGAGTGACCAATATGAAATGAAATACACCAAATGTGTCTATTGTATATAAACTAAATGAGACTTGAACAAATAAATATTCTTTAATGTCTATTTTTTATTAAATAAAACCACCAAAACCTATAATATATTACAAAGTAAACTAATTTTCAGTATTTAAAAATGATGTTTACATGTTTATATCAATGTAAGTTTTCAACACACATTTCTAAACATCTGACATCTTGAACTTAAAGAATTAAAAAAAAAAACAAGAAGGAAGCTCTGTTGACTGAGGCTGTAGAATATGCTGATTGGATCTCTGCAGAAGGGTAAGATCTCCAGCAAGTGTCCTGGATATAATACTGAACCATCAGGTGGTGAGGTTCGACTCCTGGAGCTTTGGGGAATGTAGAGTACTCCCTTATTACCATGCTCCCAGATCTACTCAGACCTGGATTGGTTGTGCCTGTTAGTCCCATCTATGAATCAAATAGAACTAGTGTTCTGGGTATGACACTAAACTGCATCTGATGAGGCCCCAGTCTTGGAGATTTGGGGAATGTGGAGTGCCCCTTCAAAGCCATTATTCCTAGGTCTACTGACTCAGAGTGGTAGTACCTGTTAGGGTCCCAACTATAGGTCAAATAGAACTGTTTAACCATTTCACTGTGTGCAAACAAATGACTGATGTTAAATTGAAGTAATACTTTAATCCAATGGTTCCCAACCTATTTTGGGCCATGTCCCACTTTGGTATTTCTAAAATTCTGATGACCCCTCCTCGCCTGTAATATTTGATTCTTACATATTCAAAATTTTACTGCAATTCACCTGAAGGAAGCTTAAAAGGCCATTAACATGGTCTCTAAACAAGTCCCACCAAAATATTACTGTGCTCCATGTTGGGAATTACTGGATTAAACAATTTAACTGAGTTTAGATAAAACTATTAGTGTTAAAAAGCAATACTTGAAACCATTAAATTGTGTGCAAACAAATGAGCTATGGCTTGTTTAAAATGCTACCTACAAACTATTCATTCACAAATCACATATATTTAACGTGTGTGTGTGTGTGTGTGTGTGTATAAATTGGATTTGGCATTAAATAACCTGCAAGGATTGATATGTCATAAAATCCAACCAATCAACCTAAAAAAAATGGTTTCATCTGACAAGAATTATGTATGAATTATTTGTTTCTATTCACTCAAGATTCTTTTGTCTGTCTTATTTTCACTTGTCTGTTTGAGTAGGTTTTTTAGGATGAATAAAAATCCTAAGCAACCTGTACATTCAATATAAACCACTTGATGTGCTTGATGGCATCTTGAACAGCTCTTTGGAGTGACTGAATGATAAAAAAATTTTCTGACTCTTGAGGAACTTCCTCTCATTCTTCCAACTTTAACTGATCATTTTTAAGAGTCATTAATCATTCAGGAGCACAATTTGACAAGATGTATTTTTATATAGGTTATAAGAAAAATAAAAGGCACAAATTTATGCTAAAAAGTCTGAATAAAAATTACAAAGTAAAAGGAGAGAAAATAGATGGATTAAATGAAGAAAAGTTTTTGTCAGATTTTATAAGACTCATTAAAAGTAAAGATTTTAATCTATACTATAAAATGAACTTTTGTGTGCATGTTTTATCACTATGAAAATTGCCCTCCTGACTTGTAGGCTTGTTATGGAGAGGAAGAGGTAACAAACTAAATACAAAATCCCTCAAATTGACAGGTTATTAAAAATAAAGGGAGATTGATATTAAATTTTAATTAGTTAATCTGAAAGATTTAAGCAAAAATTTCTTCAACATCTGATAAAAAAGTTAAACTTGAATGAATTTTATCATCATAATTCTTTATATCATTATTTAAAAGAAAGATTGAAAAAAATTCTCATCTATTTTCTTTGAAGAAACACTTTTAAAAAGAATTGTATTATTGCATGTGAAAAAACAAGCAAGGGGTTCCTAGGTATTAACAAAGGCAAATAAAAATGAAGTATTCCATAGGAAAAAGCATCATGAACACAGATACTGCTAGTGTTAATATAAAAAAGAATATTTTAAATTTTTATCTACTACTGATATTTATAGTTGTTTTACAGTTTTCATTCAGATTTTCAATTTATATTCAAACAATAATTAATACAGTAAACAAAAAAATGAGCTATATCGGATCAGCATCTTTGAAGCAAAGAAATTTTTAAATAACTCATCATCAATTATGGATGTGAATATAAAGTAACAGATTTTTTATTTATCCTCAAAGTCATACTAGAAATTTGATTAGTGAAAGAATTGGATAAGTTTACAGATTAAAGTGGGGGGCAAGAATTTGAAGGAAGTTTTGGTGTCAATATCCCCCTTCTCATTTCCATCTGCTTATAAAAAAGGAACATTGTAAGAAAGTCTTGATTTCTTTCAATGTAGGCATAATTATAAACATTTTTTTTCTAAATAAGACATGAAATGGTTTGTTCCATGGTCCTGTGCTGCTGTTTCATTGTTGATACATCAGTTTTGTTTGTTTTTATTTTTTGGTTTTATGGCATGTCAACCTTTGTAGGTTATTTAATGCCAAATCCATTTTTTATACAAATAAACAGTTCTATTTCAAGCTATTCAGTTTAGTATAAGTATAGTTTTTGTCAAAAACAGTTCAGCATCTAACAATTCAGTTGAGTATAAGGACGCAGTTTAAATGTTAACAGTCCTATTTCAAGCAATTCAGTTTAGCATTAATACAGTTTGGTTCTATTTGACCTATAGATAGAACCCTATCAGGTGCTACCACTCAGGGAGCGATGGCAATGAAGGGCTACTCTGCATTTCCCAAAGCTCAAGCATTACTGGAACCTTACCATCAGATTGTTTAGTGTCATATCCAGGACACTTATTGGGGGGATCATTGTGTTACCCCTCTGCAGAGAAGCAGTAGGTGTATTCTACAGCTCCAGCTGACTGGGAAAACATCAGTTTTGGTTAAAGAAAAAATGTCAATGTTCCAGCCTAGAATTTTTTTACCTTATTAGTTTCTTGTGGTTTGTTTAATCAATCTGTTACCCACCCCCATGCAAATTGAATAGTTTAACTGAAAGACTGAAAATTTATTAATGAAACTCAATCTGTAATTTAGAGTTGATGTATTCTTCGAAAGAAACTGGTTGAAAGAAAATAGTCATAAAAAAGAAAAAAAAAAATCATTGGTCATGGATGATTTCATCTCGTTCAATTTTTTTTTTCTTTGTGGTAAATCAGTAGATTGTGTAAGAGTTGACAAAAACTAATTGAAATGCATTTGGCAAATTATTGGGTCATTATACCTGATACGTAGTTATTTGCTAAAAGCCTACCATCTTGTATACATTTATGATATACTCATTTCATTTCTGAAGAAAAAAAACAAAAAATAAATTACTTGATGTGCACAAATTTAGTGGAAAATAAAATGTATTTTTCATGTATTTTTGGGTCATTTAAAATTTCTTGTAATTTTCCTGACTAGTCAGAACAAAAGGTAAATTAAAAATCTGCATATCATATGCATTTTTTGTTTTGACATGTTCAACAACCATCTGTAAAAAGAAACCTGCTAATAGTTTATAATAAAGGTTTATTTAGTTTGGCACAAAATTATGTTGGTGTTGGATGATAGATCTAAGCTACAATTTACACTCGTGTAAATTTTAACTTGCTATCAATAGTTTGTATGTTGCAATGAATAAAAGGTTTATTTTGAAGTCCCTCAAAATAGAACATTTCTCATTGGCATTGCATAATATGCTTGAGGTTGTTTATTCTGTTAAGGAAATTCATAAATAATTCACCCGATTATTTAGCCAATAAAAATAGAATATTTTTACAAATTTTGTGGTTGAGTTCAAAAGCAAATTTTATGTACTTAAATGGAAAATAAACCAATGAAATAATTGCTTAATTAGATCAGATAAAAATATAAGAATATTGAAGTTATAGTAGTGCATGTGGTTTAATAGTTAGCATTGCAGGAAATGAACATGACAGCCCAAGTTCAAATCCTGGACAAGGTTGTTAGAATTGCACATAATCACTAATACCCTGGGGAAAGGTATGAGTCCAATTATTCTCCCTCCTGCTATGAGTAAATAGTAAAGCAGACTGGGTTCTTTAACCTTGGTATGGTAACTGGTCTAATCGAAGGAAAACTCTGAATTCAAACCTGTTAAACTCTGCTTAGAAATTGACCTTGTGTCACATCCAGTTTATGTGGAAGGGTTGGGTAGATATATAGCTCACATATATGAGAGACATAAAGTAATAAAATGGTTTTATATCTTAACAATTTGTCTTTGTAAGGAATTCTTTATTAGACAAGCCACACACAAATATTTAGAATTGTAAAAATAAAGACATCAAATGTAATCATGGAGTGGGGGTGGAGCAGAAGATTTAGTAGAAAAAATTAATGGAACTCTGAAAAAGAACATTGACTTTGAAATTTTAAGTTTTGCTCAGCCTCCCTACTAATTAGAGATACGTGTACATGGGAGTTGGGCAGCATTATTGAGAGTAGCAAATAGAAAAAAAACCCACATGATCTTGGCTAGCAATATTATAAAAGTGAGTTCATTTTAAATTAGCCTACTCTATTTATTGTGGTTTTCTTGAATTTTTTGTAAATAATTTTTTAAGGCTTTTTTTTTTTTTTTTTTTTTTTTTTGTGCCTTTAACTTCATTTCAACCCATTTACTGTAAATTATTGTATACAAGATTTTTTTTTAAGCCTGAAAAAAAAACTGTACAAAATTTAGAGTCAGCTTATATGGCAGGGCTAAAATCCACACCTTTACTATAAAGTGCTCAACTAGTGGAACAGTACTCCTAACAATTGATATACACTAAAACTCGAGTAGACTTTTACAACCATTTCCAACTTAAACTCATGTTTGGTGAACATATTTAACAAATTAACCAGGATTAATATGAAATGATAAAACTGTAATAAAGATTAAGTATTATGTTAATGCCATATCATGCTGTTTCCAACAGCTAATGCACTGACTGTAAAAACTAACTGGAACATCACGGTACCCTGATAGCTAGTCTAATAACTATTGAATGCTGTTTATCTGTGTAATTTCTTGATAATGTAATAGATTGTGAATCCTTATGAATATAAGATCTAATGTTTAAGATTTGCATGTTTCATATATTCTATCAATAGCCTACTGTATGTTTAGGGGTCAACCTATACAGCAAGTCTGACTCAAAATTTTGAGGTTGGCTTAAATGGCAGATTGAATTGGATACTGCAATTTATGATATCCAAGACATTGAATTCCTCCTTTTATTTTCTATTCACTAATATTTAAAAAAAAAAATTTTATACATAAATTGAATACCTACCACTTTAGAATTTTTTTTTTCTTTTAGTACTGTTAAAATTGGTTAATTTAAAAGAAATCTAGTTAAAGCTCTATCATATTGATGTACTAATCTGGTGAAATTTTATTGATTCCTTTTAATTTTGAAATTTAATCCCTGAACAAATTCATGTAAGAGGATATTTAATATAGGAGGAGTGTAAATCTATAAAGACTTGAATTGTTGTAAATTCCAATCTCTTAGAAGGATAGTGAATGGGACAAAAATCAAGACTGGAGTATCCCCCCCTCTCTTGATTAAACAAAAGGTTCTATTGAAAATTCACTAAGTTTACCAAATGCTACAAATACTTGAGGGAAATTAGAAAGTACACTGACTGAATGAAACATTTGAAGGCTTAAAACAAAAATATTAATCTGAAAAAATACTTGAATTCTAACAAAACTTCTCAGAAAATCATTTGAGTGTTTGTATTTGACCAGAGGTAAATTTGTTCTGTGATCTTGCGTCAGGTAATTTTTCTTTTCTTTCTGTTGCTTAGCCTGATGACAACAAGTTTTCTTTCATATTTCCATCTCTGTCTTGGTTTTCCTTTGGAAATTAAGTTTCTTAATGGCTCAATTTTCACTGAAGATTTTTCTTTGTTTATTTTGTTGTCTTTTTTCTATCCTTCATCTTGTTTTTTTCCTGTGGCAGAAATGTTAAATAGTACAGCCTCAATTTAGAATCTGATTTCTTTTAGAAACTCTTTAAGTGGTATTGGAAGCACTTTAGTTGGCCAAATAGATTCCAACATATGGACTCTTGGACAGGTAAGGAGATACTAACTGGCCTCTCTCTCAACTGTCTCCTAGAACTGAGTTTAATTGCATTACTGCTATAACTTTATTGAATATATAGTCTTCCAACTTGTGGCAAAAATACAGAATTTTTCCATTTTAACCACCAAAGTACTAAAGACATAAAAAAAATTGATTCTTGTCTCTTAGCCTAAAACCTTACTAGCACCAATGGATTCATTTTATGAGAGAAAATTTTTGTCTATTTTAATATCAGGGAATCATTCTCTTTCTCAAGTTGTTTACTGCCTTTTAATATTATTATTATTATACACATACTCATGAACATATGCTATGCATATATATATATATATATATATATATATATATATATACATACACACACACACACACACACACACTCCTACAAATACACTTGTACCTATATGCATTATTCTATTTTAAATGTGTGCATTGAGGAATGGAAGAGCTTATACTATCGCCAGCATTATCTTTTCAAAATGTGTACATGGTAAAAAAAAAAAAAGTTGCAGTTTGCCAAAAAGTTTTATACTTAAAAATATATTCCTATACATTGCAAATTAAAACAAAAACTTGGCAAGCCCTATGTTTTCTTGTGTACATCATACTTTCTAAGTAAGATGTTTTTGTAATGAAATGTATTTGGGACGACAAAGTTTGTGGTTAAAAATTAAAAAAAACAAACCCTGAAAAGTTTTATACATATCCAAAATTCTACAAGATTTTCTTCTAAAGCCTACACAGTTTTGGGAAGGCATATTGAACTAGCGCTTTGAAATCCCACTTCTAAAAGAAACTTAACTAAAATTATCACATAAAAAACATCAAACAAATTAAAATTATTGTGTATTTAAGCAGTAGTTTTTCTTTAATACAATTTTGAGTAAAGATGATAGACAAATAAATAAAAGGCTTTTTTTTGTTATTATAATTTTTTTCCATTTTCTCAAATATGATTACTATGTTCTGTTAAGTAATGATTTATAATGAGACATTCTATTAAGATATCATAGTTGTAGTTGAGGGCAACCCGAAGGTTCCCTTTTCATTAGCTACTACACCTCAGTGTAGGGGAGGGTACTACTCCTTTACCTGGATTGCTTCACTTTACCCTTGATATGTATCTTTTAATGTTGAGTGTTAAACAAGGAGGCATCAAGTACCATTTTTGAGTCTTTGGTATAACTCAACCTGGGATTGAACTCTGGTCTTCTGGGTCATATCCTCAGTGGCAGAGAAGGCTCATCTGGGCTTTTAAAAAAACTTTTTCTGGCATGAATTTAAACTTTCATGTCTGTGGATGCCAATTTTATTCACTTTCTGTACAAGATATTTCTGATAAATTTTACTTTAAAAGTTTTGAGGAAGCCCTTCCATGGAGATATGATGCTCCTGCAGATGGCAATTTTATTTGCTTTTTATACATTGATTACTTTTACTTTTAAAATTTCTAGGACCAATAAAGGTAATTTCTGCATAACACTCGTTGAAAAGTACTTCGACTGGAAGAAAAAATTCCCCTCCAAATGTAGAATTATAGACTTGCTGTTGCTGTAAATTAAATAGTTTTTATAAATTATAAGTTTTTATGAATAGATTGAATGTTATTCATGATTTGAATAAATTTACTGTTTTAGCCAAAAAGAAAACTTTTTTCTTGTTATTGGATACAATGAAGAAGGTTTGTAAATGGATAAAATTCTTTGTCATTTGTTCAGAAAGTAATTAAAACATCACTCAATAAGTCCTGGGCCTAACTAATAAAACAACAATTTTTAGGCAAAATTCAACTTTATTCATCAACATAGTCTCCTTCTAGGGTGATACACTGATTCCAATGCTTTTCTAACAATTTGATGCCTTTTTTGTAGAACGATTTGTCTTTGGCCTCAAAATAAGTCTCAGTTTCCAATATCACTTCTTCATTGGAGCCAAATCTCTTTCCCTGAAGCATTCTTTTGAGGTCTGCAAACAGCCAGTAGTCACTCAGGGCCAGATCTGGAGAATAGGGTGGGTGTGGAAGCGATTTGAAGTGCAATTCATGTAGTTTTACCATTGTCGCGATTGACTTGTGACACGATGCATTGTCTTGGTGAAAGAGCACTTCTTTCTTAACTTGTGACCGTTTTTTGGCAATTTCTTCCTTCAAATTCACCAATAATGCTATATAATATTCACTATTGATAGTTCTTCCTTTCTTAAGATAATCGATGAACAAAATACCTTATGCATTCCAAAGAACAGAGTCCAAAACCTTGCCTGCTAATGTTTGAGTCTTTGGTCGCTTTGGATGGCTTTCACCTGCTGCTGTCCACTCAGCTGATTGCTGATTTGACTCTGGAGTGAAGTGATGGATCCATGTTTCAACCATTGTCACATATTTACACAAAAACCTTTTTTTGCATTGAAATAGTTGCAAACAATGCTCTGAATCGTCGACGCATTGTTGGTTTTGATTGACTGTGAGCAAATCCAGCATCCACTTTGAACACATCTTTCTCATTGACAAATGTTCATGCAAAATGGTGAATACATTGCCTTCTGATATCTTCAACTTCTCTGCTATTTCAAGCAACTTCAATTTATGATTGGCCAAAACGAATGTGAATTCTTTTGGTGTTTTCTGGAATAACTGCTGAATGTGGGCAACCTGAGCATTCAGCATCATTTGTGTCTGTACGACCACGTTAAAAGTTAGCATACTACCTCTTAACCATTGTTTCTGATGGAGTAGAGTCCAAATAAGACTCATCAAGCCATTGCTTTGCTTGAACAGTGTTTTTTTTTTTTCTTTTTTTATCCACTCATAAAGCAATGCTTTATCAACACACAAAATTCAGATTTTTCCATTGTTTTGAAAATTTGCAACAGTAGCTTCACTTAAATAACTAATTTGTAAGCTAATAATCTGATTGGGCTCAAATTTTGACACATGCGATTTGAAGGTTAGTACTTTATAAAAATCATATGGATTTTTTTTTATTAGTGGCACCATCAATATGTCAGGCCTGGAACTTATTGAGTGATGTGTTGGCCTAAATGCATTAAAAGACATTGGGCTGGATGACTTGATATTATTTTACTTTTAAACCATGAAATATTAGCAAAACATTTTCAAGTTTTTATTTTGTTTATTCATTTATATATACAATCCTGGTCAGGGTTAAATGAAGCAAGCTTCTTGCATCAGATTTTGTTCAATTTTTTATTGAATGAAGTCAAAATTATGACAATGTTTTACAACAAATGTGCTAAATCTTTATTCAAGCAGCTTTGAAATTATTGCTATCTTTTTTGAGAAAATTTAAAAATAAGAATTTCATAACATCTTCATTTTGACTGGTTTTTATCAATCCTATTTTACTGCTTTAAAGTTGGTCAGATTTTGATTTGCTTCAATTTAAAAATTTTGTGAGGATGATATAAAAAAGACTAACATAGTGTGTGTGTGTGTGTGTGTGCGCGCACATGTGGTTAGTCAATTAAAAAAGATTGTGTAAAAAAAAAAAAAAAAAAAAAAAAAATCTAGTCAAGTTAGTTGACATTCTCTGGATGAATTAATACAAGTGGGCTGTTGAGGTCTTTGCAAGAATTGGTATAACAGGAGCTGCTAAAAGGAGGAGGAGCATTAGAATCATCATAGAGTCCATGGAAAAAGCCACTTTTGAAAAAGCCCATCAGTAGTTGCGACTAGGATATAAGCTGGGAAGTGATCAATCTCAGCTGAGTTACCTTGTCCAAGGGAGTCTGATGTTAAAACCTGAAGCCCTTGATAAACCCAGGAACATCACTGATGATACACTCCAGTGCATTTCTAAAATGTCTTTATCAATGAATGTGCTCATTAGTATTAGATAGGAATACTTGAAACCATAAGCTGAGTACAAATTATTTGTATTAATAGTTACTTGAAACTGTAATTGCTCGCTAAAAAAATTGACTTTGGTATTTAATTACCCAACAAAGGTTGACATACTGTAAAATTATCCAGCAAACTAATGACAGGTTTTGTGATACAGAAGGCAAGTTCTAAAAGATCCAAATTTACAGACTAAGATGATAAAAGGCTGAAAATATTTTGAAGCAATGTACAAAAACTAGTAAAATTAGCACAAGAATTGATAAATACAACAGTTCAGTTGGCTGGGGCTATAGAATACACTGACTTAATCTTTGCAGAGGGATAAGAACCCCCTTCAACCAATGTCTTGTATATGACACTAAACCATCTGATGGTGAGGCTCTCGGAATGCAAAGTACCCCTTCATTGCCATCACTCCCAGGTCCACTCTTGCTCGGAGTGGTAGCACCTGATAGGGTCCTCTCTATGGGTCAAATAGAAGTTTGACATTTAAATTGAGTGGAAACAAATGACTTCTGCTAAACTGAATTGTTTAAAATAGAACTGCTTATCATTGAATTATGTGCAAATGAATGTCTGATGTTTAATTGAATTGTTAGTAATACATAACAATACTTGGGACCATTTAATTGTATGCAAATGAATGAGTAATGTTGAATGAAATAATTAGTATTGAATAGTTGTACTTGTAACCACTTCATTGTGTGTAAACAAATGATTAACATTGAATAGAATTATTTGTGCAATAATTGAAACCATTTAACTGGGTAGAAACAATAGCAATACTTGTGTGCAAACAAACTAATTCTAAAAATGAAATTACTGATAAACTTATCTCTTACCTATAATGTATATCTATTTAAATGTGTGCAAATAAATAACTGATGTTAGATTATTACGGTTACATTGTAATACTTGAAACCATTTAACAGTATGGGAAAAAAATGAGCTCAGGCTCATTGGAAAATGTTTCCAAGAAAATGTTTACAAATTATATATTTAATATGTATGTTTAAACTGTATTTGGCATTAATTAACCTACAACAGTTGATATGCCATAAAGCTAAATCAGAAATACAAAAAAAAAAAAATTATTGTTCTTGAACTATTTCATGAATGCCAAATAAAACTTTTTTTTTTTTTAATCAAAGTTTTGTCCAAAGAAACTGTGGCTGTCCACAAAGAATCTATTAGACTGATATACATTTTGTCACTGACTTTAAGGTTGTCTATTGATGCTTTGGAATACTCCTTTCAAAAGCCAAGTGAAAGATTCAACCCAGAATCTACCAGACGGAAAGAAGTTTGAATCTTAGTGTAGAAAGTGTGGTTTTTTTTTTTTTTTTTTTTTTTTTTTTTTTCCCATCTATTGTTGGGGAACTGGTAAAATGCAAGGAATATATAGAAATGAAAGAATACCAAAATATATTACAAAAAGCAAGAGGCCAGTTTCCAACAAGATACTGTTTGTGTAAAGACAACAAAATCATGGTTTCAACTGCCATCTTTGTTCATAATGTTTATACCTGATTAGTCACCAGTTCTTAACCTTCTACTTCATGAAAGCAGATGTTTGGGTTAAACTAGTTGAGAGGAAATTTAGGAATTGAGAACACTTGACCAGCTTGTGGCAAGCAGTCCGAGATTAATGGAACAATATTGTTGCAAGCACATTGTAAACAACTGTCAGTTTGTCAGAATAGTTCAGTTATCTCAAGAAAAACAAAAGCTTTCTCGTTCTAAAATGTACGCTATCTGCAAAAACACTGCATGATCTGTTGCTTGATATTGATGCATATTTTATCTATATGTGATGCTGAAAAGTTCTTAGCTCAACCAAAAATGTAATGTCATTTAAAAGATTTTTTGAGGGTTAAAGAAACTTGAGGAATGATATGCTAAATTTGAATTGTGGGATTATGGATGAGCATGTCATTCCTCTCTTAGTCAGGCTGAGAATTTTTCAACGCCCTCTTGGATATGTTAGAACAAAAGAAATTTTTTAAAAATTGAGACAAAAAAGTTTGCCTTATTTCCTCCCCTCAAGTTTAAATGGATTTCACTGTTTGATATTCAATAATATATTGAAAATAATTAAACCTAAAATATGGGTTGAGTTCTGAATTGTTAGACTTGAGTATAGAAATTTTATTTATACCAAGAAAATCATTTGAATTTAAAGATTAATTCAAGACTTTATTTTTTGGTCAAACTTGGTTTTTCAAATGTCTTGCAGTAAATGATAAAAATTTGCCTGTTTTTTTTTTTTCTCACACTTTTTTAATAATAAAAAAAGGGACTGATTATAATTTGGTTGACATTTCTTGCTGGAGATTTTGTTGTAAGATTCATCCACACTTGTAAATCTTCAAAAAAAAGCAAAACCTGTTGTGTGATGTCTCTCTGCAAATAAATTTGTTAATAAGTTATGATTTTTTAAATAGGTGTCTTGTGTGTTGGAGATTGAAGCTTATGTTATTGAGTGTTAGAAAAGAAAAAAAATTCTGTTGTTAATTTTATATATTTAGTGTTCTTTAAAGCAACATAAAACTTACTATTCATAGATTTTTTAATTTTTTTTTTTTAAATTCAAAAATTCTTTTGTATCTATTCTGTTTTGGTTTATTTTTATAAGAGATTGAAGTTGCAGTTTCTATTCTGCAAATTTGATGAGGGTTGTGTTACTTTTGTATTTAAAACAGTATTTTTATGAAGAATTTAATTGATGATAACGTTTAATTTAACTATTTTCTATAGCTGTGCATCTATGTAGAACCAATAAAAACTGCAGACTTTTCGTCTCCTCAAAGCAAATAAGAATCAACAGCTAATCAAGACATTTTGACAGAATCTAAGGTTTCAGTTGTTTTAATAGAGTTGATTTTAGTCTGTTTTCACCTCACACTTCAATTTTTCATTTTGAGTGAGTTCATAAGTATTTTGGTTACGTATTTTGTTAAAGAAATAATGACAAAATTTATGAAATTTTTAAGTTTGTGGTTTTGTTGGATCAGTAAAACATTGAGTTATTCATTCAATTAATTTATCTTTAATTGTAATGAATTGCCATAGAAAATTAACTCAAAGTACTTAATATATTACCACTGATTCTAGTTTAGGTTGATATAAAATTATAATGAAATCTTACTTCAAATTTGTGATCTTCTTGTGTAAAGATTATTATTGTCATTTTGTTTTTTTACACAAATCTTATTTCTCATTCAATAGCAATTACATAAAGTGATAATGAAATTAATCTATATTATACACACAAATGCACAACCTATCAGTGTTTGTGAAGATATGAAAAAAAGAATATTTATATGAAAATTAAAAAAACGTTTAAATATTTTATGCAAATTTTAATCTTTTAACAAGAGAATTCCTAAATACCTATATTTTTATTAGTAAAACTTTTCTATTCTGAGATTGATTCCACTTCAATAATGTACATGATTTTGATTGCATGGTATTCCCATGTGTTTATCTTGAAGATACTATTTTCTTTTAATGTTAAGCTCAATCCATTTTGAATATTGATTTTTAGTGCCTTTTTTCTGCTCCATTATTGGCTTCCCTATTTTCTTTTTTCTTTGTTGTTGCTTGATCTAAGAACACATCTAAAACTAACAGAGCATCCTAAAAGCTAATGTATTGCTTTGCTTTTCATTCTTTTAATACTCATAGATTTTTTTCTTTTTTGTTTTTAATAATGCATTAATACTTTCCTCATGAAGTCTGTATAAAATTTGCCATTTTTCTGTTAAAATTCATTATAAATTATTAGGATATTAAAGGAATGTAATTAAATCTTTTTTTTTTTTTTTTTTTTTCTATTGAAACTGATTATTTACTGGATATTTATTTAGTAGTTCATTTGTAATGTCCAAATGTGTTTCAATCTTTTTGAAACCCTAACACTGACAAGCAGGTAAGTGTGCTCTCTATGTCAGCCATCATTCTTTCTTCAAGCTAAATTTATTTACTTGGCAGTATTAATCTTTTTGCAAAGTTTCATTGATTGATCCTTGCTCCTTTTGAATAACTAAAACTCTTCCTTTGGAACTGTTCTAAAGGAAACTAGTGAACTGTCAGTGTTCACTTTTTACATACTTTATAATGTCAGTCTTTCTTGACTCAATGAACTTGGGCTTATTTTTTCTTCTTTTTAATTTTTAGCGCATACTCTTATTTTATTTTATTCTCACGGCTCCTTTATTCTTCATTCCAAATTTCTCTTGGTTAAAATTGCTCCCTCTTTTCTATGAGCATTTCTTTCATAATTGAAATAAAAAGATTTGGGCTCCACCCCTGTTCACGATTAAGGAGTATGTACTTCTTGTCGCTTCCCTTGTCCAGCCGATCTGTACATCGCTGGTGGCCTGAGTAGCACTAATTCTCACATTGCGCCTCTTTTCACTGCTTACAGCTGGGAACAACAAGACTACAGGTTTACCTGAGCAGTCTCCTCCTCCTCCTTCCGCCCATGATTCGACTCTGGTCAATTCCGCCAGCTCTGTCCTTCGCTCTGTAGCAATGAATGTTAACCTTCAGCGAGGTAGGTATTACCCAGGGCAGCACGTTCATTGCTTTGAGAATTTCTCTAAAGATTGCTAGTTTATATTCTTCTGATTGCTGGTCATCTTGATGTTTCACTTGACCGATATTGTGTGACACCATTATTATAGAAATCTTTTTCGACTCTCGTTTGTCAGCATTCTTCATGTTTCATGAGGAAAATTATGCAAAATTCCTGGCATTGAAATTAGCAGTTTGATTTCTGCCTCTGCAGAAAACAAAAAATTCTTCTTTTATAAAGTTGTGATGACTGTAGTGATATTTATGTAAAATTGAAAATTTATTTATGATAGCAGATGAAAACTGTTTTTTTTTTTTTTTTAATCAATTAAACAATCTGTTTCTACAGACAGAATTCTCTTTAAAATTTTTTTCTTCTCTTGAACACTTAAATAATTTTGCGTGTGTGTGTGTGTGTATATATATATATATATATATATATATATATATATATATATATATATATTGCATGTACACTGATGCCAAAACTAATTTTCACCTTGAATTATTTCTAGTTCCAAGTGAATGAAAAATAAAGGTTAGATTTAAAAAAAATCAAACTTCTAAGAAATAAAAGTAATGTTGATTTTATTGCTTAATAATAAAAATAAAACAAAGTTTAAAAAAACCTATTTTAAGTTTTGAGTTGCTGTTTTCTAGTCATACATGATCAAATAGTATTAGTTTTTCTGATTTTGTAAAATGAGAAGAAATTGGAAAAGTTATTTGATTTTTGCATCGGGTTTTGATTTTTGTTGCTATTTTGTTACTATTGTTAGGATTTATTACATTCACTAATCATGATGATATGGTCATTTAATAATATTTGAGATTCATCTTATTGAATTGATGTCTTGATTGTGTGAGTGTTGCTGATAATTTTCTTGTTTTTTCTAGAATTCTTTTTATATGATTTCAAAAAAAGAAAATTCTTGACATGTTGAATCGTTTCTAATTGTTAGCCTTGTATCTGATTTTTGTAAGAAAAGATAAATTATGTTTTAACATCTTCCCATATTTAATTTCATGTGTGTTAGTTTCCTTTTTGGGATTGTGAAATTTCTTTTCTGATGAATTTTGCCAATCAATCATTTCTCTAGGACTTTTTGAAGTTATGCAAAGGAAATACAAAATAGACAAGTCAGAATATATTGGACCTTTTTATTTGATTTATATATAAAAAAAACAAAAAAACCTTGATACATTCCATTTCAAAAGGGTGTGAAAGTAGAGATAAAGGATGATATTCCAAAAAAGATTTACTACAATCTCCTTTCAGAACTGAAGTTTTATTTTGCTGTCTGCTTTCATGTTATTTTTAGAGCTTTCAAATCTCATATAGCTACCACTCCTTATATCTATATCTATATATATATATATCTTTTGATTATTATTCTACTTGACCTTATTATTTATATCCAAACAATAAAATTCACTTGCTTTTAGTTAGTTCGATTCCTAAGATTTGAAGTGAATTTCAATTGTAACCTTAAGATTTAATTTTGTTCTGTAGATAATCTTAATTATCTACATTTTGATTGATTGTAATTATGTGTAAAAATTGCTAATTTTTCCTGACATCTTTCCTTTAGGTGTTTAATTTTATTGAGTTAATTAAAGAAAAAAATGTCTCCTCTTCCTTCTTTTTTCCTAAAAAAGGAAAAAAAAAATCAATTTCATTGGGCATTTTATCACTGAAGATTGAGGTTACTCAGACTATAGATGTTTATGTGGGCATCCACATACACAGTATTATTTTGTTTGCCAAATAAATCCTCTTGCATCATTTGTACCCTTGAAGAATCTTAAACTTTTTTTTTTTTTTAAAGAAATCATTAATTTCCATTTATTTTTCTCTTTTTGCCTTTAGTTTTGACCCTTTAAATAACTTTTCTTTACATTCTGTTTCTGAATTGAGAGAGAAAAAAAAACATTCTGGGGTGAAACATTCTATTTTCCCTTGAAGACATTGAAAATTTTCCAATTTTTATTTTAGGCTATAGTAAAAGTTAAATAGCTAATTTCTGTTAGAATATTCACTAATAATAATAATATTGAAATCTGATGATATAAGAATAAAGTGTCATTTAATCATTTGAATTTTAGGATTGTTTCTATCTTTAATAGTTGTTTTCTTTATTCTTTTATTTGGCATTCTTTGAATATTTATATGATAGACATAAGGGATGTCCTGGTGTCATGAGATTAAAAAAAAAAAAAAATTGACATTAGGGCATCTACTAATATATGTAAATAGATACCATTATTTTACTTGGACATTTAAAATGATGTTCATTAACAATTGCTAAATTTAGAACAATGTCTCAATCCTTTTTACTATAGGAGCACAGAAATTGTGAGATTTTTGAAAGAGGCTTAGTTCAAAAATGGAATGGGTCAATAAAATTAAATGTCCAAATAAAACATTCTGTTTTCAATTATAAAGAAAAAGAAACCAACTATTCATCTTAACCTGGTTGACTGGAAAGATTTTCTTGATATGAGCAGAAGATAGAGGAGATGAAAATGTGACCCTATATCTTCCAAATGACAGAGTAGCTTGAAGAAAGTTAATTTTTTTTTTTAAACAAGGCACTATTTTTTTTGGTTTGGAACAGGGAAAGTAGTTGAGCTGATAGACTGATCCTCTCTTTTAAGCATTTAACTTATTGTCATCTTTTCTTCAGAATACTTTTGCTTGATTTATTTATTTTGAACAGTGGACCAGTATGGATTTGGAAATTGTCAGTAACTCACTATTAAATGGAGTAGATTTTTAGTTATCATGTACAGAGCAATATGATGGAGTATTAGTATTTCAAAGCAGAAATGTTTGGAGTTTGGTGGGGGTTGATCACTTCTGAAAAAAAATGCATTTACATTCTGCAAGAGAGATTTCCCATCAAATTTCTCTTATAATCAATTAAACAAAAACAATGTTTTCATGAAGGATAAAAAGTCTATGCAATACAACAACAACAAAAAAACAGGGTGGAGGGTAGATTCTATATGATTGGTCCTAATATGTGTATTCTTAGTGAATCTTGGGATCAAGTTAGTCCTTGATACAAGTCCTGTTTAACAATTTTGGATCATGAAATAAGTGAGCACAAAAACTGAAAAATGAATAAAAAGATTTCTTATTCCTTCAATATAACCTTCTCACAAAAGAAGATAGCAAATCTATTTGATTTACACAAAATGTTTGCATTGCTTTGCATTGTACTTATTGATAAAGGCATTCATTTGACAATAAAATTTTCATCTGGAATTTTGCCTGAACAAAATGCTGTACAATTGTTTTTGTTTAGTTCTCTATACATTTTGTTATGACAAATTGTATTGCAAATTTTAGTTTATATTTCATCATGAGATAAAACATGTTTGATGTTTTATTTGATTAATACTTACAATAAGCATGAACAAAGTCTTCTTTCTCTTATATGCAAAATTCACTCAAGTTTATTTTGATGAACTGAAGTTTTCTGAAGCTTTTTGTGTTTATGCATCTATAATTATTTGTCTTTGATTTTCTTGATGACAACAACAGTTTTAAAGAAAATGTGACCTATTTCACTCCTGCCCCCACTTCATCTGTATAACCTAAAAATTAAGCTTAACTTTTGAATTTTTTTATGGCTTCAGGTTCAATGAGATTATCATATCCTTCAAACTCGATGACAGCCACTGTGTCTATAGACACAGCAGCTGTCATTTCAGATGTTGAAGAACCCTGCATCTGCATGCAATGACTAAAAATACAAGTTAATCTTTCCTTAGTACAAACTGTTGACTCATGCAAATTCATATTTTAATAATTATTCATTATTGCTTATGTTTTATGTAAGTATTAAAAAACAAAACAGTATCAAACTGAATTAAAAAAAAATACTGACCTCATACTTATATATGAAAAAATGAATTAATTAGGTAAATTTTATTTAAGATCAATTTGCATTTAATTATTGATTTCTAAGTTTCAACTTTAAAGATTTGAGAAAAATAAATATTTCACACTGCAATATTGTATAGAAAATTGAAGTAAATATTTCACCAATTTTGCAAAGGAAATTTTTACAAAAGTATCCTGTATACACCAACATGTATAACATTATTTACTGAAGAGCTTGTGATATGGAATAGGCATCTCTCAAGTATTAAGAGTATGTTATTTTAGTCAAATTTAATACCAGAATTTTGTAATGAATAGTGTATTCTTTAAAGTGGTAAGTGGAAATCTGATAGAAGCAAAAATGTTGCCTCAACTGGAGAATGCATTGTAATAATAGTGTATTCGGTTGTTAATATCTTAGCAGAACTATTCATTTCAGGACATGGATTTTTTTCTTTTTTGATAAATCTAACAAAAACAGGGAAATAACTCTTGCAATTATCATTTGTAACATTTACTTCAGTTGTGATAATTTTTTGTTTTTGACTAGAACGATATAAAGAACTAAAGGTAAACATTTAAAGAAAACAAAAAAATGATGGGGGGGGGGCTATTTATTTATTTATTAATCTGAAGTTCTAAAAAATGTTTTTTTTTTTTTTTTTTTTTTAAATTTAGAGATAGCAGCTTTATGAAAGTTAATATTTTACTAAATAAAAAATATGTAGCCAAAATGGAACTCTTTTCATAATAAATATAAATTCCTTGTTTAAATAAAAATTTGATTTGTATTCTTGAATGCATCATAGTGTTCTCTTAATTAAATAGTTAAACCAACTATTCTAAAGTCAGATGTTTGTGATGTCAGTATATTATGTTGGGTAAAGAATTTTGTTTTTGTCATTATATAGCATTAGAAGCATTTATGATTTTAAAAAAATGCCTTTGTATTGTGATGGCAGGTTATATCAGCATGCATTTTTTAAAAACCTTTGTCAAAATTGGTGTATTTTTGTTTAACTTTTCCTTTGAAGATAGAAGAAAAGCAACATTTTTAACAGATGCTTTATTTACCTTTTAGAAAGGTGAAATTGATCATTGAAATACCAAAGAAAAAAAACTTGCATATAAGTTACTGTTATTAATAGAATGTATCAAAAGTGGTTTGCAATGTTTCACTCTGAATCCTATGCTACATTAGGTTAGATCAGTTGAGATTATCGATAGACTCTTAAATTGAGACCTGATTTGAGAATAGCAAGTATATTCCAAATATTTCAGCCAAGTATTTAGTAATCATTTGCACTAGTTCAGTCATGGTTATTTTATTTGTAGCTTTCACATAAATGATGAAACAAATACTGAATTGTCTTTTCCACTGTGGTTTGCTACTAAAAGTAATTTAAAAGGATTTTTTTTTTGTCAAATTGTTATAAGTTTTGAAAAGTGGGGTTAAGTAAAATAAATCACCACTAATTATACCAAAAATTCTGTCTTTAAAGTTGAAGCGTGTATAATGATATTGGAAAGGAGTCCTTTAAGTTCCTTCAAACAATTACTGCTCCCAGTTAGAACAATTGAAGGTGGCAATTAATGAAAATTGTGTTAAATTAGCTGAGAGAAATGGCAACTTGTTATAATTCATTAAATATTCATCCATACTTTTATGGTTCTGCCATTTTTGGCCCAATTAAAATCAAATTTTCAGAAATTGTTAGCCATGCCTGGAAAGATTTAAAACTATTCAAGAAAAAGTTTTTTGGTAATATCTGTCTTTGTGTCTTTCTCAGTGCAATCGCATGTTCACTCTAGAGAACTTATCTACAACCTTGGTTGGTGTTTCTTTTTCTCCCTACATGCACTTTAGACTCTCTTTCTGTCTCAACTCCGTGCTAAACTGATAAGAGGGAATACATTTCAGTGATCACCTGATCTTAAAATAAAAATGTTTTAAAAAACCAATTTAAAAAAATGTTGGCTAATACTTCCAATCCAAGACTGGAAAGTGATAAGATTAAATGTTTATTCAAAATATTGATTATTGCAATTATAATATAATTCTTTTAATAAGCACCCCTAACTTTATGCTATGAAATTTTTGAGGAAAAAGAAACATCTGTTGTGTATTGTATGCACTGACTTTTAGAATTTGTTACAGCTAAGTTTAACCTAAATTTAATTGTTCAACTTTTTGTTTGGTTCATATTTACTAAAAATAATTTATATAATTTATTTTGTTTTGAAGCAAAATTTATACAGTATTTAGGACAAATACATGGACATGTTTACACAAAAATAAAACAAACTCCTAGGAAAAATAAGTTCACTTTGGGAGAAAGAAAGTTAAAAATACACACTCATTCCAGTAGCTATTTCTCTGTTATGGCATAAAACAGAACAGTTTGTTAGATAGTTTGGGCCTTAGATGAAACTTATTTTCAGTCATACCTTAATATGGTGACAAACATGGTAAGAAAAAAAAAGTAATATTTAGTTCCTATATATAATATGTGCCCCTAATTTTTAAGGTTAAAAATCTAAAAAAGAATATATTATACTCAAATGATCACAGTAATTTTTAGGTTTTTTTTTTCGTATCTGAGAGATTTAAACAAACCTAAAGCTATCTTTTGTACACCATGCACATTGTAAACAAGGCAGTAACCTGTAGTTAATAAACAAAAACCAATAAAATGTTCTTTAGAGAGACATAATTACTCTAAATTTTAATAAAAGTGATTCTACATCCTTGATTTTTAATTATGATGATATTGCTACTTGTATGTAATATGGATAGGCATTTATCTAACCCCTCTGCCATAGGCAAGATGTGACCCAAGGTCAATTATTTAGTTTCAATTCAGAATTTTCCTGCTCCTAGACAGGGAACCTTATCTGCTCTACTATTTACCTATAGCTTAGGAGAGAAGAGATGGATTTATGTCTTTTAGCAATGAAGTGAAATGTAAACAATCAGCTTGTTGAATTCATTTCATCATGACTGTAACCATTATGCTCTGCGTATTAGTAATATAGATAAATACTGCTAGTAATAATAATCCATCAGTTATAATAGTAGACCATGTTTCTTTGTGATAACCAGATAAAAATCATTACTGACTCGGAATTTTTTCCTCTATCTGGTGTATTTATCTTGTCTTGGCACTAAACTGCATGTGGTGGTGGTGAGGCTCTAGTTGTGGAGATCTGGAGTGTGTGAAGTACCATTTTTGTTACCGTTACTCTCAGGTCCACTCTAATCCAGACGGGTAGTACTTGTTGTCTATGAGTCAGACATTTTAAAAAAATTATTTGTATTAGATTGGAATACTTGAAACCATATAACTGTGTGCCAATTATTTGTATTAGAGAGGAATACTTGAAACCATGTAACTGTAAATTATAATATTAGATTGGAATACCAGGAACCATATAAATGTAAATTATTTGTATTAGGTAGGAATACTTGAAAGTATACCACTGTGTGCAAAGAAATTATCCTGATTAAATCAGAATAAACCATATAATTGCTTGAAAAAGACTGACTTGGGTTATTTAATCCCTAACAAGTGTTGACATGGCAGAAAACCAATCAACCAACCAATCAATCAATCAATCAATCAACCTCTGCATTCATCTGATATTGTACCACCTGATTGTCATTTATTCTATTTTTATTTTACTGAATTTTAATGAGAAAAAAGAAATTATCTGAAAGACAGCCAAAAGTTCTTTTGATGATGGAATTATGAAGTTCAAAGATAGCAAAACAGAAAGGTGAATATGCTGTCCAAATGAAGTTAATGTTGAAAGAAAACAGAAAGTTATCTGTACTTAGAGAAAAAATTTTTTTGCCAATCTAATAAAATCTCCAAAAGGTGGGACTGAAGAATTTTGGATTTAGCTAGAATGTAACTGGTGCTACTTGAAGGAATGATGGATTTTTATGAAATTGCTTTGAGAAAATGGTAGATTGTATAGAAATAAATGGGTGATATTAAAATTTTCTCAAGATGGTTTTGAGGTCATTTTTGAGGAAACGGTTTATAACTATAAAATTGTAAATTTACTTTAAAAGAATGTAATGCTGAACAACAGAATAAAATTTACAAGTTGAAATTTTTTTTCTTTTCTTTTTGTGCTTAAAAAAAGAAATAAATTCTAAGTTGTTAGCTGACTCAAGTTGAACATTTGTCTGACTGAGATCATAGGTTATGTGGTAAGTGATAATTTCATAAAGGGTTTTTTTTTCCTCCCACCCTCTGCTGGTTTCAGTAAAGATATTATTTGAAATAGTTTTTGAGTTAGCTGTGTAACTTGTTATGACTGAAAAGTAGTTGGTTTTTCAAGTTTAACCTGAAATTCCCAGTTGTCCTATATGCAACCAAGACTGTTCTATCACATCATCCTCCCCCACCAAACATCTCTTTACCATTTCAGGTTACTATCAACTTACAGGAAAATGTAGATAATTAGTATTTGATTCATATTCATTTCTTGCAAAACCAGTTAGAAACTTTTTAAAGTATCATATTGACCAACAGGAAGCTTACACATCTCTTGTCTATTTGTTTGTGTAAACATAATGCCTATCAAGTACAGTTGAGGGATGCAAAATTTTGAAAGTCTCTTTATTCCATTCTGCTGGATGAATTTACAGCTATGTGCATCTTATACTTTAGATTCAATAAAATATTCTCTCTTTATATTTGTTAGGCATTTGTTTGTTTTGTCTTGATTTTATTTTTTAAAAACATTCAGGAGAATGTTCTTATTTTCATTTTTTGTTGTTGAGAAACCAGATTATTCTTTTAGCATGATCACTCTTCCTTTTCACTGGTGAAGAAAAATTGTTTTTATTTGTAATAGTTACAAATCCTTAAAGAGTATACTTAAAGTTAAATGAATTTTTTCGTTATTTTCATCTAGATAGACTAGAGTTGTTTGTTACTAAAGGAGAGATGGTAAGAAAATTATGTGCATCAACTAATATAGATGTGTGTGTGTGTATATAAATTTGGATTATGTAAACATTGTCACTAATACTTGAAAACGGTTAGTTTCTCACTTAGGCAAACATGGGACTAAGTTTTTGTCCAACGATTGCATAGGCAAGAAACTGACAGTCACCAAACACTATTGACTATGTCTACTCTATCCTAACTACACTCTAACATTGATATTGAGCGCTTTATTTATAAGTATAGCAAACTATATCATCAATATTGAGACTTATATGATTTTTCTGCTAAGTTCTTTCTATTGATCAACTGCTGAAATTAAACGGTTATAAGAGACTCTAGTGAGAGGAAGAATTAGATTAGAAATGAGCAAAGACTGCAAATGTATTTGGTTGCAGGGAGGGGCCCTGTGGTGTAATGGCTAAAGTGTTAGACTGCAAGTTTGAACTCCAGTTGTGGTACTAGGTTCACTTTTAGACTAATACTCTTGGGAAAGGTATGAACCTCCTTATCTTTCTAGCTATGGGTTAAATAGTATCACTACTGTTCTTTTACAAAAATGGTTTTGCCATTAAATAATCTATGAAGGTTGATATACCATTAAAAAGAAAGAAACTTCAACTGTATTCAGTTGCACAATGTTGGTTGAGTCACATTTTTTTTGTCATTTTTTTTTTTTTTTTTTTTTTTTTTTTTTTTTGTAATAGAAAGGATCAACATAGAAAAGAATCTTTTTTATTTTTTTATACCTCTTGATTACTGCAAATCTTTGATCAGTTCTGTTATTGTGCAGTTTATCTTATACCAGTTACAATATTTACACTGACAACAAAATTAAATAGATATTTTTTTTTTAATAAGCTTTCTATCAATGATTTTAAATAATTCACAAATATTTAAAATGTGCACATTAGAAATTACTTCACATTAGCAGATTGTAAAGGTGTTTCATTCTTTAAGAGATTAAACTTTTTTTGTAGAATATCTAATTCATATGACAAGATGGTTTGTTTGATTATTTATTCCTAGCTAGACAATCTTCAGACACTTATCTATTGTTGATGAATTTAGCAAATGATGATGAATCTAGAAAATGTTGGAAGAGCTCTTTACTGCAGAATGGATATTTGTTTAATTACTATTCTCTGAGTCCATATACTGCCTTGTAATAAGAATTGTTTTCAGTTCTTTCTTCTCCTCACATGATCTTTTTCCAATAAGTCGAATTGACCTGGGCAAGATACAATCATTTCTTTCTTAATTGAAAATAGAATTTTCAATTTGGACAGTTTTTAATGCCGACTCCTTTCACTTTTGGACTGACCACCTCAAAATCCAACAATTCCTGTGTTCCTTGAATTCAAAGGATTGTAATGTTCAAAATTTAGTGATTGCTTATAAGCATATCTCATTTATTACCAAATCAGAGTGAAATATTGGTGTCTCTTATATTATAATGTCTATTTTTTATACTTAAATTGTAAAATTATTTTTCTTCAAGATTTAGTCAGTTTTATTTCTCCAAAATGAATTAAATAACTTTTTTTTTTTTTTCTTTTTTTTTTCAATTTACAAAATCTATACTCATTTATTCATAACTATTTTCTAGTAGTATTAAATGTTAGCAATCTATCTTGAATTACTTGTAAGTTGATGAGAAAATGTATTTATAACATCAGATAACAATTACATAATCTAGATAATTTTTCTTTTAACATGTATTCTGGATTTTCTTTTTATGTACTTCAGCAATTGTAAATATTACTAAAATTATCTAATGCAAAAATGTTTATTTTGATTTTTTTTTTCTTTTTTTTTTTTTTTTTTTTTTTTTCTTTCTTTCAGGTCCTATGAATCATTATCCTGAGGACATGCCCAGCCCCTATGGGGCCAGCAGTGCCCGTATGGCTCTTGCTTCTGATTATATCGGAAGAGATAATTCTCAAATGGTGAGTTGGATTCACTGCAGTTTTTAAAAAAATTTTTCATTTAAATTTTTTTTTTTTAGCATAGTTCACCCTGGTATCAGTTTTTAATCAATTAAAAATTTTGAAATTAAATATGGATTTTGATCATTTACTTTGATTATTTTTTCACAGCTTATGATAAATTATTTCTTGCGAACCACTGACACCTTTGCTTAAAATTGTAGTAAAGCATCCACTTCTCATCTCCATTAATGAATCTGTCCAGAAAAGGTGTTAGAAACTGACTAATAAGCTTCAACAACTATTTCCTGTATCTCTGAATTTAATCTTCTTTGGTTGTCTTCTATTGGTTCATCCTTTAGACTGAAATCCCCATTTTTGAAATAGGAAACTATCTTCTTCATATTCTTTCACATACTTAACTGTCATCAAATGTTCTTTCAATGGATTTTGCTACTGCATTTGCATTATTTCCTCTGTGAAATTCATACAATAAGGCAGAATAGATGTGTTCTTTTCTTAGAGCAAACATTGGATCAATTGAAAACTTTTCTTCAAATAATTTTCACAGAATCTCAAAGAAAATATGTTATTTATCTAGACATTGGCAGATACCAGTTAAAGATTGAACATAATCAAATCTTGCTCAAAGTTTCTTATTGAAAAATCAGACAAAACTTTAGTTACAACCTGATTGTTGGTAATCAGATAAAGATTAAAAAAAATAAGGAGGGTGTGGAGTTTTTCTCTTCAGATTTGATCTGTTAAATTTTGCTATGTATTATCATGTTGAAATACCTTTTGAAGCAGGTTTTTTTTTTTTTTTTTTTTTTTTTTTTTAAATGCTCTGAACTGCTAAGAGATATCTACTGTAACAACTCAATTTTGTTTTGGGTTCAGCTGGAGATGGTGAACAATAGAATGGGATTGTGATTTATTATGATGAAAGATGATCCTTTTCCTGTTTGCTAGAGATGGGTATTTTTTGTTGTTGTCCAAAACTGCTTTTAAATACCTTAGCTGTTAACATCTATATTATTTATCTAAGTGCTCTGAACTGTTGATAAGAGATGTCTATTGTAATAATCAACATATTGACTGGTAGCAAATCAAAGTTGACTTCACCAAAACACAATGCCATCAAACATCTACCCAATTTCTTTGGATGAAAGTTCATTTTTAAGTTCAGCTTTATCCTATTTGCTTCCATTAAGCCAGTGGCTGCATTGCTTTATATGCTTGTAAAATATTCATATATCCTCAGCAGTTAGTGGAGGTGTCCTCGTAGTGTAATGGTTAAAACGCTGAACTGCGGAATCATAATAAGCGAGTTTGAACTCTAGTCACGCTATTATGTTCACTTTCAAACAAATACCCTTGGGAAAGGTATGAACCCCCTTATCCTCCCAGCTATGGGTTAAATAGCATCACTGCTGTTGTTTTAAAAGGATGGCTTTGGCATTAAATAATAACCCACAGAGGTTGATATGCCATTGAAAAAAAAAAAAAAACATTAGCAGTTAGTACTCAGTTCCAAAATGACAAGATGCATTCACAAATATGTGGGGTAGTGTAGATGTTCACTGGTTATTATAATTTTCTTCTGTTAAATTGCCAGGAACTCATTTTTCAAATTTTGACATCTTTTAAAGTTGTTGGAGATAGTGAACAATTTAATGGCTTGAAATTAATTTTTGAGTGAATTCTTTAAATGTTTATCAAATTAAGATAAAAGTGGATTTCTCTTAAGCTGAAGTCATGTTTTCAAAACACAAATAATTTCTTTGATTTAAAGAATTTATGCCATAAAAGCTGTATTTTGATTTGTTTCTCCAGCATTACATGTCATATATATTACACACACACACACACACACACACACATAGATCTTAGGTTTGGGGGGTGGAGTCACATTACTGATAGTTGTCGACTTATGACTGGGTTAAATTCTGACTGACTGGTTGTAAGTTGATTCAGTTGAAAGTCAATTGCTATATATATTATATACACATTGCCAAACCTGCAACAAGTGTGCCTGCTACATAGAATATCTTGGCTATTTAATCTTCAGATTTCAGTTGTGCCTTTTGGTCATAGTCATAAGTGTATGATGACGATTTGTAGTAAAATTGTACTCTAATGGTATAACTTATTTAAAACTGCACAAATACTTACTAATATGTATCATTATCAATAGTGAAAATATTAAATCTATCGCCATCAATGTTCAGACTTAAGATATGACCTTCATAGTATGTATTATCATCATTTAAGTATTTTTGAATAGTAAAAATATCAATCTGGCTATTTGATTTCATTGGGATATCCTGATATTTTATGTTGTATATCTTGTTATTAAGTACAAAAATGAAAATAATTTGTAAAAAATTGCTTGAAAAACAATAAAAAAATGAACCGCTGATGTCATTCTTTCCTGATTTTATGTTGCAAAAGTATTATAAAGAGGTGATTTTTATTATTGAATCTCTTCATTGTGAGTAAAATACTCTAATTTAACTCTTTCATTTCTTTTTGCAACTGTTCCATTAGTTTTCCCCCACTTGTTCTTTTTATAATTCTAACATGATTTCATATTTACAGCTATTATTTATTAACTTTCATTGTGATTTAATGGTTTTAAAGTAACTTTTTAAACTTTTTTTTTAAATATATATATTTTTTGAAATAGACTTTTTTTTTAATATATATATTTTTGAATGCACCATGGAGTGTTCTGAAAAATTAGAAAACCATTTAATGATTCATGCACAGTAGATCCAATCTTAGATCTTATTAGTTTCACTACTTTTCAGTTTTTGTCTTAATGGGTGTGGAAGCTTCAATGATATTTTTTTTCATTATATATAATCAACTAGTTCATGAAGCAATTTATCTGCCTTTTTTAAAATAATTCTATTTTAGCCAAGTTAAAATTTCCCTACTCCCAAACTACACTCTAAAATATAAATATATATATATTTACTTACCTTTAAGAAAAACAAAAAACCGGTCACATTAGGATTATAAATTTATTTCCATCTTGTTATGGATATTAATATGAATCAATAACACCAAAAATAACAAGACTTTACAGTCAGAATAGACACAGGAGGGAAGGGTGGTGAAGAGTTTCCTCCCCATTTCGCCCACTTCCGGTTTTTCTTTTTTATTATCGGTTGGAATCACAATAATGTGACTGGACTTATATTCAAAACTCACTGTCTACAGTAAATTAATTTTTTTAATTTTTAAATTTTTATTACTCTGTGATGTCAGTTACATTGAGCTCTTTACCAGGAAAATTTATATGTTCATAATTGAATGATTTTTTTTGTCCTGACGTGTGTGTGAGTGTGTGTCTTTTAAATAATTTTTAGTTAAATTCACTCGTCTGTTTTTTTTCCTCCCGACTTTTATGTGAAATCCTTTCTTTTGCTTTCATAATATTTATTGAAACTATTTGCTTGTTGTGATAGATTGAAAATAAAGAATAAAGTAGTGTTTTTTTTTTTCTATTATTAATATTCAACAGGCAACATTTTGGCTATCCACTAATAAATAATGCCACAAGGTAAAAAAATAGGATTGCAAATTTTCATATAATAATTTAATTTCTAATATTTGTTGAAAATGTTACTAATTTAAAGAAAACCTTAGTTTAACTTCTACTTTGCTTAAGGGAATTAATATTTTAAAAACATTAAACTCTAAATGGCTTTAAATTTATAAATCATTTTAAATTCTTGAATTTAAGAAAAGGCAAAATTTTTGTTTTTTTCTTTTTTTTTTCTTCAAAGCTAGAAACTTAATGATACTTTGAGAAAGTTTTAAAAAGAATAAAGAAGAATTCTCTTTATAATTTTTAGTTTTTCTTACAAGAAGAAATCTTTTCTTTGTTGTTAGGGTTTTCATTTCTTTTGTAATTTTAACCCTCAAAACAATCAAGTTGATATCAAACTCAAATCAGAAGAGGATTCTTAGCAATAGCAATCCAAATGCCAATTCAGTTATTTTACTTGTCTTTTTAATAAAAGTGCCAATAGAAGATTTTCTTTAAAATCATTTGTTTCTGATGTTAAATGTTGGATTTTTTTAGTTGTTCTAAAAATAGACTTGGATGAAACTTAAAAATGATTAAGTAAAGGAAAGCATTATTTTTTAAAATTATCCATTTTATTTGCTGTTTATTTGATTCTTTTTCTGCAATCTACAACACAGTTTGGTATACATTTGCTGTTTTTGATTATTGCTAAATTCTTTATGAGGAATAATATTGTTATCACGTAGGGTTGTACCAGTTGATAGGATATCAGGAAAGTTTATAAATGGTTTATGTTCTAAGAGTTTTGTTAATGTAACTTTTTGTTTAAAAAGAATAACCTCTCTTGTGTGATGAGATTTAAATTTGTCAGCTTTAACAATTAGTCATATGTCTAATTTCTGAGATAGCATGTTGGTATTAAAAACCTACTGGTGTCACAATAGGTTTTCAGTTGCAAATGCACTTGTTGTCACACTTGGAAATGGTGTTATTAGATACTTTTCACTTAGAATTGGGTCTAACTTGATTTTCTAAACTGCTTTATTTGCCTTGTAAATCAAGAGAAAAATCCCCTAGTTTCTAGGATAACATTGTATCTGTTGTATTGAACAATGAAGCTTAAGTATTATGCAGACGTTTAATAATTTTGTTAGTAAATTGATTACATCTTGAGAAAGATAGAATGTTTAATGTTTTCCTTTGTTTAAACTCCTTCCAATCTTTTCATGTCGACCTAAAGAAAGAGGGGGAGTGGAAGGCAATTTCACTTTTGTTAATCATGAAGAAATTGGGATACAAATATTTAACATGAATAAATGGACTATAGAGACCTATTTCTATAGGTTTACAGGTTTTGTTTTCATTTAAACTGGAGTTTTGTTTTAATTTATACTATTAAAACCTATAACTGCCAAATAACTTGTGAATGTGTGAGGAAGAATGGCATAATCCAGTTTCTATTAGATAAAAGAAAAATGGTTAAGTCTAGTGATAGGTTTTTAGCTCAATACATCATGACACAAAACAGCCATGCTATCAGTATTTGTTGGGTAAAAATTGTTGGTTATGATGATGAAAATATTCGGATAAGACCTGTAAATCTTATTACATTCCTTATTGCTGAACTATGTAATTTCTGTTTTTCTCTTTGAGATGATCATCTTTAGATTAAGAAGGCGTTAAATATTTAAAAAAAAAAATGACTACATTTTAATCAGTTTTATTCATTTTTCAAAATTTTAATTTTGTTTTTGTAATAAGTTATTAGAAAAGAAACATTGGTTGTATTTGCTTTTAATCATTTCTTATGAGTTTTTTTACTGAAAAAATATATTAATGATTTTATTTAAGAAAATTCAATTTACTAACATTAATTGTTTATTTTGAAATTGATTTAAAACTTAACATTCTATTTATTGAACCTACAAAATGATTAAATTAGCATTTGATTATTTAGTTGATTTTTGTCTTTAAAATTTCTGAACTCTTAAATTTTGAGTTAAAGTGGAAAAAAAAAAATTATAGATTAAATACTTTCCTTTCACTTTAAAATGTTTAATATGAAAATGTAAAATATATTTCTTGAACTCTTTGTGTTCCTCAGTTTCCATAGTTGTTTGCTGATTTTCTCTTTTTGTGTTTAAATGTTGAATACTTTACATTTTGACATTTTGTTATTAAATAAATTGAAGTCTTTGACATTTTCTGTTTTAAGTTTGTACATTTTGGAGTTTATTTTTTCTAGGATGCTCAGCAGGAGAGAGAAGTGAAAAGGTCCCTGCTTAATCCCAGATTGCCTCCAAATATGGTATGTATCTTATCAAAAGTTCTCAACTCTTTCTTAAAAAAACTACTTTTGGATTTGTGATTGACTCTCTTTAGTTGTAAGTGCTAAGGGATACTATTTTTACTATTCTTTATGCTATAAATATCCCAAATTGAAAATGGGGTTTGAGTATTTTCAATGTTAATGTTGCAAATCTGCTCATTTTATATTTAATTCAGTAATGTTTTCAGATGGGCATCTTTATCTATCTTTAAATCAGTGTTTGGGCCAGTGTATTTGATGGCTTTTCTCAAGTGTAGCCTTTTGAAGGTTTTCAATTGCAGTTTCTTGTGTCTCTTCTTTTGTCCTTTGAGGATTGTAAACCAATATTCTCACTTCAACTATGTAAAGACAGAAAATTAGGATCTGAAAAAACTAACTCCTGATAATTTTTTAATGTTTTATAGATTAGAGAGTTAAGTATTGGCTGATGCTGCAGCAGCAAATACTTGGAGTTTTGTTGTTTTATGATATTTATTATCATTTTTTTTTTAATTCAGCTTTCTTTTGACTCTAATCAAGAGTTAAAATTTTTATTTTCTTTAATAAATGAATAATATAATGAACACTTTATTCAACATTGAATTATATTTCCTTTTTCACTATTATTAATAGATTTTGTTCATATTTGAAGCTTTTTTTTCTAAATTTTGGGAAAAAAAAAATTTAAAAAATGTTTCAAACATAAAATCTGGAAATACTTAAATCTTAATCATATGGACATAGTTTTATGGGCCAATTATCATTTTGGTTGCTTTTGTTGATCATATATCAAGTGAGATGGTAAAACAGTTGGTACCAATAACAAAGCTTCCCTGAGACAAAAGTAGACCTGAATTCAACTCCCACTTAGAGCTTATCCTCTCATAGAAATAATGACTAGTGTTAGTTGTGATGAAATACAATTAAAATTTAGAAGATATCATAATACTAGTAAAAATGAACAATGATCAAGGAAGGTCATCAAAAACTTTAGTCAAATATTTATGGATTTTATTTTATTTGTTTTTAAATGTCAAATCAAATGATTATTGCTGGAAAATATTGGAATTACTGTCTTTAAAATTCAAAGTCTTATTCTCATATATTTATGTATTTTAAATGATTTTCTTTGTAGAGTAGAAATTTACTAATAAAAATTGTCTATAAATGAACTTTTAATGGTTGTTGCATGTATTTCCCTCACTTTTGTCAAACTGAGATTCATAGAAAAATTCAAAAGGTTATACAAAATACTTAAAATCTTTTAAAAGCTTTTTCTCTTGTTAAATGAGGAGAACTGATTTTTGCTACTGTTTTCTAAACATCACAAGTTCAAATTTCATGAAAAGAGCAATGCATATTTGAATAGTTTGAATTAAAATTGTCTCTGTTGGCATTTAATCTGTTAGATATTGTCAGTAAAAACTTGAAATATTACCAAAATGGCTGGGTTATGATAAACGGAAAAATTAATGTTTTAGAGAAAAAAAGGACAAAACATCTCGGACAGTTTTTTCTGTAATCCTTACTATTAGTACCAGTTTGTGTGTATTTCTCATAACCTATTTCGTTGTTAGGATGCCATGATGAGTAATTCCCCTTTATAGCATATTTTGGAGCAGTATTACTATAGGTAGTGATACTTGTTCACCAGCTTTTATGATATTAAATATTTCTCACAATTGTATTAGTAGACATGAGCTTTGAATTGGTAATATGGATTTCTATTTATATTAAGCACAAATTTATCTATTGACAATTATAAGACAGTTCTCAATTTAAAATGCTGACTCTTTCTCCTAGATTATCTGTCTCTCACTCATCCGTCTACATTGCCTATTATGGGATATTTTGTTGGTTCCAGTAAAAACAAACATAGAGTAACTTTAAATTAAAATTCTTCATTGATTTATCTATTTATGTCCATGATATATTCAATGAGGGGGGAAAAAAAAATCTAAAAGATAAAATCGGATGTTTTGTTTTACTCTTTCTTTTTTTGAATTAATAAGCATTTTAAGTTTTGTTGACATCTTTTTAGTTTGGAATGTTGCTTTCTACGTTTAACTAGTTTATCTTGCAGGGAATGACATTTTCCAATATAAAGAATATCTTTTTCTGATCTGTAATTAAAAAAAAAATTCATTTCCAGTTTAATGTCACACCTATTTTTACTCTGAAATAACAATCTGCTTTAAAAAATAAGTAGGAGATATAAGCACTTAATTTGTTTTGATTCAGTCATAATATTGAAAGTTGCATATTGAAAAATGTCAGTGCTTGTTGATTTGTAATGTATAAAACTTGTTTTGTTATGTTTTTGTTTATATTTAAGAATGTAGACCAAATAAAGCTTTCTTACTTTGCGTTAACTGCAAAATATTTTCAAATGGTATAAAAATCATTGTTTTGTACTTAGAAAAGATTTGAGAGTCTCTGTACACGAAGTAGGCAATTCATTTTCAGTTATCATTGAATAAAAAAAATTGTTAAAAATTACTGATCAAATACATTTTTATAAAAATTTGAAAATGTATTGCAATAATTGGAATATTTTTTAAAAACTTTTAATGGCAAGAAAATAGCAGAAAGTTCTTAAAAACATAATTATCAAAAGCAGTTAGTTCTTAGATATTTTTTAATTCAATATTTAATCTGGTCAACTTTTATATTCAAATTTACTTTGATTACATCATGCCTGTTGACAGAAAAATTGAAACACTTGAATTAAAAATTCTCCAAAAATAAAATCACCGTTATGAAAAGAAAATTTGACAAAGTAATTGATTAAGTTAATGATTACTTAAAAGTAAAATTTTTTTCAAAATTCAGTTAAGTTAAAATATAGTGATAAATACATTTGTTTCCAATGTATGTCTATTACCTGTTAATACTGTTCAAAGGTCATTTCACATTTCCTTGGCTATAAGTAATAAGTAATAAATTGCATCATGGGACAACTGAATCATGAATGACAGAAATTGACATTAACTACAATATCAGAATTATATAGTATTGTCTACAAAAGAAATAGACAAGTTCAAAAATTTATTTGCCAAGAACAAACCCTAAAATATCGACTTGAAATTTACAGGTTGGAACGATAAAACTGTCGTTCTAAAGAAAACAACACTACAGCTTTATTTTAAAACTTTTATTGAAAAAATCAGTTCAGATACCTTAATTATGTAGTAGAGCTGACATCTATTCAATGTAGCCACCTTCAGCCTCAAACACCATATCGATCCGGAACTAAGAGTATGCCTTTTCCGTAAGCGTCGGCGGGAGCTTGGCAAATACTCGGCGGATGTCGGCGATCAGGCTGGCTTTGGTGTTGTGGGAGGTCATATTAGTGATGTTCTCGACATATGACCAAACGAAGTAGTCCAGCGGATTCAGGTCAGGGGAGGAGGGGGGCCAGTTAGAGAAGGGTACAAAGTCGTAGCACTCCTTCTGAAGCCAAGCCTGGGTCTCTTTGGACTTGTGGGCCGGCTCCAAATCCTGCTGCCACACCCAGGGTCTGCCACCGGCCACCTGATTCCATGAAGGGATCACCACACTCTTCAGCACATCCAGGTACACTTTGGTGTTGACTTTCAAGCCGACTTCAAAGATGTGAGGTGGCATGATGTGGCCCTCACTTGAAACCACACCAAAGACCATAACTGTAGCCGGAAACTTTGTTTCCATCACCCTGGGCACGTCCCTGTTATTCGTGGCAATCCAGATTTGCATTTTGAGGGTGCTGGCAATGGTCCTGTTGTCATAACTTGGATCGGTAGAGCGCATGAGTTGTATAGCAGCGCATCTCCGATCTCACTTGTTGAACATTGTGTTACTTTCAGACATGATAGAAGGCTCCTATCGCTCTTGGGATTTGTACACAACTGGCCAACTAGTAGATGGTCTGCAACAAAAAAAGAAAATTGGTTTTCATTAAACGGAAATGGAATCATGTCATCTTTTCTAGGGCGACAATTTTATCATTCCACCCTGTATTCCTGAAACTTACAGTCAACTCATTGCTGAAAATTACTCTTTTGATCTTTTACAAAACCCCAACATTTCTGTACAGAAATCTTAATATGTAGTTTTGTCTTGTTCACTAAAGACTTTGCAATAGATACAGTTTGTAAGAAATTATTTTCAACTGTTAGTGCTAAATTTTCTAAAAAGTTTGATGTGGAATATCTTACTCCTGATCTTGTGGGTTTCTGTGGGTTGATGAGGTAATTAGGATAAACATGCAACTATTATTTTTTTGGATACTGATGACTTTCCAAGATATTAATTTTTTTTATACTAACATCCTGTTTTAAGTTTCTTTTAACAGTTGTAGATAGATTGTCTGGTTTACAATTATATCTTGATATCTATACTAAAATACTATTGCATAACAAACAAAATTAGTTTTACTCAAATTAAGCACATAAAATGTTTTCTCAGTTGTTAGTACTGTCACTGTAACACCTAGTACTTCTGAAAACTTTAATAATAAACTTTCTCTGCAAATTCTGCTCCTGAAGTGTCAATATCTTTTTTTTTTCTCCTTTAAATTTTAACACTGTTTTTTTTTTTTTTGTAGTGATAGGGTGTACCCAAAATTAAAATCATGATATAACAGGCAATATTCTAGTAAATTTAGATAGTTTTCTCTTAGAAGATATGAATGTCTCTAACTGATGTTAAAAAGAAATTGTGTAACTCTTTAGCTTTTTAGTATATTAATAGCTATAGAAAATGTTCCATAGAAGATAGAATAATTTAGATTTGCAGTTGATCAATTTGTTTAGTTTAAGTTTAAAGAAATTTTTTCTTGCTCTTCATTTTTGCCAAGTTTTTATTTTTCAAAAACAGGTTAGAATTTTAATTGAAAGTTTTTTCGAAAAAAAGAACTTTTAATGAGAATCATGACAATTTTGATATTTTCAAGTCAAAATGTCTGTAGACACTAAACACATCAATAAATGTTTATCACTGTATATTTTTCTTTTTGTGAGGATGAGGGTCTATAGAATCAAGAAGCAAATTCTCTTTGCTATAAAAATTAATTTAAGAATGAGAATGGAGTTGTCTGCTGAATAGAATCATAAGTTCATTTCTCAATTCAATCTGAAATGTTTTCATTTAGAACTTTATTTTGACTTGGCCCAGTCGGCTGTGGCTGCAGAATGCACCATCTGCATCTCTTCAGAGAAGTAAGACTCCCTCAACGAGTGTCTTGGATATGACACTAAACAATCTGATGGTGAGGCTCCCCTAATGCTGGAGCTTTAGGGAATGCAGAGTACCCCTTCATTGACATTGTTCTTATGTCCACTCTAGCCGGGAGTGGTTGCACCTGATAGGGTCGTATCTATGGGCCAAATAGAAACTATTTGACATTTAAACTTATCTAAACTTAAGTATTTATGCTAAACTGAATTGTTTAAAATAGAAATGTTCAATCATTCAACTTTGTATAAACAAATGACTGATGTCTAATTGAATTGTTAGTGATACATAGCAATACTTGGAACTATTTAACTGTATGCAAATGATTAATAGTATAGAGAATTATTTGTATTAGATAGAAATAAGTGAAACCATTTAACTGTATGAAAAAAATGAGTTCCAGCTTGTTTAAAAATGTTATCTACAAAATGTGTTTAGAAATTATATATTAAAGATGTGTGTATAAAAAGGATTTGGCATTGAATAACCTACAATAGTTGATATGTCATAAATCCGATCCAAACCAAACCAAACTTATTTTGATTCTTCTGTAAAAATCAATCATTTTTTAATTGAACAGATTATTGATTAATATTGAATCTATTGACCTAAACAGTTACTCATCTGAAAAATATTTCATTTTGGAATTTGAAAAAACATCTAATCAAAATCATGTTAAACTTTTACTTTCTTGTTGAAATGTTTAAATTAAAAAAATAACCAATGTATTTGTCTTTTTCTTTTTCTCTCTCTCAGATGAGTCGAAGTATGAGTGGTTATCCAATGCAAAGCTACAGTGAGCATCCATCTGCTAACCATATGATGTTATCCCAACAAGCTTCTTTTCATGGTCACAATGCAGCCGCTCTCTATAGCCAGCATAGTCAGCCGCAGCAGTTCATTGGACAACGTTTCTCTAACCCTTACCAAGCATCCCATTACACTTCTATGGGCCCTGTGGCTCAAAACTCTGCCAGCCAGATGTCAGCTGCACAGATGTCCCAGCTGACTGCCGCCCAGATTTCTAGTATGACTGCTAATCCCATGTATAGCTCATCAGCCTCATCTTCGGCCTCTTCTCATAATCCTCATACACACCCATACATGCGGCATAACTCGAGCTGCCAGAGTCCACAACAGGTTGCTGACAACATTCTCCAAATGGCATCTGCCAATTATCCCAACAATCAAACTGTCCACATCCCCATCAATAAGGGTCGGACTGCCCCCTATCACATCCCACGCTCCCCTCAGTACAGCATGCAAACCTGTAACAGCCCTGTACAGCCTCAAATGAGACATAATGCGGCTTCTCAGTACGGCTATCCAAGTACATCGCCCCACCCACCTGCAGCCCGTACCTCCCCTATCAGTCCTATGTTGATGCATAGTCCTGCAAGTCATCACAGCAACCAGTCAATGCCAAATTCCAGTCCTGTTTCTCTGCAGAGCCCAGCCCCAACTAATGTCAAGTCCCCTGTTACTACGCCGTCCCCAATAACAAGTAGTCTTCGTTCTCCGTGTGCTGTCCAATCAATGACCTCTCCTGTTGGTTGTGGCCAGCAAATTCGGTCTCCACCTCATTCGATTAGCAGCTCATCGGGGATCCCACCATCTTCGCTAAGCAGCAACAGTAGTAGCAGCAACAGCAGCAGCAACTATGTCACATGTAACACCAGTATTAAATCTCCTGGGCCGCAACAACATCATTCGGCCCAACAGCAGCAGCAGCAGCATCATCAGCTTCATCATCAGCAGCCAACCCCACCGCAGCAGCAGCAACACCATCATCATCATCAACAGCAGCAGCAGCAACAACAGCAACAACAACAGGGTCCCCCTTCCCAAAACCGTTACTCTCCTCATCCTATAGGTTCTCCTCCCAGCCATGCTGGCTCTCCATACACACCTTTGTCCAAAACCCACATCAATAGTCCACCCCAAAGCCAAAATTTCCAGCATACTCCCTCATCAATGAGCCCATATGTTAGTGATGCATCCCAGGACTCAACTGGTGGTCAGTCTGCTGTGTCTCAGCTTGGGGTCAAGAATCCTTTACAGTCATTGGAAAAACTTGTGCTACTTCCGGAGACCCAAGTGATTGACCCCAAAAGTGTAGTCAACGATGCCTGCCTGCCCTCACCTTCTCACAATACTGAAGGTCATAAAAACTGTGATATTCCGAGTGATCATCATCGAACCTCCAGTGGCTGCACTTCGAATTCCTCTTCATGCAGTCATGGTAGCAACCCCATTTGTGGCGGCTCCACCTGCACCGATGGGAAACACTGTGATAATGGCAACCCTAATCCCGGCAATAATCCCAGCAACCCTTCGAGTAGTTCATCTGCTTGTAGTGGTGGTGGTGGTTCTGGGGCTGACAAACCGGACTGTGCATTTCAGATCTCCCCCCCTCCTCCTCCTTCTTCACTGCCTCCCACTTCTGCTGTTTCTTTGACCCCACTACCTCTGCCTGCTATACCTCTAGAAGAGAGTGAAGCAATAACAACACTAGCTAAGCAAGAAGAAATGCTTTCACTGAAGACATCTTTGCAGTCGAGAGAGCATGCAATGAAATGGGAGCCCAGTTTGACTCATGATGTTAGCGTGGATGTCCGGAGCCACGAGGATTCGTCTGTGGATATGAAGATGCCAGATGAACTACAACTGAACAAGGTTACATTTGACACAAAACTCGAGATTGCTACTTCTAACAAGATAAAACAAGAGATGGTTTCTTTTGAAAGCAATAAGCACGATTTATTGGACTCTGAAGATAACAGCAATGTTCATGGAAAATCTAGTGGATATTCTGAACTAGAAGAAGTGTCATCTGATGTGTCTGCAACATGTTTCCCATCTGAATTGTCTTCTCTGAATCAAAGTCTTGCCTCATCTACATGTGCTGTCACTTCTCCTTCCCTTTCGACAGCAAGAGAGATAACGGCTGCTGACTCTCCTCACACACCACCTGCACCGACCCAGTCCCCTGGACCTTCACCCATTGTCAATTCAACTGCTCTTCTTCCTATCTCTCTTCCTCCCCCATCATCATCATCATCATCGCCATCCTGTAAAATAGAAGTGACTGTTGAACAAGAAGAACAGTTGGGAAATTCAAATCTTATGGCCAAAGAAGAGCCGTGTTCTACTGAGAATAATTCCCTTGTAAATGGAGAGATGGATATGTATGGGGGATGCAACCTCACCAAGATTAAAGAAGAAGCCCCTTCACCAGAAGCAAAATGTACAGATGGCATATCTTGTTCTCCAAAAGAGGCTGACAATCAACAACATTCAGAATCCACTGCTGACAACCAAGTTGAAGTGATGGACATACAACAGAACAATGTCAATGATAACAACAGTAGTAATAATAATAATAATAATAATAATGGTGGTAGTGGAGATAAATTGTCTCGGAATATTTCAGGATCTTCCAAGAATGGGGACAATTTGCCTTTAGCAACACGTCGTAGTCCCAGAAAAAAATCTAATTTGGCTACAAATAATGTTGCTGAGCCTCAGTTGGCCTGTGCAGCTCCTGTTGCATGCAGCAGCAGCAGCAGCGATGATACACACCCTGCCAGTAGTACCAGCACCACCACGACCACTAGCACTACGACAGAAAGTAGTTCATCTTCAAATCCCTTGGTGATAGTGACATCTGCTGCTAGAACAGCAACTGTAGTGACTGTGGCAAGTAGCACCAGTCCAACTGCAGCCTCGTTCGTAAAAACACAGAGTGTACAGACAAGTAGCACTCAGACTAATTTGAGCAAAGTGAAAAGATCAAAACGAATCCAGAACAATCAAAACATGAAGATGAGTTCTCAGACTGCAAATGAAGAAATGGACTGTGAGGCAAGTTCCAGATTACGTGTGCGCAAAGATTCTGGTAATACATACACTCGTCAAATGCGCAACTCTTTATTACGATCAAATACAGCATCTCAAAGTAAAGTCTATACCGGTGGAGGGTCAGAGACGACTGGAGGTGGAGAGTCAAATATCCAGGCTGAAAACGTGGGTTTGAATATGGACGAATCAGATGATAGATCAGAAAAGCATAATTCCTCGATCTCGTCGGATGTTTCTGAAGACTTAAAACAGGAAGAGGAAGCTGTTGCAGATTCCAGTGGAATGAATTTGGCAGATGCCAAACATCAGGTCCAAGAAGACAGCAGTATCTCTAATAATCTGAAGTCTACTGTGAAGAAAGAAGATACAAGTCCCACTTGTAAGCCAAAGAGAAGAGGGAGCTCAAGGATTTCCCAACAGATCAAAGTTTCATCAGATGATAAAACTAATTCACCCTTATGTATGAGTGAAGAGAGCAAAAGTTGCTATGAAAGGACCAAATATAATATTCTCTCTGCTGAATCTGAATGCACAGAAAACCTCACAAGTGTTAAGAAAGAAGTTTATAATGAAGAAATCTCTGACCAAGGCATCAACTCCATTAAGCAGGAGGAGGCTACTGCTGAAGAAGAAGAGGAGGAGGAGGAAGAAGAAGAAGAAGAGGAGGAGGAGGAGGAAGAGGAGGAGAATGGTCCTGTGTCTGATGCTTTAATGAAGAAGCAACGGAAGCGTAGATGTTCTTCAATGGACTGTGACTCAAATATTGATGCAACAAACTCCTCCACGGCTGAATTGATTTCTTATGAGGAAAGTGCACTTTGTTCTAAGAGGAAAAAAACAGAGATTTTCCCTCCTGGAAGCCCCGATCTACATGTCGACTCCATTTCTAAACCCTCAGTTGAAATTCTTGAAATTGACTTGACCGAAGAAGCTCACTCCATCAAACAAGAACTTCCCAGCAATCTGGAGAACGCTTCCGATATTAGTGATGATGAAACTTCTAACAATAAATCCCATGATCTTTGCTCAGATCCTTCCCATTCAACCAATGTGGAATTCAAAGAGGAATTTACACCTTCTGAAGCAAATGAGACTGACAGCACCATGACTCCTGATAAAAAGAGCAACATGACTGCTAGTGGTAAGAAGAAGAGGAAAGGCAGACCTCCTAGCAAGGGGCCTATCCGTGGCCGTAAGCTGAGTAGAAACAAATCTGACAGCTACGATAGCTTTCAACCAGATAGCGAGTCACTTAAGTCTTTGAAACTGAAGAAGACAATGGATCTAATGTCGAGTAATAAGAAGAAGAAAAGCGAAATGGGTTCAGTAACATCTGGGCCATTTATTCGGATGACAACTATAAAAAATGAACCAGCCACGTGCCTCGTTGTCAATCAACCTCAAGAGGAATGTGACCCAAAACAGAACAAAAAGTCCAAAACCAAAGGTCCACCATCATCGGCATCATCTGTTCAGATTTCCAACTTGCCATCTGAAAAATCGGTTTTGGTTCCCCGGACAACGTTAATGGGTGATGTCTGGGTGTGTGCATTGTGTGGAAAGGGCAGCACTTACAAATTTCTTGGAGACCTGTTTGGCCCCTACTATCCTGATGGTTTCCATCCCACAGTGAAAACAGAGAAACCCGAAAAACTGCAGGTGCCTCCCCCTTTGGCCCCCCCTCCCTTGCCAAGCCCCCTTTGCCAGCCGGCCAACCTCTCCACCCCTTCAACTTTAACACCACCTCCACCTCCACCTCCTCCCAACCAAGAAGACTTGTCCAAAGTGGAAAGCAAACACAAACGAAAGAGGACTTGTTCTTTTGCAGAACAAACTAGTAGTGCCGACAGACCACGGCTGCGTAAGTCATCTACAGATGAACGAGCTTCTAATAGTGACTTTGACTGTGAACAGTTGACTTCTCCATCTGATGTATCAGAAGTTTGGGTCCATGAAGATTGTGTTGTGTGGTCAGATGGTGTATATTTAATTGGAAATAAGCTCTATGGCCTCGAGGAGGCAGCTACAGTTGCCTCGTCTACAGTAAGTGCATTTGATAATTATTTTCCAAAAATGGTTATGTTTATCTGATTTTCTTAAAATAAAACCTTTTGTAAAAAGTTAATAAAAGCAAAGAGCTTTTTCTGTATTAGAATGGACTTCAATACAAAATGAAACATTTTAGATTTCTTTGATTTATCTTGAATCAATTTCCATCTTTAAAAATTGGTTGACTTCGTCTGCTTCCTATCTATAAAGGAGAGATAGAGGTCTAATGGAAAAAAATTGTATATATGGATCATTAATGATACAAATGAGATGGATTGGATTTAAAACTGCCTCTTTACTCTAGATTTCTCCAAATTGAGTCAATGTAACCACTTTTGAAGTGTAAAAGGAAAGCTATATATAGTAGCTTATTTTTGTGTAACATAAAAAGAAACCTTGTTTATAATATGGAACTTGTGATGATAATATTGTATATGGAGTAAAGTTGTAATTTTTATGTAACAGTGATTTGATTAGAATGAAATGTTGGTAATACTGTGATAGTAACCGGGACATTGGCCCAGCGGTTAGAGTGTTCGCCAATGGCCCGGGAGACCTGGGTTCAATCCCAGGTCGAGTCATACCAAAGACTTTAAAAATGGAACTTGATACCACCTTGCTTAACACTCAGCATTATAAGGTACGGTTCAAGGGTAAAGTGGAGCAATCCAGGGAATGGAGTAGTGCCCTCCCCTACACCTTGGTGTAGTAGCTATCGAAAAGGGAGCCTTCGGGTCACCCTCGACTATGGTCGCTAACTTTACTTACTTACATTGTAATATTTTTTTGTTGTCTTTAATTTATACCAATCTTAGAATTTATTATCACTCTCTAAAAGAGCATAATGTATTTGTAGGTATCAAAAAATGTTTTGTATATTAATCAAATGTTATAATTGCCCTCAAAATGCTGAAGACAATTTATCTATTTCTGAACTTCATACAATTCAGACCTTTTAATTGTATCATTGTTTTGTTTTTCTTGTTAATAATAAAAATTCTTGTCCACAGACTGATTTAAATTACAGATGGAATAAAATCAGAGTTTTAGTTCCCAGACAGAAAATTCTGCCTATAAATAGAGCAGATTTCATTGCAGAAAATGAAAATTTCATCCTTGTAATTTATAATCATTATAAAAAAATAGATTCTAGATAAAGCAAAATTTAAACAGTTGCCAATTTAAGATCAATAGAATAAAAGTTAGGTAACATTTGAAATTATTGAATGAAGATTTAAGGAATGTGTCATTAATTTTGGCAGACAATTTAGAGAAAGCTTAGGATCTAAATGTTAATCTACCTAATTTTATTATACCACTGAAAGTCTAATAAATGAATGTATTAATCTTCAATCTAAACCAAAAGGATATTGTATCCCCACAAAGTTTTTGTCCTGTTGAAAATAGAACAAACATGTAAATGTTTTGAATTTTGAGAGTAGTATACAAGTTGGTAATGTAATTTTGTAGACAAGGAGACATTTCCTTGATATATATAGATTTCCAACTTAAAATAGTCTCAATAAAGAAAGGTTAGAATTTAAATGAAAAGTGAAATGGAATAATTTTTTCGTGATTTTATTTGAATGTAAATTTGTAAAATGAGCTTTTAGTTTTGTTCTTTCAAGTGCATTTAAACATTTTTTTTTTTTTTTTTTTATGTCAAACAATAATTAAACATTGCCCAGTCAGCTGGGGCTGTAGAATAGACTGACTGCACCTGTAGAGGGGTAAGACCCCCCACACACACAACGAGTGTCCTGGATATGACACTAAACAATCTGATGGGGAGGTTCCAGCAATGCTGGAGCTTTGGGGAATGCGGAGTACCCCTTCATTGCCATTGCTCCCAGGTCCACTTTGGCCCCGAGTGGTAGCACCTGATAAGGGTCCTATCTATGGGTTAAATAGAATTAACAGCATACTTATGCTAAAATGAATTGTTTGAGTAAAACTGAATAGTTTGAAATAGAAATGACTTTTACAATTAAACCGTACTTACATTTAAACTGCGTGCTTATGCTTAACTGAATTATTTCAAATAGAACTGTTTTTCGACATTAAAACTGTATTTACACTTAACCGAATTGTTACATATAACTGCTTGAATAGTTAGAAATGGAAATGTTTTTGACCATTAAACTGTGTACTTATGCTAAACTGAATTGTTTTAAATAGAACAGATTATTTACATAAAAATGGATTTGGCGTTGATATGCCATAAAACCCAACAAACCAAACCAATAATTAAACAGATTGGCAAGACTTTGCACAATAACTTCACAAAAATTCTTGTAGAATTCATTTGAACCTTTTTGTGGACAAAACTTAGTTTTTATTTTTACATTTTCTAGTGGAAATAACCATGAGTTTATATCTTGTTTATTATAATCCAAACAAAATTTAAGAACTTGATTTATACATGAAGTATTTAGATAAAACACTTTTTTTAGCTCCAATTCACCAGCTTCTTTCTATGATATATGACAACTGATTCCATAATGTTACATTTTCTTTCTTATTTTCTCCTCAATTTGATCTAAAATGTTTATAAATTTGATTAATTCTTAAAATGAACTTTAAAAAAGTAGTTACTGATGATTTTTTGACATTGAAATCTTTTTCTTAGTGTTTATATATTATAAATTTAATATGGGTTGAACTAACTCGTCAGTTATAAAATCCTTATTTTTAATTAAACTTTTTTTTATCTGCTATTAGTTTTACTTTGATTTATCATGTCTTCAAAGGAATTAAAAGAAAAAATCCATTTGGTGGATTTTAAACATTTTCATGATTGAAAAAAATTTTTTTCTGTTATTTGTGGAAAACTTCTTTTTAAGCTAACAGTTTGCCATCTTGAAATCCAAGATGACAGACTGCACACTGAATATTGAAGTAATAAAGAAAGATACATAGAACAAATAGTTTGGTTCTGCTGTTAGGTGATATAAAAATATTCACTTAGTATAAAGTTCAAATTTGTGAATTTCCAATGTGAAACTAATTCACTAGTAATGGCTTGTGTGAGGCTAACATGATAATCCTTGATCCCAGTTTTATTAATAATCATAAAAAGGCTTTCATTTTGTAATATTTTGATCAACTAAATCAAGTTTGGAAATGTCATAACAATGTGATAGTGTTTATAATTTTGAGACCAGTTATTAAAAAAAAACAAAAAAACCTTCAGACAATTAAATTCTGTTTTAATTGTTCACACAACAAAGCTAATGTAATATTACATGCAAATTTCTAAACTCTTCATTAAGTGATATTGAAGGATGTCTAGTTTTTTTCAATCTTTCTCAAAGTTAATGAAAAATTTGAACAAAAGTAAACTTAAGCTAAAATAAAAGAAACTGAGTTAAAAAAAAAGTCATAAGAAAAGACTTTATATTGCTATTCATTCAGTTTTATTTAAATTCAATGTGACTGCTTGCCCAGTTGGCTGGGGCTGTATAATACACTGATCGCTTCTCTGCAGAAGGGGTATCCCCCCCTCCTGAGTGTCCTGGATAGGACACTAAATAATCTGGTGAGGTTCCAGTAATGCTGGAACTTCGATGAATATGGAATACCCCTTCATTGCCATTGCTCTCAGGTCCACTCTGGCCCAGAGTGGTAACACCTGATAAGGTCTTATCTATGGGTCAAATAGAATTAAACTGTGTACTTATGCTAAACTACTGAATTGTTTGAAATAGAACTGTTTTGACATTTAACAGTTTGTAAACAAAAACTATACTTATACTAAACTGTATTGTTTGAAATTTAATTTGACATTAAATGACCCGAAAAGTGTTGATACGCCATAAAACAACTAATCAACCAATGTGACTGTCCTTTAGATTTATGAATTTTTCTTCTGGAAGATTTTTATCAATGTATAAATAAATTCTAAAAAATTGGATTTTTACTCTTAGCTGAGAAATTAGATACCTTTTTGTATTGGGGGAAAAAAACCAAAAAAATACTTGAGCTATTCTAGATAATGGCTTAGTGTTTGTCTTTTTTTGTCTCTACTTAATTAATGAAATCCAGAAATCTTCTATTTCTTATTCTGAATTGTTTTGGTGAAAAACTTGATTTTTTTTTTTTTTTTTTTTTTTCCTTCAGTGAAAATATTTTTTACTAAACTGTTTAAGTAAAATTGCCATTTCACATTGAACAAACTGAAACATTCCACTAAAAAATGTTTATTTAATCAAAATATTTTCCGATAGCTTTTTACACTTATTTCATCTTGGTGGCATCTGGTCACGTTTTAAAAATAATTCATCAAGCAAAGAACCTCTAGATATATTGCTGGTTTGCAATATATTCTTGATTAGAGATTTTGAATTTGAAGTTATTTTAGTACTTGGAGTGAGGGGAAGTTATCTACAAGAAAGGTTTAATGGATAGTCGGTGTATAATAACATCTCCCCATCTTGAAATAATTTAATTTGAGAAACATTTTTGAAATATGCATCTGGGTGTTATCATGCAGCAACCAAATGTGACACTTTTTCTATTCATCAAACTCGGCCCTATTTGAGTTTTGAATGCATTATTATTTAAAATCAATCTTAATTTCTATCCATTAATTCATTTGAAGGAAGATCTTGACTATCAAATTCCTGTTTTTCTGCCAAACGCTTCCAGAAATACTGGTTTCATTTGGTGTTTCATCCATATCCAGCCGTTGTACAAGATTTTTTTTTTTTTTCAGTTCTTGATACATGTAGCAATACAATACAAAAACAGATCAATATCATTGTGCTGAACATGATTAATATAAACTTCTATTGGTCATTTTCCAAATGATTCAGATAAATTAAATATTTACTGAATAATCAACAAATATTGTTTAAAAATATCAAAACAGTTATTGAAAAAGTCAAAATCTCAGGCTAAAAGCAAAATAGTCAATTTCCTGTTGAAATCTTCAAAGCTGTCAGTTGAATCCTGTTTAAAGAAAAATATCTGTAACGGGAAGAATTATTCAAATAGATCTGAATTCCATTTGATGATAGATTTAATGATACTGTAGTAATTATCAAACTTATAGATGTGAATTGATGTGAAATATTTTGTAGCTTTTTTAAAAATATTTGTATTTCATTTTGCATGAATTTTTTTTTTTTTTTTTTTTTTTTTTTTTTTTTTTGAAAGAATTTATCGTTTTTCTACTTGATCAGTGTATTTCTAAGGTTTTGTATCATGGTATGCTTATTATTTCAGAAATTTTCTCAGGTGTTAAGAATGAGTAAAATAAAGAGATCAGATTTAGCCATTTTGTGTAAAATTTATACATTATTTATTTATTAAGAAATAACGAGAAAAACAGATTCTGATGCAAATAAAACTTTTTTAAATTTCCATAAGATAGAAATAAGTATTACTTCCCCTTTTCAGTGAGCCAAACCATTTTTCACTTGATGTTCTCATCAGGTAAATATCTATTAAAAGTTGTGTCACATAGAACCAAATTCTTTTCTGATCTTATGAAAAGGAAAAAGTTGCAAGGTTATTAAACTTTCAGGCCAATACCAGAAATCCTGAAACAAATTGCCTAAAAATTAATTCATTTGAGTTGACAGTTTTAACTCTATTGATTATTTTAACTTGGCTCAAATCTTGTCTTGATTTTTAGAATTGATTTTCTCTTGGGGATTTTAGGATCACACTATAAATTTTGGTGAATTAAAATCTAATAAACAGTTTCTTAAAATTAATGACAAAAAGGCTTAATTTGGTTTTGGTTTAAGACTTAATTTAAAAAATTTTTTTTATTCAGATCTGTTCTATTTGCAAGGAGCGAGGAGCAATGGTTGGCTGTCTTCATAAAGGTTGCACCCAGAAATATCATTACATTTGTGCTGCAGAAAAAGGTCAGTTATTTGATGAATAATTTGTTGTAAATACTTAGTGAAGTATTGCAAAACAGTTTTCAAATATTGTCATTTTATTTTAGTAATTTTGACATTTTTGGCAAAAGAATTTTTTCAATTGTTATCTTTCTAAAATGATTTATGATTTTTATCTCCAAGACTCTTTTTTTTTTTTTTTTTTTTTTTCCCTCCACATTCTGATTTTTGTTCTTTCATTCATAGATTTATTTACTTTGCCTCTTATAAACAAAAGAAAAAAGAGTGAGAAGAAAAAAATTAGGATAGCCATTCTTCTTCATTTACTGACTTGTATTTTTCTGTCAAGCATTAAAATTATTCCATTTTAGGTTGATAGCAGAAAAGTTTTCTCTTAAGCAAAGTGGTGGTCATCTCTTAAGATGACATTAAAGGAAGTGACTGGTAACTAAACATAGATTGCTTTGTGAAGGTGAAATAAATTTCTTAGCATCCTCTCTCTAAAAACGGTGACACTTTGCTATTAAAAAAAAATTATATATTTTATCAATAATTAATTTTTATTTTATGTTTTTTAGTTCACAAGTGAAAGAATATTTTAAAATTAGGTTTAAAGAAAAAAAATAGAAATTTTATTCTAGTAAAATCCTTCATAATTAGACAATCTGGGGGTCTACTTAAAGATTTAGATGACAAATCAGATATTTCAACATTTATTATTATGTGCAAATGAACCATAGTAGAACACTCAATATGAATCCAAAGTAAGCAAGTTCAAACTCCAGTTGCACTGTTACGTTTGCTTTTGGACTAATACCCCTTATTTCCCTAGTTATGCATTAAATAGTACCACAACTGTTCTTCTACAAGGATGGCTTTGGCATTAAATGATCCATGAAGGTTACTATACTATTAAACAAAGAAACCAAATCAAACCAGAACTTCCACTCTAGAAATAAACAAAAATATCAATATAACATGTATACATATAATTAGGATTTATTGATTTATAGTCTCTAGTTAGAAACATGATAGTTTAAGTAAAATAATAACTTTTGTCTTAAGTATATTTACTAATTTGTCAGAATAATTGATCTATTTTTACAAGATGATCACCTTAAAATATATATTTTTTTAAACAATTCATAAAAATATTTTAATGACATAAGTATGTTTTATAAATGAAAACATTTTCAAATTTCATTGGTATGTAAATGTTATACCTAAAGATAGACTTATTAGTGTATTAATTGAATTGAATAAACCAAAGGAAAAGGTGATTAGTACTTTAATAGAAAATGTAGTTATACTTGTTTGTTTATTACTGTACACTTTTACAAGTTGCAGCTTTCAGTCTGATAATCATGGGAATCAATCTTTGTAGGTATTTATTAAGTTTAGCTTGCTCTGCTACAGGGTTATAATATACCCCCTTATTCTTTTTGATTACTATTTCTCAGTCATTTACCTTCCTTTCTTTTTCCACTATCTTGGCTATCACCATTTCATATCAAGCCTTTTGCAGTCTTGCCTACCACACCTCTTTGGTGGCCTTTTAGTATTTCTGGACACTTGTAGAATGAGACAAGTTCAGGCGCAAAGAAGTGTTCAAAGTTTGTAAGATCCTTAAGTCAATTTAGCTTCTTTTAGAATATCTGGCATCAGTATGTTGTGTGCCGTGTGGGATTTGTCTGTGTTGCAATAATCACCTAACAAGAGCTAGAAACAAAATATAATCATCACACTAGAAGGAATTGCAACATTTCTCATTTAGACCTAAGATGATTTATTGCCAGAGTATAACCAACAGTATGTAGAAGAATGAGGTTTCTCCAACTAACTTCTAAAAGTTTTTTTTTCAAAACTGAAGATATTCAGGATTCATGAAAGTGTTTTGTTTTACATTGGTAGAACACAACAGAGATCCTTTTCAAATAAATCTGGCAATTTCAAATAGGCATTGATTCTGCTTTTGCACCAATATTTGAAGTATGAATTTTGTCTTGCTGGTCAGTGAGAGGAAAATGTGTAAAAATAAGACAATCTGATCTTGGCTGGTTTGTGCTTCTGAATGTATAAAATCCTGTGGTCATTAATCACTGACCTATGGTGCAGAACTGATTACTATCCATTTTTCTGTGAGACCTTTCTTAAGAATTCATTTTTTATCAACTCTCCAGAAAATCTTTGCCTCTGCTTATCTTCAGTTTTGTAGTGCCAAACAACTCTTAACCAAAATGACATTCTTTGTCTCTATTAGTAGAGAGCCTTTTCACAATTTTAGCAGTTTTATACTTGTAGGAAGTGCAAAACCGTTTGTTCATCTAGGTGGGGATTGGAAGGACAAGAAAGAGAGGAATAAGCATTACTTCCTTATATTGGATTAAACTCTAGATTAATTCTGGGTTCTGATAACCACCTTGATATTAGCCAATTATTTTATTTCTTAAAATTCATTGTGTGTGAGGCCTATTGTGAGGATCAAATTTGATATGCTAACAATTGTTCAATCCAGTTTCTAGGTGCTTGGCAATTAACCAACTTAAACATGAACACATCATTTGATTTGAATGAAGAAACTTTAGATTAATGAAAAATGTAAATGTTAAAATAACTTGAGTTTATATTCTTTTAAATTTTATTTGAATTTTACAATGAGTTTCAATTGAAAACATTTTAAGCATTTTTTATTCTAAATTGTTTTTTGTTTTTTTTTTTCATAAAAGGAAAATTACAAAGAATTTTGAAATTATTTGGATATTGTTTGAAGATATTTTCAGAATATGTAGAAAATTGATAAAAAAATTTTTTTACTTTAGCAATTTAATTCAAAAGATTATTAATGAGAAAGTTTAAAAAAATATTAATATACTTATCATATTCTTAATTTCTTTCAGATTTAAGAAAAATTGCCTATTTGATATTTATTTTCTTTCACACAAGGTCAAATATGCTTAAACTTTTCTTGGCAATCTGAACCAAAGAATTTTAGTTTTATATTGGTAGACACCCAATTGAATTTCTCACTCACCAATATTTTCTTTATCATGAACATTTTTTTTTTAATCTTTTGAAGGTTCAATTGCAATTATGTTTCAATTTGTAAAATTTTTTGCAAGGATTCATATTATAAAAATTTTGTTGTAGGCTGTTACCTTGACGAAGAAAATTTTTCTTTACTCTGTCCAAAGCATAAGGTATGTATTATTTATAAAAATTCTTTTTGGCTGTGGTTGATGTGAAATTGATTGGATTTTTACCAGTAGAAACTAATTCTTGCCACTGAGGTTAATCAGGGAGGGTGGGGAGTAATTGGAAATCATTTTTTCTATTTAGAAATTGCAAGAATTTATAATGCAAACAATTTCCCATTTAATTTTCTTGTAAATCTATTGGTTTTATTTTCATGAATATCTGCTTATCTATTAAAATTTGATTTGTTAATTAATCTCTTGCAAAAAAAAAATTGAATAATCCATTAAGTTGACTCGGGCTTGTAAAAATTTAGCTTTAATTCCATCCTTATGTTATAAAATGCTGTCTACTATATTAACTTTTTTTTTTTTTAATCTACCTTATTTTGCCAAGAAAATAAATAATCTTCAGAGTTTAAGTTAAAGCATTTTTTAAAATCCTGAATTAAAATAAATGACTTAATTTTGTCAGAATTTATTATTATTAAAAGATTTTATTTGTCGAAATTCCTAATTTTCTTATGAAAGCTTGGACAATAAACTTGTTTAGAGTTCATTGAAATGAATGGCTTTATAAAAGGTATATTTTATTCCCAAATTTTTGGCAATCTGATGTATTTCTTCATTAAAAAAAAAAACATCAAAATCCAAGAAATTATTATTTCTGATAAAAAAAGGAAATATTTTGAATATAGATATTCAAAGATTTTCTAATTTGCATATTTTTCTTGGGGTGGATCTGTCAGTCATAAGGAAAAACTTCCCTTCCTGGTGTGTATGGTAAGATAATAAGAAAATGTCAACACCTATAATAAAAATTGTTGCTACCAGCAATCAAAGAACATTTTTTTCCCCTTAAATATGGCCCTATCCTGTTGGCTTGGGCTGCAGAAGAGCCCCTCTCCAACAAAGTTAGCTGTTGGCGGCAACCTGCAATGCTTGAGTATGGGATCCTGGTGGCTGAGCAGTCCATGACCCCGCAACCAAAATGGTCAAGTGACTTTCAATGCTCTACTTTGGCTCTTAGTGAGTTAGACCAGTGGTTGGTGAGGCCCCATCTGATCACTCAGCTTGTAATGTGAAGCCCTCTCACCTCTATGATTACCTTTAGAATATTCTTCAAATTGCTCTAATGGCAAATAAGTACTCAACCCTATTTTATCTTAGTGTTAGAATGCAGTGGCTGAGAGTCAATTGTACTGAGATAGCAATACTTGAAATCATTTAATTGTTGGCAAACAAATAAGCTTTAACTCATTTAAAAATAAAGCTGTTTACAAACTATTCACTTACAAATCATATATATATATATATATATATATATATATATATATATATATATATATATATATATGATTTGGCATTGAATAATCCTCAAGGTTTGATATGCCATTAAACCTAAATCTGAACGGCCACTTTTTAATTATTCTAATACTTATTCAGGAACCAATAAGTAGTGTAGTAGCTAAAAGATTCAAAGTTTCATTAGTTAAGAAAAACAAGAACTGTTGACATGTTTTTGAAAATATTGTTGTATAGTTGACAACTGTTTAATGTCTATATTCAAAGACATGAATCAATTTTTAGATTTGAAAGACATAATTAAAAAATATCTTTTTTTCTTTGTATTGTTAATCTTGATTTCTTAAATTAAAGTTTAACTAGATTCCTATAAGTTTTCTATTTAATGCTGTGTTTTTCTAACATGAGGATGGATTTAATGAGTTTTACTCTTCTTTTGACTATATTAGATTTAATTCACATAAAACCTTTCAAGCTTTGCTTTTACTTTAGAAGATATTTTTAACAGGTAGATTATATCATTAGCATTAATTTTAGTTGACTTGGTGAAAATTCCTGCTGCAAAATGGTGATTAATGTAGAGTCAAGTTTGAATGGTTCACCTGATATAAAGAAATGGATTTAAATTTTGGAAAAATAGAAATTTCACAAACTAATGTCAAATGAACTTGTAAACCTTCCACCATCACCGATATATTAAGTAGATAGTGTAATGTGTATAATTAAATTGCTGGAACCTAAAAGAAATGGCAACTAAAGAAAGTGCTATAAACAAAATTCTCTGGCAATAGTTGATCAGTTTTCCTGTTTCAAGATGAGCAAAATGGGGTTAAAAAGATAAAACTTTTAATTCTATTATGTTTTATTTTTCTTAATATTTATAAAAAAATGAATGAAACAAAATTTTCCTTAAAATCTTGATTATTACATAGAATTAATAGTAAAGATGAGCCTTTTGTATGTCAATAAGATTTTCTTATTAAAATTTTCCTGGTGGAAATTTGATAGAAAATATTAAATGGTGCTTTCTTTATTTTCTTGTTTGAAAACACTTTGTATTTAACTTTAAAAAAAAACAAAGCAGTAAGCAGATACTTTTGTGAGCTGTTGAAACTTTTTAGATGAGGGTGCTAGAAATAAAAGGAGAAAATTTAATTTTAACACCTGAGAAATATGTCTTGTTAATTTTTTTTTTTTTTTTTTTTTTTTTTTGCTTGTTAACTTTTTCTTAACTGCTGTGCTTTTGTTTCACTTTGCTTGTTGTGTGTGTGTGCGTGTTTATTATCATCATCATCATCATTTGCACTGCATTTAGAGTTTAACAATGCTTTTTTTTTTTTTTTTTTTTTTTATACATTCTTGTGAAACAATTTTAGCATGATGGGTGAAAAGGTTTTCTTTTAATTGTTTTTATTAAAACAATTTTTTAAATTTATTTTACTCTGCAATAAAGAATTTCACCTTATTGTTTTTTTGCCTCTTTTTCTACTGTTTGTGCCAACCCTTCCCCCTCCCCCCCAAAAAAAAACAAGCAGCTGCTGCTCTATTTAGGAATGTGTGGGACATAGAGCTACAAAACTGCAAGAGTCAAGCTCTTTTCCTGCCCCCTTTCACACCACCACCACCACCACTTGCTCACTTATTTGCTTTCTATTTTCTTTCTCTAGGACAAAAAGATGAAAAATCTGGACTCTCAGACTAGTGCAAAGTCCTGACATGAGTAAGTTACAGTTAGCAAATGTAATTTATTTTTCAAAAAACAGCAAAGGTTACTTGATAAATATTTGCATTAAAAAAAAAAAGAAAAACAAAAGAGTTCTGAAAATACTTGTTTGATAATAAATATTTTCTTAGTAATCCATCTGAATGTATATCCATCAATGGACGTTTTGTTTGACTTGTGCATGATGTTTAAAGATAAAGACTTAAGATTTTGTGTTTGTTTCTATTCTTGATTATTGGGCCACACAATCAAATAGTCATTGTCTCTTTACTAGGATTCAAATCTTTGGAAGCTGACTAGAATTGATTTTCAATCTCTTATAGAATTTGTCTTTTTAAACTGATCACCTCTGAATTTATTTTCAGCCTTCCTTCTACAGTAACGTTTATTTCTGAAAGCAACTTTATCATTTTTCATTATTGTCATCTTCATCTATCTTAAGATTTTTTTTTTTTTTTTTTGTCCATATTATTGTAGTCTCTTTGCATGATTTTTATTTATTTATTTATTTTTTTTTTTGCATGACATTTAACTGTAGGCATTTGTCAGCTGTTCAGTTTTTTTTTTTACTAATCCTTATGAGAAATTGTCTGGTTAGTTTGAGGGGAAACTGGTTCTTGCCAATGTGAAGAAAATGTTCTGATGTTTCATTTTTATTGGAATGAATACAGAAAAATTTCTAAAGTGGATATTTTTTTTCTTTGTTTATCCTTAAATCATTTCATTTAATAAGGAGTCATAAATTTTCCATTTTGTGAAGCACTCTCTCTCTCAGCCCATTCACTTCCAATGGGATGCTGCTGTTGAATTTCATTTTCATTTTAACCCTTAAAATATACTCAAAGAATAATATTGCATATCAAAACTTAAAAAAACAAACCCTGATAGTGAAAGGGTTTAAATCAGGGTATTTAGAGAGAGAGAGACAAAAAACGAGTGGATCTAAAATTTAAAAAAATGTTCATTTTAAGAAAGACTGGACTTGTTTCCAACAAAGAAGAGAATATTTTAAAACATTTTTTTAAGTAAGAAGTGGGGACACACACACACACACATATATATGTGTGTGTTATTTTTTTCTTATGTGAATTGGAGTGGGGGGTGTTTTTGCAGAGCTGCTGCTGCCCTTTGAGCTTTTGGCATAAAATAGTTGCATTGTGCATTTTTTTTTCTTTTTTTTTTTTCTCTTAGTGTCATTGTCTCCAAGGAATTGATGAAATCTTTGGAATTATCTAATCATTTTCTTCTTTAAAAATCTTTTTGTTTTCTGTTGATTTGTCTGGATTTTTTTTCTATTTTCTTGCCAAGTGTGAAAAAAATCACTGGATGAATTTTTTTGTTTTGATTTTATTTATTTTTTAATACTGTCAATTTAACTGATCGTAATTTGTTTATCAATCACCACGAATTTAATAGTGAATTGTAAATAGTTTAAAGGGGAAATCTACAATGACTTATTTATTTTTGAAATCCTCAATTGACTTATTTATTTTTGATGTTAGTTTCTCAAACATTTGAGGAGTTCAAAAATTTTACCTTTAGAAGCTAAAAATATTGCAAAATTTAATTAACAAAATTTATTAAAATTACAAGTGAGCTTATTTTTCCTTACATTAAGCTGACACAAAAAAATGAGTTTAACAAATACATTTTTGTTTTATCAAATGTGTGAATAATGGATCTAGTTGAAATTTTCTTTCAAGTAAACTTTTTTTTATGCCTTAAACTTTTAAATTCATCAGTGGCCTCTTCAAATTCTTTCTTTTGAACAAGGAGTTTCAATGATTTCTTTGGGCTCATCAATCCATAAAATTTGCCAGCTGCTGCTTCTGTTTTTTTGTGGCCATTCTCAAACTTTGCTTTTATTCTTCACACACACACACACACACACACACACACACACACACACACAACCATAGTAGTAGGTTTATAGATACATTTTTGTCAAGGTTTCATGTTCTCTCTCAACTCTGATTTTATTCAAGCAAAATAAATTCTAAAAGGAAATTGATTTAGTGCAACCTTTTTTTTTTTTTTTTGTTCCCTCAAGAAAGATTTGTGCTACTCAATTGAATCTTTATTTCCAGCTCTGTATCTCTAAATTGTCTGTGATTATCGCATCTAGTTAAGAGTGTTTCTTTTAAAAATGTTTTTCCTCTTAATTTTGTTATTTAATTTATTTATATTTTATTGTTCCAGCCTTCCTTCAACATCTGTGACTTGTAGCTGCAGAGTTAGTGGTCCTCCAATTGTGGTCAATCAAGGCTAGTTCCTCCTCCTCCTCTTCTTCTTCCTCCTCCTCCTCCTCTTCAGCATCAGCAGCAACAACAACAACAACACAAAGCATCACCAATCTATTGCAATTTGAAGAAGGTACAATCATTGTCACTGCTGGCCATTATGCATCAACCATGGAGGCTAACCACCAACTCTGAATATGTCACAGTGCTGTCTCTTCCCTTTTCCTTCTAACATGGATTGCAGGTCAAAGAACATAAGCAGTAGAAGTGGGGGGGCTGTGAAAACTGCTGGCTGATCTCTATTAGAGTAAAAAAGCTACCTTGAAGCATCAAACGGCAACAGAGGCAGTAGCAACTTCACCCCAACTTACTACCTTTTCCAGGATGTAGCCAGAAGGACCAGTTAGCAGATGCCAGCTAACACCTGACTACTTCCCTCCTACCATCTTATTATTACTACTACTATTCTTTCTACTACTACTACTACTACTGCTGTTGTTGTTGTGTTGGTCTGCATGTAACATTCTCACCACCACCACCACCACCACCACTACCTTTTATGAGCACTACATGTACTCTCACTGCCAACTGCAGTTGACAGTGCTGTAAGCAGTAACCGATTGCGTGCTGGTCACCTGCATGGCCAAATACACCGGCTGAACTGATATTCTTACAGATGTTTTTGTTATTCACCCCCATTTTTTTTTTTTTTTTTTTTTTTTTTTTTTTTAAGAGTTAGTGTAAATAACAAAAGCTTTGGGGGTAAAAACTAAAGATGAAACCCTAATCATTTGTGTGGTTCCCCAGCCCCTCCCCCCCTCAGAGAAGTGGCAGCCTGTGCATCTAATGCGATTGACAAACAAGAATGTTAGCTCCTTCAAGGAAGGCTGGATGGAGCAAATTTAGTAAGATAACAATGCCTGATGGATACCTTCCTCATGAATTGAACTCTTTTCCCCTCTCTCCCATTCTTAAGACCCCCTTCTTAACCCCCCCCCCTCCAACTTGACTGGCTGTTATGGATAAAAAGCCATCTTGCCTGCTGTGAGCACTTCAGTTCCTGGGATTTCACTGGATTGGTGAACAGCAATAACAAGTGCAAACAACTTATTCTCTCTCTGGGGAGGTTGGAGGGGGGGTATTCTTTTTTTCTTCTCCAGCTGTGGCTACTGCTGTATCAGATCTTCAGCATAATTGTACAGTCTCTTGATGTTTTTTTTTTCTCTCCCACACTCCCTTCTCTCTCAGCTCAGATTCTGGCAACATCCTCCTCCTTCTCCTCCTCGTCGTCGTTGTCAATTGCCCAGTCTCACTGTGCTACTGCACCTAGACAGCCTTTGATTGTTTCTCAGACATCAAAATCTCATTTTAAACTTCTGATGTACATTTAGTTTGTGTGTTCTTGGTCGGTGGCTACTGCACGTATGTAAGGTAGATGTTCATGCCTATTTGTGTGTTCCATTGAAGACAACCTACCAAAAGCTGCTGCCATGTCTTGACTTTTTGCAATAGCAATTCTGGATGTGGTGGTACTTAAATGAAGTTAAGTTTTTTTTTGTTTTTTTTTTCCTCAACTACTGTAAAATAAAGACTTAAAAGTCAGAATTGATGTTTACTTTATTTAACTTGTTTGATTTTGTTCTCATAGTCATTTCAGAAACTGTTCATTATTTTGCCATGTTTGTTTAAATGCAAATTAACAAAAACTGACCTAAAATTGAGTGCAACTTTTTTCAGCCTTTTTTGCAGGCTGTTTTATAAGTGAGCCTGGGATTTAGAGTTAGTCATCTTAACTTGCAAATATTAATTTTATTTTGAATAAAAATACTTGTACAAATCTTTCCTACTGGAAATTTAGCATGAAATCTTTCATTTTAAAAAATAAAAAAATTTCCCCTTTATCATTTTGTAACAGTTGAATTTTATTTTGTAACAGATGAACAAACACATCTGTGTTGTTTTTTTTTGTTTTTTTTCAATTTTTTTATTCCTTAATTGTCTAAAGATTTCAACTCTTGATACACAACTTTGCAAAGAATTTTTTTTTTTTTTTTTTTTTTTTTGTAAAAGTGGCTTGGCAGTTGGATGACTAAAATCTAAAAACTGACATCATAGCAACAAGCACTGAACACCCGTTTAATAACACCAAGGACCTTTGAGGAAAAAAAAATAATGCATCACCTTATTAGAAAAATGTAGTGAGACAGATTGAAAGAATTTTGCACAGAACAATGGGACAAAATATGATCCTAATTTCCAACCTTGACAATGAATTCAGTGGATAAAGTTTGAATTCTTTAAAAGGAATTGGCTCGGATGGTGGCAGCTCTAAGTTTGTGATATTCTCATAAAATTTTACCAAAAGAAAATTCTTAAGACTTTTTGTCTTATCATTTCCCTCTACTAAGTGACCATTTTTTTCTGACCCTCTGAAGTTGACCAATTGTCAAAGTTCCTTGTCCATTACATGATACAATTGACAAGCACACCAGAGGAAAACTTGAAGTAAAAGATTTGAAATACAATCTTGAAATAAGGAAATTTATAGATTTTAATGCTGAAAACTTTTAAAGCACTCCACAGGTTAAGGCTTGAAAGTTGCAGACCCTAAATTTCTGACCAGCACCACTTCCTAATGAAGAAAAATGTTCATTTGAAATTTATTTGGTTTTAAGATTGTCAACCACTTATGAAAATCAAAAACTATTGAAATATATCTAACATGAGAAACTCAATTATTCTCTTTGCAGCTGACACGAGGAAGGATATCTGCCAGTTAAAAAGAAAAAAAAAACAAACTCCCTTTCAATTTGCCAGTTTTTATTTTGTGGATACAATAAGCTAAACTGAAATGCCAAAGGTCATTCCCCACCCCTTCAAACAAAAACCATAACATCCACTCCCCAAAAAATCTTTGACTCGTTTTTTGTGGCTGTAAAAATGATTCATTTTGCTTTTTAAAAGTAAATATTTTTATTGTATTTGGCAGTGAGGTTAAAAGGTGAAATGTATATAAATAAATTGGTGGCTCACCTCATTTTGTAGTTTTTAGACACAGAAATTGTTTTGCTTGAGTTAGACTTTTTCAAATTGAAAACTATTTATTGCAGCTTTTAAGGTTCTGAATACAAATTTTCATTTTGATTTTATAGATTATTGTTTTTCATGATTTTGAAAGTTGGAGAAAAAGTCAAATTCAGATTTCAGTGAAATGAAGTCTTACTTTTTTTTCTTTTATTGTAAGAGTCAAAAAGAAAAATGCCTGTTTCCTTTTGATTTAAAAAAAAAAAAAATTAAAAAAAATAGATCTACTAAGATGTAACTCTTGAACAAATGAATTAGATCCTAAGAAAAACTTTTTAATTGTCATTGCTTTTTTTATTTATTTTTTCAATTATTATTTAAAAAAACTTCTTTTTTTTTTTTTTTTTTTTTTTTAAATCTCTTCCACTTCAATCATTTCAATTCTTGCTTCAGAAAAGTCGATATATCTAAACATTCTTTTTACATTCCAGTTTTAAAACAATAGAAAGTGACCGTTGGAATATAGGGATGCTGGCAAATGATCCAATCTTAATATTTCAATGTTTATTCACATCATTCATGAGAACATTCAAAACTGCTATGGGTTTTGCTCTAAGCTTTATTCTATGAGCTGAACCCATGGAAATTCTACGAAATCTTTTAGTATTTCTAACTACTTTCCTATCTTTTGTGTGTTATAAATATACATTCCATGCCAATTGCTTCTCTGACACTGAACATTTTAACAGATTTTAAGAAGATAGAAGGGACATAACCGGGGATTGAGAAAGAGGATTTAAATGATGGATGCTAACATTTAAGTTATTTTTAGATTATTTTTTCTTTTCTGTCACACGGACATAAGATAGAAATGTATTGAATACTAACCCATTTAAATTACTCTGACGAAGACAAACGCGTCTTAAGAGGAGAAGATCTATCTAATATGCTTGTACCTATCGTTTGTGTGTGTCCCATGGAGAGAGAGGGGGAGGGAAGAGGGAATAATATAAAAATTATTTTATTTTCATGTTTAAATCTTTCTCTGCCTCAACGTGTCTCTTTTTCCAACCTTCTTAGACTTTGTTAAAACGTTTCGTTTCAGAAAATCAGCCAACACTATTAATTGAAAAGTGTGACACAAACAGTGATGTAATCTACAAGACGGCGTATATCTTATTAATACGTGTTCAACTTAGACAGCCGGAAGTCGTCTCTAGTCATTTCAGAGGAGGAGGAGGATGGTGGTGGTGGTGGGTGAAATCAACAACTATATCAAATGATTAACTAAAAAGGATTTTTTGGGTGTGTTCCTAAAATTATTTTCATTACAAAAGTTCTGAAAATAAAATCATTGAAATGTTAATTTCATTTGATTTTTTTTTTGTTTCCTCTAAACCTGGTTACATTCATTCTACAATTTCTATCATCTCATTACTTATGGAAAATTGAGGAAAACGGGAATGAGTTCACTTCTAAGATAGATTTTTTTATTTTCAAGGACAGGTTGTAAGCAAATGAATTAAGATAGCCCAACTTGAAATAAAAATAAGATGCATCTGCATATTGATTTTCAATACATATTAAGCGTAGAAGATGGTTAAAAAAGAAAAAAAAAAGTTTGATCACAATTGCATAATTCTGCGATTTCAACAATTTTACGGCCTGATGAACTAGGTTCATTCATGAGATTGTGAACTATTTTCCAAACAATGTTTGAGTGAACTTGAAAAAAAAATCATAATAAATAGGTAAACAAAAAAACGCAGAAACGGGAATGAGAAAAAGGTTTCCGGGCACAAGTTTAGATATGCAAGTTCAAGTTGTTATTTTCTTTTTATATTTGTTTTATCACCACAAAATGTAATCAGTTGTGTGTATATGGAAGTGGGGTTCTAACTTCATTACAAGGGATGCAATCCTCATATTCTAGGCTCAAACAGAAGGGCGACAAAAAGCAAATTTTGACACGTTCGAACGGAGGAGGGACGTATTGATACAAGTACACACGTGATAATTTATAAATGTATTCAGATGTATGTATATACATACATGTGTCTGTGTTTTCACTCTTTCTGTAGCTTATATATATATATACACACACACACACACACGAGTATATATGTAAATGTATTTGTACACGTATGTGTTTATATATAAATGTATGGGTATATATAGTTGTATGCATGTGTATATACGTGTGTGTGTGTGTGCGCGCACACATGAATGGTTATTGATAGGTGTGTGTGCATGCATGCATGTATGTATGTATGTATATATATATATATATATATATATATATATATACACACACGTATGTATGAATATGTATATGCATTTATATGTATATACACACTTATAAAAATAAACATGTATTAATAGGTACACACACACACACGTGTGTGTGTGTGTATATATATATATATATATACACACACACACACATGTATATATTTATGCATATCTATAGGTGTTTATATATGTATTTATGTTCATGTACGTATGTTATGTGTGTGTATAAGATATGAAGTTTAATCAGACATGTTTTGAAAAGAACAAAATGGAAGGAAAAAATGCATATAAATGGATGAGAAAATTTAATAAATATAAATCATCGTCCACCGATGCCTTTTGACCAATACGAATGAAATTACGAAAATTTTAGGTCATCTTCAGGGTGGGAATTGTGAATTCAAATTCACAATTCCCACCCTGAAGATGACCTAAAATACTTTCAACCTGAAATTTTCGTAATTTCATATCTTAAATAATTTCATCTTGGTCGAAATGCGTTGGTAGGTTATAATTAATATTAATCAATTTTCCCATCCATTTATATGTATTTTTCTGTCTGTTTTCTTCTTTTCGCCACATATATGCATACACTATATATATATATATATATATATATATATATATATATATATATATATATATAGAGAGAGAGAGAGTTTTAAACAGTCACGTGATATGTTTTAATTCGAACCCTAATTTATTGACTAAAAGGTTACTCCTTTCTCTGTATACATATTTCCTCTTTGTGTTTTATTAAAAAAAAATCCGTGGGTGATTTAACGTCACTCGATATCATCCTTCCTAGTTCTGATGATGATTCATTAGAAAGACTCCTCCAACGAGTGTCTTTGATATGACACTAAACAATCTGATGGCGAGGCTCCAGTAATGCTGGAGCTTTGGGGAATGCAGAGTACCTCTTTATTGTCATCACTCTCAGGTTCTCTCTGGCTTGGAGAGATAGCATCCGATAAGATCCTATCTATGGGTAAAATAGAACTGAACTGAATTGTTCTAAATATATTTGGCATTGAATAACCTACAATGGATGATATGTCGTAAAACCAAACTAAATCAAATGAAAAGTTATGGCATTGACTTTCTTTTACATTAGATTCTTGTCTTTGAATTAGCTTGGTTTTCAATTTTTCTTTATATTGTCGGATTCATTCTCATTATTTACTTCCATATATAATATATATAAGTAAAGTTGGCGACCGTAGTCGAGGGCGACCAGAAGGCTCCACTTAACCCTGGATACGTACCTTATAATGCTGAGTGTTAAGCAAGTAGGTATCAAGTACCATTTTTTGAGTCCTTCGTATGACTCTACCTGGAATTGAACCCCCGCTTCCTGGACCATTGGCGAGCATTCTACTCCTTATATATATGTGTATGTGTGTTGGCTATTTGCTGATAAAATATCTGGGTTAATTATGCGCTGTTTCAACTCTATTAAGGTGAGAACCATCTTCATCACTAGATCTGCCTTTCAGTCTTGGCAAAAGGACGTCTTACCTGTACTGCAAGAAAGTGTGATGGTTCAGAAATTTCAATGTCAGTCTGATGCTGACTATATAAGCAGGACTATTCAAAGGTTGGAAGTTCGAGTTAAGCAGAGATCCCACGAAATATACTAAAACAGTCCCAAAGCCCTACATCCGGGTAATCTCTAGTACAAGAGCTGGTCATTGGCAACCACTTTTCTGATCATTATGTATGCCAGAATAATTATTCAGATGATCGTTTCTTTGTCTTTTACAAGGCTCGATTCAAAAAAACATTAACTTTCTTAGAGGCTATAGCTACCACGCTAAATGGCCCAACCTTGTGTAGACAAGGAAGACAATTTGACATTCTTTGTCTGTTTGGGGAACTTGATATCCTATTATTATTTTTTAATATCCCACCACTGTTATTTCCTATAATTTTAGCTTTTTAAAATGCTTCTGGTGGAATTATTGAAAACGCACCGGACGAAAAAGTCCCAATAATTAGTTTTTTATTATTTTAAAACGAAATAAATTAATTTACTGTCTGCCACACTATTCGAGATAGTCTATCTTTGACCAAGTTTCTAATTTTATTGATTTGACCATGAATATATTCTAATTGTTCTTTTTGGTATGCATTAATTAGTTCTCTTTGTGTCTTCTTTAGTTTCTGAGTGTTGGCATTTGTTAGGTTTCTTTTATTACACAGGGATGCTGTTTTCACATTATCTCGTTTTTTCCTAACTGTTACTTTCTCTCCCATGGAATTCTATGTTTGGCTCTTAGTTTGGTTGGGATGCATTCTGCTGCTGCTTCCATATGGGTGTAAAGTTCTCATATTCGTTATTCGGGGTGTTTTTCGGATATCTCCTGAAGAGCATCGAATTTGTTTCTTTGTGTTATCGTATATATGTTGCTAATATTTCTATTAAGTGAGGACTAGTCATAGTGTTTGGTTTGGGCTGTTTGTGTCATATATATCTGTAGGCTCAGGTGTATCTTTGTTGTGACGATTCTACAAAAGAGGAATATACCTCACAGTTCAGAGCACTATTAATCCATTTCTGACTTATGAGTATGTGATCTATCTAGACTTTAGCATTATTTGCGTAGGTGTACGTCCATAACCTGACATTGGCATGATGGTTAGAGCGTTCGCCAATGGCCCGGGAGACCAGGGCTCAATCTCAAGTCGAGTCATTCCAAAGACTCGAAAAATGTTACTTGATGCCTCCTTGCTTAACACTCAGCATTATAAAGTATGGATCAAGGATAATGTGGATCAATCCAGGTAAAGGAGTGGCGCACTCCCCTACACCTTGGTGTAGTAGCTACCAAAAAGGGAGCCTTCGGATCTCCCTCGACTACGGTCACCAACTACGTCCATAGTTTTCACATCCTTTTCTGGAATTTACTATTCAGGTGTGTCACTTTTCAAGTGAGAATTCTGTTAAATTTGTTCCCCATTTCTGTATGACGAGTTGCGTAAGGATGATTGATTGTTTTTGTATTTACCTATTTGGGCATATATGTCGTCACCTATTATTAGAACACTGTGTTTGAGTATGCTACGGACAAGGGAGGATAGCTCGATGTAGAAGGTAATGAGGTCCGTTTCATCACTAGCATTGGTAGGACTGTAGCATAAGATGATTGTTCTGCTGGGGTGCCGCTAAATGTACCTAACATCATTCTAGGTTGTATTTTCTCGATATATATATATATATATATATATATATATATATATATATATATATATATAATTGAATATATATGTCTGTAGATCTCTCTCTCTCTCTCTCTCTCTCTCTCTCTCTCTCTCTCTCTCCTTATATATGTATATGTATATATATATTATATAAATTATGTATATTTAGGCAGCATTTCTTCGTTAATGCAAATTTCATTAAACATAATAGACATTTTATGTCTACATATTTTCTTTTGGATCCGTTCGAATTCCCGTATTACTTTTATCGTATTCGGTGGGAATTGATTTATGTATTGTCAATAGTTGTATGTATCCCTAGTACTTTCTGCCCGACTTTGGGCCATCATCAGGGGAGGATCTATTACAAAAGTGATGTAACTTTTTTGCATTATATAAATTATATATATCTAAATACATATATATTCTTACATTATACATATATGTTATATATATAAGCATATTATATATTCACATATAATGTCATATAATATATATATAATACACACATATATATATGTATGAATATCTTATGTATATATATGTATTATGTATATGCTGTATATATTAAGTGTTATATATGTGTTATAAATAGGTATTAAATATTATAAATATATGATCCATATATATATACTTTTATATTCTTAAATAATATATATTTATCTGTGTATGTGTACATATAATTATATAAGTATATCTATACAGATATGTATATATGTTTTATATTTTTAGATGTACTTTTATATATATATATATATATATATATATATATAGGTAATATATATGTATTTATATATATATTTTGATACATAGTTATATTTATATATATATATGTATTTAAGTTTATACGTATATATTTATATACACGTTATATATATATATATATATATATATATATATATATATATATATATATATATATATATATATTTACATGCACATATATAGGTATAATATATATTTTTAAATATAGATATGTATCTATATACCTATATCTATCTATCTATCTATCTGTCTATCTATCTATCTATCTATCTATCTATCTATCTATCTATCTATCTATGTCCCTTCATATCTATCTATCTATCTATCTATCTATCTATCTATCTATCTATCTATGTCACTTCATATCTATCTATCTATCTATCTATGTCACTTCATATCTATCCATCTATCTGCATTTATTTATCTTTTTATTTATCCATTGTTGTATATACTCATTTACATACATATTATTTGTTTTTTATACAACAAATAAAATCAACAGTTGGCTCTCATTTTTTCCCATTAACTTTTGAAAGATGTTTTTATTCGTCACATTGTTTATCTTTTCTCTTTCTATATCTTCTCAATCTAGAAGTTAGTGTTTATTATTATTATTATTATTATTATTATTATTATTATCATTATTATTATTAATATTATCCGATCTTGAAGTTAGTGTTTATTATTATTTTTACTATTATTCCTTTGAGAGTTTTTCACACCAGCGTTAGCCGGTGTTTTTTCACTGGAGTTTGAGTGATAGCAAGTCTTCTCAAGTCTCCAGAACTCTTCTCAGTATTCTAGCCGATCTCAGTAATGCTGTTGTCTGGATGTAATCTACTTGTGTTCTGAATTTTAAATCTTCTAATCCCTTTACTAATCATTTGGCGATTGTTCCAAGTACACCAATTACAATTGGTATCATCGTCAACTTCATGTTTAATATTTTCTTTAGTTCCTTCGCAAGATGTTGGCAAGTTCTCTCTCTTTTTTAAAACTATTGCTAGGTCTGGTTGTTTGGCCAAGATTAGGTAATCCGTTTTTCTCAAAATCCCAGAGAAGTTTGTTCGTCTCAAGGACGGAATCCGGGTTGTGAATATACCACTTATTCATATTTACTCAACCCCTCCGCTCGGGCAGGATATGACACAAGGTCAATTTTTAAGCGAAGTTTAACAGGTTTGAATTCAAAGTTTTACTTCTCCTAGATTAATTGCCTCACCAAGGCTGAAGAACCTAGTCTGCCCTACTATTTAACAGGTTTGAATTCAGTTTTCCTTCTCCTAGACTAGTTGTCTCCCCAAGGCTGAAAAACCAGTCTGCCCTACTATTTAACAGGTTTGAATTCAGTTTTCCTTCTCCTAGACTAGTTGTCTCCCCAAGGCTGAAGAACCCTGTCTGTCTTACTATTTTACAGGTTTGAGTTCAGAGTTTTACTTCTCCTAGATTACTTGCCTCACCAAGGCTGAAGAACCTAGTCTGCCCTACTATTTACCCATAGCTGGAGGGAGAATAATTGGATTCATACCTTTCCTAAGGGTATTAGTGCTATGTGAATATATATGACAGGATTTGAACTCGTGTCACCGTGTCCATTTCCTACGACGATAACCATTACACCACGGGCACCACTTATTCGTATTGTCAAATTTAAATTTCTTTCACAATTCCCAGTGGATCACCTTCCCCACTCAGTTGTCTTATACTCTTTTCGCGCAAATTTACTGCCTGGTTTTATTATATGATTTGTCGTTTCGTCTCTATTATTACATAACCTACTCTTAACGTAGTTTGTCCTTATGGCGTTGTTTTGTGTTACTTTTACAAGAGATTCAGTTTCTCTCTAAAGGTTTCCCTTTCTTAACCATGTCCGAGTGTTCGCGTGTGAGATTTCGATTGTTTCTCGCTTGAAATATCCATATAATTGCTTTTCTTCCCACTTTTCTATTTATTATTGTTCTGTTGATCCTTGTTTTGTTTGTGTTGTTTCTGGTCGCTGTAATTAGCCTTTCTTTGTTCTTTTTTTATGTAGTCTTCGAGTCGTCTAAACGTTGTATCGACGCTACCTCCAATACTATTGTGTCCTCTTTCTCTTTCTTGTCTTGACTCATACCGCCTGTTTATGCATATTTACCTAACCCCTCCGCTCGGGCAGGATATGACATAAAGTCAATTTTTAAGCAGAGTTTAACAGGTTTGAATTTAAAGTTTTCCTTCTCCTAGACTAGTTGTCTCCCCAAGGCTGAAGAACCCAGTCTTTCCTACTATTTAACAGGTTTGAATTCAGTTTTCCTTCTCCTAGACTAGTTGTCTCCCCAAGGCTGAAGAACCCAGTCTGTCCTACTATTTAACAGGTTTGAATTCAGTTTTCCTTCTCCTAGACTAGTTGTCTCCCTAAGGCTGAAAAACCTAGTCTGTCCTAGTATTTAACAGGTTTGAATTCAGTTTTCCTTCTCCTAGACTAGTTGTCTCCCCAAGGCTGAAGAACCCAGTCTGTCCTACTATTTACCCATAGCTGGAGGGAGAATAATTGGATTCATACCTTTCCCAAGGGTATTAGGATTTGAACTCATGTCACCGTGTCCATTTCCTACGACGATAACCATTACACCACGGGCACCTCATGCCACCTGTTTTTGTCATCTCTCGGATGTAAGGCCTCATGTATCGTCATGGAGGTGCCCGTGGTGTAATGGTTATCGTCGTAGGATATGGACACGACGACACGAGTTCAAATCCTGGACGAGGCTAATTGCATTTCACATAGCACTAATACCCTTGGGAAAGGTCTGAATCCAATTATTCTCCCTCCAGCTATGGGTAAATAGTAGGGCAGACTAAGTTCTACAGCCTTGGTAAGGCAACTAGTCTAGGAGAAGGAAAACTCTGAATTCAAACCTGTTAAACTCCGCTTAAAAATTGACCTTGTGTCATATCCTGCCTGGGCGGAGGGGTTGGTAAATATGCATGTATCCTCATGAGTTTTCTTGTTTATAATTATTTCTTGCGGGTTTTTTCCCCAGCATGGTTGTTTTTATTAATTCTTCTTATCATTATTATATTCCTTGTGTGTTTTTTTTATGCCCATGTTAGTTGATGGTCTTTCACTGAAGACTGATCGCTAGTTTTCTTAGGTCTTCTCGACTTTTCACAGTATTCTGGTCGATCTTAACCATCCTGTTTTTCTGGGTGATGTTATATAACCTCAGTCGAAATCTCTTCTGATTTTCTAATACATTTTATTAAAGGAAAATAATTTTAAAAATCCGCAATATATGGTTAAACTACCAAATTCACAATATATTGGGAAAATATTTTCGTGGGGTAAACAGTCGATTCCGCAGTTTTCTTGTTCAGGTGCTGATTCAAAAAGATAATACAAACGACAAAGTTTTAGAAAAAAAATTATATAAGCGAAACAAAAGAAAAGAAAAGATAGAAATGGTAGTGTTGCAAATTTATTGTTATTTGCGGGAACTTATCTGCAAGAGAGAGAGAGAGAGAGAGAGAGAGAGAGAGAGAGAGAGAGAGTCCGGTAAACAAAATTCTTTGAAGTTTAGTAGTTTTGTGGTTTCATTGAATTTTTGGTTGATTTTTCAGGTTTCGTTTAATTTTAGTTTAGTTTTCTGTTAGGTTGACTTTTAGTCGAATTCTGGGGTTTTGTTGTTCAGCTGAATTCAAGTGAAATTTCTATTTTGTAGACTTTTAGTTGCCAATTTAGTTACTTTTTAACGGTTAAAGGATCGTGTGACAAAGACCTTTCTGTTGGCTATCTCTTTTACTGTTTCATTGACATCCGAGCACACCCTAAAGTTTTCAAGTTGTTGTCGAAGAAAAATGGTGGGAGCAACTGTAGGTTGCCTTATTGTCTAGGCTTACTTCTCCACTCTGGAAGCACCAAAATTGCTGTTAATTTGCCACATCGTGGTCAGACTTATTCTTTTGTTTGAAATAATTTTTTATATTTTACCCAGTGATCAGCAAAACAAATGAATAAATAAATAAAGAGACCTTGGAAGAAAATACAAACAGCATACATTTCGAGTTTAAAAAAAGAGTAAAGGGGTGTCCTCGTGGTGTAATGGTTAAAGCGATCGACTGCGGAATCGTAGTAAGCGAGTTCGTACTCCAGTCGCGCTATTACGTTCACTTTCGGGCAAATACCCTTGGGAAAAGGATAGAACCCCCTTATGAGTTAAATAGTACCACCACTGTTTTTCTATGAGAATGGCTTTGGCATTAAATAACCTACAAAGGTTGATATGCCATTAAACAAAGAAACCAACCAAAAATTGTAAAAACATTTATAAAAATAACCCACACGGTAGGCTTGGATGGCCCTTCGGTCGTCTAGTTGTGTGGACGCCATTATTTCTTCTACACCCGGCCGATTGAGCATTTCACAAGTTGAACAAAAAGAAATAATAATATCAAAACAACAAACAAAGGATGGAATGAAGAAAAGATGAAGCACGGATTCGGAATAGCAAAACGTAAAACAGCTACCAAAAATGCTGACTCATCCGATCATCGTCTTCCATTTCTCTTCGTCATCGCATCTTAGACTTGACTGTGTCGTGTTTTTTATTTAACTGTCCCGTGTCTTTTTTCTTGACGGCTAGGCTTAGCATCCTAGCCTCGATTCACCAGCCCCCACGTCCTGGGCGCTGAATGTGTGACTCCCTACTGCCGGAGTCCCGCTCCTCACTTCAACGTCCTTCGTTCTTTTAGCCCCCACATTTCCGGTCTTGAAGGTGCACGCGGACCAGCGTTTAGTTGGCGACACCTTTTATCAGGACACACTTCGATCGGTCGTGTTGGGGGTACACGAATCTGGTCAGATGTGTCCTGGTTCCGGTGGAAGTCGGCCAAGGTGCGTCATGACGGGCATCCTCCAGGCTCTAATCCTCCTTGGAGGGGTTGAGTTTATCGCCTGGCACCCTTCTTTAGGGTAATGCCGACGGGGCCCGAGGCATTTTTGGAGCCGTGGGGTGCGTCTGGGCTACGGCCCTTCGCCCAGACCCACCTAAAAAGGCCTTGTACCACACTCGTCCGGTTGTTTGGATGGTCGACAAATACCGCTCTTAGTGTGATCTTAGCGTCAAAATAGACAAACAAAGGGGACCCTCTAGACACTCTGACATTGGTCAGAGATGCTGAAAATAAGATCCCCAATCTTTACCACCCATCCATGAACACACACAGAGACCCATACACATACATTCATATATATATATATATATATATATATATATATATATATATGATACCCATTATTGTGCCTCACATTAACCGGATATTGTTTGAACGGTGGCTTATCATAAAATGAAGAAAACACGTCGCTGTGCAGGTCGGCTCTGCGCATACACCTGGTTGAAATGCAAAATTAAACACAAATTAAAAAAAAAAACATTTTTTAAACCTTCTTTCCAAATCCTAGAGCTGATTTTTTCCTTAGTTGAGCCATAAAAGAGGCATTCATAGACTTGATGTCAGTTCATCTCGAACAAGGATCGATAACACCGCCGGCTTATCAACGAACTCACACCTTCATAATGTGCTGGACCAACCAGAATTTGATCAGTCACACCAATCATACTGGACTAAAAACAACCTCAAACCCACTCGCCTCCTGAACCCACATCAGAAGGAGAAAGAACTCTATTCCTTCTTGCTTTCGAGAAATTTTCTTGTTTGTCTGAGGTACTCTTTTCGTATTCTTTCTTTCATCTCTGCTTGTTTGATGGTGTCCACTTCCAACACCCCCAAGTACTTATTTAATTTAATATAATTTTACATCGAAAGTACCACAATCATTTTCACTACGAAAGACCATACGTGTAAGCATCTGCCTTAGAAATAGGGGAAAATTGATTTCTTTCCTCTTCGTTAAAAATATCTTTTCTCTAAAAAAACAATTGTGGTGTTAGGTAGGCAATTCACAAAGCACCGCGGGCCGCATGTGGCCCACTACTGTTTTAAAACTTGTTAAAATGTTGTTTCCTGTTTCAGTCAAGTCGGCTTTTCTGTCGAACCAAATTTTAATAGAAGGAACAACAGAATCTTTGAAGAGTTGGAAATTGTTTTTTAATATAAAGTCTTAAATATTGTAAAAAGAGTTTAAATTAATTCTGTAGAGATAAATTAATATCAAATTTGCATCTTGAATAAAATTATAATCGAATTTCAATTCTAATGCCTTAATTTAAAAAAAAAAAGTAATTTCCAACCGAAAAAAAACCCCTCAGATTCCACCCATCCTTTTTATTGCACATAAATTAAAAAAGAAAACCTTAAAATAAAATTTTGAAATATCTTAAAAACTGAACATTCACGTGTACAGTTTCTTGTAAAAATTTTGAAATAAAAAAAAACCCGGTTCAAATTACATCCAAGACATTTTTAATAATGTTTTCGTTTAAATTCTTTTACAATCACAGTTTATTCATATGAACATTTAAGACACTTAAAAATTGCTCACGAAATATTTACCTCCCCCCCTACACACAAGAAAAACTTAAGAATTTTAGTTTTGACGTGAAATACAATGTATTAATCTCCACAAAATTTGAAAGGTAACTACGTTAATTTTCTCGCCAATGAAGAGATAAATATCACAGAATTGGAAATAAACTTAATTTTAATGTCAGTATCTTCGGTTGTTAATTGTTAAAGAATAATTTCTGGAGGTAAAAACAAGAGTCGTTGAAGAAGAGATTTGATGAGGTTACATTGAAAATTTAAGCGAATGAGAAAGAAGAAAAATGTGTAGGGAAGTAAATAACGAAGTCCGTAGTCTAATGATAAGAAAAGACATTTGACATTTTATTGTTACATAGATCGAACATTATATAGATAAAATTGAAATTCAGCTAATGGCTACCTGTGGCTGATAACCTAATGGTACGCCCTAAAGTTTATATATATATATAAGTGAAATTGGAACATTGATTACTTCATTATTAATTTTGACTGGTATTTCCCTTCATTCCCTTAAATTGTGGGGTTTAAAAATGAATAAATAAATGCAAAAAGTAACTGTTTCTCAGCAGGCCTCTGTCTGGAAGCAGAATCGGCGCATGCCTAAAAAGAGGTGTTTCTTTGCGCCAAAGAGAAATTCTTTCTCGTTAAGCATCCACCACCTCAACTAAAAGGATCTGTTTCTCTCGGGTGCCAGTAGGTAGCGCACGTGATCGCTAATTCTCTGGGCTTAGCGACTGGTTGCATGTTCCATTCGTAACAGCCTCTGGTAAACATACCCACCGAACACGCGACGGACCCTCAAATTTGTAATCGCCGAAAATGACTCTATAATATACTTCATACGCCTTGTCTGGGAAACTCGACTATTTCTACTGGTTCAGGAAAACGTTCCACACCACAGAATAGCCGCAAGCTCCAAAATTAAGTTTGAGTAAAAGTATCCTTGTCTCTTCATTCTCTTACAGCTTCCACAGACAAAAGACAACCACAAGTAAATGGGTTAAGAAGAAGGAAAAGAAGTCAGATACGAATTTCAGAATCTCTCAAAAATTCATCACCTATAACAACTAACCTTTCTTATGTCTCATAGATTTCAGTTGCTTTAAAAAAAGATTATCATAGTGCGCTTGGTTGATATTTCGATGACGGACGGTGAGTGCGTATTGAGAACAATAAAATGATAGTGGGAAGCTTAGTTCTACATATCAGTTTTATAATTTAAGCTGAGGTGAGGGAGAAGTCCCAATGGCGTTCTGAACTGTGACATCGTAGTTAGCGAGTTCGAACGCCAGTTGCACTATTACGTTCACTATCGGACAAATACTCCTGGGATAGGTATTATCGTAGTCATTATCTACTTTCATTGTGATTCTCTAGTATAAATACATCACAGTCACCGACTACCTACGTTGTCAGCGAACGGAATTTTCCACCACGAACCGAAACTATTTCTGAATCGTTTCGAAGATATTTTCTAACTGCTGCATATTGCAAGTAATATTTGTTACCTTCACTAGGTCATATAATGATCCCTCTCATTATACAACAGAAATTTAAGAGAATTTTTCCTGTCCAAATCTGAAGTATTCTAAGTTAGCAGAGAAGCGAGCAGTTTTGCTATAAAGATCCACACCCAAAAACCAGGGCCTATGTGACTTCGAGTCGGCAACCTCGCATTCGTGCCGGGTGGTTGTTTGTGAACTTATACTTTGGCCTCAGGTTTTTGCCTGCTTGCAGGACTAAGTTTATTGCTTGGTGCCTGAAGCGCCCCATTAAGGGAATGCCGACAGAGTCAAGGATTTTTGCTCCTGCCACACCTGAGTCTCAATTCGTGTGTGTTCTCCATCATAAAACGGCCTTGTGCCATATTCTGACACGGTGGGATGTTAGATAAAAAAAAAGCAATTTGAAAAATACAGTCGGAACAATCATGTAGGGGTTGGTGCTTGATATGACTAGACGATTGATTGGATCGGGCCTTTCCGACTACCTGTCTAGCCCAGTAAGGGCCAAAGTGTAATATTGCAAACCACTTGACCACTTTGGTTACCGGGCCAGTCACCTGGATCCCATTCTCAATCATTATGGGCAGCTTCATTAGGGGTGGGTCTTACCCCTCTGAAGAGGTGCAGTCGGCGTATTTTACAGCCCAAGCTAACTGGGAGGACTAGAATTAAAATGAGGAAGTAAATACCTGTCAAAATTAATAATAAGAGTAATATGCGTTTACCCAACCCCTCTGCCATGAGTAGGATGCGACACAAGGTCACTTTTTAAGAGGACTATTTACCCAAACCTCTGCCATAAGCAGGATGTGATACAAGGCCAATTTATAAGATGACTACATATTTACCCAACCCCTCTACCATAAGCAAGATGTGACATAAGGTCAATTTTTAAGAAGATTATGTATTTACCCCACTGGTTCGCTCTAAGCAAGATATGATACAAGGTCAATTTCTAAGCGGAGCTTAAACCTTTTGAAATTAGAGTTTTGCTTCTTCTAGACTGGTTGTCATACCAAGGTTAAAGAGTCCAGTCGGCCCTACTATTTATCAATAGAGGGAGAACAGTGTTGGATGCCTACTTTTCGCAAGGCTATTAACACTATGTAAAATACAAACAGCTTCGTCCAGGATTTGTCCCCTATAACAGTGAACATTCCACTAAATGTTGTGCACTTTTCTCTATTTATGGTTCGACTAAAGTGCACTCATCTTCCTGGGGGAATGTTATCTTATTTAATGATGACTAAGCAAAAACCTCTTTTTTTATATATATTATCAACACCATTTGCGTTAAAGAGTGTACAATTCAACTAATATTATCTCCAATCAATACAACCTTTAGGAAATTGCTTTTTTGCGGAATTATCTCATATGTAGTCTATCAGATTTAAGTACATGGGACACCCAGGATCGAACTCAATACATAATAGCAATGGTCTACGAGGCTAGTTTGCTAACTGTACGAGGTTCCCAGAAATAGGCTGAGCAAGGAAAATATGCGCTAATATGACATTGACAAAATTAGATACGAACCGAATAGTTGAGTACAAAAGCATTTAGAGTTTTTATTTTTGTTGCCAAAAGACCAGATAGTCAACGTCTAAATCATTAAAATGTATGGTGAGCGTTTTCATAAAACGTTATGAGATAATTAGATAGTGAGCTTGTTTAGCAGAACGTTAACGAGTTTGATTCTCACCGAATTCTCGTACTTGTAGCATTGTGCCAGAATTAAAGCTTTGTAAAATAACTAAAAAATTCGGTTTTACGTCGGACATAAGTGGAACAACTTGTACCATAGCCAGATACGGATATGTGAAACGTACATAGAATGTTCATAACATATATACATAGAACATAAGAATCCCGAAACACGAAAAATACGTAACGACTTCTTAGTTCAGGTACGAAACCTTTTATTACCTTTGAGTTAAAGGTTTCGACATAAGGAAGAGAGATGCACAATCTTTCTATGATGACTTTTCCATCTGCCCCTCAACACGTGTGGCACCCGCCACAAGGCCACTGCGAGCTAGCGAAAGTCACTCTTCTTCTTCGGACCGCAAGACTCAACTAACTGACTTGTTCGAATCTCCCCAAATCCTCCGCGCACACTTCCGGTGCATGACATCTTCTCTCTGGGATTTTTATTTTGACATCTGTGAACGACACATCCTCCCTCCGCGCGCGTCAACATCTGTGCTCAAGTTTGCACCTAACTAACCCATGTGCTGAGCCGAAAGGTTCCCAGCCTAACTAAACCCAAAGACAAGATATATAAAACGAAATCCCTCGGCCATTATATTACAAACTTCAAAAAAAGACATCACTTTCATTTTTTCATTCTCGGCGATTATTCTTTCTAAATTATAACTACAACACAATCTTTATACTTGGGATACAATAAATAATTATCTCCCCTTAGAGAATCGATGTGTCTGTAAGTAGTCGCATAGGGTGTCACATGATAGTGTCAGAAACCCATTCTCGATCTCTTATCTCGTTTGGTCTTTGACAAGTAGAGTCATTGTCTCCGATATTTGCCCATCTCACCGACACTTATCAAGTAAGCTTTTTACTATTTTGTACCCCATCTACATACTCCTTGTTCATCGAACAATATGTAGATATTTGTAATTGTTGAGACACATTCGGGTACCTTTTCTTTTAATACTATTGGTATTCATATTGTATCGATTAAATCTAAAATGTTCTTGTATGTGGTGTGTTGAAATTGATTATGGTATTCGCCTTAAAAAAAAAAGTTCCTCTCTGAGGGGCGGGGTGTCAATAATACTAGTTCGCCGTTTTACGTGCAGAGTATCTTAACTTCCAACTTTGCTTCTCGTTCGTCCGGTCCGTTCTTTCTCTCTTCTTCTCTCCAATTAATCGCTTCTTCCTTTATTTCTTGTAAAGATTTACAAGAAGGCACAAGGCCTTAAGTTTTTTTTAGGGGGGGGTGCGGTCTTGCATTAAACTATATTTTCTAAGATGACCTAGCTAACTACATTCGCCGACACATTCATCAGTACAATATATAACCATTCATTCATCGCCATGCGCGCATCAACCACCAAAATACCACATTTGCTCTATGAAAAAAACACTTAAAACAATTAATCACTTCTTCCTTTATTTCCTGCTAATTACAGGAAGGCACAAGGCCTTAAGTTTTGGGGGGAAGGGGAAGGTTGTGGTCTTACATTGACTGTGTTTTTACTAAGGGGACCTAGCTAGCCACATTCGCCGACCCATTCAACAATACAATATATAGTCATTCATCCGTCGCCATGCGCGCTGCTACCACCAAAATACCACATTTGCTCTATGAAAAAACACTTAAAACAATTAATCACTTCTTCCCCGGGTTAGTCTCTGGGCCTACTTTTATGCAACAAAAATTTGCATACGATGTAGGCCTAGTCTCTACGTATTCCACTCACTATAATTCTACATTTTCTTGATTTTCGCCGACATCGAATTTAAGGTAAGTCTTCATGAGTTCGAGTCTCATTGGGGGCCCCATTTATTCGGCCTTATGTCACAGCGAAGCAAAGAGCTTTGTAAATTACTAAGGTAAGTCTTCTTATTTCTCTGCTCTACACGCCAAAGTCTGCCCTCTTTCTGCTGGAATTTTCATTTGACTCTCGTTCACTGTCACATGTGGAAACAAGTTTATCAAGTTTTTCCTTTCGATGAGTTCGGTGTTAGTATATCATGAATATACTAATATACTAATGCTAATATTGGTCTTTAGAGACTGGAGACTCGACCAAACTATCTTCTCTGTCATCAAGCTTTCCTATAAGTCCTTTTTTTTTTTTAATTCTGCTTGACAATAAGATTGAAACCCATAAAAATGTGTTTCTATCTAGCACTTGTAAAGTTCATTAGTGACCCCAATTACTCTGTCAGCCAGATTCTAGAACTGACTACTAAATTTTCTTTTTACCTTTATGCAAACACTTTGTATTGACAGAAAAAAAATGTTGCTGATTAGCGTCCTTTTTCCTCAATTGTAAATTTAACTGAAAACACAAACATTTGATATTATCGGTTTGATTTCTTTGTTTAAAGTTATATCAACCTTCGTGGATTACTTAATGCTAAAATTATCCTCGTAGAAGGGCAGTAGTAGTACTATTTAACCTATAACTGGAGGGATAAGAGAGTTCATGCCTTTTCTAAGTGTATTAGTATTGTAATGTCACTGGTTGGTTGGTTTTTTCTTTAATGGCATATCAACCATCTTGGGTTATTTAATGCCAAATCTATCCTTCTAGAAGAAGTGGTACTATTTAACACATAGCTGAGGGAATAAGGGGATTCATACCTTTCCCAAGGGTATTTGCCCGAAAGTGAACGTAATAGCACGACTGGAGTTCGAACTCGCTTACTACGATTCCGCAGTCCAGCGCTTTAACCATTACCCCACGATGACAACCCTTCCTGTAATGTTACTGGGTTATTGAACTAATAACTTTAATAGTAACTTAAAATGTAAAGGGTTTATTTTACAAGACGTGTTAACAGAGGTATAATCTTCGCTAGGAATTCAAGAGTATTTATTTGTCACCTCATCTCAGAATATGACACAAGGCCGTTTTATAGTGAAGGCGTTGCGCAGGTCAAAACCCATGCGAGGCAGAGAAAATCTTTTGGCCCCGTCGGCATTCCCCTTACATTCCTCAGGCACTGAGCAATGAACTCGGTCCTGCAAAGCAGGAAAAACCTGCAGGAAAAACCCTGAGGCTAAGTGAATATCGGCTACTTTTGGTCGATGGGTGGGTATAATATTTGTTTCTGCCTTCCCACCAGACAGGACTTGACACAAGGTCAATGACCTGAAGGCCGATTATAGTAATTTACGAAGCTCTTTGCTTCGATATGGCACAAGGCCGATTGAATGGGGTACCCAAGGCCGATTATAGTATTCTCCCTCCAGCTATGGATAAATTGTAGGGCAGACTAGGTTCTTCAGCCTTGGTGAGGCAACTAGTCGAGGAGAAGGAAAACTCTGAATTCAAACCTGTTAAACTTCGCTTAAAAATTGACCTTGTGTCATATCCTGCCCGAGCGGAGGGGTTGGGTAAATATGATAGTGCGCTCGGTGGGTGGATATTCCAATCACCTTCGCTAGAAATTCATAGCCGTCCGGCCAACACCGTCAATACTCATATTCAAAAAGAATAGTCCATTCTATACGAAAGGGGTATCATCTCTTCTCTACAACTGTTTAGTTTGGTTTGGTTTCATGGCATTTCAACCATTGAAGGTTATTTAATGCCAAATCCTTTTTATGCATCTATATTAAATATATGATCACTAAACACATCTGGTTGATAGCATTTTTAAACGAGTCTGAGCCCATTTTCCCGGTGAACTGGAACGGAGGCTCGTGTCGAATCTTACCCAGTGATAATAGTTTCATTTATTTCTATCTAATACGTATAATTCTATTTACTATTAATCATTCGTTTGCACAGAGTTTAATGTTTTCCAAGTATTGCTATGTATCACTAACAATTCAATTAAACATCTTCCATTTGTTTACACACAGTTGAATGACCAAGCAGTTCTATTTCAAGCAATTCAGTTTAGCACAAGCATACAGTTTAGTTCTATTTGACTCATAGAGGTGCCCGTGGTGTAATGGTTATCGTTGTAGGAAATGGACACGGCGACACGAGTTCAAATCCTGGACGAGGCTAATTGCATTTCACATAGCACTAATACCCTTGGGAAAGGTATGAATTCTCCCTCCACCTATGGGTAAATAGGACAGACTGGGTTCTTCAGCCTTGGTGAGGTAACTAGTCTAGGAGAAGGAAAACTCTGAATTCAAACCTGTTAAACTCCGCTTAAAAATTGACCTTGTGTCATATCCTGAGGGGTTGGTAAATATGTATTTAACTCATAGATAGGACCTTATCAGGTGCTACCAGTCCAGGCCAGCGATGGTAATGAAGGGGTATTCCGCATTCCCCAATGTTCTAGCATTACTGAAGCCTCACCATCAGATTGTTTAGTGTCATATCCAGGGCACTCATTAAGAGGTGGGGTCTTACTCCTCTGGTGCATTCTACAGCCTCAGCTGACTTAGCAATCATTTCAAGTCGAATATTATACCATCAAAATGGATATCATTAAGTATTATTCGCGACCCAACTCTACATCACTAAAACTCTGTAACCTGTTGGTAGAGTTTAGGAAAAGCTAACAGTATCCCCTACATAAGTGTAAGCCCCGCCCCTAAAAAGGGAGTCCAGAGTATGTCACTAAACTACAGCTGATAGTGAGGCTCCTTTTCGGGAGCTCTGAGGTGTGTGGAGTACCTCTTCATTGTCATTACTCCCAGGTCCACTCTGACTCAGAATTAGAGTACCTATTTGGGTCCTATCTAGATCTGTTTAAAAATATCCAGGGCACTTGTTGGGTGAGTTTTACTCTTCTGCTGCCCCAGCCGACTGGGCCAACAACAATTAGTTTGAAAGTAAACATTATAGCCTTACTAGTGTTCGAACTCACTTACTACGATATCGTTGTCCAGCACTTAAGCTACCAGGACTCCCCACTATCTGTTATGTATGTTGGTTAAATTTTCTTTGGCAATTTTCAAGTGATATAAAAATGAGCTAGAGAATTTCGTGATATTACCAGTTGTATCTTTCTTGTTTGAATAGTATAATCAAGTTAAAGAGTGATGTTCATCTCAACTAACAATAGCACTGAAATACCTTATTTTAGATCCTAATTATTTTCGCCCAAATAATTATCTTTAAAATGGGATGGGAAATGTTTTGTTTATTGAGAGAGAACAACTAAAATAATTATTCTGGTATGCATTAAGTATGATTTTTTTTTCTTAAATCTTTAATAACAACGACATCATTACTTGCCCCCCCTCCAAGCCATAAAGGTTGTTTTTCACGTTATTTGCTGTTGTATTTTACTCTATAATCATAGAAAACCCTGCGTAGATGAAAATTAGACCATATCAGTACAAATCCTTCTCTCTATGTGAAACTTTTACCCCATTGACATCAACCGTGTAAAAATTAGCATGATTGAATTGGATAATTTCAAAAATAATGGTGAAAAAAAAAAAAGAATTTCAGAGGTCATTTATGGGAACAGTCGGAGGAATAACTAAACAGAATTTAGTCTGTATATAGATATTGTATTATGATTGGGTAAGATTTTACACGAGCCCCCTTTCCAGTTCACCGGGAAAACATTTTTTGTGATTTCAACTAATTCAGACCCTTAAAAATGGTTTGCTTTCGTTTTCTTTGTTTAATAGCTTATCAACTTTTGTGGGTTATTTAATGTCAAAGCCATACTTATAGAAGAATAGCATTGGTACTATTTAATTCATAGCTGGGAGGGGATAAGGGGGTACATAGCTTTCCCAAGGGTATTAACCCTAAAGTGAATGTAAAAGCGTAAATGGGGCTCGAATTGGTTTATTTTGAGGCTGCCGTCCAATACTTTAGCCCTAATGACACGGGGGTGGGGGTGGGGGAATGATCACTTATTTCCGGAATATTTAGCTTTGGATAAACAAGTCGAATTATTATTTTTTCCATTTCAGAGAGTTAGTTGGTTGGTTGGTTCCTATTTTTACCTTGTATCAACCCTTTTCGAGCCATTTAACTCCGAATCAAGTCATTTTGGTAAAAGTTTGTATGTTTCAAGGTCTTCATATCTTCAAATATTTATTCATGGTGTACATTTCTGTGCGGATCATTTTTTAGTAATTTTCAGATACTGATATTTTTTAAAATGTATTTTGGTATTATTTATATTTTTATTGGTTAGGTCTTTAAATTTTTTCATATGCCCCCCCCCCACTGGTTTTAGGAAGGACATTATAGCGTCTACTTTAGTTCTTTTAAAAAATAGTTCTTTTATACAGCTTGCTTTGTAAAATGATTCTCTTGTAGGGGCCAGATCAATGCGTTCAATGAGAACATGTTTTATTGTGTATGCACTCTGGCATGCATGGTACATTGGGTCACTTCAGAGAGGCGGAGGTTCTTTTTTGATATCTATTTTGGTAATGGATGATCATTACACATTGAATTAGAATGTGAAATTGAACTCCCCTACTGAAAAAAAAAATTTAATGATTTTTTCATTTCGAAAAATTTGAAAAAATATGGTTATGTGACACGATAATGAGCATTAATGTATATATATATATATATATATATATATATATATATATATATATGGATGTGAATGTGTGGGTCTCTGTATGTTCATGGATGGGTAGCCAAAGAAAAGATCTTACCTGTGGCATCTTTAAAGCGGCGCTGGGGTATCTAGAAGACCTTTCTTTGTCCATTTTGGCGCGAAGACCACACAGAGAGCTGTGCCCACGAAAACCTGCAAGACCGGAAGAGCGGACGAAGGACGTGGTCAGTCAGGAGTGAGACTCCGAAGCAGAGAGTCAAAAAGTCAAGCCCAAGACACGGAGCAAAGAGTTGGCTCTTAGACGTGGGTCCAGAGTAATGAAGACGATGACCAGATGAGTCAGCATCTCTGGCAGCTGTGTAGGATTCTCGCTGAGTTCTCGCGATAGCCATGAACATACACAGAATGCTCAAAAGTGTCAACCTCACCTTCCTGTGTTTTGCAGTTCTAAATCCGTGTTTGTCTTTTCTTCCTTCCGCCTTCTGTTTGTTGTTTGGTTTTCATTTTTGTACAACCTGTGAAATGCCCACTCAGCCGGGTGTGAGAAGAAACAATGAACACCACTGTCTAGAAACAACGGGGTCCACACCACTGTCTTGAAACAATGGGGTCCACACCACTGTCTAGAAACAACGGGGTCCACACCACTAAACGAACGGTCAAACCAACAAAACCTACCGTTAGTGAGTTGTTTCATAGTTTGAGGGTCTAATTAGTTCAATTTTTTTCCTGGTAAGCTTGAATGGGTGTGCATGCAGAACAATACTTTATATATATAGTGTGGGTCAAATAAAGCGTAGTTTCTTCCAAGCAGCGGTCGTGTCGATACTGCTATATGGATGCACTACATGGACGTTAACTAAACGTATGGAGAAAAAGCTTGACGGCAATTACACAAGGATGTTGCGAGAAATATTGAACAAGTCCTGGAGACAGCACCCCACAAAGTAGCAGCTGTACGGCCATCTACCACCCATCAGGAAAACTCTCCAAGTTAGATGAATCAGACATGCGGGACACTGCTGGAGAAGTGAGGACGAGTTCATGAGTGATGTACTCTTGTGGACCCCTTCACGTGGACTAGAAAAGGCAGGACGACCAGCTAGAACCTACATACAGCAGCTCAGTGTCGATACAGGATGTATCCATGAGGAGATGCCGAAAGCAATGGACGATAGGGAGGGGTGTCGAGAGAGGGTCCAGGATATCCGTGCTGATAGCGTGACATGATATATATATATATACATTCGTATTTCGTTCTACTTAGGGAGATCCTTAAGGAAGCATAACAAACAAATAATATCTAAAATATAGAGGGGGAAGAAGGAGAGTAAAATAAATTTCCACTGTTGACTAAACTTTGAAGTTTGTCATAATTTTATTTTATTTTGAATTTCATTTTTTAATCAAGTGGAATTTGTTTTGACATTTTTCTAATTTCCACTCATCACCCCCCCAAAAAAATTTAACCTTGTTGCGAGGCGATATTTTTGTCATTTTTTAAAATTTTCAATTATTAGTATTAAATAGCAATAGTACACCACAGTGTGCAAACAAATGATTAATAGTAGACAGAATTATTCGTGTTAGACAGCAATACTTGAAACCATTTAACTGTTTAGAAACAATAGCTATACTTGTGTGCAAACAAATTATCTCTGGCTTTTTTAATAATAAAATTACCAGAACACTATTTACTAACATATCATAGGTATATCCATTTAGATGTGTGCAAACAAATGACTGATGATAAACTAAATTATTAATACGCGGACTACACCGATGACACAGCACTTCTGGCAAATGCACCTGCCCAAGCCAAAACCCTGTTACATAGTATGGAACGAGCAGCTGCAGGCATAGGTCTCCATGTCAATGCAGAAAAGACGGAATATATGTACTTTAATCAAAGAGGCGATATCTCCACACTAAAGTGTAGCTCTCTAAAACTAGTAGACAAGTTCACCTACCTAGGAAGCAGGGTCTCATCAACAGACACAGATATCAACGCGCGACTAGCAAAGGTATGGACAGATATTGATAGGCCATCGGTCATATGGAAGTCAGACCTGATCGATAAAATGAAGCACAGTTTCTTCCAGGCAGCAGTCGTGTCGATACTGCTGTATGGATGCACCACATGGACGCTAACTAAACGTATGGAGAAAAAGCTTGACGGCAACTACACAAGAATGCTGCGAGAAATATTGAACAAGTCCATGAGGTAGCACCCCACAAAGTAGCAGCTGTACGACCACCTACCACCCATCACGAAAACTATTCAAGTTAGACGAACCAGACATGTGGGACACTGCTGGAGAAGTAAGAACGAACTCATAAGATATACTCCTGTGGACCCCTTCACGTGGACTAGCAAAATCAGGACGATCAGCTCGAACCAACATACAGCAGCTCTTTGCCGATACGGGATGAAGTCCTGAAGACCTGTCGAAAGCAATGGATGATAGGGAAGGGTGGCGAGAAAGAGTCAGGGATATCCGTGCTGATGGCATGACATGATGATGATTTGAAACCATTTAACTGTCTGCAAATAAATGAACTTTGACTTTTTAAAAATGTTACTTACAAACTATTCCTTTACAAATCATATATTCAATATATATGAAAATTGTGTAGGATCTTTTAATTGTCATTACTCCCAGTTCCACTCTGACCCAGAATTGTAGTACCTGTTAGGGTTCCATCATTGGGTCTAATAGAACTGTTTAACAATTTAACTGTGTGCAAACAAATGACTCATACTAAATTGAATCATTGGTGTTACATTGTAATACTTGAAACCATTTAACCGTGTGCAAAGGAATGAGGAATGTTGAATAGAATTATTAGTGTTGAATAGCAATACTTGAAACCATTTAACCGCGTGCAAAGGAATGAGGAATGTTGAATAGAATTATTAGTGTTGAATAGCAATACTTGAAACCATTTCACAAAGTGGAAACAAAAGAGCTCAGGTTTGTTTAAAATGTTACTTAAGAACTATTCTTTTGGAATTCATATATATCTAATATGTATGTACAAACAGGATTTGGCATTAAATAACCAACAAGGGTTGATATGCCATAAAATCCAACCAACCTCATTTGAGTACACAAGACGTACCCTATTCGAATTATCAATCCATACAGATTATTGAACAACTTTACTGACTTGAAAACATTTTCTTTTGTCTATACTGTGAAAGAATCCAGGTACAGTTCTTTCGTTGAGATAACAAAACTTCTTTTCGACTTCCCCCCCCCCCTTTATTTGTTTCCAAGCAACAGAAAAGAAATCGCATTCCGAGAAAGAGAGTCGTTTTAACAACTGCAAGACACATTTTTCATCCCTGCTAATAAATAACAGATTAAATCAATTTATGTGTGGAACATATAAAATTCTTACGTTCTTAATTACAGCTCGATACGCTTCGGATAATAACAAAATGAGACCTTCTCTTATTGCTTATTATCATATTTCAGAAATAAATGTCGGTTAAATAGGTTTTTGTCAATTAAATTGGCAATGTTGAATTATTTAACTTGACTTTTCGCTCTAAGTAGATTTCGTCACAAAGTCATTTAAGTGGGAGAAATCCTACCATCATTCTAGAGTACGAGTCGACAGTGCCAATAACAGTTCAGTTGAGCAGCATTTCCTCTTTTTAGAGGGGCCTCGAGCAATGATCATGATGGTTACCTTTTGAGTACGGACCTCCTGCATCATGGTTTGGAATTGTCTCCCTTGTAGAACTCTTTTCCAAAAAGGAGGACCTTTCTTTTCAAAATAAAGTGACCTGTTCAAACATGGCTGGCTATCGTTACACATCGGTCTTCGTGTTTTCTCAATATGTTTACATGGTGGCAGGGGTAAATGTCCGACAATGACGCACATCCCAACAAACACTGGTGGGAGGGAGACAAGAATGAAAACGGCATTAAAAAGGAGTAAAAAAATGAACCCGGTCTGTCTACGTAGGACCGAAATATACAAAAACATTTTTCACGGAAAGAGATCCTCAACAACAAACAATATTATCGTTATCTGTCATTGTCCAAGTCCTGGCGGCAACACCCCACAAAGCACCAACTATACGGCCACCTGCCTCCCACCACGAAAACTATCCAAGTTAGACGAACCGGACATGCAGGACACTGCTGGAGAAGCAGGGATGAGCTCATAAGTGATGTACTCCTATGGACCCCCACATATGGCAGGGCAAAAGCAGGACGACCAGCTCGAACATACATTCAGCAGCTATGTGAGGATACGGGATGTAGCCCTGAAGACCTGCCAGAGACGATGAACGATAGGGAGAAGTGGCGAGAGAGGGTCAGGGATATCCGTGCTAGCGGCACGACATGATGATGATGATCTGTCATTGTATTATTTGATGCTAACGACTCTGTCATTCAAAAAATAAATAAATGAACGAATAAAAAATAAAGTATTAATCAAAAAATAAATATTTTCAGAAGATCAAAATTTCTAGGCGAGCAATCGAACTGGTCATGTCATGAACGACAACCGAGAATGTCATTGAATCGTTACATTTTTTTTCAAGCAGCGCTGCGAGCTGTATTTCTCTGTATAGAACATACTACAGGAAAAACAGCTTGTTCACATATTATTACTGTCGGGTGAAGAAAGTTTTCAACATTTTAATTCGTAGAAGTTCGAGAACGAATATTGTTCCTCGAATAATAAGAGACCCAAATTAACCTCAGAATTGCTTGTTTTTGCTTTCAGAAATACACTTAGGAGGATTCTAAAAATATTGACGACTTTCTGGTTAGGTGTCGTTTACAGGCAAAAGAAACAAAAAAGTAAATTTCGACGTTAAAAAGAAATAGAGGAGTGACTAATCAAACAAATTATCATTGGAAGGAAACATTTTAAATTACAAAAAACAAATTCTCATGAAAGACTAGACGTTGTAGAGGAATTTATTGACATTCGCCGAGTGTACGAAGCATCTGTACTCCTAATGAATCAACTAGCTGATATACAGGACCATAAAGAAAAAAGTATTGACGCTATCAAACACACCCAAAGCGATAATAAATACCGACGATGTGGAGGTGCCCGTGGTGTAATGGTTATCGTCGTAGGAAATGGACACGGCGACACGAGTTCAAATCCTGGACGAGACTGATTGTATTTCACATAGCACTAATACCCTTGGGAAAGGTATGAAGCCAATTATTCTTCCTCCAGCTATGGGTAAATAGTAGGACAGACTAGGTTCTTCAGCCTTGGTTAGGCAACTAGTCTAGGAGAAGGAAAACTCTGAACTCAAACCTGTTAAACTCCGCTTAAAAATTGACCTTGTGTCATATCCTGCCCGAGCGGAGGGGTTGGTAAATAGTACCGACGATGTGGAGAGTCATACTCTCACACCAAAAGAAAGATACCTCGCAAGGGGTAAGTATTCTCAGCATGCGGTCGTAACAATCACTTGGCTAAAGCGAGAATAAATTAAACAAAAAGGAAGATCGAGAACTTGCAACCTAGACCACGCACAACCCTAAGTCGCACAGTACAGAGAAGACATCGAGGACCACGATCAGAAGCCAATTGGGCACGTAGCAATCAAATAGATGCGCTAAACCAAGGCCGAAGTGATGAGCTAAATGAGCAATTTTATCAAATATCTATCTGCTCGATTAAACAACAGAATAGACGAGACACCAAAATTGAAGCTTTTGTTTATTTAAACATTACACTCCCTAACAGATCAGAGACCCACAAGCTCGAGGTAAAAGTCGACACTAGAGCGGAGAGTAATACACTCCCCTTGTTTATTTTTTATGAAATGTTCCCGGAAAAAGTCAACTCACTTCCTGACTCTATACGTCAGGAAACAGCTATACTTACTGCGAACAATCGTGCATCTATACCCAAACATAGGTCTGCGAATATTATGACGGCCCAGTGGCAGCTACAGGATTAAAATGTATGAAAATAAGAACTACTATACGAGGACCGGAAATGAGGCAGACGATTGGCGGGTTTTCGAGCCCTAGCAACAGCGAAGGACCAACTGAAAAGGGGCAAAGGTCATGACCCAGATAGGGAAAGGACATACGATTGGTCGAAGCAGTTAGGACGTTTTACCACCAAAAAGAATGAAATCCAAAAATCAGTTCCGAGCTTCGCCAAAGGAGAGAAAGGTTGCCATTTTTCCTAGGTCCGGTAGAAAGTGAAATTCTGATAGCAGAATGGCCTAATGGAAGTCGTCAACTCCGTTGAACAAGAAACTAAAGTTCAACGTAAAAATGATGCCTTGCGATTCGTTAATGGAAAATTAACGAATATAAAAAAAAGGAGAGAAAAGGAAAAAGGTTTGTCGAAAATTTTCTTATAAATGATACTCATAACCAAAACGAAGGATTGTATCAAGAATATCTAAAGAAACATTTTTGAAGTTGTTTATTAGTAACCAGTTTCGGCGGAGAATATATTTGTTTAAGATTTTATATCCACTTCAAATGCGAAGAGGAGAGACTTTTATTAATCGCTAAAAGAGGAGAAAGAAGAAAGAAATAAGAAAATAAATATAGAGAGGAAACGAGGAAGTTCCCTCCCTTTAATTGTAAAGGAAACAAAAGAATCCTGGTTCAAGTTTAAGACAAGTCGAACAAAAAAAAAAAAAAGAGAACTTTGTTTCTTGAAGGACATGGTCAAACAAAATTGGAAGTGACTTGTCCGCTTCATGTCTGTATATTTTTGTGTTTTTTTTTTTGTTATTATAATTTTACTTTCTTTGAAATAAGATATATAAGAAAGATATATATATATATATATATATATATATATATATATAAAGAAAAGAAAAAAAACATAACCACGCGTCATATTGTTTGTTCTACGGATAGTTTTTTGCCCGAACGCCTTCAAGAAGGCGTTCGGGCAAAAAACTTACAGGCGACATTACTATTTGTCGACTTTACCAAGGCCTTCGATTCCATCCACAGAGGGAAGATGGAGCAAATCCTACTAGCATACGGCCTACCAAAAGAAACAGTAGTAGCGATAATGATTCTCTACAGAAACACCAAAGTGAAAGTACGTTCACCAGATGGAGACACGGAATACTTCGACATTGTTGCAGGAGTACTACAAGGAGACACACTAGCCCCGTACCTCTTTATCATCTGTCTAGACTATGTGCTTAGGACTTCGATCGACAAAATCAGAGAAAATGGCTTCGAGCTGACTAAGAGAAGAAGCAAAAGGTACCCCGCAAAAACAATCACGGACGCCGACTACGCTGATGACTTGCGTTACTAGCGAATACGCCTAATCAAGCAGAGACACTACTGCATAGTCTGGAACGAGCCGCAGCTGGCATTGGCCTCCATGTCAATGCAAACAAAACTGAATATATGTGTTACAACCAAACGGGCAACATTGCCACACGAGACGGAGCCTCTCTGAAACTAGTAGACAAATTCACCTACCTAGGAAGTAGCGTCTCATCAACCGAAAAAGACATCGACACACGACTGACGAAGGCATGGACAGCTATCGATAGGCTCTCGATCATATGGAAGTCGGACCTAACTGATAAAATGAAACGCAGTTTCTTCCAGGCAGTGGTTGTGTCGATACTGCTATATGGATACACCACATGGACGCTAACGAAGCGGCTGGAGAGGAAACTAGACGGAAATTACACAAGAATGTTGAGAGCAGTATTAAACAAGTCCTGGCGACAACACCCCACGAGACTCCAACTATACGGACACTTGCCCCCCCCATCACGAAAACTATACAAGTCAGACGAACCAGACACGCGGGACACTGCTGGAGAAGCAAGGACGAGCTCATAAGCGATGTACTCCTGTGGACTCCCACATATGGATGTGCAAAAGTAGGACGACCAGCACGAACTTACATACAGCAACTATGTGAGGACACAGGATGTAACCCTGAAGACCTGCCGGAGGCGATGAATGATAGGGAGAAATGGCGAGAGAGGGTCAGGGATATCCGCGCTGGCGGCGCGACATGATGATGATGATGATATTGTTTGTCCAGTTCGGGATTCTTCACGTTTTCATTTATATCACATCGCCATCTCGACCCTTGACACATCCTCATTCGGCCGTGTCTCGAAAACTAAACCTGTACGCAAGTTTTATACCTGACTAGTTATATGGGCTTTCAAAGCTATCATTAAAATATAACTAGTTACGGAGAATATATAGGGCTTGGGTGGTACGGTACATATAGTCAGTGATTCTCCCTGACCTTCCAGGATAATGTAACCTCGGAACAAAAAGATATAGTAACCGTCACAACATACAATGCGCATACAGCCATGAATAGAGAAATATCAAATTTTATGTGGTTCCTCAGAAGACCTAGTATAAGAAATTTGCTCAATTCAATAAATATGCTAGATTTTAGGTTTTAAATTGCAACAACCAACATACGAAAAGTTAACAAAATTATTCATATACTAGTCGCTATATAATGTACAATTCTACCTAGATTACCGAGTAGATTTTATCTCTGTCAAGCCCTAGAATATCTAGCAGTAACTGTCAGGCTGGGCGAAGTGGGAGACAAATGTATAAAAAAAAAAAGAGACAAAAAGGGAGTAGGAAAGCTACCACTTTTACTACCTGAAAGAGAAGCGTGTCTATATTTCTTAAAAACAAAAACAGGTTCCCACAAAGTAATTTATTTCAAGAGAAATAAATTTTACAAAATTCAGCTTTACATATTTTCCCCTATGCTAGTCGAAAACATTGAATTTTTGGTAACAAAAATAACATAAATTCAAATAACGACAATATTATAACCAAAAAAAGAAAAAAAAAAGGATATAAAAAATAACGACTGATTTACACGAAGCAATACAGTCAACCACCTACTGTTAGTTTAACTTTTGTAAATGATAAAATACAATTCTTTTGTGTTTTATGTCAAAGTTCTTTTTGAAGACAGTTTTTTTTTAGTATTTTCTTTTCTCGGCATCTCCTTCTTGTGTAGAATCAACCTGGGCAACCTAGTTCTTGTTTCCCGTGTAGACTTGTTGAAAACGAAGTTTACTATTTCTTTAAGTGAACCTCGAGAAGACGACTGCTTCCTCCTCCTAGAGATGTTGAGTCTACGGAGGTATTTACCGAATCTACTGACCCGGTCAACTGCTTCTCTCGTCGGCAAAAGAGTCCAGTAATTTCGCCTCCAGACCTTAGACCCAACTTTCTTTTGAAGGGGACACCATACTAAAATTACAATTAGCCTGCGATAGTAACAAAAACCCTGTAAGAAAAAGAGGCTTAGCCTTTACTCAAGCCGGCTTGCTTAAGAAAAACTGCCAAAAGTCGACGGTGAATAACCAAGTGCTCATAAGCTGAAAAAAATCGCAAAAGATAGAAAGCCAGACAGTGCCTTGTACACAAGTGCTGAAAAAAACCCAAAAGGAGGCCCAGATTCCTGGCGGGTCTCTCTTAAATAACAGTAGGGGCGAGGGATAACGGCACAACTTCAAAACAGCCAATCATATTCGAGCAGACATTAACTGCCGAATTTACTAATTCCAACAATAGTTGTATTGGGACTGCCTTCACCCAGAGAGCTGAATCTAGTAACTGTACATAGTGCTCTCCGAGTACAAAATCAGGACACAGGTAAAACGACCCCTGCAATTATAAAACAGACATACATCAAACCGAGATCCCGTATAGTACAGACTCCCACGGGAAATGTAATCCGTCGCAACCGACAATACCTAAAGAAAGACCATTCCCCGACCGAAAACAACTTGATAGTTAGTAAAGTGAAGATCCTTCTCAGTTTTCCACTGGAGGTCATCACTAACGAGAAACCAATCACCTACTTGTCAGCACCAACTCACATACTCAGAGACCAAAGACTCTGACCACAAAGTAACGTATTTAGTGGGCGGGGGGTCGAATCATCGCCCCCCTCCCGCCCATTAAATATAATCTATAGCTAAACTCAAAACCCCAGACGAAAAGTGAGATGTCATGGTTTGTAGAACGCTTCGCCCAAAAAGATCATCTTTCCTTTTCAGAATAAAGTGGCTAGTTTAAACATGGCTAACTTGTATCACGCTTCTGTCTTCGTGTTCTCCCAATGTATTTACATCCTGAAGCCATTATTTTTCGATTTCGATATTTCTTTACTAAGTTTTATTGAACAGAAAAATAAGATTCTCGTGTTCTTTTTATCGATTTGTCATCTGTTTTGGACTTTTGAAACTTTTGAAAAGTTGGGTCGCAACTAATTTTCAGCTCGCCTCTTAATTTGATAAATTTCTAAAATTGGTCTCTTCGGTTCTTAAAAGAGATCAATTATAGAATGAAAAGTTATTCTTCAGGTTTTTTTGTTTTGTTTTTTTTTTAGAAAAAATATTTATTGTTGAACTTAAATGTTCTGGTCTGATCCTTGGGTCAACATTCTGTTAAGGAGAAAAACAAATTTGGGGACAGTGATCACAGCATCTTAGGAAATTACGTGAGTAAAATAGTAACAATCGATCCGAAGAGGGATGTGGGTTTATCTGCACGATGCCGGATGGTTTGGTTTGGGTTCTTTGTTTAGTGGCATATCAACCTTTGTAGGTTATTTAATGCCAAAGCCTTTCTTCTAGAAGAACAATAGTGGTACTATTTAACCCATAGCTGGGAGGATAAGGGGGTTCATACCTTTCCCGAGTGTATTTGCTTGAAAGTGAACGTAATAGCGTGACTGGAGTTCGAACTCGCGTACTACGATTCCGCATTCCATCGCTTTAACTATTATACCACGAGGACACCCCACGATGCCGGAAACAATCCTTCGTCCAATTTTTTTTCATCATGAAGTTTGTTCATAAATGAGTTAGGAACAACATCGAAAATTAACGGATTAATATCTAATTCATAATCTCTTGGATGATTATATTCGGTTAGCATAATAAGTTCTTTTTTTAAATGAATGTTGAATTATAATTACTTAAATGTCTAACGTATTGTAAAATATACATCCCAGTCTGGCGGTGAAAACTCCAATAAAATCTTGTATTCCATCTGAAGATACGGTCTTGTAAAAAGATTGTTGAAATAAATTTATAATGGAACTCATCTGTTAAGTTTTACTTTAAATTATTGATATAAATATATGTATAGATCTATATAGATGTGTGTGTGGGACAGAGACAGAGAGACAGAGAGCCTGTCAAAAAAAAGAAGGAAAATCATTGATATATATACATAGATATATATGAGAGAGAGAGAGAGAGAGAGAGAGAGAGAGAGAGAGAGAAAGAGAGAGAGAGACTGTAAAAAGAAGGAAAATCATTGATATATATATGTAGATATAGATATATGTGTGAGAGTGTGTGCCAAAAAAAAAAAAGAAAGGAAAATTATATATATATATAGATGAGAGAGAGAGAGAGAGAGAGAGAGAGAGAGAGTGCGTGAAAAAAAAAGAAGGAAAATCATTGATATATATATATATATATATGAGAGAGAGAGAGTGAGAGAGAGAGAGAGTGTGTGTGTGTGTGTAAAAAAAAAAAAAAGGAAAATCATTTAGATTCACTGAATTCCTATTTTCGAAATCTCATAAATGTTTCATACCAAAAAAATTCCATTTGAAGAAGAACGATCACATCGAAGTGTCCTTACGCAACGTTGCTCTGCCAAATAAAATGTTTGAATGATTTATTTGTTCACAACTTGACGCCATATTAGACAGTCGAAACTCCTTTTTTTTTTTTGTTGTTGTTGTTGTTTACTTGGAGACATACTCTCTCGTGGTGAAATGATAACGAGCTAGATTAGCGGACCATTACGAGTAAATCTCACTGGCTGCCTAATACATCCGACCTTGTGCCACCACTAAAAAAAAAGCTTCGTAATTAACACACTGTTATATTGTTCTATGTTAAAGTTTTTGAAATATTACTTTTTAATTGTAAGAGATTCTGTTAAGTTTTGGCGAAAGGAATGTTATTATTTTTAGCGTGGAAATGTATTGTCGCGCGTGTTGGTTACGTTGTTCCCTCGCTAATTGTTGTTGGAAAATAAAGGAGGCTGAAGAAGCAAGAAGACGAAGATGCCGTTAGGTTTTATATGAAGTTTTTTAATGGCAGCATGGAATAAAAGGTTTACGTTTATGCTGCAAGTCTCGTAGGAAGGAAAGAAGTAAGGAAACGAAATGAAGTTGTTATAGAGTTGAGAAAGCATTTTAGCAGCTAAATGCCTGAGCGAAAAGTGCATCGTTAGGTTAAGGCATTATTGAATGTGTGAGGGAAATATGTTCGCCATAGTGTAGCAAAAGTCGTGTTTGCTGTTTGAGGACAGAAACGATTGTAGTCACCGTCAGTTTTTGGTTCTGGTTGTTTCGAGGAGAAGCGTGAATGTCTCCAGGAAATGTTGCCCAGAGATGAAGTAGCTAGGTGTGGGAACGAATTTTGCATCGCAGTCGACCTAGCCAATACTGGAGGCGACTAAAAGTTGTTCCTGTGTGTGGGGGGTATTGAATTCATCTAATTCATATTCAACTGGGAACTCTTGGTCTAAGAGAATAGACGCAAGGGGTCCATAAATTAGACAGCTTCCCTCATTGTGGTGTGATGCTGCTACTATTCAAGAGCGGACAGTAAGGCGTCTGTCTTGAACGAAGAAGTTCTGAGAAAAGCGGAAGAGTGTTTGGCGGCTTCCCCAATTTCTGCTACCCAGAAAGATAATCCGGAATGAATAGGATAAGTCATCCTGGTTGGTTGAAATTATGCGTCGACCCTAACGGTCGAATTAAATTACGCGCCAAACAAAAATACGAAATTCTTTCTGCTACAAAGTCTTTTGATTAAGTTTATCTACAATATGGAATTTAGTCTTGACCGCTAACTAGGCAGGTTTCTTTGGTTTCTTACCAGGCCAACGACTAAGCAAACTACAGCTGAGTCAGCCCAGGCCGACTTCCTTGTCCGCTTACCAGGCCAACGACCAAGCAAACTACAGCCGACTCAGCCCAGGCCGACTTCCTTGTCCGTTTACTAGGCCAACCACCAAGCAAACTACAACCGACGCAACCCAGGCCGACGACTAAGCTACCCGCAGTCGATCCAGTCAAGGCCGACTTCTAAGGATGTTTACCAGGCCGATTTCATAGGCCACTTACAAGACCTACGACGAAGCAACTTGTCGCCGATGCAGCCCAGGTCTACTTCTTAGCCCGCATATCTGCTCTGTTGACCACCGACTGCTCTGATCAAGCAACAACCAGGTAGGACCTTTTCTAACTTAACCTTTTTTTGTTACCAACGTTTTGTCTCATGAATCTCGACAGTCAGCTACCTTTAGCCAGTCTACAGTTAAACTTCTATCTTTTTTAAATAACTGCTTTTAACCTTTTCCATCTTTTTAAATAACTTTGGCCATTCGAAGCTAATCCCGTTGTTTTTGTATTTGTTTTAGCCTTTGTCACTTATTTTCAAACTTTTGTGGGCATTGACTTCATCATCGACTCCGCAACGCTAATTAAAAGAAAAAAAAACTATATTGTAATATGTTAGAAAAATAAAAGTTGCGCAAAACTGTTTTTCGAATTGGTTATAACATTTGTTTCAAATAAATTACAGCCCAGTCGGCTGCGGCTGTAGAATACACCGACTGCATCTCTGCAGAGGGGTAAGACTCCCTCCATCAACAAGTGTCCTGGATATGATGCTAAACAATCTGATGGTGAGGCTCCAGACTTGGAGATGTGGAGTACCTCTTCATTGCTATTGTTCCCAGGTCCACTCAGACCCGAAGTGGTAGCACCTGATAGGGCTCTATCTATGGGTCAAATAGAAAAAATTGTATCCAAACAAATGATGTTAAATTGTTACTGTTATAGAGCAATACTTGGAGCCATTTAACTGTGTGTAAGAAAAAAAGAGCTCAGAATCGTTTAAAAATATCATCTACAAAATGTGTTTACAAATCATATATATATTTAATATAAATGTATTTAGAGGATTTGGTATTAAATAACTTACAATGGTTGATATGTCGTCAAACCAAACCAAACCAAACTAAATCAAACAAATTTACTTTATTTTTAACTTCGAATTTAATTAGTGACTTAAATGTTCCTTTTTTTATCCTATAATCACATTTACCCAACCCCTCCACCCGGTCAGGATATGACACAAGGTTAATTTTTTAAAGCGGAGTTTAACAGGTTTGAATTCAGAGTTTTCCTTCTCCTAGACTAGTTGCCTCACCAAGGCTGAAGAACCTAATCTGCCCTACTATTTACCCATAGCTGGAGGGAGAATAATTGGATTCATACATGTCCCAAGGATATTAGTGCTATGTGAAATGCAATCAGTATTTCACATAGGATTTGATCTCGTGTCGCCGTGTCCATTTCCTGCGAGGATAACCATTAAACCACGGGCACCTCCCAATCAATAAACGATAATTGAAACACTGATTCTTTTTCCTTATTTCTTGAATATTTAACGTTTTTAAACCTAAATTTCCATTTAAAAATTGTTGTTTTTTTCAGGAATGTAAAAATTGTATACAACAATGTATGACGTCAGATAACGTTGTGTACAGCATTTAGGTTTTTAGGAGCAGACAATAAAATACTGCCCTCATCTTTAATTTACGTTGATGGATTCACATTCAACACTGACCTTACAAATATGATTACATATAGTACACAACACTATGTGACGTCATATTTTGTGGTTTACAATTCTTTGCATTCCTAAATAAACACCAATCATTAAATATCCCTGTTGACTGAACTGCACCAAATTTACTGGAACTTTTATTTTTTTAACAAACAGACATTATACAAAAGATAATTTCCGATGACTTGCATCTCGTTAATCTCTGTAACGCTACAAGAAGGAACGTCAAATTATTGATTAAAATTTTCGTCATGTTTTCTTGATATAAACCATAAAATAAGCCGTATATGCAATATAAGATAGGTAAAAAAAAAACTTTATTAAATACGTCATCAGTGAGTCCATCATCAACAGATTAAAAAAGAAGTTTTCCTCGTAAGGTAGGGTTAAATTTATAGGGATCATATGCCTTACCTTCCAAATAGTACTTCTACTAGGTGGCATGACCAGAATAGCTTATAATAAGGCGCAGCAAAGTCGAAACTCTCTCTCTCTCTCTCTCTCTCTCTCTCTCTCAGGCCCTGCTTCGACAACAAGAAGCACACACGAGTGTGTGCGTTTGCCAACAAACCTCGTAAGTCTTCACTCAATAACTTTCATTCTGCTAAGGACTCTTCAGCTGTTTGATTGGACTTTTCTCTATAATGTTTTTTTATTATTATTTTATGTCATTCCTGTATCTATTCTATTAAGTTTGATCAAGCAATAAATATCTTGTTAATTCGTCGTGAATCGTTTTACATTGTTTTGTACGAGGAAATATTAAACTATAATACATTTCATCTGCTACTAGTGTTCGAATTGGGTTCTTCACACTCAAATAATTGTGGCAGTGAGTTTTGGTACTCAGACATGACAAATATATAAAGACAAGCCTTCAAGTCGTCAATATCAAAGCCCACACGATTTAATAGTCCACACTATTCCAATATAGCTTCTGTAAATTAAGAGATCATTAAACCTTCAAGTCGTCAGTATCAAAGCCCACACGATTCTGCTCCCAGAAATTCTTGCTGATATTTTACCGAACACAAAAATGGACGAAAACAGTGAAATATTTACAGCCGGAAGAGAAAAATGGATTTTATTGGAAGATTTTCGTCCGATTAAATGTCATAAATTCGACTTGTAGTCGATTACATGTTTTTGTTTTTAACTTTGCATTTCATGAAAACGATGGAGAACGCAAAGATATTTTATTTATCGCTTAACAAGTGTGTTACTGTGTTGTGGAGTTAGGAATGTTGTAAGAGAAATCGTTCAGCCTTATTCATAAAGCTTGCTGGCCACGTAAGAAGAGATAAGGGAACGAAAGAAAAGCTAAATAGATAAGGGCGTATGAGTAAGATGGTTTCTATAACTCAAAAGTCGAAAACAAATTCTCTGCAACAAAAAGAAAATGGAAATTTATTACCTGAGTGAAAATAGATGTGAATGTGAGCGAGAATGTCCTTGCAAAGGATAAGTGTTTGTCGAAAGTAAATAGTGAATGAGAGTACGTTATGTATTTTGATGGCAATATTATGGAGTTACTGTGTGCGTCTGTTAGTGTTGCGTGAGTGGTAAGGAACTGTTGTTAACGTGTCGGCTACACTGATACGTTTTTAAAATGGCTGCCAACTGCTGTGTCTTCCGTTGTTTACTGTCTCCCTGGTGTCTACCGTGGAAGGTTTCATTAGCTGTTCTTAAAATAATCCACTAAACTTAGCCTGACCATAATTCAGTCTTTTGGTCTTTTACTGCAATTGGTTGGAATATGTGGTTTTGGGATTTTTTTATAACTACGTCAGCATGGATTTGATTTCTGCACTAAATTTGGCGCCAGGAATTTCTGCTTTATTTTTAGACTTTTAAGGTTTATTTTCATTTATCTTCTTTTTTGACACAACTGTTGTCAAACGGTTTATTTGTGTGTATTTACTTTTTTTAAAAAATTGTATCGATACCCTTCAAAAGAAAAAGGTAACTTATTTCAATAACCCTTTCGTTTTCCATTCTTATTCTCTGAGGCTTGGAAGGATAATTTATAACAACTATTTCGGGCCATTGGCCTAATAAGTAGAGAGTTTGCCAATGGTCCGGGAGACCGGGGTTTCATCCCTGGTCGAGTCATACCAAAGACTAAAAAAAATGGTATTTGATGCTGCCTTGCTTAACACTCAGTATTATAAATTAAGGATCAAGGGTAAAGTGGAGCAATCCAGAGAATGTAGTATCGCCCTTCCCTACACTTAGGTGTAGTAGCTATTGAAAAGGGAGCCTTCGGGCCACCCACGACTACAGTCACCAACTTTTATTTCGGAGTGCATCTAACATATTTCATAGAGTAAATACAGGGTGTTTCACATTTTTTGAAACAAAATGATCAGCCACAAATCAAAAATCACAAATGATAAAATAATGAAAATTACATTTATTAAAAAGTAAAAGGTTTGGTTGGGCTTTATAGCATATCAATCATTGTGGTTTATTTAATGCCAAATCTTCTTTATATATATATATATATATATATGATTTGGTTTGGTTGGGTTTTATGGCATATCAATTATTTTAGGTTATTTAATGCCAAATCCTCTTTATACATATATATTAAATATATATGATTTGGTTGGGTTGGGTTTTATGGCATATCAACCATTGTAGGTTATTTAATGCCAAATCCTCTTTATACATATATATTAAATATATATGATTTGGTTTGATTGGGTTTTATGGCATATCAACCATTGTAGGTTATATAATGCAAAATCCTCTTTATACATATATATTAAATATATATGATTTGGTTTGGTTTAGTTTTATGACATCTCAACCATTGTAAGTTATTTAACGCCAAATCTTCTTTATATATATATATATATATATATATGTAGATAACATTTTTAAACTTGTTCTAAGTATTGCTATATAACTGTAACAATTTAACATCAGTCATTTGTTTGCACACAGTTTTTTCTATTTGACCCATAGATAGAACCTAATCAAGTGCTACCACTCCGGATCAGAGTGGACCTGAGAGTAATAGCAATGAAGGGGAACTTCACATTCCCCAAATCTCCAAGTCTGGAACCATGCAATCAGATTGTTTAGTATCATATCCCGGACACTCTTTGGGTGGGGAGGTCTTACCTCTCTGCAGAAATGCAGTCGGTGTATTCTCCAGCCCCAGCCAACTGGGCTCTAAAAGGTAAAAGAAAAACCTTTTAGGATTTGCATCACGTGACACTACTAGTTTGTCTCAAACATGAACCAAAAATGTTAAGAGTTCCCCAGAGTACTCCAGATGTCCGCTGTTCATTTGAAGGCACTGTTGAATGCCGACTGACTCTTGAACTCTGGTGACATACTTGGGTGTTCGGATCATTATCGGAGGCCCTGATGCAATACGATCTTCACAAGTGCCATGAGTTTCAAAGTTCTTGACTAACTTGAAAATCTGACTCTTGTTTAGAAATCGATTGAAATGAAATTTCCTTCTGTGTCTTGTTTGAAAATCTTGAATGACTTAGTTTTGTAATGTCTTCACATAAATGATCTTCTGTCCCATCGTTCAAAATGTCAACTATTTTCCTGCAATAATCTGAAAAGAGAACGAGAATAACGTCAAGAGGGAAGATGTAAGAGGCCTCTTCTTTCTTTTAGCAACTGTGAAACAACCTTTAATATCTAAACTTTATTCAAGTTTAACTTTTAGTTCGAAAAGCTTCAGATTGTTTTCCTGTCTATTTTAGAATTGCATTTGTAAATTTTTTAGAATATATTCCAGTAAAGAAAATAAAATGAAAAATAAATAAACGTAAAAAAGACATAGTCAACCATATATCGAACAAATAACAGGGGTTAAATCGATTCGAATTGAACACGTTGAGTTTGCTATTATTTAATGAAATTAAAGTTAATTATGATATTTGAGACGCGGTAAACTAACTCTTATCTGTGAGTCTCTGTGGCGAGTCTCCCGTAGCGTAATGGTGTGGGGTATATTTGCTGGATATTTTGCTCCCACAATTTATGTTGGCTCATTATTAAAAAGCAAACGATGTAAACGACGCAGACAAAAGAACATTCAAAAGAAAACAATACAAACAAAAATAGATTTATATAGCAACAAGTACATAAAATGAAACATTACAAAACATTACGAATATTCTAATATAGCTTGTTAGATATTCCTCTGCGTGTGTGTGTGTATGTGTGTGTGTGTGTGTGACTAATACGAATATTATGGTGAAAGACTACATATTAAACATGTCTTATATACTATAAATGTATTTTAGGAAGACGTGTTTTCTCCCATGTTGGTCGTATGTCTCTTTCGGGATTTGACGAAATGTCTGAGGCTGTACGCAAGACTGGAACAAGTCCAGCCGAAAAGGCAGAACAGGAAAGAAAAAAGTCGCAGAGTGTATACGCACCCATGTTGCGAGTATTGAGCTGTGTGTCACTAGCTGGCAAAGCCAAGCTATCTCTGGAAGTCAAAATGTAAGAGAGAGTGAGTTATTGTGAGTCGTTAGTATATATGGCTAATCCTTTTCGTGTGATCGGCTCCAAATGCACGGGATAAAATCAAAGGTGCAGACGTAGTTGGGAGCATAAATTACATGACTTTCCTGACCAATAGGTTCTCGAGACTAATTAGTTTACCGACGTCCACCATCTTTGTTTCGGGAACACGTGAATCAGCATCCTATTTTCTAGAATGTTCTTGCATCACGACCATTTCAAAAATATAGGAGTGTAAATCCTATAATGGTTAAAGGACTGAACTACGACCTTGAAGTTAACGAGTTCGAATTCCTGTCGTGCTAATACGTTCATTTTCGGATAACTACCCCGAGAAAAGATCAGAACCCTCTTATCCCATTCTAGCTATGAGTTATATAGTATCTCGGCTGTTCTCTTTAGAAGTGGGGATTTGGCATTAAATGATCCACAAGGGTTTATATGTCATTAAAAAAAAAAAAGAAACCAAACTTCTCTCTGCTTTTTTTTCCCCACTTTCCTATCGCTGTCAATGTCTTTGTTTTTCCTCATATTTTACTTCCCCGCCTCTGCTCTCTCACTCTCGTTGTGCGAATTTTTGCGATCGCATAAACCAGCCATTACCAACGAATATCATTAAGCACTATTTACCAAATTCTACACAAGACATGGACATCCTTTGTCGAGAATTGGGCCACATGATGAGACATGGTAAATCAGCAGGCTGGTCGCTCTACTAAACAAAATTCAAGGTAATTTTACGTTGAGGACACCTCAATCACTTTCCCTACGGAAGACCCTATGTGTAAACATCTGAACTAGAAAAAAGGAGTTGATTTTTTTTCTCTTTGGTAAAAATATCTTTTCTATAAAATGTTGAAGAGTTTGGCAGGTCATTCAGAAAACACCTCGGGCCGCATGTGGCCCATGACTGGCATAAAAGGTTAAGAAGAATGAAATTCCAGTTCGATAAGAGGAATCTCCGTGGTGTAGTGAGTAACGTGCAGGACTGCGGCTTCGAAGTAATCGAATTCCGTGCGTGCTATTATGTTCACTTTTGGGCTAATGCCCTTCAGAAAGGTATGAAACCCCAGGTATGGGTTGAATAGTAAATTTGCTGTTATTCTACAAGGATGGCTTTGGCTTTAAATAACCCACGATGGTTGATATGCCTTTAAAAACCAAACAAATTTGATGAATGTTAATAAAAAAAGCTGATTTTTGCAGTCGGAATTTTAGAATAAGTCTTAACTTCGTTGTAAAAAGAAGAAAATCCGATTTCGTTGTTGTGATTTCAAGATAAAAGACTTTATTTAGCGATTTTATGCAAATATTTGCAGAGAAAGGGATTTTAGGAGCGAGCGGATATATCAGTAAAAAAAATGGGATTGTTAGGAAATAAGACAAAAATGAGACATGTGTTTCGAATTGATAAAGAATGGATAATTTTTAAATCGGCAGACAACACTTAAAATGGCGCCTTTTTAAAAGGCGATTTCCAGGTTTATTACCAAATTTGGCTCCAATAATTTTCTTTTTAAATACCTTCATCGAACAAAATCTGGATGCAATTCAAACCTAATAGATCGGAAATTTTCTTTGGCAATAGCAAAAGAATAGTTCACGTGAATGCTCCCCCCCCTCACAAAATCAAAACTAACTCCCCCTCCCGCAAAAAAAAAATAAATAAATAAATAAATAAATAAAAATAATAAAAAACAACAACAAAGCCCCCGCCGTTTCGAGATACAAGAAATAGTAAAAAAAGATTTTTGAAATTTTTAAAAATATTTTCAAATTTTAAAGTAAAAATGTTTCCGTGGAATATTTCCATATTGCAACTTTGTCAATGAAAATTGTTGTGAATATTTCAAAGGCATGAACACTGTGTGATTTATGCAACTCCATGTGATAACTGAACGAATATTTCATTTAAGGAAGAGAAAATCCTTTCCCAATTGCTCAGAAACGCAGGTCAGAACGATGGTCAATAATCGATTTATTGATTGATTTAAGCGGCATATCAAGGGTTATTTTATGATTGGAAGGTTAGGAAATCGCGTTCATTTTAGTTCAAATTTACATTTTTCGTGAAGTTTTTTTTGCGTACGGTTATATTGAATACGAACAGTTTTCAAAGGGACCTATTTGGCCCAGAGATGGGATCCAAACAGGTATTACCACTCCGGGTCAGAGTGGAGCTGGTAGAAATGTCCATGAAGGTCGACTAGACACTCCCCAGATCTCCACAACAGGACCCTCATCATCAGCTGTCGCTTAGTGTCATACCCAGGACACCCCTTTTTAGAGGGAGTCTTAATCCTCTGCCGGGGATATAGTCAACATATTCTAAGCCCTGCCGACAGGGTGTAAATTTGGTCCCAAAAGATCCTTGGCTTTTTCACTTATATCTAAACCTTTACCTAATGGTCAACCAGCGGTAAAGGATTTTAGCCCTGCCGTAAAAGTCGACCCCTAGTTTTATAAAGATTTTTTTTCAGGCTTAAAACGCCGTAATTTACGGTAAATTTTTCCGTAAACTATTTTTAGATTTGGTGGTTGGGTGTGTTTTATGGCATACAAAACCTTGTGTCTTATTCATTGCCAAACATTGTTTTAACATATACATTAAATATGTTGTAAACGAATTGTTTGTAGGTAACAGTTTTAACAAGTCAGAGCTCATTAGTCTGTACATTGTTAAGGGTTTCAAGTATTATTATATCGCAATAATAGTTTTATTTGCACACAGTTAAATGGTTGAAAGAATTGTTATTTAACACTGGTAATTCTTTTCAGTATTATTCATTCGCTTGCTCACAATTAAATGGTTTCAAGTTTAGAAAATAATAAAACATCTCTATTTGACCAAATAGAGGGGAGCTTAACAAGTACCACCACTTCGGGTCAAAGTTGACCTGGGAGTAATGGCAATCAAGGGGTACACCACATACCCGTAAGTTCCAGGACTCATCATCAAATTGCAGTTTAATGTCATATCAAGAACACTCGTTAGAGGTCTCACCCCTTGGCAAAAATGCAGTTTAATGTCATATCAAGAACGCTCGTTAGGGGTCTTACACCTGGGCAAAAATGCAGTTTAATGTCATATCAAGAACACTCGTTAGGGGTCTTACCCCTTGGCAAAAATGCAGTCGGCATATTCAACCGCCGACTGAGCTGACAAATTTTAAAGAAACATTTTTTTGAAATATTTTATATATTCCCTGTCTCAGCTATGAGTTTAATAGCATCACTGGTGCTCTTCTACAAGGATGACATTAGCATTAAATAAGCCACAGAAAAGGTTGATATATCACTGAACAAAGACTTGAAATTGTATCACTGATGTCCTTCTACAAGGATGGCTTTGGAATTAACTACCCCACGATGGTTGATACGAAACGAAACCAAACTAAACCAGATATACTTTCAGAGATCTTGAATTTATCATCAATCCTGAAAATTCTTTGCCTTCATCAAAAATATTTCATATCGTTGCTAAATAAAACTTAAAGAGGCTCTCTCTCTCTCTCTCTCTCTCTCTCTCTCTCTCTCTCTCTCTCTTTCTCTCTCTCTCTCTCTCTGAATGAATTTCTTTCCGCATAAATTCCTCTGATTTTTTATCATTGGTTACAACACAACTAATATTTTACTTCCTAAGTACAAACACTGATTCATTTATTTCAACAACGTCATTATCTCCACCATATTTCAATAAAATGAATGTGATAATGAATATTAATTTCTTTGCCTTTTTTTCACACTCCCACTAAAAAACAAAATGGCCTACATCCTGTCCACTCGTTGATATTTATCTACTAATAAATACGTTTTATCACAATTATGGAATATCTAAGTTCCATTATTACATTAAAAAGCAGATTTTAAGAAATACATAACCTGCCGTGCCGACATTAAACTAATTGGACCAATCGTTCCTATCGCCTAAGGGAGGTCATGCGTTAGATTGTATTCTCCTCTCAGCTTGTCAAGTATCGATAACAACACATAGCCGAGTTAAAGTTGACATTCCACTGTGAAAAAAGGATTAGGAATTGACAGACTCGAACAGAGAAAAACAAGACACTTGTGTCATGTAGAGAAGAGAAAACTTTATCAAGAGCTTATGGGATGGAAAAAAAAGGATAAACAAAGGGGAGATAATAGAAGTTATAGGACTTGTATGATACTCACCCCATAAGCAATATCATCATCATCATCATGTCGTGCCGCCAGCACGGATATCCCTGACCATCTCTCGCCACTTCTCCCTATCATTCATCGCCTCCGGCAGGTCTTCTGGGTTACATCCTGTGTCCTCACATAGCTGCTGTATGTAAGTTCGGGCCGGTCGTCCTGCTTTTGCTTGGCCATATGTGCGGGTCCATAGGAGTACGTCACTTACGAGCTCGTCCTTGCTTCTCCAGCAGTGTCCGGCGTGTCTGGCACGTCTAACCTGTATAGTTTTCGTGATGGGAGGCAAGTGGCCGTATAGTTGGTGTCTCGTGGGGTGTTGTCGCCAGGACTTGTTCAATATTGCTCTCAACATTCTTGTGTAGTTGCCGTCAAGTTTCTTCTCTTTAGTTAGCGTCCATGTAGTGCATCCATATAGCTGTATCGATACAACCGCTGCCTGGAAGAAACTGCGTTTCATTTTATCGGTCAGGTCTGATTTCCATATGATTGAGAGCCTATCTATAGCAGTCCATGCTTTCGTCAGTCGTGTTTCGATGTCGTTTTCGGTTGATGAGACGGCACTTCCTAGGTAGGTGAATTTGTCCACTAGTTTCAGAGAGGCTCCGTCTAGTGTGGTAATGTTGCCCGTTTGGTTGTAACACATATATTCAGTTTTGTGCGCATTGACATGGAGGCCAATGCCTGCTGCGGCTTGTTCCAAACTATGCAGTAGCGTCTCTGCTTGATTAGGCGTATTCGCCAGTAACGCCAAGTCATCAGCGTAGTCGGCGTCTGTGATTGTTTTTGCGGGGTACCTTTTGCTTCTTTTCTTAGTCAGCTTGAAGCCATTTTCTCTGATTTTGTTGATCGAAGTTCTAAGATGATAAAGAGGTATGGGGCTAGCGTGTCTCCTTGTAGTACTCCTGCAACAATGTCGAAGTATTCCGTGTCTCCATCTGGTGAACGTACTTTCACTTTTGTGTTTCTGTAGAGAATCATTATTGCTGCTACGGTTTCTTTTGGTAGGCCGTATGCTTGTAGGATTAGTTCCATTTTCCCCTCTGTGGATGGAATCGAAGGCCTTGGTAAAGTCGACAAATAGTAATGTCACCTGAAGGTTTTTTGCCTGAACGCCTTCAAGGATTCTACGGATGGTCAATATTTGTGAGGTTGTGGATCTATTTCTCCGGCAGCCATTTTGGTTTTTCCTAAGGATGTTGTCTATTTTGTGGACCCTGCACACTCTAAGGGTGAGTGTGATATCCAGTTTGTTTATTCGTTTGTTTGGGTTTCATGGCATATCAACCACTGTAGGTTATTAAATGCCAAATCCTCTTTATACATATATATTAAATATCTATGAGTTGTAAACACATTTTGTTGATAACATTTATAAACGAACCTAAGCTAATTTTTTAACACAATTAAAGCGTTTCAAGTATTTCTATCTAACATGAATAATTCTATTTTCTATTGATCATTTGTTTGCACACAGTTAAATGGATTCAAGTATTGCCGTGCAACAGCAATAATTCAACATCAGTCATTTGTTGCACACATTTAAATAGATATGTATATAATTTGTTTGCACACTAATATTGCTATTGTTTCTACACAGCTAAATGATTAAAATTATTGCTATGTAACATTAATAATTTTATTCACTATCTATCATTTGTTTGCGCCCAGTGAAGTGGTTTCAAATATTGCTATTTAACACTAATAATTGAATTCAACGTTACTTATTAATTTGACCACAGTTAAATGGCTCCAAGTATTCCAAGTATTGCTATGTATTGCTAACAATTTGTTATATACAAGTGTGTGGGTGCAAGAAAAATAAGACTGACAAGAAGATTTATTTTATTTTATTTATTGAATAAATAAAATAAACAAGCGAATGAAATATCTAGCCGGCTGACAGGCCTTTAGGGCGAGCTGCTGGCGAGCGCCCCGGGGCCTGTTCTGGACTTCGGTCCGGAGCGTGGCACTGGAAAAGGAACAATGGCAGACTTGGGGGCTTTAATTAGGCACCTAGTTTCGACTAGGCTACCTTCGGGTGGGCGAGCTGCATTTTTGTCTCCTTTGTCCCCCTTGTACGGCACTAGACCATGCGTCTAGTTTAAGCCGCAAACTGGCATACGTGCCCGGACCCACATTTGGGTTCGTGAAACTGCTTGCCTCATCAGGCTCACATTGCACTAAGTGAGCCGATGAGTAGCACAGACAAGCAGGGTTCGAGTCTCGGCTCGTTCCCGACCTTCCCCTCCCCTTTATCCCCACTTTAATTGGCCTTCGGGCTTTTGACCTTGTGTCAAGTCGTGTCTGGTGGGAGGCAGCGACAAATACTCGGCTGACAGGCCTTTATCTGGTCGGCGGCGGCGAGCGGTTGCTTTGATCTGGTCTGACGGTGTTGTCAGGTGACTCTCTCAGCGACGGCTGACGATTCAACTGCCCGTGTGACCTCCGCTTGCCCTATTTATATGTTCCTGACTTCAAACACCGGCTCTAGAAAATACTATTTGTGGAAAGAAAATGATTGCTTGAAGAATAGACCTTTTTTTTATACCTGAGAATTTTCTGGGGATTTTGAATAGAGTATGCGCGGAGCCTATGCGCAGAAGCTATGAGTTTCTCAGTTTGACACTGTCTGTTGTTGGGTCAACATCCGATAGCTGTTATTTTCTTCTGCAGTGTCGATGTCTGTCGGTCTGTGCTTTGTGTTAGTAGTTAGGTGTGTGAAGAGTTAAGAGGGTGAATCAGAAGAGATTTGATGTATTTTACTTTAACAAATTCAATTAGTCATTTGTTTACTCACAGTTAAATGAGCAAAGTTCTATTTCTAAGAATTCAATTTAGCATCAGTCATTTGTTTGCAGACAATTTAAATCTCAAACAGTTCTATTTGACCCATCGATAGTATCCTGTGAAGTGCTACCGGTCTGAGCCAGAGTGGACCTGGGAGTAATAGCAGTGAAAGGGTACTCTACATTTCCCCAATCTCCAAGACTGGAGCCTCACCATCAGATATTTTTATATCATATCTAGGATATTCGTTGGAGGTGGGAGTTCTCACCCTTCTGCAGAGATGCTGTCGGTATATTCTACAGTCCGAGCCGCCTGCGCTACTGATATCCCGCATTTTTTTTTGTTATTATTGTATTTATAAAGTCGAATTCCGATCGATGATTAAAATCAATTTTTAAAACCTTTTTTGATCGCTGTCGTCACCTGCCAGTGAGCATAACTGTCAGTTTCACGATATTAATCGATATTTAGATGCTTGTTTAATCTTTAACGTTTTTCGACATCGATCTAAATCATCAGCCTATGTTCCACCTTATTGTGGCTCTATTCCTCATACTGAGTATTGTAGAAGAAAAAAAAACTTATGTTGCCTTTATTATTTACATTGTATATATATATGTATGTATGTATGTATGTATGTATGTATGTATATGAACAGATTTTTGGTATAGCAGAATTTTAGAATGATAGTAAATAGGTGAATCATTTTATTAGTTTAAAACTAAAAACAAAAAACTAAACAGACCCTTTAGTCTAGCAGTTTGTCAATAGTTACACCGGATACCGCTTAAGACATTAAAATAGCAATTGATGAGGGGAATGAATATTGTTCAAAAATTCGAGAAGAAAAGTGGGGAGAATAAAAAAAATCCATAACTCTTCAAATTCCACCTTCCAGATTCCCCAAACAGACAAAGCTCAGTAATTGGTCTTCTCTACTTGCACAGATGAGGCTTATTCAGTCTGATGGCTATTGATTCAAGAACAGCAACATGCTTCTTGTTATTGGCCTTGTACCAGACAGAGAAACACTGATCCGAATAGTTTGCCCAGCATATACAGCCCTCGCACAAAAGGCACCTCGGGTAGTGTAATGGTTAACAAGCTTGACAAGCAAACCTGCAAGAGTGAATTCGAGTCTCTTTGGGTGCTCCATTCATTCGGCCTTGTGCCACATCGAAGCAAAGAGCTTCGTAAATTACTATAGCTCTCTCAAGTGTTCGGGAATAGCTGATTCTTGTGCTTGAGAGTACCCGGATGTAAATTCTTGTGACTGGTTAAGTACAAATCGAGGTACATACTGTCTCACTGCAACCTTTGAATAGTCCTACCTATATGATCAGCATCAAATAGATATTGGAATTGAAAAATAACACCGCTCTCATCAATTGTTATTTTAATATTTTAAGAGGTACCCGGTGTAACTATTGACAAACTGCCAGACTAAAGGGCCCTTTAGTTTACGTTTTTAGCTTTTTAACTAATAAAATATAATTCTCATATTTACCATCACACACACACACACACACACACACACGCATACACACACATACATATATATATATATATATATATATATATATATATATTAGAGCTTTATGGTTATCACTAACTCACTTGATGAGTTAATGGTGGACTAAATTTTGCGGTTTTATTGAATAGCGCTTAATATCAATGATCGAGCTTTTATACATATAGGAATGTATATATATTACATGGTAGTGTCTGTGACACTGTGTTTCGACGAATGCTTAAAGCATGAAACCCAGGGTCACAAACTCTACCATGTTATATATAATCCAACGCCAAGTCAGCTGTTTTTTTACTTATATCCTTCATTGGGTTTAAAAGTTTGTTTGCCATCACATGAAATAAGTGGAAAGGAAAGAGAATCCAAAAATTGATACATCTTGATACAGGAATCGAATGTCATTTGGCAACCAGACAGGAATAAGAAATGGTCTGGTCTTTACTTAAAAAAATAAAAAATAAAAAAGCAAATGAAATTTGGTTTGGGTGACCGGAATTTTGTGGGGTTTTCTAAATCTTCATTAGAAATTTCTCATTATTTCTTTGTCTGAAGATGCAGAGCAAACATTTTTTAAAATAGAGGTTTTTGAATGTATTTTTTCGATTTTCGATTCATTTCATTTTGTTAATTGCCTGATGATTGTCATTTTGTAAAAAACTCCATAAAACCCAGGGGTCGCAGTCTAAATTCCATGGAATTAAATATATATATATATATATATATATATATATATATATATATATATATATATATATATATTAATTATTATTATTATTATTATTATTATTATTATAGCTCTATCCTAGATATTGAACAGTCTCCATATTATATTGCTCTTAGTTCGACACAAACCCACAAAGAGATTTAGTGACAACCAACACTATATATATATATATATGTGTGTGTGTGTGTGTGTGTGTGTGTGTGTGTGTAATAGTTTTGGGCCTTACTTTTATGAGTAAGCCTTTAAAAAAGAAATTTTAAAAATCTTCTTGGGTACATTTTGTTCATTTAGCACTTTTGTTTTCTATCGCAACATTATCGAGGCCAGTTGGCCGGGGCTGTTGTATACGCTGACTGTATCTCTGCAGAGGGGTAAGCCCCCACCTTAACGAATGTCCTGTTTACGACATTAAACAATCAGATAGCAAAACTCAAACATTAGAGCTTTGGGGAATGTGGAGTACCCCTTCATTACCATTGCTCTCAGTTCCACCCTGACTCGGAGTGGTTGCACCTGATTGGGTCCTATCTGTGGGTCAAATAGAACTTGTGTGCAAATGACTGATGTTAAATTATGACTGTTATATAGCAATACTTGAAACCATTTACGACCTCCCTTCTTCAACGAGTGTCCTGGATATGACATTAAAATATCTGATGGTGAGGCTCAGGTTCTGGAGCTTTTGGAAATGTGGAGTACCCTTTCATTGTCATTACACCCAGGTCCACTCTGACACAGAGTAGTAGTACCTGTTAGGGTTCTATCCTTGCGTCAGATAGAACTGTTAAACAATTTAAATGAGTACAAATAAATGACTGATGCTAAATTGAATTGTTGGAGTTCCATAACAATACTTAAAACCATTTAACTATGTGCAAATGAATGAGTAATGTTTGATAGAATTATTAGTGTTGAATAGCAATAATTGAAACCATTTAACTGAGTGCAAATGAATGAGTTCTGGACATGACACCAAACTATCTGATGGTAAGGCTCCAGTAATGCTGGAGTTTTGGGGAAAGCGGAGTATCCCTTCGTTGCCATTGCTACCAGGTATACTCTGACTCGGAGTGGTAGCACCAGATAGGTTCCTATCCATAGGTCAAATAGAACTATTTGACATTTAAACTGTGTGCAAGCAAATGAATTCTGCTAAACTGAATTGTTAGAAATAAAACTTTGATCATTTAACTGCGTGTAAACAAATGACTGATGTTTAATTGTTACAGTTACATAGCAATACTTAAAATCATTTAACTGTGAGAAAAAAAATGAACTTAAATGTTATCAACGAAACGTTTACAAATCAGATATATTTAATAGGCATCATACTATGACTGATGTTTATACAGCAGCATTGCTTTCAACAAAGCCTTAATCAGATGATGACTCCAGGTTTAGCCATGGTTTCGGGGCCGAAGCATCATTACCACTAGCCTAGAGCCCCCTATCAGTTACTCACGATACCACCAGACTCTGTTGGATTGACGTCACTCTATGGGATGGCCATATCCACGCTGATGTATTTAGATCCTTATCTTGGGCCTTTTTTTTTTATGTATTTCCTCTTGTCTGATGGAGAAAATCCAAGATTAGAATATTGAGGTTGAGTTGGTAACAAAACCTCGGCATCCGACCTCGATAGGAAATACATTGGTTATCCAGCCATTTCTGACACATTGTTCTCGCAGATCCTCATATTTTTCCATCTTATGCAGTCGGAATTTTCTTCACAAGGGACCATTACTTCAATAACGAAAACGTTTTTTAATTTAACGGACCAAATGACAATATCTGGACGTTGGGTCGTTTACGCTATTTTTATTCGAAATACAAAATGATGCTCTCAATCAGTCGCGACATGCCAGTCATTCAGCCATCGAGCAATGATGATTTGTACTTCATTTTTACGCAAAAGTTTCGAAATGTTTCCTTCTTTTACGAAACGAATCGCTCTATGGGTGATATTATCTAGAGCTTTATTGCCAGTCTCACAACATATCTTCGCAGCCTCGGCAAAAATCTCAAGGATTTCATTATGTCTCCACGAATAGCTTCTTAGAGCATACTCACATCCAGTGAGAATATGTTTGAGTCTGGCAGTTTTCCCACATACTTTGCACCGGTCGGATGTAGATAATCCCCAAGCATGAAGGTTGACTGGTGTTGGTAAAACGTCGGATGGGGCTGTAGAATACACCGACTGCATTTCTGCAAATGGGTAAGATCTTCCCTCCTATGAGTGTCCTAGTTATGACGCTAAACAATCTGATGGTGAGGTTCCAGTAATGCTAGAACTCTGGGGAATGCGGAGTACTCCATCATTGCTCCCGGGTCCATTCTCGCACGGAGTGGTAGCACCTGATAGGGTGTACTTATGCTAAACTGAATTGCTTGATATAGAACTGTTTTGACATTTAAACTGCGTATTTATGCTAGACTGAACTGTTTGAAGTGGAACTGTTTTGTATACTAAATTAAATTGTTTGGAATAGAACTTTTTTGACATTGTGACTGTACTTACGCTAAACTGAATTGTTTGAAATGGAACTGTTTTGACATTTAACTGTGTGTAAACAAAATCTATACTTATACAAAACTGAATTGTATGAATTAGGACAAACTGAATAACTTGAAATAGAAATGTTTTTGACAATTAAACTGTGTCCTTATGCTAAATAGAATTGTTTGAATTAGAACAGTTTATTTGTATAAAAATGGATTTGGCATTCAATAACCCACAAAAGTTGATATGCCATAAAACCCAAACCAACCAAACCTTTGACATTCACCAACTCTGTATTTATTAAACACGAAAAATTAACCGAAATGTATTTTTTTTTTATTTAATTGAGTGCAGAAATTGTTGTTTTTTTTAAATTTCTATTTATATTATCTTTAATTGGAATCATTTTGAGATGAGGCTTCTTAATCTGAGAATTAATTTTATTTATTGCGGACTTTTTGTCCTCATCTTGGTAGTTTTTGTGTTGTTTCTTCTTTCACTACGTTTCGGCCAAATTTTACCTCTGATCTTCTTCAGGTGATTTTTCCGCGACCTCGGATAGGAATGCTGAGTCTTGTGACCGTATCCCCAGTAATTACTGCCTTCCATAGTTGTTGTCTTATCACACCACGTTTTTGACCAAGTAAACCTCTGGCCGGTGAAATTTGGCCGAAGCGTAGTGAAAGAAGAAACAACACAAAAACTACCAAGATGAGGAAAAAAGTCCGCAATAAATTCTGACCTGAAATTTATTTTCAAGAATAATTACCCATTCTAATTCTTTTTATCTTGGTCGTTTTTTTAACAGCTGAGAGCCAGAGCATTATAAAAAAAATCGAAAAATTACTTTAATTATTCAAAGTGAATTTCGGCTAGTTCTGATTTGGTATCTTTCTTTAATGGCACGTAAACCTTTGTGGGTTATTCAATACCAAAGCCATCCTTGTAGGAAGAACAGTGTTGATACTATTTAACCCATAGCTGGGAGAATAAGGAGGTTCTTACCTCTTCCAATGGTATTAGTCCAAAAGTGAACATAATAGCATAACTGGAATTTGAACTTGTTAACTTCAAGTTCGTAGTCCAGCATTTGAGTTCTATCTAAAGAAATTGAAAATTTCTTCAACTTGCGAAATTTCTTCAACTTGACAAAACAATTTTGATTAAATCTATTAGTTTATAATTGAGTTTTGAATATTGCTTGTATTTCTTACATAAAATATTTTCTTAAAGAGAATGAAAATAATTTTGGAAAAAAAAAACGACAATTCAATAAATAAATAAAAATAAAAAAGGAAAAACAAGTAAGAAAAAACAAAACATTGCATTTTGTTATCTGCTTAGTTTTAAACACGAACTTACATAAACAAAATATATGAACCTCTGGAATCTAAAATATTTGTCATATCGTTATTTAAAAAAAGGAAAGAAAAAAAAAGAAAAAAAGCTGTACACATACACTTGTGTCAGTTAATGTTAACTCGTATCAGTCTGAAAAGAGTTTTTGTTAATCCGTGTCTATTTTTATCAGGATTAATTTATCTCAAGACAAAAAAGGAAATTTCTCTTTAATGGAATCAAAAATGCTGCCGTGATTTCATAGTTCCATTTGATTTTTTGTTTGTTTGTTTAATGGCATATCAACCTTCGTGAGTCATTTAATGCCAAAGCCATCCTTGTAGAAGAAAACTGGTACTATTTAACTCATAGCTGATGGGAATAAGAGTTTATACCTTTCAAAAGGGCATTAGCCCGAAAGTGAACGTAATAGCGCGACTAGAATTCGAACTCGCTTACTACGATGTTGCAGTCCTGCACGTTAGCCACGACGCTACAGGTACACCCGACCCTCGATTCTTGGTGCGTCATCTGTGCTGGACTTACCTCTGAGCCAGTTATGAAGGGTTGGAAATCAAGAGCTGCTTTTTCACAGACTCCACCGGTCTACCAGGAACGGTGTAAAATTTACAATTAACTAAGTGAGAGTTAATTACTTCCCTTTTTGACGATTTTCGCTTTACTACTGTCTTGGACGGCAACATTCGCGGCTTTATTAACTTCCCTCTACTCGTTTTTGAACCCACGGATAACAAGCTCGGTATTTCGAAAAAAATCTTTCAATCTCTTTGCACTGATTCTGGCTGTGCGTATACCATTTCGCAATTTAGTCAAATTTCAATTTCTTGCACAATTCCAAGTGGATTATCTCCCCCACCCAGTCATGTCTAATCTTGTACTTAATGAGTAGAGTGTTCGCCAATGGTTCGGGAGACCGGGGTTCAATCCCAGGTTGGGTCATACCAAAGACTCAAAAATGGTACTTGATGCAGCCTTGCTTTACACTCAGCATTATAAGGTAAGGATCAGGGGTAAAGTGGAGCAATACAGGGAATAGAGTAGAGCCTTCCCCTATACCTCAGTGTAGTAGCTATTGAAAAAGGAGCCTTCGGGTCACCCTTGACTACGGTCGCCAACTTTACCACTACAACTACCACTACCACTACTACAACCACTACTACTTCTACTACCACTACTACTACCAGTACTACTTCTACTACCACTACTACCACTACTACTACAAGTACTGCTACTACTGCCACTACTACTACCAGTACTGCTACTACTACCACCACTACTACCACTACTACCAGTACTGCTACTACTACCACTACTACTATCAGTACTACTACTACTGCCACTACTACTACTACTACTGCCACTACTACTGCCAGTACTGCTACTACTGCCACTACTACTACCAGTACTACTTCTACTACCACTACTACTGCCAGTACTGCTACTACTACCACTACTACTACCAGTACTACTTCTACTACCACTACTACTACCACTACTACTACCAGTACTACTACAAATACCACTACTAATACCAGTACTACTACTACTACCACTATTACTACCAGTACTGCTACTACTACCACTACTACTACTGTCAGTACTGCTACTACTACAACTACCACTACTACTACTACTACTACTGTCAGTACTGCTACTACTATCACTATGAATAGAATTTCTCTCTAAACTCTATGCTTTGTTATCCGACGCAACTTCAGCACATCGAATAATTGCCAAAAATTGTGTTACTTTGAAGCTGAACTTTGTCTATTACAAATATTAGAAGTTTCGGGAAATCAAACTTGTGGCAGATGACGTGAAAAGTTTGCTTACTTTTAATCAAGGAAGATGCCCCACTCGTTTAAAATGGTAGAAAGGGTAAATTTATTCTTTCAGAACTTGAGGCGATCCTTTTGAGGAATGCCGACGGAATCTAAGCAATTTTTAAAACCACCCGGCGTGAAACTTCCTTCTTGCGGAGCACACCACATTATACTGACCTAGTATCACATTTGTTGGGAGTTGGATAAAACGCTTCTAATCAAGTGAGATGAATACCTGGTGTGCGTATGTATGGCGAGGAGTGACTTGCATTAAGACAAACGGAAACAGAATGGAGAGTATGGAGGACCCAAGACAAGATATTAGTTGAAAATTTTTTTTCTAAATTAAGGTGAGGGCGAGGAAATGAAATGAAAGGTTGCATGTTCAATGTGGGTCACATTTTCTTATTTTCTTTCAACGTGTGAAGTCCCACCCTCACCCACTGAAGACTGTTAGCAAATCACATCAGCTGTAATTTGTCCTAGTTTTAGAGGTGCAATATATTACAATCACAAAGGAACACAATTTTCGGCATTTATTCGATGTGCTGAAGTTGCGTCGGATAACGAAGTAATAGAATTTAGAGAGAAATACTATTCATTGTGGTAGTAGTAGTAGTACTGGTAGTAGTAGTAGTAGTAGTAGTAGTAGTAGTAGTAGTAGTAGTAGTAGAAATAATAATAATAATAATAATCAACCAAAACAAAAAAAAAGAATTTGCAAAATTATCGACTTTGCTGTCCCAACTGACCACAGAATAAAACTGAAAGAATGTGAAAAGAAGGATAAGTACCTCGACCTTGCTAGAGAATTGAAAAAGCTGTGGAACATGAAAATGACGATTGTACCAATTGTGATTGGTGCTTTTGGCACAATAACTAAAGGATTATTAAAAGGCCTGGAGGACTTGGAAATTGGCGGACAGGTAGAGATTATCCAAATGACAGCATTACTGAGAACGGCCAGAATACTGAGAAGAGTCTTGGAGACTTGAGGACACTTGCTGTCACTCAAACTCCAGTGAGAAACCATCAGCTAAAACTGATGTGAAAAACTCTCAAGGAGTAAATAATAATAATAATAATAAATAAAAGATTAGACACGACTAGGTGGGGAAGGTAATCCACTTGGAATTGTACAAGAAATCGAAATTTGACTAAATTACCAAATGTCATATACACAGATCCGAATCAGTCCTAGAGATTGAAACGCACGAAATTCTCAGGAATTTTGAGATATAAACGAATCCCCTAATCCTGGCCAGGAGACCAGACATAGTGATAACTGTGAAGAAAAACAAAACCACCGAATTGTGGTCTTTGCTATCCCGGCGAATCATAAAGTGAAAATCAAAGAGGGCGAAAAAATTTTGCCAGAGATACCAAATTGGTGCACTTGTAAAGAAGATTAAGGTTCGCTTTGAGCGTCTCCAATTTAAAGTGGAAAAATAATAAACAACGATTTAACCCTTTTACACAAAGTTTAATAGTTTTGTTTGGGTTAGCTGTAAGCAATACACATATAAAATTCTTTGGGTCCCCTTCTCCATTTATGGTGTGGTGAAAGTTCACAGGCCGTCGTCGGTAAGAAAAGTGTGTGTCTACACGTATTTGGCCTGTCAGTTCATGAAGCAAGGTAACGGTGAGCAGCTCATTCTGTGTTGTTAACTCCTTGGCGGCAGCAGGTTAAAGAAATAGAATTCCCTTTTTTTCTCACAGAAGGTCCGGCTTTTTGTATCTTTCCGTCGGTGGATTTAATTGGTTCAGTTCAACCAATTTATTTCTGTGAGGGAATTCGTCCGCCAGTGAAAAATACATCTAATCGCTGCTAACCCCACTGCTTAAGCTTAAAGCCGATGGAAGAAATAAACAAGGCAGGATTTGCCAAGGTTAACAGTCGAAAGAAAACCCAACAGCAAACATGCAGCAAAGGAAATGAAAAAATATACTCTACAGAAATATATGCATTGTGCTAAAGGTAAAAAAAGGAAAAATAAAACCCAACAGCAAACATGCAGCAAGGGAAATGAAAAAATATACTCTACAGAAATATATGCATTGTGCTAAAAGTAAAAAAAGGAAAAATAAAACCCAACAGCAAACATGCAGCAAAGAAAATGAAAAAATATACTCTACAGAAATATATGCATTGTGATAAAGGTAAAAAAAGGAAAAATAAAACCCAACAGCAAACATGCAGCAAAGGAAATGAAAAAAATACTCTACAGAAATATATGCATTGTGCTAAAGGTAAAAAAAACGAAAAATAAAACCCAACAGCAAACATGCAGCAAAGGAAATGAAAAAATATACTCTACAGAAATATATGCATTGTGCTAAAGGTAAAAAAAAGGAAAAATAAAACCCAACAGCAAACATGCAGCAAAGGAAATGAAAAAATATACTCTACAGAAATATATGCATTGTGCTAAAGGTAAAAAAAGGAAAAATAAAACCCAACAGCAAACTTGCAGCAAAGGAAATGAAAAAATATACTCTACAGACATATATGCATTGTGCTAAAGGTAAAAAAAACGAAAAATAAAACCCAACAGCAAACATGCAGCAAAGGAAATGAAAAAATATACTCTACAGAAATATATGCATTGTGCTAAAGGTAAAAAAAAACGAAAAATAAAACCCAACAGCAAACATGCAGCAAAGGAAATGAAAAAATATACTCTACAGAAATATATGCATTGTGCTAAAGGTAAAAAAAAGGAAAAATAAAACCCAACAGCAAACAAGCAGCAAAGGAAATGAAAAAATATACTCTACAGAAATATATGCATTGTGCTAAAGGTAAAAAAAGGAAAAATAAAACCCAACAGCAAACTTGCAGCAAAGGAAATGAAAAAATATACTCTACAGACATATATGCATTGTGCTAAAGGTAAAAAAAAACGAAAAATAAAACCCAACAGCAAACATGCAGCAAAGGAAATGAAAAAATATACTCTACAGAAATATATGCATTGTGCTAAAGGTAAAAAAAAACGAAAAATAAAACCCAACAGCAAACATGCAGCAAAGGAAATGAAAAAATATACTCTACAGAAATATATGCATTGTGCTAAAGGTAAAAAAAAGGAAAAATAAAACCCAACAGCAAACATGCAGCAAAGGAAATGAAAAAATATACTCTACAGAAATATATGCATTGTGCTAAAGGTAAAAAAAAGGAAAAATAAAACCCAACAGCAAACATGCAGCAAAGGAAATGAAAAAATATACTCTACAGAAATATATGCATTGTGCTAAAGGTAAAAAAAAGAAAAAAAAAACCCAACAGCAAACATGCAGCAAAGGAAATGAAAAAATATACTCTACAGAAATATATGCATTGTGCTAAAGGTAAAAAAAGGAAAAATAAAACCCAACAGCAAACATGCAGCAAAGGAAATGAAAAAATATACTCTACAGAAATATATGCATTGTGCTAAAAGGGAAAAAAAGGAAAAATAAAACCCAACAGCAAACATGCAGCAAAGGAAATGAAAAAATATACTCTACAGAAATATATGCATTGTGCTAAAGGTAAAAAAAGGAAAAATAAATCCCAAAAGCAAACATGCAGCAAAGGAAATGAAAAAATATACTCTACAGAAATATATGCATTGTGCTAAAGGTAAAAAAAACGAAAAATAAAACCCAACAGCAAACATGCAGCAAAGGAAATGAAAAAATATACTCTACAGAAATATATGCATTGTGCTAAAGGTAAAAAAAAGGAAAAATAAAACCCAATAGCAAACATGCAGCAAAGGAAATGAAAAAATATACTCTACAGAAATATATGCATTGCGCTAAAGGTAAAAAAAGGAAAAATAAAAACCAACAGCAAACTTGCAACAAAGGAAATGAAAAAATATACTCTACAGACATATATGCATTGTGCTAAAGGTAAAAAAAAACGAAAAATAAAACCCAACAGCAAACATGCAGCAAAGGAAATGAAAAAATATACTCTACAGAAATATATGCATTGTGCTAAAGGTAAAAAAAACGAAAAATAAAACCCAACAGCAAACATGCAGCAAGGGAAATGAAAAAATATACTCTACAGAAATATATGCATTGTGCTAAAGGTAAAAAAAACGAAAAATAAAACCCAACAGCAAACATGCAGCAAAGGAAATGAAAAAATATACTCTACAGAAATATATGCATTGTGCTAAAAGGGAAAAAAAGGAAAAATAAAACCCAACAGCAAACATGCAGCAAAGGAAATGAAAAAATATACTCTACAGAAATATATGCATTGTGCTAAAAGGGAAAAAAAGGAAAAATAAAACCCAACAGCAAACATGCAGCAGAGGAATTGAAAAAATATACTCTACAGAAATATATGCATTGTGCTAAAGGTAAAAAAAGGAAAAATAAAACCCAAAAGCAAACATGCAGCAAAGGAATTGAAAAAATATACTCTACAGAAATATATGCATTGTGCTAAAGGTAAAAAAAATTTGAATATAACCCAACAGCAAACATGCAGCAAAGGAAATGAAAAAATATACTCTACAGAAATATATGCATTGTGCTAAAAGGGGAAAAAAGGAAAAATAAAACCCAACAGCAAACATGCAGCAAAGGAAATGAAAAAATATACTCTACAGAAATATATTTATTGTGCTAAAGGTAAAAAAACGAAAAATAAAACCCAACAGCAAACATGCAGCAAAGGAAATGAAAAAATATACTCTACAGAAATATATGCATTGTGCTAAAGGTAAAAAAAGGAAAAATAAAACCCAACAGCAAACATGCAGCAAAGGAAATGAAAAAATATACTCTACAGAAATATATGCATTGTGCTAAAGGTAAAAAAAAGAAAAAAAACAAACAACAGCAAACATGCAGCAAAGGAAATGAAAAAATATACTCTACAGAAATATATGCATTGTGCTAAAAGGGAAAAAAAGGAAAAATAAAACCCAACAGCAAACATGCAGCAAAGGAAATGAAAAAATATACTCTACAGAAATATATGCATTGTGCTAAAGGTAAAAAAAGGAAAAAATAAAACCCAACAGCAAACATGCAGCAAAGGAAATGAAAAAATATACTCTACAGAAATATATGCATTGTGCTAAAGGTAAAAAAAGGAAAAATAAAACCCAACAGCAAACTTGCAGCAAAGGAAATGAAAAAATATACTCTACAGACATATATGCATTGTGCTAAAGGTAAAAAAAACGAAAAATAAAACCCAACAGCAAACATGCAGCAAAGGAAATGAAAAAATATACTCTACAGAAATATATGCATTGTGCTAAAGGTAAAAAAAACGAAAAATAAAACCCAACAGCAAACATGCAGCAAAGGAAATGAAAAAATATACTCTACAGAAATATATGCATTGTGCTAAAGGTAAAAAAAAGGAAAAATAAAACCCAACAGCAAACATGCAGCAAAGGAAATGAAAAAATATACTCTACAGAAATATATGCATTGCGCTAAAGGTAAAAAAAGGAAAAATAAAAACCAACAGCAAACTTGCAACAAAGGAAATGAAAAAATATACTCTACAGACATATATGCATTGTGCTAAAGGTAAAAAAAAACGAAAAATAAAACCCAACAGCAAACATGCAGCAAAGGAAATGAAAAAATATACTCTACAGAAATATATGCATTGTGCTAAAGGTAAAAAAAACGAAAAATAAAACCCAACAGCAAACATGCAGCAAGGGAAATGAAAAAATATACTCTACAGAAATATATGCATTGTGCTAAAGGTAAAAAAAACGAAAAATAAAACCCAACAGCAAACATGCAGCAAAGGAAATGAAAAAATATACTCTACAGAAATATATGCATTGTGCTAAAAGGGAAAAAAAGGAAAAATAAAACCCAACAGCAAACATGCAGCAAAGGAAATGAAAAAATATACTCTACAGAAATATATGCATTGTGCTAAAGGTAAAAAAACGAAAAATAAAACCCAACAGCAAACATGCAGCAAAGGAAATGAAAAAATATACTCTACAGAAATATATGCATTGTGCTAAAGGTAAAAAAAGGAAAAATAAAACCCAACAGCAAACATGCAGCAAAGGAAATGAAAAAATATACTCTACAGAAATATATGCATTGTGCTAAAGGTAAAAAAAAGAAAAAAAAAACCCAACAGCAAACATGCAGCAAAGGAAATGAAAAAATATACTCTACAGAAATATATGCATTGTGCTAAAAGGGAAAAAAAGGAAAAATAAAACCCAACAGCAAACATGCAGCAAAGGAAATGAAAAAAAATACTCTACAGAAATATATGCATTGTGCTAAAGGTAAAAAAAGGAAAAATAAAACCCAACAGCAGACATGCAGCAAAGGAAATGAAAAAATATACTCTACAGAAATATATGCATTGTGCTAAAGGTAAAAAAAGGAAAAATAAAACCCAACAGCAAACATGCAGCAAAGGAAATGAAAAAATATACTCTACAGAAATATATGCATTGTGCCAAAGGTAAAAAAAACGAAAAATAAAACCCAACAGCAAACATGCAGCAAAGGAAATGAAAAAATATACTCTACAGAAATATATGCATTGTGCTAAAGGTAAAAAAAGGAAAAATAAAACCCAACAGCAAACATGCAGCAAAGAAAATGAAAAAATATACTCTACAGAAATATATGCATTGTGCTAAAGGTAAAAAAAGGAAAAAATAAAACCCAACAGCAAACATGCAGCAAAGGAAATGAAAAAATATACTCTACAGAAATATATGCATTGTGCTAAAGGTAAAAAAAGGAAAAAATAAAACCCAACAGCAAACATGCAGCAAAGAAAATGAAAAAATATACTCTACAGAAATATATACATTGTGCTAAAGGTAAAAAAAGGAAAAATAAAACCCAACAGCAGACATGCAGCAAAGGAAATGAAAAAATATACTCTACAGAAATATATGCATTGTGCTAAAGGTAAAGAAAGGAAAAGTAAAACCCAACAGCAAACATGCAGCAAAGAAAATGAAAAAATATACTCTACAGAAATATATGCATTGTGCTAAAGGTAAAAAAAGGAAAAATAAAACCCAAAAAGGTAAAAAAAGGAAAAATAAAACCCAAAAAGGTAAAAAAAAGGAAAAATAAAATAGAAATAAAACTGAGCGCCAGAAATGGTCCGATGTCCATTAGCATTGTTTATATATATACTGTTTTGTACAACTTCTTGGGCCAATGAACTCGCCTATAACTATGTGTAGTGGTGACAAATGTTGGTGGAGGAAGTGTGTGAATTGTTGCGTGAGTAGCCTGCGATGGCTGGTGAAAAGTGTGTGGAATGAATATGGGGCTCTTGCGTGGCAGTATCTGTAAAGGCCCATGTCACCCTATCGATTGATACAGTCTCTTTTTTACCACCCACATCGAGGGTGAAAAGTTTGTCTGTGTGTGCAAGCTATGATAAGGACCGGTATAAGGTGGAGTGAGAGGGACTCTCACTGCATCCTTTCGGAGGAAAACATGAGTCCAAGAAGTAATGTCCTTCAGGATGGAAGATTTCGTGGTCTGTTGCCGAGAGTTCATAGGTGGGAGATTATTGAAATAAGATCGCAGTCTGTTTACATACAAACCTGTGTCTGTAGCCGTTAAATCTATCGGGTTCATCATTTAACCCGGCAAGGATAGAGGTACTCCGTAAACGAGTTCGGCCGGATAGTATCTTAAATCCTCCTTAATTGCTGCGCGACAGCCAAGAAGGACGATAAGTACGTACATGCTACATCACTGTTAGTCTAGATAAGCACGCAACGTGACTTTCAGTTAGTGGTGGAAGCGTTCTATCATATCATTCGAAGCTGGATGATAGCCAGTCGTATGGATACATTTTATCCCTAAAATCCTTGAAAGTTTCTGGAAGCAATGGGATTCGAACTGTCCACCACGATCGGTGGTAATAGTCGTAGGAATTCCGTAACGCGATATCCAGTCAGATGTTACGGCTTGCGCAACAGATTCTGCCGAAATGTCGTATAGGGAAATGCCTTCACACTTGGAACGACCCTCAAAGGCTTTGTAAGTGGGCTGGAAGAGTTGGATATTAGAAATCGAGCCGAGACCATCCAAACTACAACACTGTTAAGATCGACTAGCATACTGGGAAGAGTCTTGTAGACCTAAAGAGACTTGCTGTCAGTCAGGCTCCAGTGAATATCTATCAGTTAGTGCTGGTGTGATGAACTCGCAAATAATAATCATAATAATAATAATAATAATACCATTTAACTCTTTCGTTGTTTCAAAAGAACTCCTTTACCGAAAAAAAAAAACTTGAAAATATTTGTAGCGTTCATTTGATTCCTTTTGCATCCCAAAATCTTGAATTAGATTATACCCACTTAATCTGCCATTAATGACTGATTTTCTTCCGAATCCTATAAGAGAACCAGATTTTATTTGATTAAACTGAAAAACAAGATTAAAAGTAATATATGCTATCTTGGGAAACGGATGACTTCAATATGGAATTTTGGGCAAAGATTCCTAATCCAAATTTTCAAAAAGCTGGAAAAAAAGCAAGACGTTCTGCATTTTAAAGAATTTAGAAATGAATCAGAAAACTGTTGGATGGTGATTAGGAAAACTAAGAGAAAATGATTCATTGTTTTATTCATATTAAATATCAGTCCAGTTGGCTGGGACTGTAGAATACACCGACTGCATCTCTACAGAGGGATAAGACCTCCACCCAAATGAGTGTCCTGTATATGACTCCAACTACATCTGATGGTGAGGCTCCAGTAATACTGCAGCTTTGGGGAATGCAAAGTACCTCTTCATTGCTATCACTCCCCGGTCCACTCGGGCCCTGAGTGATTGCACCTGATAGGGTCCTATCTATGGGTCAAATAGAACTATTTAAAATTAAAACTGAGTGTAAACAAATGATCTATAATAAATTGGATTGTTAGAAATGGATTTGTTTGATTAACTAACTGTGTGTAAACAAATGACTGATGCTTAATCGAATTGTTAATTATACATAACCATATTTACCAACCCCTCCGCTCGGGCAGGATATGACACAAGGTCAATTTTTAAGCGGAGTTTAACAGGTTTGAATTCAGAGTTTTCCTTCTCCTAGACTAGTTGCCTCACCAAGGCTGAAGAACCTAGTCTGCCCTAGCTGGAGGGAGAATAATTGGATTCATACCTTTCCCAAGGGTATTACTGCTATGTGAAATGCAATCAGTCTTGTCCATGATTTGAACTCGTGTCGCCGTGTCCATTTCCTACGACGATAACCATTACACCACGGGCACCTCAATTAACTATACATAACAATACTTGGAACTACCGTAGCCGTTCCGGTTACTCAAACCGAGAATACCCAGTTTAGAAAAAACGCTGAGTCACCCGTGATGTCAGTTAACAAAAACGCCGTGCTTACGATCACGAATGAACTTCTGTTATCAACACACGAACTATTTATTGAAAGGGATTAATTCTGCAGAATTTTCGGAAACAGTTCAAAACCACAGGATAAAATACATCATATTTAAAAGCTCCTGTGCAATGAAGTATTTAATTATTACTTACATTTAATAGAGGAACTTCCTGTGCACAGACGCCTGTTCACTCAACCCAGTAAAGAGGCAATGGCTAGTTCCATATAAACACAACAGTCAACGACCCAAAGACATATTCCGGTTTCCAGTCATAGCACTATGACCAAACTCTTATCAGCAGCAGCTGCCGAATACGCACAGCAGCTCCAAGCCAACCCAACAACCGATGTCTTGACTCCAACGAGCAGATGACGCAGGAACCAGCCAATCACCGCTGTCCTCTCAATCAAACAATTCTTTTAAGAGTTAACTTCAGAAAGTCTTCCGAGATTCACCTCGGGTCTCCTCATTACACCTCTTGGCAGATACCAAGAGACGACTCCGCAGCAGCCAGTCACACTTGCAGCCAAACCAGCAACGCCTGCTCCAGCATCACAAAGCCACAGACAACTGTAGACCAGTTCCAGCTTCACCAAGCAGCAGACACCTACATGAACTGCTGCACTTGTTCCAGCATCATCAAGCAGCCGTTCCTGCACCACCAAGCATACTGCAGACCAGTTCCAGCTTCAGCGAACAAGCATCTGCATTTCCAGACCCGCGACAGACCAATTGCGTACACCAACTCAGACTACATCATGATCCTTGAGTGGACCAATCTCATTGTTATTAATTCGCCAAATAAAAGTTTGGCTCGGCG
>OY757927.1:11408815-11513815 GCA_963585895.1 Sepioteuthis lessoniana
CCTAAAATAAAATAAAACCAAAATATAATTTGAAAAGAATCTATTTCGACTTAATTACCATTTAATTCTCAAATTGACTTTGTAGATTAAAAGATTTTACAACATAAAAGAAACAGTTATTTCACAAATAATCCGTTTAGTCTTCATAATAACTTTTACAGAATAGACAAAAAAGTAGGAAGGTTGATGACAGCAACCACTGCATCTTCTGTTTCTGTTGCGTCCATTTGACTGTGTTTTTTTTTTAAATTACATTTATTCATATACTTTAACTGCATTTCTGAATATATTTTCATTGAAAGTCTATGGGGTCCCAGGGCAAGTTGTGTTGCCGTTTACTATCTGACTCCATTCTGGGTTCATTTTATTCTTATCCCTCTTTTGTTTTGTTTTGGTTTCTTTGTTTAATGGCATATCAACCTTTGTAGGTTATTTAATGACAAAGCCATTCTCCTAGAAGAACAGTAGTGGTACTATTTAACCCATAGCTGGGAGGATAAGGGGGTTCATACCTTTCCCAAGGGTATTTGCCCGAAAGTGAACGTAATAGCGCGACTGGAGTACGAACTCACTTACTACGATTCCGCAGTCCATCGCTTTAACCATTACACCAAGAGGACACCCCCCCACTTTTGTTTTGTTGGTTTGACTTCTTGGATAAGAAGGCCGTAAAAGAATTATATGAAAGAAGATAGTGACAGATAGGAGACGAAGACATTTTTTATATTTTTCCTTTATTGCTGGGTTCAACAACCATTCAATGAGCGAAGAAATTCTCTCTGAATATAATTGCAATAGTTGAATCCCCCAGTCAAGGTGTTAAAAATGCGTTCGTTGTTTCTTGGGTATATATGTGTCCTTATTCGGTATTTAAAGCTTTAACAACGTGTTCGGTGTATAAAACTTTTGCGATGTGTTAGTCACTTTTGGGAGTTCGTCTAAATCCGGTGTTTTAGTCATTTAGTGAAAGAGACGACTACTACCAGTGGAAGGGTTAGCCAATGCGTCGTCTAAAGACGAGTACGTGGCGCTCCCCCCAGTTAGCTGGTCACTGCTGAAAGAGAGTGAAATTTCTCCTTTTGTCGGGATGGTCCCTTTTGTTTGCGCATGCGTCGCCCCTATTCCTGTCTGAGGCCACTGTGAGTTTCTGCATATTTTAATAATTATTTTAATTCAATTTAAATTTGCGATATACGTAACAATTATTAAAAGTGGTCAAATATTTTCCTTCTCATCTTCACAAAATAATCAGTGAAGTACTAAGCGACTTCGAAAGAATATTGCATTCAACAAATAAATAAAATAATGAATATTATAAACTTAGAAAAAAAATCAAACTTAAAAAAAAACAAGATAAAAAAAATCAAGAACAAAAAAAAATCAAAATTAAAAAAAAAACAAGAACAAAAAATAAAACAAACAAACAAAACAAAATAAAACAAAACAAAACAAAAACAAAAACAATCGTGTTTAAAAAAGAACTTTATTTCAATCTTTAAACTTTTTTCTTTTAGTTCAGATAAAATTTAGTTTCATGGGGCATAAGAAGGGCTTATTGAAGTTGTGGTAAATTGTTGGAAAATTCTGAGGTTTGTAAACTGACTTCTTTTCTTCTTTCCCTATTCATTTGTTGTCTTCTTTTGTCTGTCGAAGCTATAAAAGGCATTAAGGACAGAAAAAAAAAAAAAAGAAAAGCAGGGATACCTTTAGACTCAAACCTTATTTGGGGGTTTACGACTATTCTGTGGTGCAGAATGTTTTCTTGAACCAGTAGAAATAGTCACGTTTCCCAGACAAGGCATTTGAAGTACATAAGGGAACAATCTTTTGTTTAGAGTCCGTCTTGTGTCTTGCCACTTCTGGCAGGAGATGTAGTGAGCCGCTAAGCTTCGGGACTTTGCAAGCATGAGCACTTCCTATTAGCAGCCAAGAAAAAAAAAAGCTCCCTCCAGTCGAGGTGATAAAAGCTTCTGAGATAATTTCTCTTTGGTGCCTGGAAGCCCTTTTTTTAGGCATGCCCCGATTTCGCTTCCCGTCAGAAACCTCTAGAGAAACTTTTACCTCTTGCATTTACTTATTTATTTATTTATTTATTTTAACCGCCACTGTTTAATTATCAATTGAAAAGCAGATAAGGATGGGGAAAATCGAATAATGTTTTTTGTTTGCAAAATCCTTCAAACAGGGGAAAAACACTATCACTTTCACTTTGTCAGGATTTTGCAATCGGAATAAATCAAAATTCAAATACCATTCAAATATATCGATATTATGAACTGGTTATGATTCCAAGGAATTTGACAGCCATTTCTGGAATTGAGCTGATGACATAAAAAAGAAATGTTTTCATTAAAAAAAATTTTTTTTTCCATCTAATTTTATTTATTCAAGTAAAAAGCTTTACGTATTTTCTGTGGTTGAAAACAAATTTAAAATTGCAAACTTTTTAAGAGCTTTATTTCATTTGTCCACACTCACCCAGCAAGCAACAGTTTGTATTTACCCAACCCCTCCACCAATGGCAGAATGTGACACAAGGTCAATTTTTAAGCTGAATACAGCTGGTTTGAATTCACAGTTTTCCTTCTCCTGGACTGGTTGCCTAAGAACCCGTCTGCGCGACTATTTTTGCATAATTAAAATTGAACAGTAATCTGATCCCAGAAAAGTTATTTTCTATTGAAGTCTGAATTATATTAGTTGTCTAAATTTCTGAGACGAAGCTCGATGATTTTTATCATTAAGGGTTTTCGGACTATTGTCTTCATCTTTATTGTTATTTCCACAACGTTTCGGCCGATATGTCCTCTGGCCATCTTCAGGTGTTTGTCGAACTCAGGAACCTTCACGGAATTTCGAACTACGTCCTTTATTGAATCCACGGGGGTCGCCTGTTCTGATTTCGTTCGCCTAACCGGGTACAAGTGTTAAGTATTCCTGTATTGTTACTCGTCTGCAGTCAGGATTGAACTTGCAACCTCCAGATGATTGTCTCCTTAGAAGCTTAGGGAACCAACGCCTATAACCGTTACGCTTAGTAGCATAAAAAAAACCAACAACAGCAACAACTACTTCAAAACAATAACAAAAAGTAATTTAATGTACATTTTTTTAAAATCTTTTATTGACTGGATAACGAAATATTCAAAGATGCGCGGATCGGAGAATATTATAGCTGACGGGAGAACATATGGATTCACGTCTTTCCTAGGGGGATTTGCGCAAAGTGAAACTCAAACAGTCTCGTCCAGGTTTTGATCTCGAGGAGCCAGTTTCATTTCTTACGACAATTACGCTAAGCGCGCTTCCTTCAACCCCTGTTAGTATTATATTTGTCTCTGCCTCCCACCAGACAGGACTCGACACAAGGCCAATGACCCGAAGGTCGATTATAGTGGGGATTTAAAGGAGGGGAAGGTCGGTCACGAGCCAGCCGAGGCTCGAATCCTGCTAGACTGTGCTGGTCATCGATCCACTTAGTGCAATGTAGGCCTGATGAGCCTAGCTGGACTTGGACCCAAATCTGGGTCCAGGCACATATGTCTGATTATAGCTTAAACTGGACAGCAAGGTCCAGTGCTATACAAGGGTGACAAAGGTGCCTCTCAACCACCCGAAGGTGGCCCAGCCGAAGCCGGGGCCTTTCAGCCGAGAAACGTTTCCAATCCCTGTTAGTGAGTTTGTCTTTTAATCTGTATTTAAAAAATTTAAAAGGACATTTTTGCAAAGTATTTTCTATAACTCTTCATTATGAACAAATCGAATTGCTAAATAAATAAATAAATAATGAAAAAAATTAAAAGAAAAATAAAATGAGATAAAAAAAGACATGCATAAATTACTTAAAAAAAATATTCATGAGAAATTGTAAACATCCAATTATTTGTTTATATTATCGACTGTTATTTTACCAAACAAGGAGACTTTTGAGTAATTGGAAACCATGACAACTGAAAATTTTGTGTAAACGGCTCCAGTTAAAAAAGAAGAAGAAGAAAAGAATGAAGTTCTTGTTAAAACTCTTCACTTACAAAATGAATGCTTTCTTTTGGAGAAAAGAGAAAAATTGCGAAATTCTTCCATTAACTATTTTTGTGCATCACATCTTAAGTCTTAAGTCTTATCAGTTACCTATGACTTCAAACTGTTATTGCTTATCAGTGCTTCTCAGAAGATAACTTTTTCCTCCAAATTTCCTATTTATTTGTTAACGTTTTTATTTCCACTCCTAAAAGTTAAAAGGAATTTTCAGATTTTTTTTGTCGTTCGTTCAATTTTATCTTCTCTTTATATTATTTACCATCCTTCTATATTTATAAAAAAAGCTACTATATATGTCGATTTACAATCACAATTCTAATTGGTTCAATTTTTCTATTAAAATGGTTTGATCGAAATAAAAATTTTAACGGAGAATATATTATAAAATGTATCTAATTTAGATATGAATGTTTTCCACTCAAAATGGTTTTAGTTCTGCCTTGTACAGTTTAGTTAAGATTCTGTTTCACACCGGAAGAAGATCGAGCAATAAAACCCGAAAACGTCAGGCATCTTAAAACCCCGAAAAACCATCCCGATGTCGTTTGCCGATAAAAATGGACACAAAACTGACATTTATTTAAGGTAAGAAGATGTCGTTGGGAGAATATCAAACTTCAAAACTTTCTTTTAGTACAAATCCAAGTTTAAATGGACTTTATTTTTGTAATAATTTCTGTTCTTGTCAGTAGTTTAAATTTAGTCGTTTATTTGATTGGTACAATCCTGCAGATTAAAAATAATAATAACAGAAAGAAAAAAAGTCGCAAAAAGATGGCAAAGAAAGGCACCTCTGGTGGTGTAACGGTTAGCAAACTTAACTAGCAAACCTACACGAGTGAGTTCGAGTTTCATTGGGTGCCCTATTCATTCGGCCTTGTGCCACATCGAAGCAAAGAGCTTCGTAAATTACTAAAAATGTGGGAAAGAAAAAAAATCTTTCTTGAGAGAGAGAGGCGAAGAAAGTTCTTCCTGTCAAGAACGTTTATTTTAAAACGACTCGTTTTGTCTAATGCAAGTAACGTATAAGGGACATGACTATCAAATTGATGTTTAAGGAAGGTGCATACTGAAGATTTTTTTTAACCAAGCGTTTCAAGGAAGAAAACGGTTTAATTTAGTTGTATGAATGAGGAACCCAATGAGACTCGAACTCACTTGGGAAGGTTTGCAAGTATAACTCGCTAACCATTACACCACTCAATATATATATATTTTAGTATGTAAGTGGTAGACATTTATTCACGATAGTCTGAGCACCTCTGGTGGTGTAACGGTTTGCAAGTTAGACTAGCAAACCTACACGAGTGAGTTTGAGTCTCATTGGGCGCCCCTTTCATTCAGCCTTGTGCCACATCGAAGCAAAGAGCTTTGTAAATTATTATTCACGATAGTCTTTTAGTTTACTTGTGTCTGTCAAAATGACACGAAACCCTGAGTCTATGTAAAAAAAGAAGAGACCTCATATTTCACCTCAGTCTTGTTTGAAATTTATCCTAGATTTTTTTTTACTTCCTTTTACTTTGCGTGTGTGTATGTGCGTTTAGTAGTCAGATCATCTGTTAAGTTGAACGTGGTAGGCCAAAAGAAAAATGGCACATGGCCGAACGACCGCCCATGTAAGACTTTATATGGAAAACCTGCAAATAAGGAATGTAATTGAAAGTAAAAAAGGAGGAGGACAATGAATCAAAGAAAAGTTACATTAAGTTATATCAGGAGAGAAGGGTTCATAATTTAAAAAAATGTCTTTCTTCCACATATGCATAAATATTACTATAAAAAGGGTGAAATAAAAATATTTATTTAACAATAAAAAGTAGAGGAAGTTGTAAGAGCTTTGTGGTCAAAGGTGCTATTAATAGCCGCCGCCCCCTGCCTCGCTTGTCACTACTGCTTGTATCTGAAAATCTGGTTTCTTGTTGGTGAGAACGTTTGTTGTTTGTGAGGGGACATGTTGGGGAGGTGTCAATTGGTTTACGCTAAGCATTCAGCAATTTTAACTTATATTGCGTGTCTGTAATGCTAGGAATTTCCTCTTGCCTGGGCTCGTCCTATAGATAAAAACGGAGGGGGAGGAGGATGGCCACTCAACTGCTTCTGCCCTTCCTTCTCTCTCATCACATAAGCGTTTCCTTGTACCATTCCTCTCCTTCAGATTTTAAGGTGTTATTTATTCAGCATCTCCTGATTAAAAATAAAATAATATTAAAAAAAAAAAAAAAACAACAACTGCACACCTTTTTTTTCTGTATTAGGAAAAAAATCATTCAACGCAATCAAATATCACCTTTTTGATTTCACTGATTTTTACGACTTTTTCTTTCTGTTAGGATAGATTTTATTATCTAATTTTATTTATTCATTTTCTAAACGGCAGTTATAACAGTTTTTATTTATTTATTAAAAAGCAGTTAAACTTATTCATTTGAGAGAGTGAAAGAAGAGGTGGACCCCTAACTTATTAGTATTTAATTTGAAATACTGGGTCACTAGAAAAATTTCATGTAAACAAATTAATTCATCTTATTACAGTTGTCTTAGCATCCCCCAAGTACCCTTGTAATTTGGCTTGTGTGTGTGGAGGGGATACTTTCGGGCACTATGGACTGAGAGTCCAAATTCGTAGTTGATGCAGGGAAAATAAAGAAACAAAAGAAAATACTCGCCAAAATTTAGCAGTTAAGGTGTTTTTTCTTCTCTACTTCCATTAATTGTGTGGGTGTGCGCACGCTATGATGGTATCTTTCACCGAGACTTTCATTCAGTAGTTTAATCACATTTTTAGACACTATGTGTTAGGCACACACACACACAAGTGGTTTATTTATCTTCATATCATAGGTTTCTCTATACAAAAATAATCGTAGAATAAATATTTCTGTGCAAAAAATGTTCCGATGTTTTCGAAAAATATTTGGTCGTGTTAAATGAACTCTGTTTCCTTTTTATTTATTTATTTATTTATTTATTTATTTATTTATTTTGCGATTTCAAGACAGACGACTGACGAATTGATTCCCTTAAAGATTATTTCCGCCTCTACCTCCGCCATCACCAAATTCTGTTATTTTCACTAGTCTTTGAAATACCTTCCACTTTTTTTTTTTTTACCTTAATCAATAACTGTCAACATTTTTAATTTACAGTTAATTGGTTGTTAGGTATTTTATAGCATAAAACCTCTTGTAGATTATTTAATGTCAAGTCTTGTTATATATAATTTGTATGCGAATATATAGTCGAGGGTGACCTGAAGGCTCCCTTTTCAACAGCTACTACACCGAGGTGTAGGGGAGGGCGCTACTCCATTCCCTGGATTGCTCCACTTTACCCTTGATTCTTACCTTATATTGCTGAGTGTTAAGCAAGGCGGCATCAAGTACCATTTTCTGAGTCTTTGGTATGACTCGACCTAGGCTTAAGTTTGTAGGTATTTTAATTTTTTCCTGGCAAGTTCTTAGAGCTCATTTGTTGGCACACAGTTAAATGCTTACAAGTATTTCTATCTAACACTAATAATTCCATTTACAATTGATCATTTGTTTGCACACAGTTGAATGCTTACAAGTATTTCTATCTAACACTAATAATTCCATTTACAATTAGTCATTTGTTTGCACACAGTTAAATGCTTACAAGTATTTCTATTTAACACTAATAATTCCATTTACAATTAATCATTTGTTTGCACACAGTTAGATGGTTTCAAGTATTGCCATTTAACAGGAGTAATTCTATTTATCAAATATTCCGAATATTAACTATTTGCCTCCAGTTGTTTACCCCAGTTGTATTATTTGAAAAATTAATAATGATAACCCACAGTTCTAATTCATAAGTAGATTGGACTTTGACAAGTGTTACCACTCCTGGTCAGGGTGGCCTTGAGAGTAATAGTAATGAACGGGTACTCCTCATTTTCCAACCCTCCAAGAATGAGTGTTACCATCAGATGTAGTTTAATGTTATCCTTAGGACACCCAGTTGGGGTGGGAAGATCTTACCTCTCTGCAGAGGTGCAGTCGGCGTATTCTACAGCCCCAGCCAGCAGGACTTCTTAAAGTTGGAAATATGACAACTTATTTGTCCAGAAACACAAACATTGATTTCTCTTATTTTATTTTATTTTGCTTTTTAAAAACTTATTTGTTTATTGAATACTTACCTGACGTTTTAGCTGAGTCATTTGGCATTCGTACCAGATGAGGTATCCAAGATCAATCTCAGGTTCGAGACCGTGTGTCCCCCAGTTTCGGGTGGGTGAGCTACATTGATAGCACAACATATCACGAGACCACTTTGGTCGAGTTTAAGCTATATATCGAGTGAGTCCAATCCCAGCACAGGCTCATATGACCTGCATATGTCCAACAGGGCTCGAGCCTCGGCTCGTGCTCGACCTCCCTCTCCCTAAACTCCGACTATAAAAAAATACCTTGTGTTAAGTCCTGTCTGGTGGGAGGCAGAGACAAATATAGGGCTTTTGAACCCAGAGAAGATGGATCTGTTCCTCTCTCGCTCTTCAAGGTCAAGGACAGATTCGAGGCCGAATCGCCCCGCGGCTTCGAGTGAGCCACTTGAAAATGGGCGATGACTTCATTGACAAGCATTGTATATCACTAGACTCTCGAGTCTAGTTTAAGCTATAAACAGGCATCCGTGCCGGGCTCACGTAATAGATCGAGTGAATCCAAGTCAAGCAGGCTCATCTGACTCATTGTACTAAGTGAGCTGATGACCAGTTTAAGTCCAGCAGGGTTCGAACCTTGGCTCGTGTCTGACCTTCCCCATTCCTAAACTCACACTATAAAACGATCTTGTGTCATGACCTAGTATTTAATTTTGTTTTGTAATGTCAAAACCTTTCAGCTGAAACAAGTTGTGAAAACAAAATCGTTTTAAGGAAATTCTAGTCGAGCAAGCAAAAATAAATAAATGAATGAATAAATAAATTAAATCATTCCACAATTTGTGCATTTTACATGGCTGGCTACGTCAAGAGAAGCTTAGCGTAACGGTAATTGTCGTAGGAAATGGGCAAGGCAACCCGAGTTCAAATCCTGTACAAAGCTGTTTGTATTTCACTTTGTGACCATGCCCTTAAAAAAGGGCATAAACCCATATTCCCCTTCCCCGGCTATAGGTAAATAGTAGTTTAGACTGATTCTTCAGCGTTGGTTACGTAACCAGTCTGAGAGTAGAAAATCTCTCAATTCAACCCATTGACTTTATGCTACGTCCTACCTATGGCAAAGGGGTTGGGTAAATTCATATAAGTTTTTTTTTCTGTTTTTTTGTAATATTCTGCATTTATAACTCTTCCTTTTTAATTGTAAAATCAACCAGTCCAGTCGGCTGAGGCTACAGAATATACCGACTGCATCTCTACAGAAGGGTAAGATGCATCCCACAACGAGTGGCCTGTATAGGACATTTGTTACACCGCCATATGCCCAGCGGGCTTACAGGATAAAGTTGAATATACTTAAATTGTATGTTACTTACTTGGGATTCTGTGGAGTTTATTCTTTTCTCCTTTTTCTTTCCTTATTGGGTTTCCATAATACGTCGGTGGAAGGATACAAGTCTTATTTCTGATAAGACCAGGATTAATTATTGTTCCTTTCCGCATGGACAAGTCTTTCCTTTGGATATTCGTTTAACGAGACTTACCATGCCTCGGAGTGCAGGTTCATTCAAAAGATAAGTTCTTTCTTTTCTCTCAGGGTTCTCTGCGCGGCATTATTTTGCAATTTGGGTTTCTTCATATCCCAAACTATGTTCTTGGTTTTTCGACGAACAAAGGCAATTCCTTATGCGTCTTCATCCCTCGAGAAATAAACGGCAACTAAGATATTTTCCGTGGTTTGAGAATTCGCTACGTGTTGATTTTTTGGTAGGCTCTTTCTCGGTACCAAATATGATCGAGGGTTTGCTTCTCCGCTGACGCACACATGGCTGAGAGAGAGAGAGAGAGAGAGAGAGAGAGAGATCCTTCCATGCCTATCTTGCTTTGTAATAATAAAGAGGGTAGGAGAGGGAGACAGCCTCTCTCCCTGCCACTATCCTGTAATTCTTGCTTACTATTATCATCCGCTGACGGTCAAATGTATTAGGGTGTCATATTTCCTCGTCCCACATTAAACAATCTGTTAGCAAGGCTCTAGTGCTACAACTTTGGGGAATGTGGAGTAAACCTTCATTGCTATTACTCACAGGTCCATTCTGACCCAGAGTGATAGCACCTGATACCATTACGCTAAGTTTTTCTATATTTAGCCAGTCGCATAAAATGCACAAATTGTGCAGTGATTTATTTTTATACATTTTAATTATGTGCAAACAAATGACTTATGCTAAATTGAATTGTTAGAAATAGAACTGTTTGATCATTTAACTATGTGTAAACAAATGACTGATGTTTAATTGCATTGTTAGAGATAGCAATACTTGGAACAATTCAACTGTATGCAAAAGAATGAATTTAAACTCTTTTAAAAACGTCATCGACAAAATGTGTTCATAATATATATATATATATATATATATATATATATATGTGTGTGTGTGTGTGTGTGTAAGGAGCATTTGGCATTAAATAACCTAAAAATGGTTGATATGCCACCAAACTAAACTTAAAATCAACAAGTAGAGTACGCCAGGTATTTGAGAATATACCATTAGTTGGCCGTAAATAGAAGACGACCTAACAATATCACGTGGCATGTGCCAAATTTTTACATTCTTATTCCTCTTTCAGAAGTACTAAAAACATTATCATGTTATCTTTCAGTCTGACTTGGGAAACGAAAAGGCACGCCCTTGGTCCTGGCACGAGTCGCCAACCATACCGGCTCATCCGGGTCCTTTTGGGTTCAAGGTCAGAGACGAACTGGTCTCCTTAGTCGGAGATGCTTTTTCGTCGAACAAGAAAAAATATTCCAAGCGATTGGGCATCATAAGGAGAGTAGAGTTTTGTGCATTAGGCTCAGGACATCATCACCCTTAGTAAATCAAGAAGCACAAGGTACTCGAGTCAGAATTGTAGGACACGAGAATATCAGATACAAGTCTACACTCACTTTATGTTGCTCACACGACGCGTGAGTGTCTGGACGAGAATTTTCGCGATGTCTCTCCCAAACATATGACCTCAGAGCTTTCCTAATTTCATTCAATTGAACTACAACGTCTGGGATCTTGGTTAGAGGTAGATTAATCAGTGATTCCACAATAAAAAAAAAAGAAAGATTTTTTAACGGCCACCATCGTGGCCATGCTAGTCAATATGCACGATATTCAACTGATATGAGCTTTTGAGGTCGTCTCGAAACCGTCATCGATACCAAGGCCGGTTTTAATGAATAACATTTGAACCCTTTTTTAAGTTAAACATTTGCATATTTTTTCCTTAAAATATTTTAATTTACTTCTATTGAATATTTTGCATTCTTCTAATTTGTTCTCAATTACCTGGCAAACTGTTTCGATTAAACACAACTTTAAATCTTGTGAACATAGTGATTTTTGATTTAAGAAAATTTCATGATTTAAAACAATTGTGTTCTGAGTTGCAGCTGAAAGGCTGAATGATATAAAACAAAAATAACTTTTTACAAACACTTAGGACTTCTTCCGGGAAGATCACCGACTGATCCAGTTCTTTCGAAGCGGACAGTTAGGTTCCAAATTCTGTTACCACTATGAGGGATATTCTGATATTAAAATGCAACCGGTATTTTTCTCTGAGTTTGAATAATTGATCTTCTACTTAAAGAGAAAAAACTCAATGAGTTTTACTTGTTGTTGGACATCTTACATAGTCATTCTAATATCCAAGGGATAATCTATAACCTGGATAAAAAAGAAAAGTTTGGATGGGTTGTGTTTTATGGCATATCAAACATTGTAGGTTATTTAATATCAAATCCTGTTTATATATATATAGGGTGGAACGATAAAATGGTCGTTCTAAAGAAAACAACACTACAGCTTTATTTTAAAGCGTTTATTGAAAAAATCAATTCAGGTAACTTGATTATGTAGTAGAGCTGGGATCTATTTAATGTAGCTGCCTTCAGCCTCAATCACCGCCTCGATACGGATCCGGAACTGTGAGCATGCCTTTTCCATAAGCACCGGCATGAGCTTGGCGAATACTCGGCGGATGGCGGCGATCAGGCTGGCTTTGGTGTTGTGGGAGGTCATGTTGGTGATGTTCTCGACGTATGACCAAACGAAGAAGTCCCGCGGGTTCAGGTCGGGGGAGGAGGGGTGCAGTGAGAGAAGGGTAGCACTCCTTCTGAAGCCAAGCCTGAGTCTCTTTGGACTTGTGGGCCGGCGCCGAGTCCTGCTGCCACACCCAAGGTCTGCCACCGGCCACCTGATTGCACCAGGGGATCACTACACTCTTCAGCACATCCAGGTACACTTTGGTGTTGACTTTCAAACCGACTTCGAAGATGTGAGGTGGCATGATGTGGCCCTCTCTTGAAACCACACCAAAGACCATAACCGTAGCCGGAAACTTTGTTTTCATCACCCTAGGCACGTTGAACCGCGCAGATTTGCATTTTGAGGGTGCTGGCAATGGTCCTGTTGTCATAACTTGGATCGGTAGAGAGCATGAGTTGTACAGCGGCGCATCTCCGATCTCGCTCGTTGAACATTGTATCACTTTCAGACATGATAGAAGGCTCCTATCACTCTTGGGATTTGTACACAACTGGCCAACTAGTAGAGGGTCTGCAATTCATTAGACGGAAATGGAATTGTGTCGTCTTTTCTAGGGCGACAATTTTTTGGTTCCACCCTGTATATATAATGATTTGTAAACAAATTTTGTTGAAAACATTCTTAAACGAGCTAGAGTTATATTTTGCACACAGTTAAATGGTTCCTACTATTGCTATTTAACAGTCACAATTTAACATCAGTCATTTGTTTGCACACAGTTTGTTCTATTTATAGGACACTATCAGGTGCTACCACTCAGAGTGGACCTGGGAGCAATGGCAATAAAGGGGTCCTCCGCATTCCCCAGATCCCCAAGCCTCAACATCAGATTGTTTAGTATCATATCCAGGACCATCGTTAGGTTGAGTGGATTTTCTTACTCTTCTGCAGAGATGCAGTCGGTGTGTTCTACAGCCCCAGCCGACTGAGCTGAAAAAGAAAGAAAAGGAAAAAATATTGAAAACGAACAAGTTAGGACTTTTCTTCTTGTTGTGTCTACCCTATATTTAACATACAAAAGACTATTTTGATTAAAGAGTGCATTATTAATTTACAATTAGTAAGATATCCTGTCGGATAGAAACGTCTTTAACATTTTTACTACTAGGTAAGAACTATTTAGTTTCACAAATATTTGAATTCCAATTTTATACTGAATAATGTTTTGGAAATTTATCAGACAATTATTTTACATAGTCTGTATTTTCCTTATTGTCGGCTGCGTTTGGAATACGCCGACCGTATCCTCTGCATCTCCCCCAACGAGTGTCCTGGGTTGCCCAGTCGGCTGGGGCTATAGAATACACCAACTGCTTCCCTTCAGACGGGTGAAATCCCCTCACTCTAACGAGTGCCCGTGATATGACACGAAACAATCTGATGGTAAGGTTCCAGTAATGCTGGAGCTTTGGGTAGTGTGGTGTACCCCTTCATTGCCATCGCTCCCAGGTCAACTCTGGCCCGGAGTGGTAGCAAAACAAAACAGGCAAGCAAGCAACCAACGGGTGTCCTGGAATGACACGAAACTTCATCTGGTGGTGAGGCTACAATTCTGGAGATTTGATATGAAGTTGCTCGTGGGGTAATGGTTATCGTCGTAGGAAATGGAACACGGCGACACGAGTTCAAATTCTGGGCAATTCTGATTGCATTTCACATAGCACTAATACCCTTGGGAAAGGTATGAATCCAATAATCCTCCCTCCAGCTATGGGTAAATAGTTGGGCAGACTAGGTTCTTCAGCCTTGGTGAGGCAACTAGTCTAGGAGAAGGAAAACTCTGAATTCAAACCTGTTAAACTCGCTGAAAAATTGAGCTTGTGTCATATCCTGCCCGAGCGGAGGGGTTAGTAAATATGGATTCGTATGAAGTACTCCTTAATTGCCATTACTCTCAGGTCCACTTAGTCAGGTCAAATAGATCTGTTTGAAAATTATTCGTATTCGATAGTATAGTGTAAAAAAAACAACGACATAAACAATTCAACAACACAAAAATGTAAATATGAACGCAATTCCCTTACGTCTTAACATAAAATAACCCTAGACGGGTTGACATGCCGTTAAAGTCAACTAATCAGTCATTTCCTACTGTTTACCGAGCTATGGGTTAAATAATACCACTACTGTTTTTCTTCAAGGATCAGTCCAGTTGGGTGGGGCTGTAGAATACACCGACTGCATCTCTGCAGTGGGGTAAGACACGCCCCACAATGAGTATCTTGGAAATGACATTAAACAGTCTGATATACAGGCTTCAGTCCTAGAGCTTAGGGGAATGCAGAGAATCCCTTCATTGCCATCACTCCCAGGTCCACTCTGATCTGGAGTGGTAGCACCAGATAGGGTCATATCTATGGGTCAAATAGAACTGTTTGACATTTAAACTGTGTGCAAACAAATGACTTATGAATTGAATTGTTAGAAATAGAAGTTTGATCATTTAACAGTGTGTTAATAAATGACTGTTAATTGCATTGTTACTGATACATAGTAATATTTGAAACGATTTAACATTTATCTCTGTATAGAAAATCACCGATGTTAGTGATATATAGCAGTACATGGAATTATTTAACTGTTGACTTATGTTTACGATTCATATATATATATATATATATATATATATGAATAAACCGGATTTAGTATTAACTAACCTGTAAGGTTGATGTGCCATAAAACCAAACCAAAACAAACCCGTCTACAAGGATAGCTTTGGCATTGAGTAACCCACGAAGGTTGATATGCCATTAAATAAAGAAACCAGGCCAAATCCAGTGTTTAATAAAACGATATCAAATGAGAATTAAGAAACTTTAGACTTTATTTTAAGATCTTTTGTTTATAATGTATGTTAACTAAAAATATTTGACTGAAGATCAAATGATTTGGGTTAGTCCCCGTTGTGTAGTGGCTGACGAACTGGACTGTGATATCGTAGTCAGCGTGTTCGAACTCCAGTTACGCTATTACGTTCACTTTCGGACAAATACCCATGGGAAAAGTAGAAGCCTCGTATACCCACACAGCCATGGGTAATAGTAACACTATTGTTTTCTACAAGGATGGCTTTGGCATTAAATAACCCACAAAGTTTTATATGTCATAAAACAAAGAAACCGAATCAATCAAATGTTTTAGAGACAGAAACTCCAACTAAACATGGTTCCATTTCCAAAGAAAATAGACTTTCAAATGAGCATCTCAGATTTACGTTAAACTTAGAATATACGTGGTGCATTCAATAAGTTTCCAGACTTTTTTGTATAAGTATTTTAAATTGTCGCAGACTCTGGAAAATTTAGTATGTTATTGCTATACATCTTATGAGATGACTGACCAATTTTTATGATTTCAGATTCAAATGAACAGCTACAGCAGCAATTGGAATACACCCCACTAAAACCTGATTGTCACAGCTGGTGAATTTCAAAAATGCAATCTGGACGTGAGGACACTTTAGAAGAACGATATACAATAAAATTCTGTTTTAAACTTGGAAAAAATGTCACAGAAACGTATGGACTGCTTCAGACTGCTTTTGGAGCATCTTGCATGAATCGAGCCTCAGTTTTTGTATGGCATAAGAGATTCAAGGAGGGCAGGGAGTCTGTGAGGGATGATGAGAGGTGTGGGAGGAGTAAGGAAGTCAATACACCAGAGTTGATTGGCCAGAGGGTTAGGGTTACTATGTTGAGGTTTTAAGGGAGTGCAGGAAGAGATTCCGTCAGAAGAGGCCAGCACTGTTCAAATCGGGTCAGTGGCATTTCCACCAGGACAATGCACCAGTCCACAACTCCATCCTTGTCACAGACTATTTGACCAAGATGGGCATCAAGACAGTTCCTCAGCCTTGCTCCCGGTGACTTTTGGTTATTCCCTAAGCTCAAAGGCTGTCGTTAGGAGACAATTGAGGAGATGAAAGAGGCTGTGACGAAGGTCATTGACACGCTCACACAAGAGGACTTCAATGGGGCCTTCCAGAAGTTGTTGGAACGGTTCAATAAGTGCATTGCAGCTGGAGGACATTACTTCAAAGGGGACTAGAGTTTCATGTGTGTGCTATCAATAAAAGTGCCCATACGAAAAAAGTCTGGAAACTTATTAAATGATCCTCGTCTGTACAATCAGTTAAATTTCTTATTCTAATTATAAGAAAGAGTAAAATTGATTATTAAAAAAAAAATTAAAGCTTAAAAAGTCTTTCTGAATATTAAAATGCACCTTTTGAATTATCGATATTGATTTGTGCGGTTATTATTTTCTTTCTTTTTTGTTTCTTGTTTTGGTAAAGAATGTATTTTTAATAAGAATAAAAAATCAGCATTTCTAAAAAAAAAAAGAAAAAAAAATGTTTACATCTTTCCCTTTTGTCTTTTAGAAAATTTTTATCATAGAAAATTGAATTGGAAATTCAAAGATTATTATAGAAAATTTAATTGGAAATTTTGTTATTCTTTTAATGAAATACAAAACAAAGATGCAAAATATAAAGAAATTTATGCGTGAATCAAAGTCTTTTTAAAAACTGAAGGAAGTTTTGATATTTATGAAAAAAAATTGACCAAAATATTTTTTAAATGTTCCCTTCCATTTGGTTTCAAGTTTTTTTTTACGAAATCTTTTTGATAGTTTAAAAATTTGTACATTTTATTGCTTATTGAGAGTGAAGACCACAAGAAAACTATGCAACAAACGGTATAAATAAATGATTGTGGTCAGTCAGACGCGAGACGAGTTTTTTCTCGATTAGACATGTATAAGCCATCTTAAAGAATGTCAACTTTCTCACACATTGTAGAAAAGAAGACAAAAAAAGCGTGAGAAGGCCGAGCTGCCCTCTCACACGACTTCCTCCTCCTGAGGAACTTTGTTCCAACTCCAACTAGGAAATCCTTTGCCTATTATTTTCCTAGTCCATACAATCCTTGAAAACAGGTGACCTTTAATCACAGACATAATTTCCAAGCTGATCAGTGTGAAACCGCACGAGGAAGTTTACAGTTCCCATCTTGACATTTTTTTTTCTATAGTCACTTATTTATTGCTTTTTTTTTACCACAATTTTGTTCCACCTTCCATAATTTCGAGATTTATCAGCAAATGAGCGGGGTGTTTTTAAGGGTAAGTGGGGAACTTTTCAATTTTTGTTGCGATGTTTTTATATATATTTGAAGCGTCTAAGAGTTACTTAAAAGGTATTATTTTTTCAAAAACTTTAAAACTTTTCATGTAGGCATGCATCAAGCTTAGTTTATTCTGGCTTAAGGCCAGTGGCAATTGAGCTCATTATAATAGTCGGCACCAAAACGCAGGATGATGTCATTTAACGTAAAGGCCGTAAATTTTACATGTTACAGAATGCAGTAACCTTGATGTATTTTCTAGGTTTATATATATATATATATATATATATATATATATATATATATATATATGTGTGTGTGTGTGTGGGGGAGTAGTTTGCGATATTGATAGATAAACAGTGCTCAATATCGGTGATAGAGTATATATGTCTATGTTAGAATGGCGGTGACATAGAATCGACGGCGCTTGGTGACTGTCAGTTACTCGATTATGCAAACATCAGATCAAGTGCTCTTTCTTGATGAAACTAAGACTCACCAAATATTGTTGACTGTATCCACGCAATTCCAACACACACATATATATATATATATTTATTAAGAATACTTAAAGAGCCAGAATTTGCCTACTAAGGTTTCACCTACAGGATCATTAGGATAATTAAGACATCGAATTATCCCGATGATCTAGTAGGAGAAACCTAGATAGACAAGTTCTGGCTCTTTAGGTATTTTAATTTCCCTCGACGTAGAGTATTGATCACCTTTACATATCAGCTTAGGTAAGTCTGTCGGTGTTTTTACTTTTGGCAAGACATTACGGTGTTGGTTGATTATTTTTAAGCAGTACCAATGTTTTTAGTCTTTTCTTTTTTTCATTGAAGTTTTCCCCTGATATCAGTTTGTGTAATATTTTTTTTTATTTACAAAATGTATAATCCAGGGTAGGAGTGGAGTAGGCAAACTGCAGCCCGCTGCACTGTTCTATGCGGCTCGCGGGAGCCTCTTAAAATAAGAAAAACACTTGCATTTGAATCGAGACTAAATTTTTTTTATTTAAAAAAATGCAGCCCTTTGATAATTCAGAACCCAGTGATACAGCCCTGCCACCAAAAAGTTTGGCCACCTTAGATATAATCTGTTGTTGTTTTTTCCACAATGCCCGAGTTATAGTATAAGTATAAAAATAATATGTATGTTAGCATCATGGTTGGGAAACCGGGGTTCAATCCCAAGTCGAGTCATATCAGAATAACAAAATGGTACCTAAACACTTAGCAATCTAAGGTGCGGATCAAGGGTAAGTGGAGCAATCCAGGGAAAGGAGCAGTACCCTACTCTACACTTCGGTGTAGTAGCTATTGAAAAGGGATCCTTTGGGTCACCCTTGACTATGGTCAGCCAACTCAGTATATATATATATATATATATATATATTTCTTGCGCATCCTTCAAAACACGTGAGAAACTTAAAACGACTAAGGTTTGGTTTGTTTGGTTTTATGGCATATCAACCTTTGTAGGTTATTTAACGCCAAATCCATTTTTATGTAAATAATCTGTTCTATTGAAAACAGTTCAGTTTAGCATAAATACACAGTTTGTCAAAAACATTTCCATTTCAAACTATTCAAGCAGTTATATGTAATAATTCAGTTCAGTGTAAATACAGTTTTAATGTCGAAAAACAGTTCTATTTGAAATAATTCAGTTAAGCATAAGCACGCAGTTTAAGTGTAAGTACGGTTTAATTGTCAAAAACGTTTCCATTTCAAGCTATTCAGTTTACTCAATTCATTTTAGCATAAGTATGCAGTTAGTTCTATTTAACCCATAGATAGGGCCCTATCAGGTGCTACCACTCCGGGCCAGAGTGGACCTGGGAGCGATGGCAATGAAGGGGTACTCCGCATTCCCCAAAGCTCCAGCAGTGCTGGAACCTCACCATCAGATTGTTTAGTGTCATATGCAGGACACTCGTTAGGCGGGGGTCTTACCCCTCTGCAGAGGTGCAGTCAGTGTATTCTACAGCCCCAGCTGACTGGGCAAGTTAAAACGACTAAGAGCCGTTAATGTGTGGCATCTGTTAATCTCGTGATCTACCCTGGTTCTGCACCTGGATATATCTCTTTACCCAATCCCTCCGCCATGGAGAGGATGTTACAGAAGGTCAACATTTTTTAATTGAAAAAAAAATTTGACCGCTTCGAATTCAGTTTTCCTTCTTTAGACTGGCAGCCTAACTAAATCTAAAGAGCCCAGTCTGCCCAAATATTTACCAACCCAAGGCTAAAGAACCCAGTCTGTCCTAATATTTACCCTGCCTAGCCTAAAGAAACCAGTTTGCCCTATTATTTACACATGGTTGAGGAGAAAAGAGACGGATTCATGCCTTTCCCCAGAACATTAACATTCAGTGAAACGCAGACAGCCTCGTCCAGGATCTGAACTTGGATCGGCAATTCCATTTTCTACGACAATAACCGTAACACTAAGCGCGCCTCCAAATTTATGAAATACCGGCAGTTGCTCATGCAGTTAGTCTCCCCTCTCAATGTACAGATGTTGTCCGAAGAAAGAGTAAGTGCCAGAAGAGCTTAGCACGAGTCGTTATCAGAATGACGGTTGAACTATCTTCAGGACTTCCGCTGCTGGTTTTAAATTCAGAGTTATCCTAGACTGGTTTTCAACTAAGGCCAGAGATCCCCTGCTGCCTTACCACTTTACCCGTGGCTAGAGGATCTCCGAATAAAAAAAAGCATTTTCTTAGAAACTGAAAAAGAAGTTTTTTTTCTTTAATTTCAAAATAATGCTGTTCCTAATGCCTCATTTATTGAGTTCAATTTCAGACTACTTCCGGTCCCGTTTTAGAATATGTGGGGTCCGATTGGGAACATTTATATTGTAATGTATTATTCCAGGGCCGGCCTTCTGATGTGTGGAACCCAATTGAGTGCATATATATATTGTAATGTATTGTTGCAGGATCGGTCAGTGGAGGTGCAGAACTCGATTGGGTACATATATATTTTAATGCATTGTATGTATAACAAGAGGGCAGATGACATTACCATTTTGGGCATAAATGGTAGTTGACGTAGTATCATTCTGTTGTCTCTTGTTATTTTTATAGAAAGGAAACAAATAATGAACGCGTAGATACTGATGGCTTTCAATCTAGAAGTTTAATGACTGCGTGAGAGGAAGTTTTCCTTATGCCGCGAGTTGAATAGAATGGACAATTATTTGTAAATGGCTATGCGGGAGTTTAATCCTTAGCCAGAAGCTTCGGGTCCAAATGGTTTAGGAGGGAGAAATAATTGACCAGGAAATGGTCTCCTAAGGAATACAGAGGAACAAATGTTGAAGTGTGCTCTCTCAAGATGGATAGTCCCTGTCTGCTGTTGGAATTGTCCCGAGTTGGAGAGAGAAATGTTTTCTCTCGTATCGGCTGGTCTTACCTTCTGCCAGCTAATAGGAATGAGAAAGGAAAAGAGAGATCGCACGTGTTTAGCGCTGCTTTTATGGTGCCCGGTGAGGTGTGCCCGGGCAGAATGGCATGGATCGTTCTAATTGGATGAAATGTATAATTTCAAAATTCCAATGGCAAAACAATTTCCGCACTGAATAATGGTTTGAAATTCTTTCTGCTATATATGTATTTGACGAGCCTAGAGTAAATTACATTCTAGAGCGAGGTCCCTTTAAGCGTGGGGCCCATTTGGGAGCAATTGGTCCAACTAGCTTAAAGCTGGCCCTGATAACTGCATCTCTCTCTGTGGGTAACATGAGAGATCACCAGTGTCTTGAAAACCCAACGAAAGCAGGAATATCAAATTGCCCAGTTCTTGTAAAATGTCATAAGTGAGAAGAGTAACGAAGGTGAAATTTGGTTTGGTTTTATGGCATATCAACCAGTGTAGCTTATTTAATGCCAAATCCTCTTTATACATTCATGTTATATATGATTTGTTAACACATTTCGTAAATATCATTCTAAAACGAGCCCAGGCTCTTCTTTGCACACAGTTAAATGGTTTCAAATATTACAATATAACAGTCACAATTTAATTCAAGTCATTTGTGAGCATACAGTTTGTTCTATTTGAGCCCTTGATAGGACCTTATCAGGTGCTACCGCTACTGGTCCGAGTGGACCAGGTAGCAACGAAAATGAAGGGGTACTCCACATTCCCCAAATCTCGACGGCCGGAGCCTCGCCATCAGATTGTTTAGGAGGCTCGTTAGGAGAGGGGAGGGAAGATGCAGACAATGTATTCTATAGCCCCAGCCGAATGGGCTACGAAGGTGAAGTTCCTGGAACTGTATCATTGAAATATTAATAATCATTATTATTATTTAAAAACAATAAAATAACTGTAGATTGTGGGTCATTTCTATATTTTATAATTCAAAGTATTAAATCTGCTAAGACAAACGCTTGTACTGTGTATATGGATGAGGGGTGGTGGTTGGATATTCTTCATTCTCATATACATTTCTCAGTCCAGCCTTAATTCATGTTGAGAAAATAAAAATTATCAAAAAATAACAATGTTTGTTTAATTATTCACTGTCAAAACAAAACATATCCGCATTGTTTAAAATATAAACAAACTTTAAAATACGAATACGCTTATTGCAAAAGATTTTATTCTATTCATTTGATGACACATACGAGAGAGAGAGAGACACACACACACACAAAAAGTAAAACACGCTCAGAGGCGCAGATAGGCATACGCACATACAAAAAAAAAAAAAAAGAGACAGAGAGAAAGAAAAGATGGTGAGAGAAGAGGGCACACACACACACACACACACACACACACCTACAATTAGTTTCTCCAGTAAATGAAATAATATAATGAAAATTTAAGTCCACTCGTATTACTTCACAGTCCATCTTTTACTTTTTATTTAAAATAATCTTTTTAAAAACAAGAAATGTTGATCAACTTGCAAAGTGTTTACAGCAAAAATAGTTTTCCTTTAAGGTTTACATTATAAAAATATGTTGAATGTTTTTTTTTTTTTTTTTCCAGAACAATCATGTTCCGTGGGTAAATTAAACATTATTAGAAATGCCTTTTATATTCAGTCTGAATTCAGGTTTGAAAACAAAGTAGTTTTTGTTTGTAGCTCGTTACTATTCATAGAACTGAAAGAAACTTGAAACTTTTTTTTATTGTGTGTGTGTGTGTGTGTTTATAGAGCTTATTTTCTAGGAAGAAATTCATAAAAATGAAGAAATAATCGAAATAAAACGTTGTTTTTTTTTTGCGGTGGGTGGGGTGGGGGGAGAAAAAACACTTTAGTACAATTCAACATTTGTATACTTTTCTCCCTCAGTGAGTCGGCGACAAATCTAACGGCTGTGCAGTTTGTAGTGGACGTTTTGGAAGCAAGAGTTGTCTATGTTTATAGTTAAGAGTCGACCGAAAGGCTGTTTATCAAATTTATAAAAGTCAATACTCTACTAAATTGAGTCATAAGCTGACTCAGTACTGATAAAACGAGGCCCATCTACTTCCCGTTAACGTACAATAAATTAATGTGTTTCTCTCGGCCTTCTGTGAAAAGATGCCCTGTTTGTCAAAGATGGCTGACCGAAGAAAATTAGTTCTCTTCTATTCATTCGCCGCACCCTCAATTTAGTCAGAGGATGGTAGTAACGTTGGACATATGGTGGCTTGCAATTCACTTACTGATACTGTCTAAGTAGGTTGTTTCCTTAGAACTTTTACTTTTTTTTAAACATCAGCTAAAGTACAGCCCCTCAAAAAGATTGCAGTTTAAATACAATTTTGTTCAAACGTTAAATGACTTCCCCGTTTTGAGCAAGTTTTATTTAAGGATTTTTTGCTTTCAACATAAACCAAATTATTAAGTTGTCAATTGTTGTAACCTATTTTTAATTTATTACATTTTTTTTAAGTGGCCAAGACATTTCTGACGAAATAACAAATATATTAAGTTTTGACTGAAGCTTTAGTTATTTATGTCATATCTTCTCTGTGGCTGGTAACAGATGTACATTAACTTTTTTTCTATGTAAATACAAATATTGCAAAAACTATTAATAACATTATGATAATATAAAAAGGTCAAGCGCGAACGCGCACGCGCGCAAGAGATAAATAGAGAGAGGGAACCACCATGACTAGCAAGTTTGATTTTTCATGAGGTGCTCCACTGTTGTATTTGAATCGACGATGATAAATAAACTACACAAAAATTTATTGTAAAAAACAAACAAAAAACCCCCCAGTTAATCTGAATACAAGGGTTAGCAGAAAAGTTCCAAGGCTGACCAAAATACTCTCATGGCATGTGACGAAATGAGGTTTATTTTTCAACATAGTCACCACATTTCTTCCATCGGTGTTGCAGTGCTTGGATCCCATTGGTAAAAAATAAGTCAACAGCAGCAGATATAATGTCATCATATGAACTTTTCAGCCTAACCTGATAGATAAAAAAGTTTTTAAACAGCATTAATTCATTTATTTTTATTTTATTTATTTTGTTTTATTGATTTATTTATTTTTGGACGATTTTTGGAAGTAGGTAACTCATCCGACTTTGTTGGGGTATTTTCTGAATTTTGAGCCGCCTAGATAGGAATGTTGTTTAGATTATCTTGATCTTTAGTTAGTCTTTTGTGTTCAACTCTCAGCTGAAACAAGTCTTCTTGAAATTTCATTGCTTTTATTACTTATATCAAAGGTTGAATAAACTATTGAAGTGAAAAATTACTGGATTAATTTATAAAAAAAAAAAAAAATGTGACCGATTTAATTATGAAGGCATTTTTATTACAGAATGAACGCTGAATAGAAACACCTGTGGCAGACATCTAAATTCGTTGCCCCCCACCATCTGACGTATGAGTAAAAAAAGAAAAAAGAAAAAAAAACATTATTTACATAGTGAATGTTTCAGACGATTAAATGAATGCAAAAGTTAAATTCCAATTTTCAGATGTTTGGCTTTTATAATTAACTCACATAAGTTAAAATTTAAAAAAGAAATTGTAAACAAATTCCTCAACCAAGCGACTAGAATCTGTGTGTGATTCAGGGAACCGGAAGTCAAATTCAAACATCTGAATGCTGGGTTACAGGCACGTACACAATCACCGATTTTTTTGGCCATTGGGCGAAGCGGAACCAACTACTCAGTTACACGCGTCGTCCACTTTATCGTGTGTTAAACTTTTTGTGAAACGGAAAAGCATTTCCACGTAGGATATTTAAATTTCATTTCATTCACTGTGTAAAACCACATATATTTACCCAATCCCTCCGTACAAGCAGGATGTTATTCAAGTTCAATTTGTGTTAAGCTGGGTTTAATGGATTTGAATTCAGTTTTCTTTCTCTTAGATCGGTTGCCATTCTTTTTAAAGAATGAACTCTTTTATTGTCCAAGGCGGATATCATGTTCCTAATGTTTTCGATTTTATAGCAATACAGTGATAGAACGTAGTTATCTCAACTATTTACCGATAACTGGAAGGAAAATAACTGGATCTGTAGCAGAAAGAATTTCGTATTTTTGTTTGGTGTGTAATTTAATTCGACCGTTAGGGTCGACGCATATTTTCACCCAATCAGGATGACTTATCCCATTCAACCCAGATCATCTTTCCGGGCAACACAAATTGGAGAAAGCTGCCAAACACTTTCTCTTCCTCAGAACTCTTCAATAAGGACAGACGTCTTACAGTCTGCTCTTCAATAGCAGCAGCAGCATCACACCACCACGAGGAAAACCATCTAATTTATGGACCTCTTGAGTCTATTCTTTTAGACCAAGGGTTCCCAGTTGAATATGAATTAGATGAATTCAATACGCCACACATAGGAACAACTTTTAGTCACCTCCAGTATTGGCTATATCGACTGCGATGCAAAATTCTGCTTCGATACCTTGCTACTTCTTCTCTGGGCAACATTTTCTAGAGACATTCACGCTTCTCCCCGAAACAATCAGAACCACAAATCCATGGGTGACTACAACGTTCCTGTCTTCAACCAGCAAACACGACTTTTGCTACACTTATGGTGACATATCTCATTCACACAGTCAACAATGCTTTAACCTAACGATGTACGTCTTCGCTCAGGCATTTAGCTGCTAAAATGCTTTCTCAACTCTATAACAACTTCATTTCGTTTCCTTACTTCTTTCCTTCCTACGAGACTTGCAGCATACAAGCGTAAACCCTTTATTCCATGCTGCAATTAAGAACCATCATAAAAACCTTACGGCATCTTCTTACTTCTTCATCCTCCTTTATTAACCAACAATATTTAGCGAGGAAACAACAACGTAAACAACGTGACAAACAACACATAACAATATTCGCTCGCTAAAGATCCATAACTCTTCCAAGGGTATTAGTGCTATGTGAAATGCAAACAGCCTCGTACAGAACTTGAACCTGAGTCACCGTGTTATATTTTCAACGACGGTAACCATTACTCTACAAAAGCCTTCTCGAATAAAACTGCTCGACATACTTCTTACTATTGAAATTCTTTTTGTTAAAAATCTTTTTTACTACGCATTTTGTTTTCTATGTATTATTGAGGAAGGCATGAATCAATCTGTTTCCTCCCTAGCTACGTGTATATAGTAGGACAGACTAGGTTCTTTAACCTCAGTTAGGCAACCAACCAATCTAGGAGAAGGAAAACTGATTTCAAACCAGTTTTGCTCCACTTAAAAATTGATCTTGTGGTCACTTCCTGCACATGGCGGAAGGGTTGGTTTATATATGTCCATTTTTTTAGCGATTATTAAATATTCTTCTTATTATTATTCAGTATATTCGATGTGAACCTTTTATGATATTCAATCAACTACCATTTCTTACTCTTTCCGATATTGTACCTCCAAAATTCTGTTACTCAGCTCAGCATGGAGACAGTCGGGATGAAGCGGTTATCGCCGAAGAAAATGAACACAGTGACCAAGTTCAAATCTTGGACAAGGCTGTTTCCATTTCTCATAGCACTGATTCCCTTCGGAAAGGTATGCATCCCACTGTTTTCCTTCTAGCTATTGATGAATAGTGAGACATACTGGGCTCTTTAATCTTAGTATGGCGACCGACCTAGAAGGAAAACTCTGAATTCAAACCTGTTAAACTCTGCTTTAAAAAAATGACCTTATGTCACATCCTGCTGGAGGTAGTGGGGTAGTGTAAATGCATATTCAACTCAGGATGTGCCAACCAACATCTCGTGATTCAAATATACGTGGACGTAGTAGTAAGCAGGTTATATGACCAGACATTTGTACTTACCATCCAATCTGGAACAAGTTGTAATCCATTGCAAAATCCTTTCTCGGGAACTTTATCTGTTAAATAAAAGGCGACCAAAAACCCAACTCTACACGTTCATTTCTTAAACCGAAGTCCACGCTACTAATATCACCGGGCACCTCGGTTGGTATAATGGTTAGCAATCTAGACTAGCAAACCTACAAGAGTGAGTTCGAGTCTCATTGGGTACCCATTTCATTCGGCCTCGTGCCCTATCTAAGCAAAATGCTTAGTAAAATTACTACTCATATCACCGGGCACATAAGACCAAACGACAACCACCACTTCTTGGCATATTGCACAGAAGCAAGAATCGAAAGCTTGGCGTGAGGAACTTTTTAAAGAATGAACTCTTTTATTGTCTAAGGCAGATATCATGTTCCTAATGTTTTCGATTTTATAGCAATACAGTGATAGAACCTTTTAAAGAATGAACTCTTTTATTTTCTAAAGCAGATATCATGTTCCTTATGTTTTCGATTTTATAGCGATACAGTGATAGAACTTTTTAATGAATGAACTCTTTTATTGTCTAAGGCAGATATCACGTTCCTAATGTTTTCGATTTTATAGCAATACAGTGATAGAACCTTTTAAAGAATGAACTCTTTTATTGTCTAAGGCAGATATCACGTTCCTAATCTTTTCGATTTTACAATCGAATCACAAGAAGTAAAAATATTGTCCAAGTTCACAAAGAGTTACTATCGAATACCTGTTGTGGAGGAGAATATGCATTAAAAACAACAATAGTGAGTATTCCATTTCACTCTTTGAACTACATAACGCCATGCAAACATTTCAGAGGCGATTGCCCAGTCGTTTGGATGGAGGCTGTAGAATACACCGACTGCTTCTCTACACGCGGGTAAGACCGTCAACTCGAAGTGTCCTGGATATGACACCAAACAATCTGATGGTGAGGTTCCAATAATGCTAGAACTTTCGGGAATGCGGAGTACCCCTTCATCGCTCTTCTGGTTCACTCTGGCCCGGAGTGGTATCACCTGATTGGGTCCTATCTATGGGTCAAATAGAACTAAACTGTGTGCTGAATTGTTTGAAATGGAACTATTTTGGCATTTAAACTACGTTCTTATGCTTAACTGAACTGTTTGAAATGGAACTGTTTTTGCATGATAAACTGAATTGTTTTAAATAGAACTATTTTGACAGTTAACTGAGTTTAGAAAAAAAGCTATACTTATATTATACTGAATCATTAGAAATAGAACTGTCTATACGTATAAAAATGGATTTGGCATTAAATAACCTACAATGGTTGATGTGCCATAAAACCCAACCCAACCAAACCATTCAGAGACGATTTAATGCGGTTTTCCATTTAGTTTAGCTCACATCAACAACGAGTAAGATCATAGATGTCTGATATAACTTTTTGATCGAGACAAATGTTGGTAAGTGTATTTTCTAATCCCCCCAATTTTTTTTTAAAAATTGAGTCTCAAAGTAAATGAAACTAGATGAAAAAAAAGTCAGTCTGTTAAAACCGAGCAGCCCACACCTTAACGACAACTGAAATGTTTCAGCGATTAGATAAACGGATATTGACAATTCATACCAGAATGTTCGCCTATATCATCTCTTAGGGGGGGGTTGTTTGTGGAGAAATAGGACCAAGAACAACATAAAACTATGACTGAAAAGAAGAGTAATAAAGCGTGACGGGGTTGTTTGGTTTTGTTTGGTTTCTTTGTTTCATGGCATACGATTCTTCGAGGGTTATTTAATATCGAAGCCATTATTGTAGAATAACGATAGTGATACTATTTAATCCATAACGGGGGAATAAGGGGGTTCATAGCTTTCCCTAGGGGTTTTTGTCCGAAAGTGAACGTGATAGCGTGACTGGAGTAAGAGCTCAGCCTCTGTTCAGTCCAGCACTAAGGGTGTTTGCATTTCACTTAAAGTGGTGATCGACCATTTTTGTTTTGATATCTTGTTTTTTATTCACAGTAAAATTTACAGGTTATAAAACTCCATATTAAAAAGGAAGTCAAGAAAAGAATAGCGGAGGCATTCCATACTAATGGCTATGTATTTAAGATTGATCATACCTATGTATCCGGGTGTATGAGGATGTATAGGGCGTGGCAGAAGTAATAGGAGAGTCAATAATGACTTGATATTATTGAACAAACTCTTAAAAAAACAGTATATGTACATGTGTATGCAGCTATCACAGTTTGTCCATATTATCTATAATAGTTTGTTCTTATAATCCATCTATTAAAACCAGTTCCTATGACTTATGATGTGACTTTATTACCTATGTTTTTATAATACAATCCCTTAGTCGAGGGTGAACCGAAGACTCCCTTTTCGATAGCTACTACACCAAAGTGTAGGGGAGGATGCTACTCTTTTCCCTGGATTGTCCCACTTTACCCTTGATCCTTATCTTATAATGCTGAGTGTTAAGCAAGGAGGCATCAAGTAACATTTTTTTAGTCTTTGGTATGACTTGACCTAGGATTGAACCCAGGTCTCCCGGGCCATTGGCGAAAAAAATAGTCTGGTTTATTAATATATGATAGTCCCTAATATATATAAGAGTTTGTTCTTATAAGCAAACTTTCACAGTCAGTCCCAATTATCTATAGTTATCTGTTCTTATAATCTAGATATCACAGTCAGTACCCATTACTATATTCATGTATTACTGTCAGTCCCTATTACTTATAATTGTCTGTTCTCATAATCTACCTATCACAACCAGTCCCTTTCATATCATGTCATCATCTATGAAAGTCTATTCTTATAATAATCAATCATAGTCTGACCTTATAATACATCTATCACAGTCAGTCCCTATTACTAATAATAGTCAGTTCTTATAATCTATCACTGTCGTTCCGTAGTATTTATCTAGTAATCCGTCAATCACAATCAATCCCTATTATCTATAGTAGTCTGTTCTTATAATCCATCTACCATAGTTAGTCCCTATTAGTTATCTTGATATACATATATCACAGTCCAAATTACTTATCATAGTATGTTCTTATAATCTATTACAGTCTCTTCTTATAATACATCTCTCGCAGTCAGTCCTTATTACTTACCTTTGTTCTTATAATACATTGATCACTGTCAGTCCCTATTAGTTACAATAGTCTGTTCTTATAATCCTTCTATCACTGTCAGTCATTATTACTCATAGCCATCTCTTATATACTATCTCTCAGTCAGTCCCTATTACTTATAATAGTCTGTTCTTATAGTCTTCTATCACAGTCTGTTCTTATGTATAATAGTCTGTACTTAGAATCCATATATCACACTCAGTCCTTATTACTTATATGTCCGTATCATCTATAATAGTCTGTTCTCATCACTAATCTATCGCAGTCAGTCCCTATTATCTATAATAGTCTGACCTTATAACCAATCTATCACAGTCTGTCCTTATAATCCATTCATAATAGTCTGTCTTTATTATCTATAAGTATCTCCTTATAATTCATCTACGTTAGTCTTTATTATTTCTCTGATAATCCATCTATTACAGTCAGTTCCTATTATATGATTCTGTTCTTATAATCCATCTATCACAGTCAGTCTCTATTATCTATAATAGTTTTTCCTTATGATCCATCAATCACAGTCCTTATTATCTATAATAATCTTTTTTTATGATCAATCCATCACAGTCAATCACTATTACTTATTAAAAGTCTTTTTTATTATCAATACATCACAGTCTGCCCTTATAATACATCTATTACACTCAGCCCCTATTACATAAAATAGTCTGTTCTTATAATCCATGTATCACAGTCTGTCCTTATTGTCTATTATAGTCTTTTCTTATAATCCATTTATCACAGTCGCCAGTATCTATCTATCTATCTATCTCCGGTTAGACAACCGGTTCAGGAGAAGGAAAACTCAGAATGAGAACCAACTGTACTAAGAATTAAGGAGGAACAAGAAAACAATTAACTTAAGACTTTATTGCTTGAGTATAACAAAAGAGAAGTTTTCTTTGACAAGAAAAGCTGGTTCTCCTCGCCATGTTAGTCTTCCTTCTCTCTTGATTTTCTTTTTGGCACCAGGAAAACTTTTTTGGGCAGTCTCAGATTATTCTACCTGTTGAAGGTATTACGGGAGATTTTATTAGATATATTTTATTATTTTATTCAATATTTTAGTGGGGGATGTCCTCGTGGTGTAATGGTTAAAGCGCTGGACTGAAAACTCAGAATTAGAACCAACTGTACCCCGCTTAAAATTTAGCCTTGTGTCGCATTCTGCTTGTATACAAAAGTGCATCATTGTTTATTTTCGAATGTGAAAAATTTCGGAATTTCTTTCTGACGGTAAATAGTAGGGCAGTTCTTTAGCTTTAGTAAGGCAACTCGTATAGAAGGGAAAATACATTCTGGGACAAGCACTATAAGCTTTCAGCTTCGTTGAATCTGTCCTGTTCAGCTTTACAAGCTTTGCCACATCAAAGAATCAAAGATGATAATGTTAAACCCCCACAGACCAAGGGGCAGTCCCTATAGCGTAATGGCTAAAGTGATTGACTTCTGCCTCGAAGTAAGCGAGTTCGAACTCCAATCGCGCTATTACGTTTAGTTTCGGACTAATATCTTTGCGAAAGGCATGAACCCCTTTATCATTCCAGCTATGGGTTTGATAGTATCACAACTGTTCTTCTACAAGGATGTTTTTGGAATAAAGTAATCCATGAAAGTTTATATGCCATTAAATAGAGAAAACGAAACCAAATCATTACACTTTTAATGGGTGACTCCTCAATTCAGATCAATTATCCTGCGGAGAATTGATCTGCAGCGAGACCAATATCTTTTTTTGTTGTCTCTATTAAGCTGAATACTGCACAACATAAATATACCACTCTCTTATGGGAGTTACTGACAGTTCGATTGTCGATAAGACACTTTAGATATCTTGAAAGGACGTGAATTCACGGTGTACACAAATCATAAGACATTAAAATATACCTGAAATACGACACCAGCCAAATACACATTCTATGAAATTCAAAAGGTGAATTAAATTTCCCAATATACTTCGAATACACGCATAAAATCATTAGCCGATGTGCTATCACGAACTAGGTTACACTAACACGTACAAAGAAAGACACATTACAGAAATTGAATTTCTCGTTTCTTTCGGTAACGAAAATTATTACAGTAACATAAAAAAAGGGTTTTACATTTCATACCACTGTCCCTGTGTGATAGAGTGAGTAGGGGTCTGTAGGGAACAAATAAATAAATTAAAAATTAAATAAAAAAAAATAAATAGATAAAGAGAAAACTATTAAATTTGAAGAAACTCCCAGAGGTCTCTAACGGAAAAGGAGATGACGCATGCGTAAAAGAAAAAAGGATTTTTCCCCTTGAAAAAGGAAACGATATTATCTCTGATTCAGGCAGTGTCCGTCGAACCGACAACACCAATTTTACTGTCTGGTGTTTTGGGCACCACGCTGCGTCACAAGACGTAGCGTTGGTTAGTGTGGGGTTTGAAGGTATTTAGGAGCTCAGTGGCTAAGGGCAAGACTGTGTTGCCGTAAGATATCTGACTCCATATTTTGGTTATATTATTTTACCCCACGTTGACTGTCTGGCGCAATGCCTTATCCAAAGAAAGTCCAAAAGAAATATACAAAAAGAAAAGATAGAAACAGATAAGAGACGAAAACATTTCTTCCATACTTTCCTTTATTTACTTGGTGAATGGACTAACCAACGCTACGTCCCAAGACGTAGCGTGGTGCCCAAAACACCAGACAGCAAAATAATGTTGTCAGTTCGACGTCACTACCCGAAAAAGAAGTCGGTTCACAGAAAACCTGAGTATTTATCTCTCTACACCGGCTCCAAATTCGCTACTCCAAAATCCTTCTAATTTTGGCGCGACCGCTTCCCATTGGCTACTTTACTTTTTATTATTTTTCTTTTTTTCTGATTTTTAACCGGATGGATGCGTAGAGCCTTATGCGTGGCGACGCGTTTATACATTTTGTATCTGGCAGCCGACGAGTCAATATCCGGTTGGGAGTTTTACTGTTAATTCCTAAATCCCCACATTAGTCACTTCACCAAGTAAATAAAGGAAAGTATGGAAGAAATGCTTTCGTCTCTTATCTGTTTCTATCTTTTCTTTTTGTATATTTCTTTTGGACTTTCTTTGGACAAGGCATTGCGCCGGCCACTCAACGTGGGGTAAAATAATATAACCAAAATATGGAGTCAGATATCTTACGGCAACACAGCCTTGCCCTTAGCCCCTGACCTTCAAAACCCTTCAAATTCCACCGGTCTCACCCCTTTCGCAGAGAACATGCTGATCCTCATAAAGGCTCGACAACAGGTCTCATCCGTTTGTAATATAGAAAGACTGATTCAGAAAAAGGAATTAAGTGTGGATTGGTTCTAAAAAAAAATGATCCAGTGAAAGAAACTTGTAAGGATCAAACTTGAACTTAACTCACATTTAAGCAGATAGATTGAGTTTAAGCCGATACACCCGACGTTCCAACTCAAGATCGCTAAGAAAACAACAAACTGATAATCACCTGACCGCGACCTTGAGATGGGGCTGATCTAGACAACCTGGAATTCAAACATTACTCACTTACCATTCACCCTATATCAGTGTTTTTTAGTCGGTCAGTGTCAAAAAGTGAGGGAATTTGGGTCAGCTGACCTAGTTCAAACGAAAGGAAATTTTAGTTATTTTAAGTGAGTAAATCTTTTTTTTTTTATTATGACCTCGTTCATTACAGTGGACAGCATTAGAAAGACAGAAGTCGCTCGCCCGATGCAAGCTTCTGCTTGCAAGAGAATGATAACCGACACTGCTAAGCTTCGTCTTTAGTGTAGCGACACGGAGAACCTGAAAGTAATAGGAAAGAAGGCCCAGAGTTCCAAGTTGGCAACTCATCAAGTCATCGAGAAGAAAAAAATGAATGAATGAATAAAAATAAATTCAAACAAAACAAAGGGTCTCGAAGCCAAAAGACATTCGATGTCTAAAACCAACTAATAATAACGTAATTCTCACAGACCAAGAGCCTATCGATTAGGCGCAGTTGTTGATGTGAAATTCGATCCCAAATCAAGCCGATGATTCGTGAGAAAGTTATCAAGTTAAAGTTCTCTCCATCTTTGCAGCAGATGGACGCTTTGTGTTGTTATTTATCCCGCCTCCCGCCAGGCCGAATTTGACACAAGGTCATTTTATTGTCGGGTCCACGCACAGTTGACGTTTTGTGTTATACTTGCGTGAAATGATATTTCGTCGTATTCAGATTATTACAACTTAGAAGAACTGCAAAAACTAAATTAATCTGCAAGCGCTTCGTATGGCCAAATATATTGGTCGATATATATATATAAAAAAAAAGCAGAAAAAAATACTTCAGTGTCCAAAACAAAGTACATAGATCAAATAACCACATTGAAACTCTGATATACCAAAAAAGATTCAATTATTTACACATCGACATCACCGGACGACGTCATCATGGATATACATATCTTTTTAAAAGTGTTAAAAAATTCATTAGATGGCTAGTCGCTATTATAGTATTTCAGCAAAAACCATAGCAACGACTATTGTGAATGGTTTGGTTTGGTTTTATGGCATATCAACCCTTGTAGTTTATTTAACGCCAAATCCTTTTTATACATATAAATATGAAATATATGATTTTTAAACACATTTTGTAGATAACATTTTTAAACGAGCCTGAGCTCATTCTTTTTCACACAGTAAAATGATTTCACTTATTCCTATCGAATTCGAATAATTCTATTTACTATTAATTATTTGTTTGCACACAGTTTAATGTCTTCAAGTATTGCTATATATCACCAACAATTCAATTACTGCATTTGACGGCATATAAGACGCTATTTTTATTTTTTACAAAAGTATCTTTTTAAATTCCCCTGGGTCTTATAGGCCTTATGTAGGTCTAAAATTCGCGATAGTCGGTCAAAATTAGCTACCTGGCAATTCCTATTAGCTTAGACTTTAAAGTTATTTTCATATACGTATTGTCATTATTTAAAAGGTTATTATGCAGACTAAAAGTGTTATCATTGATAATATTCATTATAATTTCATTAATTTAATATTAGTAGTTAGTCTTTTTTCTGGATTTGCTCTGCTGAAATTGGGGGTGCGTCTTTTACACCCGTGCATCTCATAAGCCGTCAAATACAGTAAACATGTTATCTGTTTATACAAGATTAAATGATCAAACAGTTTTATTTCTAACAATTCAATTTAGCATAAGTACACATTTCAAATGTCAAACAGTTCTATTTGACCCATAGGACCTTATCAGGTGTTACCACTACGGACCAGAGTGGACCTGGTAGCATTGGCAATGAAGGGATACTCTGCGTTCCCCAAAAGCTGCTGCATTACTTGAGCCTCGCCATCAGATTGCTTAATGTCATATTCAGGACACTCGTTCTTACACTTCTGCAGAGATGCAGCCGGTGTAATCTGCAACCTCAGTCAACTGGGCCATATTGTGAGCGAATGGATCTCAACGCATACAAGATTACAGTATTTACCATTAATTTCAATCAATTCTTTTCACAGAATTTGTTCATCTACTGCAGGGATGGGCAAACTTTTTGGCGGGAGAGCTGCATCACTGGATTATGAGTTATTAAAGGCCCGCATCTTTTAAAATCAAAAGAATTTAGTCTCAATTCAAGTGCAAGTGTTTATTTTTTTTAATTTTTAGAGGCTTCTACGGGCCGCATAGAACATTGCAGCTGGCCGCATGTGGCCTGCGGGACGCAGTTATCCAACCCCTGATCTACTGAGATGAAGACATAAAAATCACAGTACATCATTCCTTGTTTTAAAAGAATTGTTGAAAACCTTATAACTTGATTAACAATTTAACTTTGGAATTCAATTTTCAATTCTAATTAAAGAAAAACTCTGATACACTCTATTGAAAATGGTATTTTTTGTCTCCTTTGCCTGGTCGATATTTGGAGATGTGCCAAAACTCGAAATCATCCACCTTCTTTTGTAAGGGATTGGAATGCTAAAAAGTTTGAGACTATAATTTACTCACCGACTACGAGAATAAACTCTAGATTACTGCACATTCCAAAAGATTTGTATTCAAATAAATGAATTTTTCATGCATTCATTTGCATATACAGTTTTGGGGGATTTACAGTTATTTGTATTGTTAAATGGAATGACACTCACAACCCTCCAAAAATGAACATATTTTTATAAGGAATGACATCCCTCGTATGAATACGTTTTCAGACAGAATGACCCTCCAAAAGGAATACACTTGGGGGGTTTCATACAGAATGACCCTCCAAAAGGAATACACTTGGGGGGTTTCATATAGAATGACCCTCCAAAATGAATACAATTGGGGGTTTCATACAGAATGACCTTCCAAAATGAATACACTTGGGGGGTTTCATACAGAATGACACCGAAAAAAAAAAATGAACACATGAATGCCAAATCCTGTTTATACATATATATATAAGACAAACCGTGTGCAAACATTAATAACATTTTCAAGTATTGCTATCCAACACAAATAGATTTATTTGCACACACTTTCATCCTTTCAAGTATTGCTATTTAACAGAAATAGCTTTATTTGCATCGAGTTAAATACTTTCAGGTATTGCTATTTAACACTGTTACGCCGCCGTGTGCCCCGCGGGCTTGCAGGGTGCCGTTCGTTCCCGTCAAGTTCACCAGTTAAAGAAGAGCACAGACGTTGGCTGTGGTTTGCCGACGCTATTTAATGTTACAGATATCACCAACTCCCTAGCTGAACCACATTTTAAAGCCACCAGGTGGATTATAGGTGATTTATTAAAAGTCAACACAATTAACTGGCTAGCTTTCCCCCTTCGACAAATACAATACTTCCACAACAAAAAAGGACTCTAAACTGCCGTGTTTGGGTTAACAAGATTAATAACAATATTCCTTTATTGAATAAAAGAAAGAAACAAAGAATAAAACAATTCAAGTAAAAGTCAGGAGCGAGGAAGTCTTTCTGTATCTCGAAAGAACCTCCATTAAAATATTCGTATCCTGGACGAGGTCCCCATTTAATATCTGTTAATGGCGGAAGGTGAGAATATAGTTCATCAGTTGTTGACACGTTCCGCTTTCCATCCGACTTTGGGATTTAAAGGTAAAAATCGTGCTCCAAATCTCAAGTTTATCATTAGGGGGATATACCCTCTTCTTTCTTCTCTATCTTATCAGAGTTATTCTTTCTTCCCGTAAGTTGTCTTTATTCACGTCAGCATGAATACAGAAAGATAAATTTGAATATACTTTAATTGTATGTTCACTTACTTGGGACTCTGTGGAGTTTATTCTCTTCTCTTTTTCCTCTCGTTATTGAGTTTCCATAACATGTTGGTAGAAGGACACACGTCTTATTTCAGATAAGATCAAGATTAATAATTGTCTCTTTCCTCGTGAACAAGTCTTTTCGTTGGGTGTTTGTTTAACGAGGCTCGCCATACCTCGGAATTTGAATTCATTCAAAGGAGAAATTTTTTTCTTTTCTCTGAGTGTTCTCTGCGCAACATGACTTTGGAATTTGGGTTTCTTCCATATCCCAAATTATGTTCTTAGCTTTTCAACGAACAAAAAGCAACTGCTTATGTGTCTTCATCCTTCGACGAATAAACGGCGACTACTTAGTTTCCGTAGTTTGAAAATTTACCACGCGTTGGTTTTTTGGCGGTTTCTTCCTCAGGACCAATCATGGTCGCAGGTCTGCTTCTCCGCTGACGCATTCATGGCTAATAGGGAGTGGGGTTCTCCCATGCCCATGTCAGCTTGTACTAATTGAGAGGGTTGAAGAGAGACGGACTCTCTTTCCACTGCTAATTCTGCTTACTACTATCGTCGTCTGATAGCTAGCGTGTCACACCTCCTTTCTCCATAACCCGGCGAATGTGTGAAGGTGTCATATTTCCTCGTCACAACACCAATAGCTTTTTTGCATCGAGTGAAATGCTTTCAGGTATTGCTATTTAACACCAATAGCTTTTTTGCACATAGTTAGATGTTTTCAAGTATTGCTATCTAACAGTAATAGATTTATTTGCACCCGTTATCTAACACTAATAGTTCTATTCGCCACAGTTAAATTGTTTGAAGTATAGTAAATGATTAAACTGTTCTTTTTGACACGTTCATGGGATTCTAACAGGAACTAGCACTCTAGGTCAGAGTGAACCTGGGAGTAATGGCAATGAAGGGGTACTCCATATTCCCCAAAGCTCCTGGAATAAAGCTTCACGATCAGATAGTTTAGAATCATATCCAGGACACTCGCTGGAGGTGGGATTCTTTCTCTTCTGCAAAGGTGCAATCAAACTAACCCCAGCCGACTGGGCTGGGGAGAGGTTGAAGAATGTCATTCTCTAAGAAAATGTATTCAATGAAAATGAATTCCCCAAAATAACTATCCCACAAAAATGACTCCCTCTAAAGAAATGAATACATTTTCATACAAAATAAGACCCCCCCATGAATATATTCCCCAGTAAGAATACATTTTTATATAGAATGACACTCCTGATAGGAATATATTTTCATATGGAATTACTCTCCCATAGGACTATATTTTATACGAATAACCCCTCTCAAATGAATTCATTTTATACGAATGACGACATCCCAAATGAATACATTTTTATACGGAATGATACACCCAAAATGAATACATTTTCATTTAGAATACCACCCAGCAAAAAAGAGTATATCTTAATACGGAATGAACATCCCCCATAAGAATACCATTTCATTCGAAATCACTCTCCCATGGGAATACATTTTCATATGAAAGATGCTCCTCAATACATTTTTATGCGAAATGATAACCCCCAAAATGAATACCCACTAAAAGGAATAAATTTTCATATGGAATGAACCTCTTCCCATTGTAATACAATTTAATTTGGAAACACTCCCGTTGGAATTCATTTTTATACGGGAGGATCCCCCCCTAAAAAAAAGAATACGTTTTCATACAGAAATCGACCCCCTCCGCATAGAAATACATTTTCACATGGAATGCCTCTACCAAAACTCCTCAAAATGAATACATTTTTATATAGAATGTCACCCCCACCAAAAGATTGAATATATTTTCAAATGGAATGAGTCCCCCTCCCACAAATGAATACACCTTCATAAGGAATCACAAGGAATTGTTATTCGTAACAAATGACCCCTCCCCCACCAACAAAAAAGGAATCAATTTCATACAGAGTCAAACCCCTCATAGGCATACATTTTTATACGGGATGACTCCTCTCAAAACAAATGACCCCCACCAATGATCCTTAAAATCACTCTCCCAAAAACCTCCCGAAATGATCCCACTTAAAAAAAATGTATCCTATTTTCGTATGGAATAATCCCCAAATGACTGGCCCATTATGACCCTCTAAAATGACCCCCCCCCCAAAAAAAATAAAATCTTCGCCACCTATGATAATTCCGCAAAATAAATACAGAATGACAACCCAGCTCAAAAAATAAGTACCATACAGAATAACTTCCCTAAGGGAATATATTCCACCCCAGAGGGATTAATACATTTTTACCCCTCAACCAAACTCCTCGCCAAATGAATTTTCATAGGGACTCACACTCCTAAACACATTAAAATGACTTTCACCAAATCCACAAAAAATGACATCCTCCTAAACACCCAGCCAATTTTTCCAATGAGGACATTTCCATATGGAATGATACCTCAAAAGTGACTCCTCCCAAATCATCCTTCCCCAAATGACTCTCCCAATAAATGATACCCAAATGACCCCGCCTCGAAATGACCCGATTAAAGTTGAATAATTCTCCCGAGATGATCTTCTGAAATCACTTCCCCTTAAAATGAATTAGTTTCATACGGAACGACTCCCCTAAAACGATTCTCCACAAAAAATGAACCCCCAAATTAAATGAATCACAGAATCGCCTGCATAGGATTTTCACCCCAGCTGCAAAAAATTACGGAATGACAACCCAAATGACTCGCCCAGTAAATAATACTCAAATGTCGCTCACTCAAAATGATCCCCTTAAAGATGAATAATCTCTGCAAAATGATCCCTTTCAAAAATGATTCCCCCAAATGACTACCCATCAAATCACTTCCCCTTAAAAATGAATTACAATTCCATATGGAATAATCTTCCACAAAAATGTCCCCCCAAATAAAATGCATATATTTTCACATGGAATCACCCCCCCACCAAAGAATTACAGAATGACATCTCTGAAATGAATACGTTTTATACAAAATGTCATCGCATAGGATCCCCCCCATCGCCAAATAAAAGTACAGAACGACACACCAAATGACCCCCTCCGTAAATGACACTGTAATAACCCCCTTAAAGATGAATAATACCCCCAAAATTATCCCTCCCAAAAAGTGATTCCCCTCTAATGATTCCCCTAAATAAATTCCCTATAAAAATGAATTACAGTTCCATGCAGAACGACACTCCCAAAATGATTCCACATAAAAATTACCTCCCTTCATTTTCATGTATCCCCACCAAATTGAATAAGGGTGTTATTCAATTTGGTGGGGGATGCATGAAAATGAAGGGAGGTAATTTTTGTGACTTTGCCTATAAATGATATTTGGCCTTCCATTGAAATGGCCGTCTTAAAAGATAATTCTGCCAAATTAACTCGCTAAAATACCCTCCAAATTACCCCCCCCCCGCTAAAATGACCCCAAATGAATATATTCATACGGAATCGTCCTCCATCGAAATATATTTTTATACTGAATGACACTTCACTCAAATTTATACGTCGAATACGAAATGTCACTCCCACGAAAAATGATACGCCAATCTTTTTTCTTACGTAATCGCCCCTCCCTAGAAATAAATTTATGACACCTCAAATGAATACCAATTTTCATTCAGAATCGAAGCCAATAGCCATAAAGTTTAATACGGAATGACACCCCTTCAAATGAATGTTTTATACGAAATATTACACCCATAGGATTTTGACCCCTACTCCAAATGAAATTACAGAACGACATCCCAAATCACTCCTCTGTAAATGATAACGAAATGACCCCTCCTCAGAGAATAATCTGGGACGATTATTTCTCTCTAATCCCTTCCAAAAAGTAACCCCCAAAATATGAAATCTCACCCTCAAATGACATATTCCTTAAATGATTACATCACAACCCAAATGACCCCCCCCCAAAAATGACCCTCAGGAATAAATTTTTACGTAGAATCTCAATTAGAGGTGTGACATTTCGTATAAAACATAATTTTTTTTATTAGGGGTGGGGAATCCTATGGGGTAACATTTTGTATAAAACATTTTATACATAAAATCCTATTTTGTATAAAACGATTTTTACGAAATGTCACCCAAACGGATTTTTACACCTCCAAATAACGGAACGACAAAAATGAATAATCTCCGAAAATGATCCCCACCAAAAATGATTCCACAAAATGACTTCTCCCTAAATCACTTCCCTTAAAAAATATACCCCAAAATGTCTCCTTGCTAAGTCGGCTGGGGCTGTATAATACACCGACTGCACCTCTGCTGAGAGGTAAGACCCCCCCCCCCCGCCAACGAGTGTCCTAGATATGACACTAAGCAATCTGATGGTGAGGTTCCAGTGATGCTGGTGCTTTGGGGAATGCTGAGCACCCCTTCATTGCCATTGTTCCCAGGTCCACTCTCGCCCGGAATGGTAACACCTGATAGGGCCCTATCTATGGGTTAAATAGAACTAAACTGCGTACATATGCTAAACTGAATTGTTTGAATTAGAACTGTTTGACTAAACGGAATAGCTTGAAATAGAAACGTTTTTGACAATTAAACTGTGTACTTATGCTAAACAGAACTGTTTGAAATAGAACTGTTTTGACATCGAAACTGCCTACTTATGCTGAACTGATTTGTTTGAATTAGAACTGTTTGATTAAATCGAATAGCTTGAAATAGAAATGTTTTTGACAATTAAACTGTGTACACTAAATTGAATGGGCTGAATTAGAACTGTTTGGATAAGCTGAATAACTTGAAACAGAAATGTTTTTCACAATTAAACTGTGTCCTCATGCTAAACTGAATTGTTTGAAATAGAATTGATTATTTGAATAAAAATAGATTTGGCATTAAATATCCCACAAAGGTTGATATACCATAAAACCCAACCAATCAAAATGACTCCGTACAAAAAATTGACGCCCCCCCCAAATTAAATACATTTTCATACGGTAGAATACCCTACTAAAACGTATTCTTTTATACGAAATGCCACCGAATTTTACGCCCCCCCCCAATTACGGAACGACCCTTTTAAAAGACGAATAATACCCTTAAATTGACCTCCTACAAAAAATGACCCTTGAAAAACGAATGTATTCATACTGAATTGCTTCCCCTTTTTTATACGGATTAAGCCCCCCCCCATGTCAACAAATGACTAATAGTAGATAGAAATATTCGTGTTAGATAGAAATACTTGAAACCATTTAACCGGCTCGTTTAAAAATGTATCGACAAAATGATTTTGCAAATCATATTTATCTAATATATGTGTAAAGGCAGGATTTGGCATTAAATAACCAACAGTGGTTGATATACCATAAAACCAAACCAAACCAAACCAAACCAATGAGTGTCCTGAACCCCTCCCCACCAACGAGTGTCCTGAACATGACACTAAAATCCGAGGCTCTAGTCCTGGAGATTTGGGGAATGTGAAGTACCACTTCATTGCCATTACTCCCAGGTCGACTGTGACCCAGATTAGTTGCACCTGTGAGCCTGATCTATGGGTCAACTAGAACTGTCCAATCATTTACAAAGGATTAATAGAATGAGTTATTTGAAACCATAGAGCTGTGTGCAAACTATTTATATTATATAGAAATATTTGATGAATAGAATTACTAACGGTAAATAGCAATACTTTAAACCATTTAACTGTGTGCAAACAAACGAGTAATATAAGATCGAATAATTGTTAGATAGGAATACTTGAAAGTATTTAACTTTAAGCAAACAAAGGATTAATATTGACTGCATTTCACAGGAGACAGTTTAAAATGTGTGATGTATATCTGCCGCACCATATATATATATATATATATATATATATATATATATATATGACAATAGTTTTTGGTTGTCACTAACACACTTGGGTGGGTTTGTGGTTGACCAAATACAGTATAATTTGGTGAGTGCTGAATATCTGTGATGGAGCTATTATATAATAATGAATGAATATATATATATATATATATATAAATGAATATATATATATATATATATATAAATATATATATATATATATATATATATATATATATATATATATATATATATATATAATCAAGTTGTACCGATAACACAGATTCCCTTGGTCGTCCCATCCCATACATCCCTACTGGCCATCATTTTCAGTCGGTGTTCTAGACTGCATCCAATGTCCGCACATAGTTGGTTGGCCAACTAGAGAGAGAGAGAGAGAGAGAGAGAGAGAGAGAGAGAGAGAGAGAGAGAGAGAGAGAGAGAGAGTGTGTGTGTGTGATATGCGTGAGTTCTCAGAATCATTTTAAAGAGTAGATATTACGGTAAACGTTTCAAATGCAATAATTTTGTTGTGTTATACAGAATCATCGTTTTTTTTATTTCATTTAAGACAGCAAAAAGTAGATCTCTGTGACGCCATCAGTGTTCATTGAGTTTTTGAAAGCTTTCCACCCCCACACCTCGAAATTGAAAAGAATTCTGTCAAAGTTCAAGGATTCTTCTATTTTTATTCCGTATCATTTAATATAATGAAAAATAGTTTCGGGTAGAAAACTTGGTGGATTAAAATGAAACAATGTAGCTACTTTACTGAGCAATTACAAAAAATACCTTACTAAGCCGAAAGCGATGTTAGATTTAAGACTAAAATGCCAATTTTCTGGCTAAATTCACCACAAGATACTATCAAAATCGTTAAATAACTCTTGATACAAACAGCTACAAGATTGGAAGCGCTCGTAGTGCAATGGTTTTTCGTCGTAGAAAATCGACACGGTGACTCGAGTTCAAATCCTGGATGAAGTTGTTTGCATTTCACATAACGTTAGTATCCTTGGGAAAGGCATGAATCTAATGATTCTCTCTCCGGTTACGGGGAAATAGTATTGAAGACTGGACTCTTTAAACTTCTCATGACAACCGATCCAGGAGAAAGAAAACCCTAACTTCAAACTTGAACTTTGCTTTAAAAAAACTGACTTTGTATCGTATTCTGTTTGTGTAGAGGGGTTGGGTAAATACATAAAAGATTGGACTCGGATGTTTCTCATGACCTATATCAAATTGTCGAGGTACCATGCCGAGTAGTCCACCTTTCATAGAAAAATAGAGCGCATTAATTGACGATGTCCATCTCTAATATACGATAGGTTGTATTGGTTGTCTTTAATTGGAAGCAATTTTGTGATGAGGCTTCTTAATCTGAGGATTAATTTTTTATTTATGGCAGACTTTTTGTCCTCATCTTGGTAGTTTTTGTGTTGTTTCTTCTTCACTACGTTTCGGCCAAATTTCACCTCTGGCCTTCTTCAGGTGATTAACCGTGACCTCGGATAGGAATGCTGAGTCTTGTAACCGTATCCCCAGTAATTACTGCCTTCCATAGTTGTTGTCTATCGCACCACGTTTTTGACCAAGTAAACCTCTGGCCGGCTTGGGTAGGAATTGAAACCGCTATCTTCTGACAATGCTCACCTGGAACCGTAGAGACTCAACGCCTCTATCCGCTGCATCACGGGCCACGAGGTCACGGTTAATCACCTGAAGAAGGCCAGAGGTGAAATTTGGCCGAAACGTAGTAGAAGAAGAAACAACACAAAAACTACCAAGATGAGGACAAAAAGTCCGCAATAAATAAAAAATTAATTCTCAGGTTGTATTGGGTTATATGATACCAACAGCATAGAATAATCTCAGATCTGATCTGTTATGAAACCCCCAAAGAGAGATTGTTTTCGATTGATTAAAAAGATCATCTATATTCTGCAACCCCCAAAGAAGGATTATTTTAATGGATTAAAAAGATCTAATGCAATATGGAACCCCCAAAGTGGGATTGTTTTGAATGGATTAAAAAGGTCTTATGTATTATGGAACCCCCACAGAGGGATTATTTTTGATTGATTAAAAAGATCATCTATATTACGGAACCCCCAAAGAGGGATTGTTTTGGTGGATCAAAAAGGTCTTATGTATTATGGAACCCCCAAAGAGGGAGTGTTTTGAATGGATTAAAAAGATCTTATATATTATGGAACCCCTAAAGAGGCATAATTTCTGATAGATTAAAGAGCTCCAGTTGTCCTGCAATCTTATCCATTGCAAAAGTGTGCATTCAGGATTTTGCCCAAAGCAATGTGAGTCAAGTGAAAGCAAAATGCCTCCGTCAGAATTTGAACTGTTTGCCGATTTCGTTCTCCGTGCCGTTAACCGTTTCACTATTCACCCTTCCACCTATAAGATTTAAATCACTATTAACAAGTCTGACCCAAGCAAAACAGTTTTATTTCTGATTGTTAAAATGAGAAATTGATTAATTGAGTTTTACGACATGTCAACTCGTGTGGGGTCATTTTATGCCGAGAGGTTAGGGAATCGCGTACATTGTCCGTTTACATTTACATGTTTTATGTTGTAGTTTCTTAAGAATTTTTTTGCACTCAATAGAATATAAAATTATGTATTTCTATCTAATCTAAATAATTTGTACACAGTGACATAGGTTCAAGTATTCCTCTCTAGTATTAATAATTATATGACTTCAAGTAATTATATCTATTCGATAATAGTCATTTGCTGGCATACAGTTGTGTGGTTTCAGATAACTAATAATAATGCTTGGTAAACAATTACAACTTCAAGTAACAATTCTTAATCCAAATAATTCACAGTCAGATGATATCAAGTATTTCTACCGATTACGATTAATTTAAAAACGGGTCTATTTGAACTATAGATGTGATCCTCGGGTATTATCCATCCGGGTCAGATTGAACCTAGAAATAATGGCAATGAAGGTGAGCCCCACACCCTCCTGATCTCTAGAATTGTAACCTCATTATAAAATGAAGTTTAGTGATATCATTAAAATCTTGTTTTTACTGTTTTACATGTTTTACAGCATATCAACCTTAATTGGGTAATTTAATGCCAAGGTCAATCTTTTTTGCCACCCGTTTCAAGTAATCGTATCTAATATTAAAACTCTAGTTAGAAAAGTGGGTGGTGCTGAAAACCTTTGCACACATCAAATGTATAAGTTGTAAATCAAGATGGAATGTATACAGACAGCAGATGTTGCACAAATAAGCTTTACTTAAATACTTTTTTGCCATCAAAGTTCTCGTTCCACTGAAAATTCGTTTGTTTAGAATTTTTTAAAGATTTTTAGCATCCGTAATAAAAATGAAATTACAACTGTCGGTGGCAACAAATTTATATATATATATATATATATATATATATATATATATATATTGCTAACACTTCGTCAGATTTCTAAGAAAAAAGTTTCGATGAATTTTGCTTAATCTAAAAGGATAATGACGGGAATACTCATGAAGTAATAGCTAACGTGCTGGACTGCGAAAGCGGAGTAAGCGGGTTCGAACTCTTACCGTCCTACTGCGTTCACTTTCCGACTAATACCCTTGGGAAAGGTATGAAATCCTTTACCTTTCGCAGATATGAGTTGAATTGTACTATCACTGCTCTTTATCAAAGATGGCTTGGGTATTAAATAACCCTCGAAGACTGATATGTCATTAAACAAAAAACCCTGTCGGCTGGGACTGTAGAGTATGTTGACTGCATCTCTGCAGAAGAGTACGACCCCACCCTCAACGAGTGTCCTAGATATGACACTAAACTATCAGATGGTTAGGCTCGTCCTGGAGCTTGGGAGAGTGGGGAGTACGTATTCATGGCCATTACTCCCAAGTCCACTCCGACCCGGAGTGGTAGTACCTATTAGGGTCTCGTCTACAGGTCAAATAAAATTATCTAATCATTTCCTATTCTTGAACCCATTTAACTATGTGCAACTAAATGATTAATATCAAATTGAATTATCAGTATGAGATAGCAATGCTTGAAACCGTTTAACTGGGTGCAAACAAATATGCTCCAGCTCGTTTAAAGATGATGTTACCTACAAACTATTCGTTTACAAATACACACACACACACACACACACACACACACACACACACACACATATATATATATATATATATATATATATATATAAACAGGATTTGGCATCAAATAATCTACAAGGGTTGATATGCCGGCTGGGGCAGTAGAATACACTGACTGCATTTCTGCTGAAGGGTAAGACCTCCTCTCCAACCCAACGAGTGTCCTGGATATTAAACTAAATAATCTGATGGTGAGGTTCCAATAATACTGGAGCTTTGGGGAATGCGGAGTACCTCTTCATTGCTATCGATCACAGGTCCGCTCTGGCCCGGAGTGGTAGCACCTAAAAGAGTCCAATCTATGGGTTAAATAGAAACTGTTAGACATTTAAACTGAGTGCAAACAATTGACTTATGTCAAATTGGATTGTTAGAAATAGACCACTTTGATCATTTTACTGTGTGTAAACAAATGAGTAATGCTTAATTGAATTGTTAGTGATATATAACAATACTATTTAAATGTGTTGACTTATGTTTATAAATCATATATATCTAATATGTATGTATGAAGAGTATTTGGCATTAAATAACCTACAATAGTTGATATGCCATAAAACCAAACTAAACCAAATCATATATATCTAATAAATATGTATAAAGAGTATTTGGCATTAAATAACCAACTATAGTTGATATGCCATAAAACCAAACTAAACCAAATCATATATATCTAATAAATATGTATAAAGAGTATTTGGCATTAAATAACCTTCAATAGTTGATATGCCATAAAACCAAACTAAACCAAATCATATATATCTAATAAATATGTATAAAGAGTATTTGGCATTAAATAACCAACTATAGTTGATATGCCATAAAACCAAACCAAACCAAACCAAATCAAGCTACCAACCAACTAACCAGTTAACAAAGAAACCAAACCTAAAAATGACTGTAGTTTTGTTAGCACAACAGGCCGACAATTCTTATAATAAAAACATCTGTTTCCTTTAGAGTTTTTCTTATTGCTTTATTGAATTATCAGTCCTTTTTACTTTTTTTCTCACTTTTCTTTGAAGTAGAAAAAATAGAAAGATTTTTAAAGTTTTATTTGCAATGCGAATGAAGTATAATTACAAATTCTTATTTAACACATTTATTGATTTTTAGAAAATTGTATAAAATAAAAATAAATTAAAAAAAGAACCTACACGTAGCACAGATCAAGGAGCCGGCTTGGTACGTCGGGACCCAAGTCGGGGTTACTGCCGGAGCCGATATGATGTTTGAAGATCCGAAATCGGCAATGAAGGCAGGACATCACTGAGCTCCTACAAGAACTTGGAATGTATTATTGGACTGATTGACATCTAGAAAATTGTATAAAATAGAAATTAAAAAAGTTTTTGTTAAAGCTTCGATAGAATTATTCCGTTTTGAACGACAGGACTGGAGGGGTATTTTTAGTGTAAAATTTAAAAAAATACTTATTACAGTGCAAATGTAGACTATCCAGGTGATCATCTGGTTATCATCGCCTGAGGCATGAGCTGGCTAAGCATTGCTTCATGGTGATATATATATATATATATATATATAAGTAAATTTACTCTTTTTTTGTTATTGGCCCAAAGAGAGAAAAAATAAATATTTCAAAAGGACTAGGTCCACTAAGAGATTTATATTTTCTAAAGAATGATTTATTTCTTACATACGTGTATGTTTCCTACTCTTGCTTTCCTCAGGCACAATGACATATAAATGGGGCACCCAGTGTGACTCGAACTCACTCGAGTAGGTTTGTTGGTCGAATGTTTTTTCTGGTTTTGTGTCGGTTTATACTGAAGTCACAGTTTTTTGTTAGAGTTCTCTTCCTCATCCTCCCCTCCCTTTTCCATTGGGGGTGTCCTTGTGGTGTAATGGTTAAAGCGATAGACTGCGGAATCGTAGTAAGCGAGTTCGGACTCCAGTCGAACTATTACGTTCACTTTCGGGCAAATACCCTTGGGAAAAATATGAACCCCCTCATCCTCCCAGTTGTGGGTTAAATAGTACCACTACTGTTCTTCTTGGAGAATGGCTTTGGCATTAAATAACCTACAAAGGTTGATATGCCATTAAACAAAGAAACCAAACCAAACCTCCTTTTTCCTTTCTCAGAGCGTGTCTGCTTGCCTGTCTCTACCCCAATTAGTCTTTAGTATTAGATATGTTATAAAGTATTTCGTTGTTTAACTCTGGGTCAGTGTGTGTGTGTGTGTGTGTGTGTGCTTGTGTTGATGTTATAGAGTTTATTGGTCGTTTTTTGTGTTAAAGTGGAGTTGAATTCTACAAGCAGTTACGTTTTCTTCTCTCTGTTTATCTGTGTATTTGTTCCTCTGTGTGTGCTTATTGTTGCATACCACAACCATAATGATATCAATAACAACAGTACATATACAAATGCAAATACAGGGAAATACAAAACACAATAGGAGGACTCCATTGTTCAGGTACTGACTTCGGTTCTTCGACACGAGGAGAGAGACTCAATTCTTAAAAGTCTTTCGTATCATACTATGCTAACAACAGTCCCAAAGTTCGGTACATCTCGTGGAGTTTTAGATCTCAATTCATCTTCGCTGGTCGGGACCCGAAAAACCTAACCGCCGCCGCAAACGGTAGAAAACTCAATTCTATGGTAGAGAACTCCATTCTCTGCCCCAATGGCAGAAACTCAATTTTCTATCTGGGGTTTATTATGACAATTGTGATTGTCACATCCTTTGTGCGCGAGCGTAAACTGTACCCAATGCTATGCACCCGAACTAAGAGCCGAATAGTTCAAGGCCCAACCAAGCTGAATGATAAAATTTAATTAACGAAAAATGCTTAATATAAAAAAATCATTCCGTACTTATATAACACTTATATATAGTTTGGGCTGGCGTGTTCCTATGTGTGTGGGTATAGTTTTGGTCGTGAGTTTTTTCTTTTGAAGTAGTGTGGTTTAGAATTTACTGGCAATAACTTTTTACTATTAGTTTGTGTGCGTATATATGTATGTTTGTTCTCGATTGTGCATAGGTATAATTTATGTTTTATTCAACGTGGGCTTGAATTTATGAAGTTTTTTCTTTTATTTGAAGTTATGGGTAATCGTAAGTTTGATATATAGGCTTGGCTTTAAACTTACCTTGACTATATTCGTATAGGTGATTAGATACTTTTAATTTCCTATTTTCTAGTATTTTAATGTTGCTTTTGTGGAGTGATATACAGGTATTGAGGTCTTGTGTTGATCCTATGTATACTTCTTTACATTTGCTACATTCGATTAGGTAGGCTACGTCTTTTGAGTTGCAGCTTAAGTCTTTATTTATTCTGAATTTTGTTTCCGGGTTTTTAAAGGTATAGGATTTTCCTTTTATCATTATATCACTTACTCCACATCTTTTATTCTTGTATTTGGTAACTCCTTGTCTTGTGCTTTTCCCGAATCTAGAAGGGGTGAGTATCTTTTTAAAATTTTGGGGTTGTCTGGCTTTTAATGACTTTTGTTGTGTCTAGTATTTCTCTGACGAAAGCAACAGTTAGAAACACACACGTCTGTAAGAACGAAACAAATAATTCTTAAAACAATTCAAATCTCTTTGTAGACCTATTCATTTTGAAATATTATATATATATATATATATATATATATATATATATATATATATAATGTATATATATATATATATATACATGTGAATGTGTATATGTATATATATGTACATGTATATATATATATATATATATATGTATATATATATATGTATCTGTGTACATATGTATATATATATATATATATATATATAATCCTGGATGTGAATATGAATGAAACATTTCTCAACTACTTTAGAAGATATCATCTTGGAAAGAGAGATGCGCTTACAGCTTCACGCTAATGTATTTCCCAAAGAAATCTGGGGAACAAGTTTTTTTTTTAGAACTATATCTTAATTTCCCGAAATCCACTATTGGATACAGTTTTGTGTCATACCCAGATAACCCCTTACCTGGTTTAGGTCACAACTCCCTTGGTGTTTGCGCGGGGTGGTTGATATTAAATCGATTGCCTGGTACCGGGGGGTGGGGGCTTTCCTTCAGGAAGGACCTGCTTTAACGTTTGCGATGATCAAGCATTTTATAATGATCTCACTTGATTTGTGTGTACCCCACCAAATGACTCTATGGTGGGAGGTCTGATAAATTCATACCAAGTATACCCCTCTGTAGGGGATGCGACCTGCATATTCTAAGCCTCACCAACAAAACAACTGATAATTTTCACATTTATTTGATTTCATGAAACAATCTTTTGCAAACAATTGTAGCTTTAAGGAACTATTCTTATACAGTTAAATGTTTCAAGTATTCCTATCTAACCTTACTAATTCTATTTAAGGATGATCATTTGTTTGCATATAATTATACACTTTCGAGTACTCCTATCGCCTACTAATAGATAGTGCCATAAAATTTACTCTCACTGTGGGGTAGAATGAACTTTGAAGTATTGGCAATGAAAGGGTATTCCATACTTTGTATATCTCCAGAACTGGAGCCTCACTACCGGATGCACTTGGGTGTCATATCCAGAACCCCCTTTTTTTGGTGGGGTGGATCTTACCCTTATAAAATGGATACAATCAGCGCATTCCAGTATCACTGATAGGGCCAGAAAATATTTGAGAAATACACACGAAACGGAAGATGAAAAAAATATCAACAAACTGAACAAATTTTTGCTGATTTAATATTTTTTTATGATTGATCCCTTAGTGGACAATAGAGCAAACTTCTCGCTCTGAACGAAACAGGGAACAAGTAAGGAACTGTATACAGAAAGAATGGGAGAGGGGGGGAGAAAGACCGAGAGAGAGAGGGGAGAGAAAGAGAGGAAGGGAGAGAAAGAGACGGAGAGAAAGAGGGGGAGAAAGAGAAAGAGGGAGAGAGAGAGAGAGAGAGAGAGAGAGAGAGAGAGAGAGAGAGAGACTGAAGAAAAAAAACCTGTTCAAATATCGTGGGTGGGTTGGAAGTAAAGCCCATAATCCAAGCTGTAGTTATGAGATAAGGATAAGGGCAAATAACCGTGTGTCAGTAATTGGGATAAAGCAAACAAGTGTTTATTTTAAATGTAACCCGGCATATAAGTGCTGAGAGGTAGTAGTTAACTAACGATTATATAGAGAATTATTTTATGGTAGCTTTAATTTAAACTTCATAAACTACGGCGTATTCGAATGATAGGAAACAGGCAGACATATTTAATTTGGGAGTGTCAATAAAGATGGTTGTCAACAATGGTCACTGACCTAAATGGTGTCAGACATGATAACTATAGCCTCATATTTTAACTTAGGTTTGTCTATAAAGACAGATGGAGCCAAATTTCATGTTTGACAGGAAGATATACTAAAGGAAAGATAGAAATTACAACACAGATTCGGTGGTAAAAGCATTTAATCTCCAGTGCGTGGGCAAATAAATGAAGACAATGTCTTTTGTTTTTGTTTTTTTTTTTGTTTTTTTTTTTTTTTGTTTTTTTGAATTGAAAATAACGAACAAATTAACAAACTATGTAAACAAATGCTGTAATTACACAAAATTCTCTGACGCACATTTAGTGGGTGAGGATTCACTATAGAAAAATAATCCGGTTAAAAAAAAATTTCATAAAATTTCGAACTACGCAATCAGTCAAGATTTACAGAAGAAAAAATAAATTAAAAAAAAACTGATTTCAGCTCACAAGTCGTGGATTTTTACAGCAAAGTTGGAAATTTATATGAGACGCCAATTGAGTTGGAGACGACGTTTGTTAAAAAGAGATTTATGAGCGCAAGGAAGCATTATCTTAATATAATTCTTACGATGCGAAGAAAATACGGCTAAACAATTGGTCCGAAATATATATATATATATATATATATAAACTAATTTCGAGATTTGACTAAGATAATGAAAGGAAATGGTTTCATTCAACAACCAAAACAAGATGTTCATTAAACCAAAGGGTATTTCTTCTACGTGGTAATCTAGGATCCTCAAAATCTACAAAAGTATTTGAATGAATTTTGATATTAGACTTGTTTTCTAAATAAATGATTTCATATTTAAAAACATTCACTGAAATATCGTTGACTTCAATTAGTTATTTTTTGCACTTGCCGTAGCTGAGTCTCGATTCGTGCATCCCACTTAAAATGACCTTGTGTTAAATCCTAATTAGTGGGAGGTACGGATAGATATCGCCTTCAATTAGTCCGACATATTGGAATTCAGAGAAAAATTGATTCTTGATCAACATAATATTACAAATATGAAGATGAGATTTAGTTTCGTTGATGGTATCTCAACCTTCGTAGGTTATTTAATGCCAAAACCATCCTTGTAGAACAGTAGTGATATTACTTGATCTATAGCTGGAGGGATAAGGAGTGTACATACGTTTCCTCGGCGAACGTAATGGCATGACTGGGGCTTGAACTCGTTTCGTTCGAGGCTGCAGTTAGCACTTTAACCATCGATGCCATGGGTACTCTCCTGAAGAGGAGATTTAAAAGTTCACTTGTTTTTTCTGCAGTTACAAAGCAGTTATTTCAATGTTTCACCAGTCATCATAACATGCAATATGAACTTAGAGAGAGAGAGAGAGAGAGAGAGAGAGAGAGAGAGAGAGAGAGCGTTTAACCAATTGCAAATCGTGCTGGGTGGGCTCTAAAAATTAATGATTCATGTTTCAAAAAAACTTTGCGATAGGAAGCACCTGCTCCTTACCTAACAAGAGGTGAGGGTTAGATTTACTGCCCAGCGTCCGAGGTTCCCCTAAAAAGGTGACCTTGGACGCTGGGTAATAAACCAACGGGACATAAGCAGTTTTGTTTCCGTCTCTCGGGAGGCATTCTTCCTACGAGGCAACCCATGTTTAATATATGTTTGTCCCATCCCAGCTTTGTGGGGAGGGGGCTAAATACCAAGACAGTGGGGGAAACGTTCGTTTTGCTGCTCACGTGTTTAACATCCTTTTGAAAGAAATAAAAAAAAATAACAACAAATCCTGAAAGATTTTTATTCAAGGAAGATATATATTAGTTCCCGAAATGTTCTTATGGGAAGACGAACTTCCGGTATTCCTAACAAAGCAACATTGTTATCCGCGAAACCCACCTGTTGCTATGTCAGCTTCCGACTTTATTCAACAGCCAATGAATGACGAAAACGTTTTTAAGGACAAACCAATGAAATTAAAGAGTTTGCTGGGCTAGCAATTAACACGTAACTATTTATTTCCGTAAATGATTAACTCTCTGCATTTTAAAGAGTAGCCAATCTAAATGCTTTTTCAAGACGTTGAAAAATATACTTTGAAAAATAATCAATTTTTTTCTTGGCCAGTAGGCTGGGGTTGTAGAATACACCAACTGCTTCTCTGCAGAGGGTTAATACCCTACCTAACGAGTGTTCTGTATATAACACTAAACGATCTGACGGTGAGGTTCCAGTAATGTTGGAGCTTTGGAGCATGCGTGGTACCCCTTCATTGTCATCGCTCCCAGGTCAACTCTGGTCCGGAGTGGTTGTACCTGATAGCGTCCTCTCTATGGGTCAAATAGAACTAAACCGCGTACTTACGCTAAACTGAATTATTTGAAGTAGAACTGATTATTTGTATAAAAATGGATTTGGCATTAAATAACCCACAAATGTTGATATGTCATAAAACCAACAACCAACCAACCAACCAATTTTTTTTTCCTTTTTTGATCTTTTTAGCCGATTAATTTTTCAATGAATTTTGTTTTCGAATAGATTAAAACTAACATCTCGGAAACGAAACTTTCATGGACAGCATTTTCCTCAATTAGGCTATGGAAACTTTTAATGGTCACATACAGTTCTGCTAAGCAACAATCATTCTACCATCATTTTTTAAAAAGTTTGTACTCGATATAAACCAATTATGCTTTTTTTCAGGTTCTTATGAAAAGTTTTTGGCAGCCGAAGAATGGAACATCTAAAAACATGATAAAAGGAAAAATGATATTTGTAATAATCAATGATAAAAATGAGCAAGTACGTGAATGAGTCTCGGAAAGCCCAAACAAGATTCGGGTTAGATTTTAGGAGGCTTCGTGGTGTAATGGTTACTGTCTTAGGTAATGGGCACGACGACTCGAGTTCAAATCTGGACGAGTCTGTTTGCTTTTCATATAGTGCTAATATCCTTGGGAAAGGTATGAATCTAATTTTTCTCCTTCCAGCAATGAGTAAATAGTAGTTCTTCAACCTTGATATGGCAACCCATCTTGGAGAAGAAAAACCGGTTAAACTCCCCTTAAAATTGACCTTATGTTGCATCCAGCTTGTGCGGAACAAGAAAAGTTGGCTGTTTAGAAACATTGTGCAGAATACACGTTCCGTTAGTTCATCGAGAGATTTCGAATCATTCCTTGTTTTCGACGAAGTTCAATGTTTCTAATGTCAGGTGACGTATTTTAAAGAAACGAACGCTGATTCATTGATCAAACGGTCAATTTTTCTTGTCATAAACAGCCAACTTTTCTTGTTATACAACTTTTCCAAATTTTTATATAATTTTACACTTTTTATACATCCATCGTTAACTTAACATCACTAATATAACCCCTCATAGTCCTGATGATGGTTCAGCAGAACCGAAACGCTATAGTGTCGACTTTGTTTCTCAATATATATATATATATATATATATATGGGTACAACACGTTGTGCTAAACCTTCCTTCAGAAATTTGATCAGATGTAGAGTGTGGATTTTCCCCCAATATATAAGCGATACTCCGTCCTATCGATGAGGTTTAAAAGACGCTGACAGTATCACTTGTAGAGGGGTAAGACACCTCCCAAAAGGGTGGTGTCCTAGGTATGGCACTAAACTGCATCTGAGAGTAAGGCACTGGTTTTAGAGCTCTGGTTTGTATGTAGTACCCTTTCATTGCCATTATTTCCAAGTCCATTCCGACCTGGATTGATAGTACTAACTGCGTGCAAAGTTATGATTATCATCATCAGCACGGATATCCCTGACCCTCTCTCGCCACTTCTCCCTATCGTTTATCGCCTCTGGCAGGTCTTCAGGGCTACATCCCGTATCCTCACATAGCTGCTGTATGTATGTTCGAGCTGGTCGTTCTGCTTTTGCTCGGCCATATGAGGAGGCCCATAGGAGTACATCACTTATGAGCTCGTCCCTGCTTCTCCAGCAGTGTCCTGTATGTCTGGTTCGTCTGACTTGGATAGTTTTCGTGATGGGAGGTAGGTGGCCGTATAGTTGGTGCCTTGTGGGGTGTTGCCGCCAGGACTTGTTTAATATTGCTCGCAACGTTCTTGTGTAATTGCCGTCTAGCTTTTTCTCCAGCCGTTGAGTTAGCGTCCAGGTAGTGCATCCATATAGCAGTATCGATACGACTGCGGCTTGGAAGAAACAGCATTTTATTTTATCGGTCAAGTCTGATTTCCATATGATCGATAGCTTATCGATAGCTGTCCATGCCTTTGTTAGCCGCGTGTCGATGTCTTTTTCGGTTGATGATACGCTGCTTCCTAGGTAGGTGAACTTGTCTACCAGTTTCAGAGAGCTAAATCTGACTTTGTGTCAGCCAAAATGAGCAATCGACACAGGTACAAAAACAAACAAACAAACAAACAAAAAAGCAAACAAAAAACAAAGTTAAAGCAAGATTTTTCTTGTGAGCAATGAAAAAAGTTCTCGGTGTGTCTTCGAATCACCAAATAAATCTATCACGTTGATCATAAGAGCTAGGCATCGAATTAAAGAAATAAACAGGGAGTCTCCGTGGTGTAGTGGCTAACGTGCTGTATTGCAGCCTCAAAGTAAGCGAGTTCGAGCTCCAGTCGCGCAATTACGTTCACTGTTGGACTAATACCCTTGGGAAAAGTATGAACTCCCTTATTCCCCCAGCGATGGGCTAAATAGTATTACTACAGTTCTTCAACAAAGATAGCTTTGGCATTAAATAACCCACAAAAGCTGATATGCCATTAAACAACCAAAGATATAAACAAAATTCTCCCCGAAATGAACTTCAGTTTGTGCAATTAAACTATTTCAGAGTTGAACAAAATCCAAGACATATTATTTGAATAAAGTTTCACAGCAGAGAAACGAAAACTAACATATGATGAATTTTATCATTATCAAGACATATTGACCGCACGGATCCCGTTGACTCTCTCTCTCTCTCTCTCTCTCTCTCTCTCTCTCTCCTAACTTCCCAAGCTATGTCCAGCATGTTTTGTTCGTCTTACTTGGATGGTTTGTGAGATGAGAGGTAAGTGGCCGTACGACTGTTGTTTTGTGAGGTGCTGCTTCCAGGATTTGTTCAAAACAGCACGTGACATCTTTGTGTTGTTCTCATCTTCTTTTTTCTCCAAGCGTTTCGGTAAAGTCCAAAAAATGATTTAATTCTTTGGTTCCAGTCTTTAACAATTCTTGTTGATAAAAAGAAAGAATTACTTCGTAGCAGAAATATCAATATAATTTCCATTGAGGAATCTTTATTATATAGAGAATAATCAACCCAATCTCATGATATAAAATATGAGACGTCATTTGATTAAAACTCATTTCAAAGGATGTTTGACTTTTAAACTTAATGCACTTTCGAAATCAAAATCTGAAAAAAAGAAATTGCTATCACAAAATATAATTGTATTAACTGTATTCAAATTTGGATTGGTTTTGTAATTTACAAAGCTTTTCTTTTGTTAGATATGGTACAAGGCCGTATGAATGGGAACACCCAATGAAATTCGAACTGACTCGTGAAGGTTTTCTCGTGTAGCTTGCTAACCACTACATTACCCGAGGCTCTCCAATTTGGGATTGGTTTACCAAGATTCATTTTTCTTCATATATATATATATATATATATATATGATATATCCTAGTTTAGAGATGTATCGCTTCAGGTCATAGCGAAAGTGTGACAACATTCCAGAATAAATGCTCTGTGGTAAGAGTAAGACTAGAGCATTGTCCGTTCATCTCAAGTGGGCGGGCGGGCGGGCGGGCGACCGGCCGGTCAGCAGTTATTTAATTCCTTTTTTCAACCAAATACACACACACACACACATACACATATATGTACACTACACACATATATATACACACACACATACACACACACACACACACACATATATACACACATACACACACACACATACACACACACACATATACACATATATACTCACACACACGCATATATATACACACACACGTATACACACACACATACACACACACACACACACACACACACACACACATATACACATACACACATACTGAATGCACAGTCGCTTCTTAACAATAAGACAAACTCATGACTGCTTAAACTGAATTTACTCAACCGTTTTCTTCTTTATATAGAAATGCTGTTTATTTTTAATGTTCAACATCTTTAAAATCTCTTATCGTCATCATTATCCTCATCAAGTGATTCTGATAGCGCAGATTCCCTTGTCTCTTTCTCTCCATCCGACCCTATCGTCCAACGCTCCAAGCGGGTCCTCTAGACTGCATCCGATGTCCCCATTGAGCTGGTGTGTGGTTGTTTTTGTTGGTCGGCTAACATTAGTGTGTCCCTGTGTTCAGAAGAGAACAGTTTATTCGTCTTACTTGGAAGGTTTGTGAGATGGGAGCCAAGTGGTCGTACAGCTGGGTTTTTTTTGTGGTTTCTGTCTCCAGGATTTGTTTGAAACAAAATGTAGCATTCTTGTGTAGCTTCTATCCAGCCTTTTCTCCATGCGTCTCGTTAGGGTCAAAATGGTACGACCATATGTTAGTACTGACACGGATACAGCTTGTAAGAAATTCCGTTTTAGTTTATCAGAGAAATCAGATTTTCATATGATCGACAACCTGCCAATAACAGTCTATGCCTTCCTCATGCATATCTTGAAATCGCTTTCAGTAGATGAGATATTGCTACCTAGGTTGGTGAACTGGCTTGCTGCTTAAAGTGGAAATGACTCTATCTTGTTTAAAACAAATGAACTATGTTTTATATGCGTTCACATATGGGCACATCTCTTGTAATTCTTACTAATTTTGTGCATTGTCGAGTGAATTATTACTAAATGAACCCGCCCAGCCGGTTGGTGCGTTAGAATACACTGACTGCACCTCTGTAGAGGGGTAAGACACCCCCAACGAATGTCCTGTATATGATAATAAACTATCTGATGGTGAGGTTCCCGTAATTCTGGAGCTTTGGGTAATGCGGAGTTCCTGTTCATTGCCATCGCTCCCAGTTCACTTTGGCCCAGTGTCTTAGCACTAGATAGTATGCTATCCCTGGATCAAATAGGACTGTTTGACATTTAAACTGAATGTAAACAAGTGACTTATGCTAAATTAAATTGTTAAAAATAGAACTGTTTGATCATTTAACTGTTTGTTCACAAATAACTAATGTTTAAAGGAGTTGTTGGTGATACATAGCAATAACTTGAAAGCATTTAACTTTGTGCAAATGAATGAATAGAATTGAATTGAATAATTAGTGCTAAATAGCAACACTTGTAACCACTTCACTGTGTGCAAACAAACGATTAATAGTAAATAGAATTATTCTTGTTAGAAAGCAATACTTGAAACCATTTAACTATGTTCCAAAAAATGAGCTTAGGCTCGTTTAAAAACATTATGAACAAAATGTGTTTACAAACCATACATATATAATATACGAGGTGCATACGATAAGTTTCCAGACTTTTTGCGTATGGACACTTATATTGGTAGTACACACATGAAAATCTGCTTCCCTTCGAAGTAATCTCCTCCGGCTGTAATGCACTTGTACCGTTCCAACAACTTCTGGAAGGCCCCATGGAAGTCCTCTTGTGTGAGCGTGTCAATGACCTTCGTCACAGCCTCTTTCATTTCCTCAATTGTCTCATAACGACAACCTCTGAGCTTAGGGAATAACCAAAAGTCACAGGGAGCAAGCTCTGGACTTGGTCAAATAGTCTGTGACACGGATGGAGTTGTGGACTGGTGCATTGTCCTCGTGGAAATGCCACTGACCCGATTTGAAGAGTGCTGGCCTCTTCCGACGGAATCTCTTCCTAAATTCCCTTAAAACCTCAACATAGTAACCCTAGCCCTAACCCTTTGGCCAATCAACTCTGGTGTATTGACTTCCTTATTCCTCCACACCTCTCACCATCCCTCACAGACTCCTCGCCTTCCTTGAATCTCTTATGTCACTCAAAAACTGATGCTTGATTCATGGAAGATGGTCGAAAAGCAGTCTGAAGTCTTCCATACGTTTCTGTGGCATTTTTTCCAAGTTTAAAACAGAATTTTATTGCATATCGTTCTTCCTCACTTCCAGATTGCATTTTTAAAATTCACCAGCTGTGGCAATCAGGCTTTAGTAGGGTGTATTCTAATTTTTGCTGTAGCTGTTCATTTGACCCTTAAATCATAAAAATTGGTCAGTCATCTCATAAGATGTATAGCAATAACATAGTGAATTTTCAATAGTCTACGACAATTTTAAATGTCCATACGAAAAAAGTCTGGAAACTTATCGTATGCACCTCGTATATGTATAAACAGATCTTTGTATTTAATAACCAACAATGGTTGATATGCCATATAACCCAACCAAACCAAATCCTATATATTTAATATATATGTATAAAGAGGATTTGGCATTAAATAACCTACAATGGTTGATATACCATAAAACCCAATTAAATCAAATCCTATATATCTAATATATATGTATAAAAAAGAATTTGGTATTAAATAACCAACAATGGTTGATATGCCATATATATTGAATACATATGATTTGGTTTGGTCGACCAAACCAAATCATATATATCTAATATATATGTATAAAGAGGATTTGTCATTGAATAACATACAATGGTTGATATGCCAAAACCAAATCATATATATTTCATATATGACAATATGAATCTATGTAAAGTTTACCAAAATTGCTCAGATCTATTAATAGATAAACTTAGATAAAATAGAACAATGACAATACAGTCAGGATACCGAAAGATGAAACGAGTGTAAAGTTTTTGTATTTTAGAAGTGTGTTGAGAAATGGATCAACCCCGTTCCTAATAAAAGGAGCAACTGGACAGTTAAGTCGAGTTGGGTTAGAGACAGTCGGAGAGTTGAGTTGGAGATTCGAAGAAAAGAGGAAGCGACGCCAGAGATTGGAACAAAGTGTCCGCTAACATGTGCTGTTGATATGAGTACGAAGAAGCGAATTACTTCCCCCAAAAGCTAAGACTACTATTGTTACTACTATTATTACCACTGAGAACGGAAATGTCGAAAACGCTGCAGTAATCAAAAAGGGTTAAAACAAAGCCACTTCTCACCTTTAACGAAATTACACGAAATATTTGTTTTGGTTTTGTTGATTATCGTTCATATACAAGAGACATTTAAGTTTTTGCCTTGAGAATTGTATTTATTAAATGTATTCTTGATGTTATATATATAAAAACTTTCGTCCCTCAAAAATCGGATCGACTTGGTCATATTTATTTTCTGTTAGCCCGATTCTCACCCAAAAAACTTACAGGTGGACCAGCGGAGGGAGATTTCGGAATTCTACGACCCGATCACTACTCACCAGGATCAAAAATCACAACATAGCCGGTGAGTGAAATCTCGTGTCGCTAAATCCATTTCCTATGACGATAACCATTGCACCACGAAACATCAAATGCTTCTTATGTATATTTACCCAACCCCTCCGCACAAGCAGGATGGGACAAGGTCCATTTTTAAAGCGGAGTTTTTGAAGCTTTCATTCAGAGTTTTCCTTCTCCTACACTGGTTGCCATACTGAGGCTAAAGAGCCCAGTCCTTCCTACTACTTGCCTATAACTGGAGGGAGAATAGTTGTATTCGTATTTTTTCCGAGGATATTGGCGCTTTGTAAAATGCAAACAGTCTTGTTCAGGATTTTGAACTCGGGACTCCGCGTCCATATCACTCTTAATTTATTAAAGAGACGTAACAAAATTGAAAAGATAAAATTAAACATGTTTTAGAGATTTGTAAATTTTACTTTTCAAAAGGTTGGGCGTCTCATGTAGGGTTGTGGTTAGCAAACTAGACAAGAAAATTATTAGGAGTGAGTTCGATTGTCATTGGATGTCTCATTCATACGGCCTTGGGCCATATCTGAGCCCCCCCCAAGCTTAGTGAATTACTACTTTTCAAAAGCTTTTTCCTCCTGGGCCGCCTTCGTTACAAAATAACTAAAGTTGGCGACCATAGTCGAGAGCGACCAGAAGGCTCCCTTTTCAATAGCTACTACACCAAGGTGTAGGGGAGGGCGCTACTCCTTTCCCTGGATTGCTCCACTTTACCCTCAATACGTACCTTATATTGCTGAGTGTTAAGCAAGGAGGTATCAAGTACCATTTTTAAAGTCTTTGGTATGACGCGACCTGGGATTGAACCCAGGTCTCCCGGTTCATTGATTCAATTAAACAAAAAGATGGACATTTTTATCTTGTGACGATTTTCTTGTGAATATCTTTTAAAAAGCTAAGTAGGAGATTTTTGTGGCTTTGTTAATAAAATTCATTTCCAAATTTCTTTGCTCTTTCATTGTCTTGGGGAAATATTCATGTTTGTCCAGTTTAAAAGCGATGTAAGGGTAACACGAAGCTGAACATTTTTAGAGTTTATTTTTCCAATGCTGGTATCACAGGGGAATGAGAAAAGTTCTGGTGAACGGGCCAGTCTGGCAAAGCTTTTTGCGTTCCCCAATGATACCTGCATAGGAAAAATAAGCTCTAAAAATGTTCGGCTTCTGGTTTTCCTTTACGGCACTTTTAACATGAACTATGTGTAGATGCATGTCTTCTTTTATTTCATATAAAAATGTTTCAAGAGAAGCTGATGTCTCCATTTCTTTAAAGAAAAAAAAAAGATTTGAGTGGCTTCTGAATTGCCACGAAACTCTGTGTGTGTGTGTGTGCGCATACGCGCACCTCTACTCGCGTAAGTGACTGGCAATGGCTGAACTATCTTTTAAGATAACAATCTTCTTTCGTCGAGTCAGCCGAGCCGCCAAGGCAACTAGTAACGTCGTCAACTTGAATAAGCAGCTAAGCAGGTCGCTCTTGCTGGAATAACTTCAAGTAAAAATCTAAACATAGCCGAAATAGTAGAACTGTTTCTGTTTTTTCCTTCAACGATGTTTATTTTTAGGAAAAGTCCCGATTCATTTTTCTGATTACTTGTTAAAGATATTTATGCTAGCTACAATTTCAGTTTTGTAGGATAACATATTAAAAACAGCTGCATTTTCCCTTGTTGTATAATGTGTGTGTGTATGGCTTAAGAATGAACACAGCTTAATTGTAATAATAATTTGGTTGTACTATTACGTGGCAGATCTCGAAGAAAAAAAGTTATTTCAACTTTCTCTGCGGCCCTGACACCATCTCTTCTTTCTGCCATGGGAGACCAAATGTCTCAAATTCGGAAACAGACAATGAACTTTCAAAGAACACGATATAACATTACACAGCGACTTTTGATACTCATTGAATAACAAAAAAATTGGTTTACTGGTTTATAAATATGTCTCTTCTCACTTTCACAAGAAAAGCGTTTTGAATAGAATTCAGGTTGCTTAACGAATTGAAAATTTCATAGTCCTATCTGCAGAATAATGACGACAGTAGTAATTTACTAATCTTTTTGCTTAGATGTGGCACAAGGTCGTATGTTGTGTGGCACGTCATGATGACTTGAACTCTCACGTGAAGGTCAGCTAATAATAACTGTAATAGTAGTCGTAGTAGTGAATCGACGAGAGATGAGGTATTTAATTTATCGGAAAAAACAAATTTCAGATTTAAACATTTTACACTTTGCGGTATGAATAAAGTTTTGATTTACTTTGGAATTATCTCAAACGATTTGAGTTTTAAAATACTGAGATCTCAATTGTAATAAAAATTTAGTAACTAACGATGACCCGGTATAAAAAGTCGATTCTTCTTTTGAGTTACAGCCAAAATTCCACAATACATATATACAGGGTACAATAGAAATGCTTCCCACGTTTTAAACCATCACTTGTGATGGTTTAAAACCATACACAAGGGAACTTAGACGAGTGTAATGATAGCTCCAGCCAACCAATGTCTTAGGATTCTTTTAAAGTATGATCAGTTAAAATCATGGCTTGGATCGGTGCATACCGTACTTTTGCCGTTGAATTTTTTTTCCAAAAAGACTGTTGAATCTGTAATTGCTACACAGAGAGCATTTCGCGCGCAGTTCATGTTACGTTCGAGATAGAAAATCGATACTGTTGTGGGTTGAGAATTCTATCCGGAACAGCATCATTCTATCATAACATGAAAGGAGCATAAAAAACTGTGTGTAGCAATTACAGATTCATCAGTCTTTAAAAACGTTTCACCAGCAAAAGTACTGTGTTCACCGGTTCAACTCTTCATCGTAACTGATCGTATTCAAAAAAAAAAAAAAAAAAGAGACGAGCCAGAGGGAGTTACTATTGTTACTTGTTTTGGCACCTCGGTTGGTGTAATGGTTAGCAAGCTAGACTAGCAAACCTTCACGAGCGAGTTCGATTTTCATTGAGAGCCCCATTCACTACTATTGTTACTTGCCTAAGTTCCCTTGCGCTACAAAGGAAACAGATTTAAATGGGGGAGGTATTTCTGTCGCACTCAGACCCGACCGATAAAATGAAACGCAGTTTCTTCCAGGCAGCGGTCGTATCGATACTGCTGCATGGATGTACTATTTTGACGCTAACAAAACGGCTGGAGAAGAAGCTAGACGGCAATTACACAAGAACGTTGCGAGCAATATTGAACAAGTCCTGCCGGCAACACCCCACAAAGCACCAACTATACGGCCACCTACCTCCCATCACGAAAACTATCCAAGTTAGACGAACCAGACATGCAGGACACTGCTGGAGAAGCAGGGACGAGCTCATAAGTGATGTACTCCAATGGACCCCCACATATGGCCGGGCAAAAGCAGGACGACCAGCTCGAACATACATACAGCAGCTATGTGAGGATACGGGATGTAGCCTTGAAGATCTGCCAGAGGCGATGAACGATAGGGAGAAGTGGCGAGAGAGAGTTAGGGATATCCGTGCCTGTGGCACGACATGATGATGGTGATGATATATATATATATATATATACTGTGAAATCTTGGTTGTCGAACAAAATTCACTCTACAATTATGTTCGACTATCGATTTGTTCGAAAACGGAAACAATTCTTCTCTAATAGATTCGCTCAGCCATTCGTACGCGTTCCCTTTTTATCGGCCCGACTCGTGCGTTACTTTAATTGGCCTTCGGGCTTTTGACCTTGTGTCAAGTCGTGTCTGGTGGGAGGCAGCGACAAATACTCGGCCCGACTCGTGCGTTCGAACTCCAAACATTTGTTCGATTACTGAGGTCTTTTTTTTTTTTTACGGTTCCACTTTTTATATATAAAGCAAACAAAATTAACATTTGTGAAAGTATTTTGGTTTGGTTTGGTTTGATGGCATAAAGAGTTCTATTTCAAACAATTTAGTTTAGCATAAGTACGCAGTTTAAACACACAGTTAAATGTAAAACTAGTTAATTTCAGACTGTTCGGTTTAGTATAAATACACAGTTTAGTTCTACTTGACCCATAGATAGTACCCTATCAGGTGCTACCACTACGAGCCAGAGTGGACCTTGGTGCGATGGCAATGAAGGAATACCTCGCATTCCCAAAAGCTCTAGTATTACTGAAGCCTCACACTCATATCCAGTATTTTTGTATTCATGGGAATAAACAATTCTTTATGTTAAGTGTAGAATCGTTTAGTAGAGATCTGTTCCGGTTTCTTTGTTTAATGGAATATCAACCTTTGTGGATTATCTAATGCTTAATCCATCCTTTATGGTACTATTTAACCTATAACTAGGAGTGGTAATCTAATTAACAGAATCGGATTTGGTAATTCTTAAAATGTTTTTATTCTCTTCATATATGATTTTAAGATATAAAAGGAAGGCATAAAGGGAACCAATAAATCATATTATTTTTTTCTGTGACAATTACTTTTAAATAAGGAAATCAAGGACATTTGATTTCATGCCTTTGTCGTACTAGGATGATGAAAGGACCGTTTGAGATCTGAGCACAACAGAATTATTACAGGAGTCCCAAGAAAACACTTACTTCTTTAAAAATCTTTGTATAATGGTTTTAAAATAATTGAAAATTTTGCTTCTCAAAGAAATTTTAATTGTTAATCGGGAGGAGTCCCTGTAGCGTAGTGGTTTACGTTCTGTACTGTGACATTAAAGTAAGTGAGTTCGAACTCCAGTCACGCTATTACGTTCATGGATGGGTTAAATAAGTAAAGCAAAGTTGGCAACCGTAGTCTCGGGTAACCTGAAGACTCCCTTTTCGATAGCTACTACACCAAGGTGTCGAGGAGGGCACTACTCCATTAACCAATGATTGACCCACTTTACCCTTGATCCGTACCTTATAATGCTGAATGGAGGTGCCCGTGGTGTAATGGTTATCGTCGTAGGAATTGGACACGACGATACGAGTTCAAATCCTGGACGAGACTGATTGCATTTCACATAGCACTAATACCCATGGGAAAGGTATGAATTCAATTATTCTCCCTCCAGCTATGGGTAAATAGTAGGACAGATTAGGTTCTTCAGCCTTGGTGAGGCAACTAGTTTAGGAGAAGGAAAACTCTGAATTCAAACCTGTTAAACTCCGCTTAAAAATTGACCTTGTGTCATATCCTGCCCGAGCGGAGGGGTTGGTAAATATGATAATGCTGAATGTTAAGCAAGGAGGGATCAAGTGTCATTTTTTTTTTAGTCTTTGGTATCTGGTGCTACGTTTTGTACTGTGACATTGAAGTCCTGGTTGGGTTTCTTTGTTTAATGGCATATCAACCTTCGTGGATTGTTCAATGCCAAATCCATCCTTCTCGAAGAACAGTAGTGGTGCTATTTAACCCATAGATGGGAGGATAAGGGGGTTCTATACCTTTTCCAAGGGTATTTGTTCTAAAGGGAACGTAATAGCACGAGTGGAGTTCGAACTCGCTTACTACGATTCCGCAGTCCATCGCTTTAACCATTACACCACGCGGACAAAAATTATTACTAATAGATTGGAATACTCGATACCGTACAGATGGGTAAGATGGATGTAACCCCTCGACATAAAATATTCCCAGGCAAGTTGATATGCCGTTAAAACCATTCAGGCTACGAAACAACTGAGTGCATGATTTTTTTTGTAAACTAGTGATCAAGTAGCGCAGTTGCTAACGTGCTTGACTGCAACATTGTAATGAGTGAGTTCGAGCTCAGGTCTCACAATTAAGTTCACTTTTGGATTAAAAACAGTGGGAAAAGTGTGAACCCCTTATCCTCCCAGCTATCGATGAAATATTACTTCTATTGTTTCCATACAAGGATGGGTTTGGCACTATCAACCTTCGGGGGCTGAAGGTTGATATGCCATTAAACAAAGAAAGCAAAAAAGAATATTGATCAGCTGCATTTAAATTGCAGGGAATTATTTTAAATAAGAATGTAATGAAAGACGCCCCTTTACATTCCGGATAAATTGGGTACCTCAGGTGGTGTAATGGTTTGCAAGATAAGCTAGCAAACCTTCATGAGTGAGTCCGAGTCTCAATGGGTGCCCCATTCATACGGTCTTGTGCCACATCTTAGCAAAAAGCTTAGTAAATTACCACATTCCGGATGGATTCGGAGCCTTGGGTGGTGTAGGTTTGATTGCTTTGGTTTTAATGGCACATCAACCTTCGTAGGTTATTTAATGCTAAAGCCATCCTTCTTGAAGAACAGCAGTGATGCTATTTAACCCGTAGCTGGGGGGGAAAGGGGGTTCATGCCTTTTCCAAGGGTATTTGTCCGAAAGTGAATGCAACAGCTCCACTGGAGTTTGAACTCGTATACTACGATTCTGCAGTCCAGCTCTTTAACCATTACATCGGGTGGTATAAATGGTTTGCAAGTTAAACTACCAAACCTTCACAAGTGAGTCCGAGTCTCACTGGGTGCCCCATTCATACGGCATTGTGCCACATCTAAGCAAAAAGCTTAGTAAATTACAACTAATACAATATTTCGGGTGATTTAATAGTTAGTAAGCTAAACAAGCAAATCTTAACGAGTAACCACGAGTCCCATTGGGTGCCCCATTCATACAGCCTGGTTCCACATCTGAGCAAAACGTTTAGTAAATTACTACACTCCAGATGAATTCCCATTTTCTTTCGAGTATATCGCGCATGCGTGTATAACGCTCACCTTCAATTTCAGACAAAGAGTTCCAGAAAAATTCCTGTTCTCTTGTTCACCGGACAGATCTTTTCCCTCTGTGATGAATTGTGGCCAGACATGACGAAAATGAGAAAATGGAGGGGGCTTTTGGATAAAAGAAAAAAAAAGTGCCTACAGGAAACCGTGAGTAAAAGACTTGTTTTTTCACGTTGATAGAAAACGGAAAAACAGTAATATAGTCGTATTGCAATTTGTGTGCGTGTGATCTCGAGTATGGCCACCGCTATCCCCTCTTTCAGTAAAGATTGTTCATCGAAACAATTTAGCTAGGAATCATAAATCAAATTTCTAACTAAATGACAAGTTTAGAATATGATGATTTCTTTAGATTTCTAAGAATGAAAAAAAAAATTGTTTGTTCTACAGTTTTTGACCGAAAGATAGGTCTATCGCATTTAACGAGTTATCGGTACTTATGCATCTATGTTACCGCAAAAAAAAACAAAAAAAACCCCAACTTTCCCGAGCGTTTCCGGGCCGATAACGGAAAGAATCGGAATATTCCGGAACGAAATTTAAGCAAGCAGACGATAAAATAAGTCAACCAATTTGTTGACCAAACGCATGAACACAAGAGAAAAAGACAATTTTAAATGGATTATGTTACCAATCTTTTCAGGAGAAAAAGAATAAATCAACAGTCAGTGTATGGTAATTTTCAATATGAAAAAATAGTTTGAATTTTTATTTTATCTATTGGCGGGGGGGTGTATCATTTTTTGTCTTTTTAAATATTTTTTTCGTATTTATGCACTTAATGTACCGTGCAGAAGTAATAACGTGTTAATTTAGAAATCCATTCTTACCATGGGGAGGGGGTGTTTTGTAATTATTCTGTACTTTCACCTAACAATTTTAATAATAATCCATGTCCTGCATTTGGTGTTACGGCATCTCCAGGCATAACTTTTCCTCATTTTTTTTTTGGGGTGGCAAGGATGCTCACATGCCTAGCAATTTTTAATTTTGCCAATCAGGTTTTTTTCTTGGCAGAATTGATCACCATTTCGGCACATTGTAGATTTTCCCTTAGATGCGATAAATTCATGTATACACTTGTTTGTAACTTAGTGAACAAATTGATTGAATTATTTTATCTTAAATTTGATTAGCTAGGCGTTTCGGCATATTTCGATTTTTTCCGGAAACACTCGGGAAAGTTCGGCTTTTTGCGGTAACATAGATGCATAAGCATCGAGTTATCTAGAGATATAGAGTCTACACCGGCAGAAGAGCCAAAAGTGACACAATGAACAATTGCTTCCATCAAAGAACTTACGGCTATAAAGAAAGATGTTACTTGGCATTATTTCAAACTCCTCGAATGGAAAAAAAAAATCTTTGCATATACTCTACAATTTTGAGTTAAAATTATTTTACCGAATAACTAACGAGTTATCAAGAGATGCAGAGTCTATACCAGCAGAAAAGCAAGAAGTAATAAAATAGTGTCAAGTAATTTTTTTACACTTGTAATGACCGGATGTATAAAAATTTCTCAGACATTCGACTCAACGTTTTTATCAGAAGTCTCATACTAGCAACAATGACGCCATTTTATTGAGAAATTAATTTTTTTTTTTTTTTTTTTTTTTACTGTGATTCTTATAAAATGAATTATTTCTATTTATAAAGTCGTCGTTGCTTATCTTAGTCAAGTGAAATATCAATTACATATGAAAATAGTTTTAGCGGAATGTTTGGACAGTTCGCCGATGTGTTTGGTCTCAATAAAGCAATCACGAAAAAAAAAAATCCCCCACCCCCATTTCAGAACGAAGAAATTTTGGCTGCTTTTCAAGATATCCTTTAAGATTAATCCAGTTTTATATTTCATAAAGATTCTCCGAGAAAAATTTCTTATACGCATGCGCTCTACACAAATTATCACAGTCGTAATATTCCTGTAGCACTTCCACAGCAGCCCCAAAAGGAGTTTATTCCTTCAAAGCAAATTTAGTCACTTATTGAAAACTGCTTAGACTTATATACAATGCCTAGAATTTGTTAAATTTTGAACAAGTTCTTTTCTGTTTCTACGACTATGTGAAACTAGAATAATAATAATAAACATTATCTCAAATACTGAGTGATTGATCGCATTTAACGGCATGTCGACTCGTCTAGGGTTATTTTATGCCAAGAGCTTCGGGAATCGCCTTCATTGTACGTTCAGATTTATATTTTTTTGTCAAGTTGTTTCTGAAGAGTTTTTTTTCGCTCACGGTCCTATCGAGTACAAATAATTCATAAACAGATCCATTTGGCCCTAACTGGTACAACCACTTCGGATAAGGCTCCTCTGGTGATGTAATGGTTAGCAAACCTTCACAAATGAGTTCGAGTCTCATTGGGTACTTCATTCTTATGGCTTTGCCACATCCAGGCAAAAAGCTTAGTCAGTTACTCATACCACCACCGCTCCGGGGCAGAGTGGTCCTGGGAGTAATAACAAGGAAGAGGTACTCCTCATATCTCAAGGACTTAAGCCCTATTCTGCAGTTAAGTGTCATATACTGAACATCTCTATTTTTAGGGGGTGGTGGGAGCTCTTATCCCCTCTTCAGTCAGCGTATTCTTAGCCCCGCCGACAGGGCGCTCAAAGACTGGTGTTCTCCGCCCCTCCGCATTTTCCTTGGGACTAAAGCAGAACGGTTTTCATTAAATGGATATTTATCAATTGGACGGTGTTTTACGAAAATATATTTCTAAACTGTCGAGATTGTAGTCAGTTAATTTGTATTATTAGTAAATCTTCATGTCAAATATGAATGCCACTTCCCCGTCCTTAAATAACATTTTTTAAAAATGCAAAAGAAAAAAAGAACAAGATCAATAAACGAAATTGACATTGAGAACTTTAATCACGTGACTAGCTTGAATTACTGATACGATTGTTAAGAGAAGAGAAACCAAACCCTCATAACATTCATTGTTTCAGCTTGATAAGAAAGGTAATAAAGACATTAAAATGAGCATTTTCACTAGAATTAAAACACTTGTTATAGTCTATCGACTTGGAAAAATTTGATCCCAGTCGAGAACCCACCTACTCCGACTATACTAGTAGTGTCATGCTTATCTTCGTAGGAAATGGACGCAACGACTCGTCTTTTTGTATTTACACATAACGCTAATATTCTTGGGAAAAGTATGCATACAATTATTCTCGCCCCAGCTATGGGTTAATAGCTGGGCAGACTGTTTCTTGAATCTAGGTATGGCAATTGGTCTTAAAAAAAATTCTGCATAAAAAAAATGAACTTGTGTTACGCCCTGCTTGTGTGGAGGGGTTGGTGTGTGTATATATATATATATATATACACACCAATGAAGGTAGCAGAAAAAAACATAATCCAAATAGGTGAATATATTATGATGCAAAGTCGACGTTAACGTTTCGGTTTCAGTAACCATCATCAAGACTTGGATATCGAAATAGTGCACATAGCGATGGATGCTTATTGAGATGACTGGAGCAAATGAGAAATATACAGCGACAAGATAAATAAACGTGCACATGGCGTTCATAATTCAAAAGTCATAAGAACGTGTCTGGCACGTGGAAACATATTTGAAAATATTTTTTTCCTGCTACCTTCATACTGTCGGATTTTGATCCATATTTACTTTCATACCAATGAATTTAAAATCCCAAAGTAGCTGTTGGAAGTAGAGCCATCGTAATAAAAAAAAAGAGAACCAAAACTTCTATTCGTCGCTATTAAATTCTCAGTTCAAATCTTCAAGTATTTGCTTGTCCAAAAATAAGTTCTTTCCAGTGATATACGAGCCACTTGTTATCTGGTAAACAAGGAATGTAGTGTCGTCTAATCTGATTTGATGAAAAGTACGACAAGCCAACATTGGTTAAGATTTGTTGGTAATTTTCATGGTTATAAGAATGTTCGTTGGCATATGAAAAGCAAAACTGACTTATTTGGCCGATACAAGCTGGGGATCGTCTGCCAAAAAACATGGGCGTTTTACACTGAAAATAATTCGAAGATCCCAAATTGTTTAGGAAAATTAACTTGATAAGAGAATTCATTTTTTTTTTTTTTTTTGATAGCCGAAATATCATTTTTAAATTAAAGACAATGTGAATCGAGCCATTTTTTTTTTCATATAAGCTGTTACGTCTAAATTTATTTTCTTTTACGCCATGTAAATATATAACTAAAATTTTCATTATGCTTGTAAGCATAAAGAAATTTTCAGTTTAATTTGCAACTGAATTTTAAGGTTTACATTTGTGTCGAATGTCTTTTAAGGAAAAAAAAAAAGTCATTCATATTCTCGACATTATAAAGATAACAATGAAATGCTAATTAGAATCTTTCACACCTTTTCTAAATAGAAGCATTACTATCATCATGGACCGCTGTTGAAATGAGGACCCAATGTGTTCACTGGTGGTCTAGTTCCATAGCTAAAAGTTAAATTGAGAATATCAGACATTTTAGAATTCCATTATTAAACAGAATTCTTCAGAAACCATTTTTGAGTTTACCCTCCCCCACTGCTGAAAAAATTACTTTAAAGTGCTGGTACGAACATGATTAAAATTTTGTTTGTTTAAAGTTTCAAATCAATGAAATGTCAAAGTACCAGATTCTACGAACCAACACAGAACATTTTCTTTCCGTTGTCAAATTCTTATATAAAATACACTTTTTGCTTTATGAAAAAGCAAAACAAAGAAAACTTCAATGTAATTTATTTCCTATCAAATTTTATTGAGTTGACTTATCGGCCATTTTCTTTTTGGGAATGAAAGTTTGTTTTTTCTTTGTGAGATTTCATATTTTTTGTCACCCACATTTATTGAAATTTAGTTTTTTGCTTTAACTTTGAACACCTAGAATTGCATTGTAGGTCATTACGTGAAGTGAGGGAAGGTTTACCAACATCTGCTTACCAATAAATCGTAATATTTTTCTTCCACCTGAAAAAAATAGAAAGTTGTACTGAATAAGAAATATTACGATGTAAGATAAGATGGTCTGAAGTGAGCACCTTTTTTTTTTTGTTTTGTTTATTATGACTCCCTGGAAGGTTTTTGTGACCAGCAGAAACTTTCTGGCTTTTTAGACGAAACAAGAATTTGGACCCATTCGGATTTTCGAGAATGGGGAGTTTTGAAAAAAAAACAAACCCTAAAGTTCTGCGTTACAGATGAACAAGATCTGTGAAAGAAACGTTAAAAAATCCAGACATCGTAACAGGAAGCGACCTTGTTAAATCGTAGACATTTGCTTTCTGTCGCTGTCTCTCTATTAGAAGCCATACCGAGGATTTGTCTGGCGTTCGTCCGTCGAAATAATGAACCAGGTTTATTTATAGCAGATTCGTTACGCTTTTAGATATCTTTTCTCCTGCTGCTGTTCGTTGTCCATGACTTAGAATAGGAATCATTCTACAGAAAACACGAAATCACTCCAGATAAAAGAAGAACCAGTCTACTTATTTCACTCGCTACAGAGAATGAATTCTACATTAAAAACAAATCAAGTTTACGTTGATTTGTAGTAACATTTAAAAATCATTTCTTACTCAATTTAAAACGAGACAACTCGTGAGGAAATGGAGCTGTTTTTCTTTCATCTTATTAAACTGCTGGTAAAATTCTATGACTCTTATATCTTCGTTGCTGTTGCTCTAAGCGTTAAGTTAGAAAATAAAATAAATACTTAACAATAAAAATAAAAAAAAAACCCACAATTTTATGAGTGTATTTTTTTTTATCGAAACTGGCGTCGTTTGTAAACAGAATGAGGGGATTTGTTTATGGTTAGGGACCCAGAATAAAACTTGTGTTTATTTATTGATAAAAAAATTATTTCGAACGGAAGTTGCAGTTTTAAAATGTTTTTATAGATTTATTTCAATAAGTCATAGGATGGCTTCCATATCAGAGAAAAACTGATTTTCAATTTTATAATTGATCTACGAGTTTGCACGTGCAAGGAAAATAAATATTTACCCAACCTCTCCGTCACGGATAGGATATGACAGTCAGTTTTAGAGCGGGGTGAAGCTGGTTTGAATTAAACTTTCCTTCTCGTAGACTGGTTGCCTAAACAAGGCTTTAATAAAATAAATAAAATGAAAAGTATGTCCAACAATTTACTCACAACAGGAGGCGAGAATTGACAGATTCATACTTCTCCAAAGAACATTAACCCGAAGTGAAACACAGAGTTTCTACCAGGATTCGAATTTTGGGTTGCTGATTCCATTTCCTATGACGATAACCGTTACGCTAAGCGCACATCCTTTCATAAAAACATGTACATAAAACTCTTCATAACGCGTTATTAAATATGGTTTGGGTTGGGTTTATGACATATCAACCATCGTGGGTTATTTAATGCCAAATTTTCTTAATACATATATATTAAACATATATGATTTGATTTAGTTGGGTTTTATAGCATATCAACTGTTGAAGGTTATTTAATGCCAAATCCATTTTTATGTAAATAATCTGTTCTATTCAAAACAATTTAGTTTAGCATAAGTACACAGTTTAATTGTCAAAAACATTTCTATTTCAAACTATTCAAGCAGTTATATGTAACAATTCAGTTAAGTGTAAATACAGTTTTAATGTCGAAAAACAGTTCTATTTCAAATAATTCATTTAAGTATAAGCACACAGTTTAAATCTAAGTACGGTTTAATTGTCACAAACATTTCTATTTCATGCTATTCAGTTTACTCAGTTTACTGGGTGGTTTGGTTTTGTTGGGTTTTACAGCATATTAACCGTTGCGTGTTATTTAAGGCCAAATCCTCTTTATACATATATATTGAATATATATGATTTGATTTGGTTGGGTTTTACAGCATATCAACCGTTGCATGTTATTTAATGCCAAATCCTCTTTATACATATTATAAATCATTTATAAATGCACAATTTGTTGATGATATTTTTTCAACGAGCCAGAGTTCATTTGTTTGCACATAGTTAAATGGTTAAACATATTAATTGTAAGTCAATAGTTAGCAAGTTTTAAATGATTTAGAGCTAATTTGTTTTCACACAAGTATTACTATTGTTTGCACACAGTTAAATGGTTCCAAGTATTCTAACACGACTTGTTCTATTTAGTATTAATCGTTTGTTTGCATTCAAATGGTTTCAAATATTGCAAACAAAAGTATTTTTTTTTTGCTCTCAGTTAAATGGTATCAAGCATCGCTATGTAACACTAGCAATTCAATTTAGACGCACAAAGAGTTTCAAGTATTGCTAATCCATACTAATAATTCTATTCAACATTACTCATTCGTTAGCCTACAGTTAAATGGCTCCAAGTATCACTAACAATTCAATGAAATAACTGTTATTTGTATACACACAGTTAAATGATTAAACAGTTTTATTTCTAACATTTCCATTTAACATAAGTCATTTGTTTGCTCACAGTTTGAATATCAAGCAGTTATATTTGACCCATAGATAGGGGCCTATCAAGTGCTACCAATCCGGGTCAGTGTGGATCTGAGAGCAATGGCAATGAAGGGGTACTCCATATTTCCTAAAGTTCCAGGACTGGAGCCTCACCATCAAATGGTTTAATGTCATATCCAGAACACTCGTTGGGAGCGGGGTCTTACTCCTCTGTAGAGATGTAGTCGGTGTATTTTTCATCTTAAGCCGACTGGTCTATTAAATATGTAATTAAATATAACATATTGTTTACCATTTGTTATAAAATAGCCGAGGGATTTCGGTTCATGCCTTTGAGTTTAGTTAGGCTGAGAACCTTTCGGCTCAGCACATGGGTTAGTTAGGTTCAACATTGAAGCAGGTGTTAACGCGGGTGCGCGCGGGCGGATGGAGGTGTCACTCAGATGTCATAATAGTCCGAGACGATACTGGATGACAAGGTGCGGGTGACGTCACGCACTGGAAGCACGCGGAGGTTTGCGTGAGAATTTGAAGAAAATATGAGTCGGGTACTAGGCGCCAAACGAGAAGGATCGACTTTTGGAGCTCGCAGGCGCGAGGCGAACGTGCGCCCTATGGGGGCCGCTCGAGTTGGGGGCCAAATGAATAAGACAGCATAGAAGATTGTGTCTCTCCTCCTTACGTCGAAACCTTTAACTCAAAGTTAATAAAAAGGTTTCGTACCTGAACAAGAAGTCGTTACGTGTTTTCGAATTCCGAGATTCCTATGTTCTATCGTAATCAACATTCGATTTCACCCATTTCGCGCATAGCGTTAATTGTGTATATGGTACACATTAACAGTTGATCGAACATTAATTCAAAAAGCCACTAAAAATAAGTAGTCTTGAAAACAGTGTTTTAATTTGCTTGAAATACGAGTAATGAGATAAAAAATGTACCGATAAAAAATCGTTTGAATAACATTCTACATTCATTGTTGCCGAGGGGGTGTCCTCGTGGAGTAATGGTTAAAGCGATGGACTGCGGAATCGTAGTATGCGAGTTCGTACTCCAGTCGCGCTATTACGTTCACCTTCGGGCAAATACTTTTGGGAAAGGTATGAACCCCCTTACCCTCCCAGCTATGAGTTAAATAGTACCACTACTGTTCTTCTAGGAGAATGGCTTTGGCATTAAATAACCTAAAAAGAGTTGATATGCCATTAAGCAAAGAAACCAAACCAAACCATCATTGTTGCCGAGTTAAGAATAGAGTCGTTGGAATCATTCGGCTTTATTCATAGAGAGCGTGGGCAAATTTCAGTCACTTGTCTGCTGACCAAGTAAGAAGAAATAAAGGAACGAACTAAAGGGAGAAATAGAAAAAGACGTAATAGTAACACAGTCCTGATAACACAAGTAAGTCGAAAACTAATTCTCTGTAACAATAACAGAACTGAAATTTATTATCTGTAAGGAAATGGATGAAATGTTTAAAGAAAAAGTTTTCTGTATGTAAGCAAATGTGAGCGAAATGTCTTTGCAAAGGAAAGTTTTTGTTGAAAGAAAAACGTGTATGTGAGCATTGCGGGTATTTTGCGAGCGATACGTGGAGTTATAAGCCACTGACTTGGCGACCCGAGTTCAAATCCTGCATGAGGTTGTTTGCATTTCACATAGTGCTAAAACCCTTGGGGAAAGGTATGAATCCAACTATTATCGTAGGGCAGACTGAGATCTTTAACCTTGGTATGGCAATCTTTTTTTTTTATTGCCATTGGTTGGAATACGTTTTTCGAATCAGATGGTCTGTATACAACTATGTCTGTGTGGATTTGATTTTTCGCTCCAAAACTTATGCCTCTGTGTCTGTAATTTCTATTCTATTTTTAGACTTGATACAAGATTTATTCTTATCGATCTTATTTTTAAAGGGCAAAGCACCATAAATGGCGAATATTTTTCAACGTTCAACTTTTGAATGTTTATCTGGCGGTTCTCTTAGCAACTAGCCTCAGGAAAGGTATGCATCCACCTATTTTCTGGAGGTAAATAGAAAGGCACAGCGGGCCTTTTAACCTTGGTATGGCAATCCATCTAAAAGAAGGAAATCTGTTAAACTTAAAACTGACCTTGTGTCATATTCTATACATGGGGCCAGAATTAGGAAAATTCTTATAAGCCACTGACATAAGGTTGTTTATATTAATCACCAGAATAAAACAAGACAAAAAATTGAGGTTTGGTTTGGTTTTTTGGGTTTTATGGCATATCAACCCTTGTAGGTTATATAATGCCAAATCCATTTTTATGTAAATTATTAGTTCTATTTCAAACTATTAAAGCAGTTATATATAACAATTCAGTTTAGTGTAAGTATAGTTTCGATGTCAAAAAAAGTTCAATTTTAAACAATTCAGTTTTGCATAAGTACGCAGTTTAAATGTAAATACAGTTTAATTGTCAAAAACATTTCTATTTTAAGCTATTCAGTTTAATCAAACAATTCAGTTTAGCATAAGTATACCGTTAGTTCTATTTAACCCATAGATATGACCCATATCAGGTGCTACCACTCCGGGCCAGAGTGAACCTGGGAGCGATGGCAATAAAGGGGTACTCCGTATCCCCCAAAGCTCCTGCATTACTGGAACCTCACCATCAGATTGTTTAGTGTCATATCCAGGAAACTCGTTGGCAGGGTGTCTTACCCCTCTGCAGAGAAGTTGTTGGTGTATTCTACAGCCCCAGCCGACTGGGCAATACACAGAGTTAAATGTCAAACAGTTTTATTTCAGATAATTCAGTTCAGCATAAGTACAAAGTTTAAACGTCAAAACAGTTCTATTTCGAGCAATTCAGTTCAGCATAAATACGCAGTTTAAATGCATAAAAACAGTAAACGCCAACCACCGTTTAGTTCTATTTAACTCATTGATATGACCCTTAAGAGGTGCTACCATTCCGAGCCGGAGTGGACCTGGGAGCGATGACAATAAAGGGGTACTCCGTATTCCCCAAAGCTCCAGCACTGCTGGAACCTCACCATCAGATTGTTTTGTGTCATATCTAGGACACCAAAAAATTGAGATTTTATTTTTTAAATGTAACTATCGTGTGTTTATATTTAAAACGGAGTTGCCTGAAATTTCGGAAAACTGATACATCGATTAGTTTTATTCATCTCATGTGGCGCACTATTCGACTGTTAAAGGTTTAGTTTGATTTGGTTCCTTTGTTTAATTGCATATAAACCTTCGTGCGTTATTTATTACCAAAAATATCTTGGTATAAGAATAGTGGTACATCTGGAAGGATAAAGGAGTGCATTCCTTTCCCAAGGGTATCAATCAGCAACCGAACGTAATGGCGCGTCTGGAGTTCGAACTCGTCTACAATGATGTTGCAGTCCAACACGTTAGACACTACATTACGGGGACAACCCACTCGACCGTTAAAGTAAAGATGAAAATATTTCAGTATTCAAGCAACTTAAAATACATAGAACTCAAAGCTATACCAAGTAAAGGCCTGGTAGCTATCCATTTAGTCTTTGTCTGAAGGCGGGCATTGAGTTGTCTGAATTGTTACTAATCTCAATAATTAAAAAAAATGAGGGTCTTATTTAAATAATTAGGTAATTAGCAATTATATCTATTAGTAGTAATCATTATTTCTTTTTGACCAAAAAGCATCCAGCTGTGGGTTTAATTGTACCACTATTGTTCTTCTATGAGGATGGGTTTGGCAAAGGTTGATGTCATTAAACAAAGAAACCAGCACCACCAAAAAGCATAGAAGATCTATACATTAATAAGAAAGTGATTTCAACTTTTGCAAAATATTCTTCAGTGAGACACGGAAAATAATATATAGGAATAATAGCCTTAAAATCATATTTAATAAAAGTTAAAAGTTTAATTTCCCAATATTTTAAATCCATATTTATAGACGTAACTTTCACACAATTTGTATTTATTTTACAGAATATGAAGAAAATACAACGTTAACATTTTAAGACAACTTAAAAATCTTTAGTGGTGTTTTTTTTTAGTTTTATGACATATCAACGATTTTACGTTATTCAAAACCAAATTCTCTTAAATGTATTAAATATAAATGATTTAACACCTTTTTGTTGATAATGTTTTTTAATCGAGCCTGAGCTCATTCTTTAGCACACAGTTAAATGGTTTCAAATATTGCGACCAAACATAAATAGTTGTATTTGCACACAGTCAAATAGCTTCAAGCATCCCCATGTAATATTAACAATTCAATTTAGGCACAAAGTCAAAGAGTTTCAAGTATTGCTAATCAACACTGACAATTCTATTCAACATTACTCATTCGTTAGCACAGTTAAATTGTTCCAAGTATTGATATATATCACTAACAATTTATTTAAACCTCAATCATTTGTTCACACAAATTATCAAACAGTTCTATTTCTAACAATTCAATTTAGCAGAAGTCATTTGTTTGCACTCAGTTTAAATCTCAAACAGTTCTATTTAACATAGGGCCTTATCAGGTGCAACCACCCCGGGCCAGAGTGGACCTGTGAGCGATGGCAATGAAGGGGTACTCCACATTCCCCAAAGCTTCAGTATTACTGAGGCTTCACCATCAGATAGTGTAATGATACTGACAAATTAATCTACCGAATTTGCATGAGTGTAAGAAGGAGTCTATATAAATCTCTCACTGAGAATAACTAAAAAGCTTGACCAAAACCTGCTTTGTGCAGAGGCTTTTTCAACTGTCTGGCATTCGTGTCCGATGGCTAATTTCCTCTAGCCTCAGGGAGCCGTCACCCCAGGTTTTAACCCTCTTCGGAGGGGTTAGGTTTATCGCCTGGCGCCTGAGGCGCCCTTCTTTTGGGGAATGCCGACGGGGCCCGAGGCATTTTGGGGAATGCCGGATGCGTCTGGGCTCCGGCCTTGCTCTCGGACCCACCTTAAAAAAGACCCTGTGCCACACTTACCCGTTTGGTGGGGTGGTCCACAAATACCGCTTGATTAGCTCCGGCTTAGTGCAGAGGCTTTTTCAGTTGACTGTCTGGCATTCGTGTCGGATGGTTAATTTCCTCGAGCCTAAGGGGGCCGTCCCCACCAGGTTTTAACCCTCATGGGAGGGGTTAGGTATATTGCCTGGCGCCTGAGGCACCCCACTATAGGGAAATTCCGATGGGGTCCGAGGCATTTTGGGGGCTGCCGGGCGTGTCTGGGCCACGTTCCTGTGCCCGGACCCACCTAAAAAAAAGGTCTTATGCCACATTCGTCCGTCTGGTGGCACGTTCGTCAAATATCGCTTGATTAGCTTTAGAGAGCTTGATTAGTGTGATTTTTTTTTTTTGTTTATTTTATTTTATTCTTTTTAATTTTTTATACAAGCACTTTACTCGCAATAATGTTCTCATTATTCTTTATTAGCGAGTTCGAGTCAAGGGTGATCCAGGTTCTAGCCTGAACGAATTTTTTTTCATACCTATTTTCATTTTTTCCACAGTCTTACCACACGTTTCTCCATACCATTTTTTTTTTCATCCACCCCCTGCAACAACAACAGCAACTTACAACAATCTACTATTCTTAGTCCTGAGTTGCCTCAAGCAACTATAGAGGAAGACAATCAAGAGCCTAAAAGATCTCTTCAGAAACGACCTGGAAGCACTCCTTAAGAAGCCGGAAGAGCTGGTAGCAGGACTCTCACCATCTAAGTGGCCATCGCTCCCGGCCAGTTCCATTCCACCAGGACAAAGAACACCAGTCGGGCTGGCAATGCCAGTCTCCTGGTCCATTAAAAAGAAGTCACCGCAAGAGTATGAAAAGGACAGTCAGGAAGTATGCTCCCAACTTCAAAGGAACGGAGATACTTCCCGTTCTAGAATTGGTGGCTGAAGTCGAATCAAAGATTCAGTCCTATATTATAACAGATTTAAAGACCGGGAGATTGGCTGGAATAAAACAGGAAACCTTCGAGGAGCTCTTAAAATCCGCTGGCATCCCATGCCGGGATTTCTGCGACGACGTTTCGCTACTTGGGATGTCCTGCTGCCCTCGGAGGAGCTGGCCGGGAGCAATATCTCCACTAAAAAACACTTCCGGCAGTAGCCTGAATACAAAGGTACCAGGCAAATTAAAGTGACCGATCACCCAAACAAACCGGAAGAATAGTAGTCCCAGGTGACCAGAAAGACAGACAAAAAAAAAAAAAAAAAAAAAACGATCCACAAAACAACAGAACCAGCAACAGAAGCAAAAGCAACAACAACAGAAACAACAACAACCAAAAAAGTAAGTTACAATACTAGAACCGACTGAACCAGCAACATATATACGACCTCCATCACCTGCCAAAAAATCAAGAAAAGAAGCAGAAAAGTATAACACAGAAGGAGAACAGCCTCCTGAGGAGATGGAGACCTCTACAAATCTAAGGAGGCAGAGAGACAATGGGGAAATCAAAGCTAAAAAAAAACTCTGCACCCAGCCCAAGACACCTACAGAAAAGGAGTCATCAGTCATCACCAAAGGTCACGCCACAGCAGCTTTCAGCAAAATCTCTATGACAACAACCGGCACCTCAACCACCAGCATCTGAAAAATCTCTACAAAAACAAACCACTCTTCAAACTCACCAACAGCCCCGCTCACCATTAAATTCCCTTCTCCCCAACTCTCTCATCTCCCTGGCTGTTCTCTAGGTCCAGACCATTAAATAGACTCCCCACCAACTGCCAAAATCATCCACATTCATCATCATCATCATCATCATGTCGCACCATTAGCACGGATATCTCTGACCCTCTCTCGCCACCTCTCCATATCGTCCATTGCTTCCGGCAGGTCTTCAGGACTACATCCCGTATCGACACAAAGCTGTTGTATGTAGGTTCGAGCTGGTCGTCTTGCCTTTGCTCGACCATGTGAAGAGGTCCACAGGAGTACATTCCTTATGAGCTCGTCCCTACTTCTCCAGCAATATCCCGTATGTCTGGTTCGTCTAATTCTGATAGTTTTCGTGATTAGTGGTAAGTGACCGTACAGACGCTGCTTTGTGGGGTGCTGCCTCCAGGACTTGTTCAGTATTTCTCGGAGCATTCTTGTGTAGTTGCCGTCAAGCTTTTTCTCCATACGTTTAGTTAGCGTCCATGTAGTGCAACTATATAGCAGTATCGACACGATGGTTGCTTGAAAGAAACTGCATTTCATTTTATCGGTCTGGTCTGACTTCCATATGAACGATAGCCTATCGATATCTATCCATGCCTTTGCTAGTCGCGCGTTGATGTCCGTCTCTGTTGATGAGACATTGCTTCCTAGGTAGGTGAACTTGTCAACTAGTGTGTGCATTGACATGGAGGCCAGTGCCTGCTGCGGCTCGTTCCAAACTATGTAGCAGGGTTTTGGCTTGGGCGGGTGCATTTGCCAGAAGCGCTATGTCATCGGCGTCGGTAATTGTTTGTGCGAGATATCTTCGGCTTCTTTCTTTGCTTAGCTTGAAACCGTTTTCTTTGATTTTATCGATAGATGTTCTAAGCACGTAGTCTAGACAGATGAGGTACGGGGCTAATGTGTCTCCTTGCAGTACACCAGCTACAAAGTCGAAGTAGTCCGTGTCTCCATCCGGAGAACGGACTTTTACTTTTGTTTCTATAGAGAATCATTATGGCTGCGACGGTTTCTTTTCGTAGGCCGTAGACGAGTAAAATTTGCTCCATCTTTCCTCTGTGAATGGAGTCAAAGGTATTGGTAAAGTCGACAAATAATATTGTTGCCTGTTGGTTTTTTGCACGTACACCTTCAAGAATTCGACGGATAGTCAAAATTTGTGACATCGTGGATCTATTTCTCCGGAAGCCATTTTGGTTAATCCTAAGTATGTTCTCAATTTTGGGTTCCATGCGGTTGCACAGTAGGGCATTGTATATCTTGGCTGCTATGGATGTAAGTGTTATACCTCGGTAGTTCTTGGCTAATTCGAGGTCGCCCCTTTTCAGGGAAGAGGAGGATGCATCCCTTTATCCATCTGTCTATAGGGTTTTGATAATATACGGCATTACAATGCCAGAGCAGTATGTCATCGAATTGTCTGGTCTTCCACACTTCTGGGAATATTTCATCGAGCCCTGCTGCTTTTCTATTTTTAATTTTTCTCAGTACCGAGTCGAGTTCTTCTTGAGTAAACGGTCCTAGTTTGATGTCTAATTGCTTACTTATAATTCTCGTGATTGGTTCATGTGTAACTTTCGGAGGGTTTTTGAGTAAATTTTTGAAATGCTGTTTCCACAAGTGTATTCGTTCTTGTTGGCTGGTAGCTTTCACAGTGCTCATCTATTATTCCCAGCCGGACAAAGGACAAAATCACCGTCTGCTGAAGAAGACAGCCAAAAACCTTTAGGGGTGACTTTGTGCTGTGCGAGAGCTAAAGAACTTCCTGCAGACTTTCAACTCCGCAGAGCACTCAAGCCACTCCTTGATTTAAAGAAAATCAAAGAAAATATATTTCAAAAAACATTTCAAATCCATATCTGTGCAGGAGTGCACCCACAGTGACCACCTTTGTTCACTTGGCTGGGAGCCGCGTGAAAGATGCGTGGAGTTTCATTGAGAAGGCCAGTCGGACGGACATGGAGCACCTCTCATTAAAAAAAGTATTATCTTATTGTTCAGGGTGGGTCCCTGTTTATGTTCACCCATCTTTTTATAGGGCCCTAAATTTGAAGTACCCTCTAGTTGTTGGTGTGTCCAGAGATGGCCGAGTCACCACTGAGCTCGGCATCGGCTTTCTGAGACATATCGTTGGCATCCTCATCCCCCGAAGATTTCCTTGCCGTAGTCGACAGTGAGTAAGTTAAGTGGGTTTGATGGCTCTAAACTTTGCCACTTTGAATGCGCGGGGACTAGGGGATACAAGTAAGTAAGCGCGCTTGCTTGGTGAACTTTTGAACCTCTGAGTGGATTTGCTGCAGTGTAAGATATTCACTTTACTTGCGCTACGGGCTGTCGTGTGCTGGAAGATAACGATGTCGTCCTTTCAGCATACGGCAGCCGTAGCAGCGTTGGGGTCTTTTTGCTAATTGGACGCAGCCTTAATGCTGATGTAAATCTTGTTCTTGCAGATGACGGGGGCCTATTGGTTATAGCCGATGTTACCGTTAAAAGTTTCGAGTTCCGGGTGGTCGCTGTTTATGCGCCCAATATCGCTGCAGAGAGGATTTCCTTTTTTCGGCAATTTGCGCTATTCTTCGACAATCCGAAACAGATAGTTTTAGTGGGTGATTGGAATGCAATCCTTGATCCCAAGATAGACAGGGTCGGAAAGGGAGCTAGAAGATTGGGAAGGTGTGAAAGCGGCCTGATCGACTTGATGGCCCGTCACGACGAGGTCGACAGGTTTCGTCTGGATCATCCGGGGAGGGAGATGTGGACGTGGCTAGATCGTTCACCCCCTGTCCGTGCTAGATCTTATCTAAACAGTGTTAGAAGACCTGACACTGATTTTGAACGTGTCCCACGTTCCACTATGTAGCATGAACTGACCATAGGTTTGTTAGAGCCAGTCTGCGGTTAGCTAATAGGCTTAGTCTAGCCGGGTACTGGAAGTTCAATACCTCCTTACTTGCTATACGTAACTTCTGGGACCGGCTGGAATCCCTAGTTCAGCGGGTATTAGTGGGAGCGGTTACCAGGAATAAGTGGTGGGGATCTCTTAAACATAGGATTAGAGAGATTTCGCCATCAAATACGGTCACCAGCTCAACTTAGACAGGCCCAAGGTGGCAAAATCTTTAGAAGATAAGCTTTCTCAGGCGGTGGAAGGGGGATTCCCTAGCTGTAGATTTAGTTATACGGGACCTTGAGCGTGAGGCTAACGAGCGCTATGAGGGATATGTAATTCGATCTCGGTTAAAGAGTTCCCGGCGACGCTGTGAAATGCAACGCGTCCGCACATGAGGAAGAAGTACGAAGGTTCTCCTTTCAGTATATCGAATCGATTAACTCCTCAGACGGGCTCGAATCGTGAGATGCACGAGGCCTTTCGTGATGGCTTTGCTTGCTGTCCTGACCTCACGATTCCTGGAGTTTCGTAGCTATTTAGCCGTATTCTCCCGTCTTTGGGAGGCGGAAGTCCGTGATTCGTTGAAGCAGGTCGACCTCAATAAATCGCCAGGACTAACTGGTTTGCCCTACGAAGTGTACTTGAGGCTACTGCACATGTTTGTTACCTATTCTGACGGACGTGTTCAACTATTGGTTCACTCACGGACCCACCCTGGTAGAGTTACCAAGGGCATGATTACATTGCTGAAGAAAGGTGGCAGGCATAGGCCCATAACTCAGCTTAACACAGAGTTAAAGATTTTGGACCCGGTCTTAAAGAACCGTTTGCAGCTTGTCATAAGCAATCTGATCAGACCTGGGCATAACGACTGTGAAGGGAAAATCAATTCAAGACAACTTGCACTTGGTGCACAAGGTCCTAAAGGGGTTAAAAGACGGTACTGAAGCCGCACTGATCAATTTGGATCAGTCCAAGGCTTTCAATAGGGTTGACCATCGGTTCTTGACAACTGTTTTGGACACTGCCGGGTTCCAACCGGAGTTCCGCAAATGGATTAGCATGATGTACCACAACCCGCAGGCAGTAGTACAGGTGCGATCGAGCGTTCGGTTTGGCAGGGTTGCCCCCTGCCTCCTCTTCTCTATGTCCTCGCTTTGGAGCCCCTGCTCCGGAGGTTTAGGGATGAGGAGGTAAGTCTGGCCCTCTTTTGGCAAAGGTATCTGCATACGCTGATAATATCATTGTCTTTGGATGACCGTGCAAACTTTTCTCATCATGATCTGATTTTGTTCTTTAGGCATCAGGTTAGGGTCAAAATTAGATGTGATAGAAAACGCTTGGACCGCATAACATTCGATAAAAGGTGGGTGCATGCAGCGAACCTGGACGTATGAAAGGGGGCAATGTTAGAGTCATCCTTCTTCCCTCTTCCTGCGCATGGCAACTACGAACCGGGTACTTCGGACCCCACCCCAGTAAGTAGGATTGTTTGTCTCCCTAATTCCCTTGTTGGCAGTATCTTGTGAGTCATTATTCCCGTCGTCTAGTTGTTAGCCTCCAAGATCTTCCCCATCCCCATTCTTTGTCGTTCCTCAACCCCTGATCCAGCCCCACTTCTGAAGATCTTGGAATTCATTATAATATTCTCATTTCTGTAACCCATATAAATTTCCCGCGCCGCTCCCTACTCTACGATTCTTTTATCCCGTTAGCCTTGTTTCCATTTCCCACTAGGGAAGATCCGGCTTGTTTTCCGGTCTCCGAGGGGACTGAAAACAGCCGGCTTCCATTTTATAGACTTAATCAAACGGGTTTTTCTTTCGTTCTATTTATCTTTTTCTTTCGGGAGTTTTCTCCCATCCTCATCATCTTTTCATCGATTGTGTTCGCGTATATATATATATATATATATATTGTAAATAATATTCATGCATTTTCCATCCGGGTTTTTAAGTAGGGTTTTTCTCATGGAATAAATGCAGCATTTTGGTGGTTGGGGCGTGCCTGGCGAAGGATGATGCCTTATTACAGTAATTGGGTTGGTGAATGTGGCTAGCTAGAGACCCGTAGTTTCTTAGTTCAGCATGACCACTCCCCTTACCCCCCTCCCCACAAAATTCCTGGAGCCTTGTGCTTCCCAAAATTTACAAATTTGTACATATTTTGGAAATCAGATTGTTGAATGTCATATCTAGGACTTTCGTTGCGAGGATGCGGGTCTTACCTCTCAGCAAAGAAGCAGTCGGTGTATTCTACAACCTTAGCCGACTGGGCTGGTTGTTTTTTTTTTTTTTTTAGTGTTCACAGAAACCCAAACATTTGCTCAGTATAATTCCATGCTCTCTTTTCATATTGAAATGATAAATTTCTGATATTAACAAAAATATTCGCTAAAGAATTTTTGCAAAGCCTCTAATTTGATATTAAACTTAATAAAACATTAAAAACATCAACTTAACTACGGTATCCAGTTGAATTTCTAAATCAAAATTCCTGAAAGAAACCCTCTACAAAACTGAAAACACTGGAATCTGTATAATGAAATAGTTCCTCTTTTTTTAGGACATTGGTAGAGTGTTCGCCAATGGTCCAGGAGACCTGGGTTCAATCCCAGGTCGCGTCATACTAAAAACTTTTAAAATGGTACTTGATACCTCCTTGCTTAATATTCAGCAATATAAAGTACGTATCAAGGGTAAAGTGGAGCAATCCAGAGAAAGGAGTAGCGCCCTCCCCTACACCTCGGTGTAGTAGCTATTGAAAAGGGAGCCTTCTGGTCGCCCTCGACTACGGTCGCCAACTTTACTTTTATATAACATTGTTACAGTTTAATATCTTTTGGTGGAAACTATTTCTGATTGTGAAAAGTGATCAAATGTTTGGCATGATACTTCATCAAATAAGTATGTATATTTTCTGTGATTATATCTTGGATTAAAGTTCTATCTTTTAACAGCTAATTTTAATGGAAGATTTTAATGGGAGATTTTAAAGAAATTATAATTCATTCCTCCTATTGGATGTCACTTATAAATCTCTTGCTAAAAATGTTCAATAATTGTCTGTTGGGAAAAATTGACGCCTCCACCTGCTCGCCTCCAGTTTAAGATTGCCCTGTTAGCCAAGCTTATAATACGTTCACCTTCCCCACTCAAAAAAAGTGGATGTCTTACGTAGGACTCTAAATTACATTTAATGGTAAGGGTCCAGTTCTGGAGATCTAGGGAGCGTAGAGTACCTCTTCATTGCCATTACTCCAATGTCCACTCTTACTTGGAGGGGTATTACCTATCTGGGTCTCTTTTATGGGTCGAATAGAACTTTCATTATTTACTATTCTTGAAACCATTTAACTGTGTGTAAACGAATGAATAACGTTGAATAGAATTATTAGTGTTTGATAGTAATACTAGAAAAAATTTAACTGTGTGCAAACAAATGAGCTCTAGTATATTGACCTTTGATAGAGCCATGTATCAGAGATTTCTGGGACAGGATGTTCCAGCTGTATAAACAAAGTGATTCCTGGAAAAAAAGCGATGTGTAGGTGTAAGCAGATCACGTGAATCACGAACCGGAATAATTCGCAGGCGTTATGAAATTATTTATACATGGGTACCTACGTCAAACGGTCTTTTAAGGGTCACGGTCAATAGGTCAAGTAGTCAAGAGGTTCAGAGAGCGGCTAACGAGTGGCTGGTGGGCACCCTTCATGCGGCCCTCTCGTCAAGGAATCAAGGACATAATTCCCTGAATATGGAATCACAACGGGGCTTAAGAAAAGGTTAATATAGAAGTTCTCCGCTAGTCTGTGTTCGCGTCCTTCATCTCCTTGTCACTGGGCCTCTCGCACACTTATAGAAGGCTCGACCTTTCGAGAAATAATAAAAAGAGACAGAGTATGCCGTTATGTAACACTCTGGCTTGTTTAAGATATATTGCCTACAAACTATTTTCTTAAAAATCATGTTTAAACAGGATTTTGTATGAAAATAACCCACAATAGTTGATATGCCATAAAACACAACCAACCATCATATCAAACAGCACACTTCTAATATCTTAAAAAAAAAATTTCTTTACTACCCAATGTGTAGCTCATCAAAAAAGCAATTAGATTTTTTTTTTTTAAAGACACGCTCTAATAACCAAATGCAATGTTCGGAATTTCATATTTGAAGCTATTTCAATTATGTCATTTAAATCGTACAAGTTTCGTATTTATCCAATTCAGGTAGATTATGCAACAGTTGTCAAATGGATTTTCTAAAAATGTAGGAATTAAGATTTCAATTTTAAAAGCAGTCCATACAAAGACAAAAAACATCCCCCTCCAAAAAAAAACAAACAAACAAATAATGGATTGACGAGTTTTGACGACAATTAACTTAACCTGTCTGATACTTGGGACACTGTCACCGGACGAACAATATACAACCTACAGTTGAGGGTACAAGTTAAGAAGTGTGGTCGCTCCTACAAAAGCTATTAATATAGGAGTATTCAAGGCTATTTTAAAAGTGCATTCTACCGTGCCAGTCACATCTTGTTGAATTTACGTGGTGACAATAATATGACCCCCTACACAATACTCAATTTGACTATATTGTCACACATTTTCCAATGGTATGTTATGCTTTTAGTTATTTGGAATTAATTACTATTTGGAATGCGTTTTCACTTCAGATATTCACATCCGCAATTCATGTGAGTATGAGATGAAAAAGATAAGATTAGCATTTGGTAAGTTATCAAGTCTTTTAATAGAGGAGTTGAAAACTCGTGTACAATCCTAATTCTTCTGGATAAAGATCAATGTTACACATAATTTGACAATAAAAAACAAAGGAAGACCACCAAACGGGGGAAAAAAAAGAAAAAGTAACTAAACACAATTATAATTGTATTAATGTACAACAAAATAAACATAATACAAATCAAGTCATATAAAAATACTTTGAGAAATAATATAGATAATGTAGACCGAAGAAAAAATACTTCTTTGAATGTTGGGTTTTATGGCATATCAACCATTGTAGGTTATTTACTGCCAAATCCTCTTTATACATATATACTAAATATATATGATTTGGTTTGGTTGGGTTTTATATCATATCAACTATTGTAGGTTATTTAATGTCAAATCCTCTTTATACATATATATTAAATATATAAGATTTGGTTTGGTTGGGTTTTATGGCATATCAACCATTGTGGGTTATTTAATGTCAAATCCTCTTTATACATATATATTAAATATATAGGATTTGGTTTGGTTGGGTTTTATATCATATCAGCTATTGTAGGTTATTTAATGCCAAATCCCTTATATATATATATATATATATATATATATATATATATATATATATATTATTTGGTTTGAGTTTTATGGCATATCAACCATTGTGGGGTATTTAATGCCAAATCCTGTTTATGCATTTATATCAAATATGATAGGTAAACACAATTCATTTATAACATTTTTAAACGACCCTGAGCTCCTTTTTTGCACATAGTTAAATAGTTTCACTTCTGCTATCAAATACGAATGATATTATTTACTATTAATCATTTGTTTGCACACGGTTAAATGGTTTACAGTATTGATATGTGATAGTAACAATTAAACATCATTCATCTGTTTACACACAATTAAATGGTCAAACAGTTCTATTTCTAACAATTCAATTTGACAAGTCATTTGTTTGCACCCAGTTTAAATGTCAAGCAGTTTTATTTGACTCATAAATTGGACTCTATCAGGTGCTACCGCTCCAGGCCAGAGTGGACCTGGGATCAATGGCAGTGAAGGGATACTCCACATTCCCGGAAGTTCTAGCATTACAGGAGTCTCACCTCAGATACTTTAATGTCATATCCAGGACACTCGTTGAAGAGGGCTTGGTCATCAACAGAGATGCAGTCGGTGTATTCTACAGCCCCAACCGACTGGGCTAATTTCTTTGAAGGTAAATTTTCAGAACTTTCAATGGACTTGTGAGGATTCTAAATTTTTAAAAAGTTTGATTAGTTTGGTTTCTTTGTTTAATGGCACATCAACTTTCGTAGGTTGTTTAATGCCAAAGCCATCCTTCTAGAAGAACAGTAGTTACTATTTAACCCATAACTGGGATGATAAGAGGGGTTCATGCCTTTCCCAAGCGTATTTGTCCGAAAGTGAACGTGATAGCGCGACTGTAGTTCGAATTTGCTTATTACGCTTCCGCTACTCATCGTTTTAACCATTAAACTACGAGGAAAAAAAAACCCTATAAAGTTTAAGCAGTATTATTCTTATTTGCTTCATCGCTTGTAACCAAATTCAATTTCCATTCATTCAAAATTGCCGAAATTTTTTCTTCGTTTCACTGGATGCCACGATAAAAGAAGTTGATTTTTAAAAAAGAATATTTTCGATTTCAAGATTAATTTTCAAAAATACAGAAAAAATTAGTAGAAATGGTATATGGAATCATATAACCCCCATATCAACAAATTCCTGGTAATCCTAAAACTAACTTATCAAGAGAAGATCCAGTTCCCTTCGGTCAAACCAAGATTTTTCTCTAAATAATTTATCTTTAATTTTATTCATAAACATTTGTTAACGCTGATAAGAATTTAAAAATATCAGCCATTTGTATTTTAATTTTACTTTTTAATTATTTTTCTTTGTTTTTTTTTAAGTCAATATTTTATTATTCTCATTAAATAATCTTTTCTTCCTAAAGATATCTCATAACCCATTTTAAAAATTGATATTTTAAAATTCAATATAGTCGTCTAGAACATTTTTGCTTTTAAATGTTTTCTTTCGTGAAAATGTGATTATATGCGTCGTGAACGACACCAAAAGACCCGGAACTTTAAAATCAGAGCAAAATTGTTCTTTCATTTAAATGACCCGTATATTTTGAACAGGTCGAATGTGAATGACACATCGATAGTGAACATTACACACAATCTGGTATGCTACTATGTGTACGATATCTGGCAACTAGTCCAAATGATCGAGCGATTTTTGTTCTCTTCTTATAAAGAAAGTTTATAGATGCAAACTTGTAAGATACCTCTTTCCGTGAATTCATACACTTTTATTCATCCTGCTAAAATTTTATTAACCCTTTAGTGTCTGCATAGACCATTTTATCACATTTACCCAACCCCTCCTTCCGGGCAGGATATGACACAAGGTAGATTTATAAGCGGAGTTTAATAGGTTTGAATTCAGAGTTTTCCTTCTCCTAGACTAGTTGCCTTACCAAGGCTGAAGAACCCAATCTGCCCTACTATTTACCCATAGCTGGAGGGAGAATAATTTGATTCATACCTTTCCCAAGGGTATTAGTGCTATGTGAAATGCAATCAGTCTCGTCCAGGATTTGAACTCGTGCCGACGTGTCCATTTCCTATGACGATAACCATTAAACCACGAGCACCTCCATTTTATGAATCCCTGTTCTTAGTTGTAAATCTGGATTTGTGTAATAAAAAGAAAAAAAACCTCTATTACTTCCTTTCTGGAGAACTAGGTTTGTCTCCCCTTTATTAACTCTTTTGTAGAGGAGTAAAAGAACTGCTTGTGTGAGCCAATGGCGGACAATATGACGATGTTTTAAATTAGCTTATTAAGGCTATTTTAGTAGTATGAAAGGTCTTGTTTTCATTACAGCTGGTAACCGTGAACGCTAACACTTCTTCCTCTATAAATCTGTAAAAAAAAATTGAGGGGATTAAAAAAAACGAAATAAAAAAATTCAAAAGTAGCAGTTCCCAGGAGACCTCTGACAGGAAGTGAAATCCATGCATGCCTGAAAAGAGGAGCTTACTTGCACCAAAAGAGGAATTCTCTCATTAAGCTGTTACCACTGGTATCGAAACAACCTTTTTTTCCTTCGGCTGCTAGCAGGGTAGCACACGTGCTCGCCAAGTCTCGGGCTTCGCGACAGGTTGTGTCTCCTGTTAGTAACCACCTCAGATAAACAAACCTCACTAAACACAAGAGGAATCCTCGAACTTGTAACTCACCGAAAATCATTCTTTAATATATTTCAACACCTTGTCTGACAGACACGACTATTTCTACTCGTACACAACAACGTTTCACATCACAGAATAGTCATTGAACCCTGAAATAAAGTTTGTGTTAAAAGGTATCTTTGTCTCTTTCCTTCCGTCATTAACTCTCTTGCAGTTTCCCACAGTCAAAGACAACAAGTGAATGGGGTAAGAAGAAAAAGGAGACAAATACGAAACTCATAATCATCCCAATAGAACTCAACAATTTACCGACAAATATCACGAAAACTATCCAAGTTAGACAAACCAGACATGCAGGACACTGCTGGAGAAGCAGAGACGAGCTCATAAGTGATATACTCCTATAGACCCCCACATATGGCCGGGCAAAAGCAGGACGACCAGCTCGAAGGTACATTCAGCAGCTATGTGAGGATACGGGAGGTGGCCCTGAAGACCAACCAGAGGCGATGAACGATAGGGAGAAGTAGCGAGAGAGGGTCAGGGATATCCGTGCCTGTGGCACGACATGATGATGAAAATAAAAACATTCTCACCCTTTCTCTCCGCCACCCCCCCCCCCCGTAAAAAATGTACTTTAAAAAAATAGATTTACTTGAATTTCTTGTTGCAAGACTTCCCCATTATATGGACTTCTTTTTTTACAAAAGAGTGTATTCTGAGAATTTGCTTATGTTAAAATTGTATATATTTGCAATTACATATTAACCCTTTTGTCTTAAAAACTATAAACAGAAGTCATTATACATGTATAAAAAAGATTATGTATTGAATACAATAAATGGTTAATTATGTAAATAATTCAATGTATAATGGATAAATTTTAAAGATTCTCTTACGAGAAAAAAATTAACGTTTGGCTCACACTGAAATTAATTCAATTTTCCCTGAACGCACAGATATTTTAGCCATGTGTCATTTCAACTAGTACCTCTAATGTTGATGCCTTGTTTTCCGCATTATTAGATTGCTATATATTTTAGATTTTTCAAGTTTATTTGTACAATTCAACCTCGTTGGCGAACAAGCTTCCCCTTCAATAGGCATTTTCTAACGTGAAATGTACGCGTCAACAAGACAATATATGTTGATTAAATTTTAAATATTTGGCGCAAATCATCTTCATGCAAGTTAGTATTAATGATATTGTATGTGTGCTTCGTTATCTTGGAGGAACCGCTTTATACTTCCTGGATAAGATTATTTAGAGAGAGAGAGAGAGGTGACGGCAAGTATTTACTCATAGGATTTCCTGTACTATCCACTGGCAGATCAGTGTCGACATCTTGCTGAAGATATATATATATATATATATATACACACACACACATACATATATATGTTTGTGTGTGTAGTTTGGCAGCAGTCGTTCATTTAAACATGTTTCATTAAATAGTAAAGACACATTTTGTCTGTATAATTTAATTAAGATCCTTTCGAGTTTCCTGATAAGTGTCTTGGTTTCAGATTGGAATTGGTGGATGAATTTATCAAAATTGTCCCGAGCGCTTTCGGGCCCTTCATAGGCCATTATCAGGGGTTGCTTGCACGTGTAAAAAATGTTTTTTTTTAAATGTGTTTGGAAAGTTTTTTTGGTTTTTATAACATAACAAAACTACGCAAACGCAGAGATAGATAAAACTGAGTTGCTGATGAATTTAAAAAAACAAAACGCTATCAACAGAAATAGAATACTATCAAGAAATACGGAATATTAAAAATGTATATATATATATATACAAATTAAATCGCAGTCGGGCCTATCCTACTAAAGTTTCGCCTTACCGGCTCATCAGGGAATCTAGTACCGACTGACGACACTCGGAGAAAACACAATTTTATTTACCAAAAACCTACTCAGCTAAAGAATTTTTAGCATAAAAAAATAAAATAAAATAAAATAAAAACAACCAACTCAGCTAAAAACTATATATATATATATATAGATAACAAGGTAATCCAAGTGGAAGGAGAGATTTATCAAGAAGTCGACACTATAGCGTTTCGGTTCTACTGAACCATCATCAGGACCACAAGGGGTGATATTACTTTATTTACTTTCATATATATATATATATATATATATATATATATACATATCAAATCTACGAATGAGAAATTTTTATTTATTAAAGTTTGTTTGGTCTGACCCAGATACCTCAGTTTGTTGTATTTACTGTTTTAAGATGGCAACCCATAGATAGGACCCTATCAGGTGCTATCACTCCGAATCAGAGTGATGGCAATGAAGGGATTCTCCGCATTCCCCAAAGCTCCAGCATTACTGGAGCCTCATCATCAGATAGTTTAATGTCATATCCAGGACACTCGTGTCGGGGAGTCTTACCCCCTATGTAGAGATGCAGTCGGTGTATTCTCCTGCCCACCCTAGTCGATTAGGCTTAACATCCACTGGCGTTACAGATGAACTGTTAAAATTTTAACCGCGCTCCCTCCTTAAAAAAAAATCAAAAACGTACAAATTTGAACTGTATTTACTCTTGGCCTTGATACGCAGAAAGAAATTTCGTTCATCACATGAAAACTTTTCAAAATTTCAGTAGGGCACTTTTTCGTTTGTTTTTAGTGTAATAAATTTGCATATTCCAATAAATTTGCATATTCCAATAAATTTGCATATTCCAATTCTGACTGACGTCGAAGTTGAAGCATGAAGAGGAAAACGTTTCATAATTTAGACAGATTCAGTTGTGAAAATACCAGTCAGATTTCCACTTAGGAGTTATAAAAAGGAAAGTGACGATCAATAAGAGATGCTTTTTATAAAGTATCAAAAACGCTGTTTAGCCATATGTCATCAACTCTCCGTACTTGTATCAAGCCATAATCTACGAATACGTGAAGTGTACACGATGCTTTGAATATTCATAAGCATAGGAATCCGAAAATCACGAAACACTGACGATTTTCTTGGTTCAGGTACGAAACTTTTATTACCTTCTTTAAGTTTAGGTTTTTCGACACGAGGAGAGAGAGAGAGAGAGAGAGACACACACACACAATCTTTCTATGCTGAATCTTCGTCCATCGTTAGCTCTCAACCAATGCGCGGGGGTGTCCTCGTGGTGTAATGGTCAAAGCGATTGACGGCGGAATCGTAGTACGCGAGTTCGTACTCCAGTCGCGCTATTACGTTCACTTTCGGGCAAATACCCTTGGGAAAGGTATGAACCCCCTTATCCTTGGGAAACTTTTATTACCTTCTTTAAGTTTAGGTTTTTCGACACGAGGAGAGAGACACACACACACACACACACACACACACACACACAATCTTTCTATGCTGACTCTTCGTCCATCGTTAGCTCTCAACCAACGCGCGGGGGTGTCCTCGTGGTGTAATGGTCAAAGCGATTGACGGCGGAATCGTAGTACGCGAGTTCATACTCCAGTGGCGCTATTACGTTCACATTCGGGCAAATACCCTTGGGAAAGGTATGAACCCCCTTATCCTCCCAGCTATGGGTTAAATAGTACCACTACTGTTCTTCTAGGAGAATGGCTTGGGCATTAAATAACCTAAAAAGAGTTGATATGCCATTAAACAAAAGAAACAAAAGAAACCAATCAACCAACGCGCGTGCGCACCCCCTCAGACCATAACTGGACTGGCCTCGCCCAGGTCCGAAAAATCAACTCGCTTCGTCCAAGTTCAAATCTCAACTCACTGCTTTTATTTAAAATCACTAAGAATCCCAGCCCATCGCTTCCGGGCATGACGTCATTCACATCCCCAGTCCTATTTACTATCTGGGATATTTATTATGACATCTGTGATTATCACATCCTGCCCGCGCACGCGTGAACACCTGCACTCAATATGTGCACCTAACTAACCAATGCACTTAGCCGAAAGGTTCTAAGCCTAACTAAACCGAAAGATAAGATATATAAAACGTCACCTGAGAACGACTTGCAGCCACTCACCTCTGACGAAGAAGCCAATTTTAGACCCTCCCAAAATGGGGCCCAAAACTGAAAACTAAAAAGCAAACTCTCCAAATAACTAGAAAAGGCTCCCTAAAAGAACCGATGCCACGGAGACGGACAGAAACCAAATAAATATATAGGGTGGAACGATAAAATTGTCATCCTAAAGAAAACAACACTACAGCTTTATTCTAAAACTTTTATTGAAAAAATCATTTCAGGTAAGAAAAAATTGTCAAGTTCAGGAAAGACCTTGTAAGTCTCCATCTAAACAGGGATAGAAAATCCAGTAGAGTGTTAAAAGTATTTCCACGTGTAGGTTGCAATATTCTGAACAGGATGAGATTAGAAATAATGACAGGAGAGATGATGGTAGACTGATTTTTATTACATATTAAGACGAATGGTCATTACAGTTCTTTCAATTTTCATCCTCAAGAGTTCTCGATCAAGGGGAGTAACTCGTGGATACTATTCACTATACGACATGCTGATGTAAGCGAATATTTTGTGGGTTAACATTGTTTTTAAACGAGGCAGAGTTCATTGGTTTGCATCCTATGAAATGATTTCAAGTATTACTATTTAACATTTGTATTTCTATTCATAAAGTATTTCTACTTAATACTAACAATTTGCACACAACTGTATGGTTTTAAATAACTAATAATAATAATCCCTAGCAAAAGATTGAACAGTTCTATTTAGCTCATGTGCGGAACCTTAACAGGTTCTACCACTCCGGATCAGAGTAAACCTGAGAGTAATGGTAATAAAAGGATAGTCGACATTCCCCAAACTCCAAGGCTGGAGTCTCAACATCAGATGTAGTTTAATGTTATACCCAGGACCCAAAATGGTTTCAATTATTGCTATCTAACACTGATAATTTTATTCAACATTATTCATTCCTTTGCCCACAGTTTAAATGGTTTCAAGTATTTCTTCGTTAGACTAATAATTCTATTTAATATTAATCATTTGTTTGCACACATTTAAATGGTTTCTAGTATAGCAAATAATTAAATAGTTCTATTTGACCCGTATAGGGAACCCTTAACATGGACTACCACTCAGCAGCTTAATCAACCAGTAATTAACCCTCCACCTGCCACATTATGAATTTGACCTCAGGTAGAAAAGTCAAACAGTCGAAGTGGGTCGTGATGAGAATATCTGTCGGCTGTGAAAGAAATGATGCAATAAAGTTCTTCAAAGAAGAACAAACTCTTCTTTAACATCGAAATCATATTTTATAAGCCTAGTTATTACAATGCTTTGAACCATAAGTTACAAGATTCATATAACATGCAAAGGCAATGGCCAGTCCGGGTTGTAGTCGACACAGTTATGTTGAATTCTTAACTTCCACAAAGTCGGATAAGAATTCTTAGTGTCGCTTCTTCTGATACTATCCTGGCTCAAGGAATGGGTTTCGGAGCTAACAATAAGTATCAGGGGTTAAAATTTTATTGTTAGTAAATACTTGGCTTCGCTGGAGTTCACTAAGAAGCAGAATTAAGTTTTCCTCTCTCTTTCTCTGTCTTTTTGTGAGAACGAAGGACTCAAGTGACTGGTTCTTGTGCGTTCTTTTGAAAACTCCAACAGTTTAAATAATATTCCACCCTATATCGGGATAGTGTCTGAAGGGGTGAGCGGAATACCTTCAAAATGACAAACCCTAACTAATTCCCATTAATCAGGATTTCGCAGACCCCTGCGATTTTTTCAGGAAAAGTACAGGAAAATTATCCAACCTCTTTCAATCAGGAGGCCATTCAAGCTCCTCCTCGCCCTCAGACTTTTTTTATCAATATAACTGTTTCCACCTTCGTTTCTGATGAATCAATTTGCTCTCCCCCCATAACCGGTTGGGCATTCCAAGTACCACACAACCCCCAGAATTTGCGTAGGCCTGAGGATTAACTCATTAATCTTTGAAACTGACCTGTCAGACATAAAGATTCTCTCGAGCCATTTTTGACCAAGACGAAACCCAGATCTGAGGACATAAAAATTTTATCATTATTTTTGGCTAATGACAACCAGAGACCTATAGTCATAAAAATCCGTTCACACTATTTTTAGTCAAGCGAAGAAATCCAAGTGTCTGACTCTTTTAACAATGTTTTTCTTAGACCTCGAATCCCTGGGTGGCCATCGTGTCATACTATTGGTCAACTAGAACTGTTTGACATTTAAACTGAGTGCAAACAAATGCTCGTGCTAAACTGAATAGTTAGAAATAGAATTGTTTGATCATCAACAGTAAACAAATGAGTGATGTTTAATTGAATTGTTAGGGATACATAGCAAAACTTGAAAACATTTAACTTTGTTGACTTATGCTAAATTAAATTGTTAGAAATAGAACTGATTGAGCATTTAACTGTGTATCTACAAAATGTGTTAACAAATCATATTCAATGTATATGTAAAAACAGAATTTGGCGTTGAATAACCCACAAAGGTTGATATGCCATAAAAACCCAACCTAAACTCCCACTCAGAGTGGACCTGGGAGTAATGGTAATGAAAGGTTATTAAACATTCCCTAAAACTCAAACACTGGAGTCTAACCATCAGGTGTTGTTAAATTTAGATGAGAGTGATGGGTCCGTGCGAGATGAGTTGATCGAGTGATCCGATCTGATGAAGAAAGAATACTGCCACTTTGAGATCTTGCATGTCCTGTTTGAAAATGCAGAGTATCACTTGCTTGGTGATATGGAATGCGCTCTTGGTTAGCAGACAAAAAATCTCTGGTGGTGTCATTTGCTGATTCGATACACGCAGTTACATAGGAGAAACTCTAGAACCTATCTTATTTCACTACAAGCTCGTAAGTCTGTTGTGGAAATTTTTTAAAGGATTCACCTGCTTACCGGGCAGTTTTTGCCTCGGATGTCGTTATTGTGTGCAGTGATGTAATGTTGCTTTTTGAACCGGAGACACGATATGTTTCTTTGTTTATTGGCTATGACGAGTATCGCAATATGGACGACGCGTCTGAAGGGATTGCACAAAGGCAACTTCTCTCTCTCTCTCTCTCTCTCTCTCTCTCTCTCTCTCTCTCTCTCATTTCTTTATCAGCTTAAAGTAAAAATCAAAAGCAAAAGAGAAAAATTATCAATAGAATTTAGCTAAAGTTAGGTGGATATCGCACGTTCGTGTAGGGTTTTATTGGTCGTTCGTAATTCTTCTTTTGAAAACTCACGGTAAAAGGATTTCCTCTTTAGGTTTGTAACGTATCGCTGAAAAAGAATTAAGGAGGAACAAGAAAACAATTAACTTAAGATTTTATTGCTTGAGTATAACAAAAGAGAAGTTTCCTTCGACAAGAAAAGCTGGTTCTCCTCGCCATGTTAGTCTTCCTTCTCTCTTGATTTTCTTTTTGGCGCCAGGAAAACTTTTTTGAGCAGTCTCAGATTATTCTTCCTGTTGAAGGTATTACGGGAGATTTTATTAGATATATTTTATTATTTTATTCAATATTTTAGTGGGGGATGTCCTCGTGGTGTAATGGTTAAAGCGCTGGACTGAAAACTCAGAATTAGAACCAACTGTACTCCGCTTAAAATTTAACCTTGTGTCGCATTCTGCTTGTATATAAAAGTGCATCATTGTTTATTTTCGAATGTGAAAAATTTCGGAATTTCTTTCTGACGGTAAATAGTAGGGCAGTTCTTTAGCTTTAGTAAGGCAACTCGTATAGAAGGGAAAATACATTCTGGGACAAGCACTATAAGCTTTCAGCTTCGTTGAATTTGTCCTGTTCAGCTTTACAAGCTTTGCCACATCAAAGAATCAAAGATGATAATGTTAAACCCCCACTGACCAAGGGACAGTCCCTATGGCGTAATGGCTAGTGTGCTTGACTGCTGCCTCGAAGTAAGCGAGTTTGAATTCCAGTCGCGCTATTACGTTTAGTTTCGGACAAATACCCTTGGGAAAGGTATGAACCCTCTTATCATTCCAGTTATGGGTTAAATAGTACCACTACTGTCCTTCTAGAAGGATGGCTTTTGCATTGAATAACCCCAAAAGGTTGATATGCCATTAAATAACAAACAATCTATATTTCATTTATAACAGTTTGTTATTTAATCCCTACAACAACAAATGACATCTTGAAATTAACGGAACGGAAAGATAAATGCAAAGATAAACTTCGGCTGTATTTACATTCTGTAAAATGGAAGTAAATAAAGAAATTAAACCCGACAGTCTGAAGAAAAGTCGAAAAACAAAATAATCCAAAATTTGATATATTCATCATGAAAATAGACGTTGAATGTTTCGGTTGTAATAACCTCCTTCAGGACTTAAAATTCCTGAAAAGTGTTGTAAAAGTAGCGATGGATATTTTTCTCCTGCTATTGAATCAAACATCCATCGTTACTTTAACAACACTTTTCATGAATTTAAAGTCCTGGAGAAGGTTATTACAACCGAAACATTAACGTCGACTTTCATAATAAATATATCAAATTTTGGATTATTTTGTTTTTTCAAATTTTCTTCTTTCTGTAAAATTCAATATAAATAAAAATCCGCAAAAATGAAATTTGGTAAAAAAAAAAAAAAAAAAAAACAGATTTAAAGACTAAGACTCAAATCTTATTAATCCGGAAAGATTAAGTTAAAATGGCTTTTGTATTTTAGAACTTTACTAGGAAGTGATTCGTTGGTGGAAAATGAATCATTGTTCGTGAAGAATATTCAAATTGAAAATTCTTGTCGTCGAAATAGACAACGAAAGCTTCAATCAAATATTTTAGTGATTACAATTTAAGGTGTTTAAAAAAAATGGTGTGCTGACAGGAGAATAGATACAAATAAAATTCATCTTATTTGGAACAAATTAGAAAGTTTACATTTCCTTGATAACATGGTGCGGATTATGACAATTTTGTGATACTCTTATATCAAAGTTGGCGACTGTAGTCGAGGGTGATCCGAAGTCTCCCTTTTCAAAAGCTACTACACCAAGGGGTACTACTCCTTTCCTTGGATTGCTCCACTTTACCCTTTATCCATACCTTATAATGCTGAGAGTTAAGCAAGGAGGCATCAAGTACCATTTTTTAGTCTACCCACCAGGCCAATGGGCCGGTAATACCGGCATTATAAAGTACGGATCAAGGGTAAAATGAAGCAATCCAGGTAAAGGAGTAGCGCCTTTCCTAACACCTCTGTGTTGTAGTTAATGAAAAGGAAGCCTTCGAGTCGCTCTCGACGACGGTTGCCAGCTTTACTTGAATATTAAAACAGCCCTGTCGGCAGTGCTTAGGGTACGTTGATTACATCCCTTTGCAGAGGGGTTAGACCCACTAGAAAGGAAGTGTCTTGGTCATCACTCTTATACACACGCACAAACGTATATATATATAGTAAAAGTTGGCGACCATAGTCGAGGGTAACCCGAAGGCTCCCTTTTCGATAGCTACTACACCAAGGTGTAGGGGAGGGCGCTACTCCTTCCCTGGATTGCTCTACTTTACCCTTGATCCGTACCTTATAATGCTGAGTGTTAAGCAAGGAGGCATCAAGTACCATTTTTTGAGTCTTTGGTATGACTCGACCTGGGATTGAACCCAGGTTTCCCGGGCCATTGGCGAACACTCTAACCGCTAGGCCAATGTCCGGTATATATATAATATGGTGAATCAAGAAATGTTTACACTTTTATGGAAGTACCTTTCAAGCGATTTCCACCTGTTCATCATCCCTGTTAACTCATCCTTGGAATTTTTCGCAGGTGATATAACAAAAATGTTAATACTTCTCTGAGATTATGTTTATATGAATTGCAGAACTGCTATTATGGAGACCATCTGGGAAAGAAATGAAGAATATTTTGTTGGGATGGTAAACAGATGGAGACTGTATAAAATTATAATATCATAAAGGTACTCCCATAGAAATGTAAGCACAAGAACACACACACACACATCCATGTGTGTGTGTGTGTGTGTGTGTTGATATTTCTATAGGAGTACCTTAATTATATTATGTGTGCATGTGCTTATCTTTTATAGTGTGCAGATAATTCATTCTTATTTTGGGAGTAAGTACTAGAACCAGATGTTTATGATGATGATGATGATGATGATTACGAAGATAATGAAGAGGGTGAGATTGATGAAGTTTAGGACAAAAGTATTTCGGTTAGGTTACTTTGTTTCATGGTATTCTAATCCTTGATGGTTTTCTAATCCCAAATCCTGTTCACACACAGACACACACGCACACACATACACACACATAATTCCCTAGCTGACGTGGTACGCTTGTTGGCCGAGCGGTCTGATCCTAAGTCTAACGTAAAGTTTGGCGGGTTTCGATCCCAGCTTCAAGCGTCCTACGTGTCTAGCCACACTGAAGAGTTGTGATACAACGAAACAGTCGGTTTGTGGATGACATATATATATATATATTATAAATTTGACGAAAAACTTTAATTTAGTGATTCCATTATATATGTATGATTTTTCAGTGAATAGTTAAATTGTTTCATATTAGTCTCCATTGTCTGAACGCAATTAAACAATTTCAGGTATTGTTATTTTACACTCATCTCTAGGAAAGATTAAACACTCCTATTTGACCTATAGATGCGTTTATAACAGGGACTACCACTCCAGGTCAGTGTGGACCTAAGAGTAATGATAATGAAGGGAAACTTTACATTCTCCAAACTCCAAGACTGAACCCTCTATCAAATGCTATTTAATGAATCAAAGGATTTCGAATATCGAAATGTGTCATTTATAGAATATCGAAATGTGTCATTTTTCGAATATCGAAATGTGTCATTTATAGAATATCGAAATGTGTCATTTATAGAAAAGTAAAATTTCTCTGACTTAGATCATCAAAGTGACTACAATTACAGTCATAAGGAACTTTTCCATAAAAACGTATTTATGTTTACCCAACCCCTTCACACTGGCAGGATACGACACCGAGCCAATTTTTAAACGGATTTTAATAGGTTTGAATCCAGAGATTTCCTTCTTCTAAATCGGTTGCAATACCAAGGTTAAAAGTTTCGACTGCCCTACCATTGATCCATAGTTACAGAGAAAATAGTCGGTTTCATACATTTCCAAAGGGTATTAGTGCTACGTGAAATACAAACAGCCTCATCCAGGATTTGAACTCTAGTTGTCGTGTACATTTCCTGTGTCGATAACCGTTACATTACGACTATCTCCATGGCAACGCATTACCCAACTTATCTTACTAATTGTGTCATATCATTTTTCACTGTTAAACTAATCAACCCAACAGGTATTCACTGCAGTATAATTTTTCATCCTCTGATCATTTGACACGATAGTTTTCAGTGGATTCATTTCGTACTCTTATTTTAGATACTTTATTGTAAATCATCGTTTCAGGTTTCAGCCTGTGTGTCCCTCATTTTTTTTTTTTTTTTTTTGTGGAGGGGATTTCTTTAGAAAGCCTCGAAAAAAGAAAAAAAAAACCTTGTCTTTTCTAATTATCAATTCGGTATTTTGTTTGTCCGTTTCTTTAAGAATAAA
>OY757927.1:11518815-11581315 GCA_963585895.1 Sepioteuthis lessoniana
TTCTGTTTAGGGCATCTGGGAGTTTCTGCATTTTTTAAATATTTATTTTTAATTTAATTTTAATTTTCTTTTTCTAACCACTACAATCCTGGCACTTATTTCTTCCTAGTTAATTTATTCATTCAGTTTCTTAAATTATTGTTTTCAGTTTTCATTTCTTTATTTTTGTAAATTTTTGTTTTGTTTTATTTATCTATCTATTTGGTGTTGTTAGTTTTCAGGTGACCTAGAAGAAGTTTTCGTGTCTGCATTTGGATAGTTTGTTTTGTTCAAAGAAGGTACTTATAATTAAATTAAAAAAGCGAAGAGAATAAATAAATGAATGAATTACTTATGAACATTAATATGGTAACCAGAAATCCTAATTCTAATGTGGAAGAAAACATTGCAAATTAAATTTTGCATACGAGAGATAGAGATTTTCAAAGGTGAATGTCAGCTTATAAGTTTCAAGTGTTTATTAGAATTGGTTTAAATTCAGTTTCCCTCGTGTGTTGTATGATACATTTGAAATAAATAATACTTTGAGCTTGATAAAGATATTCTAAATTTGGCATGGAGATATTTTTATAGGGTAAGCAATGGGTTCTTTGCTTCACTACATACATGCATAATCTCACAAATGGACTACCAAGCCGTCTGACATGGATTCCGGGTAGCCGGCATTCATGTCGGGCGCGCCAAGACCGGTGTCCTCGAGCCTCAGTGGGCCATCCCCTCAGGCTCTAACCCTCCTTGGAGGGGCTAGGTTTATTGCCTGGCGCCTGAAGTGCCTTTTTTAGGGGAATGCCGACGACCCGAGGTATTTTTGTGCTCGTCAGGTGTGTCTGGCCTACGGCTCAGCACCTAGACCCACCTAAAACAAGGCCTTGTGCCACACTCATCCGATCAGTTTGAATGTACGACAAATGTCGATTCGACCGACACCGTTTATTGAATACAACATGGCTGCCTTTTGTGTCTGATTATTCACCAAGAAAATTACTTTTATTTATTGTTTAACGAAGTACGTGTTTTAACAAAAATCAATCTTTGTGGGTTATTTAATGCTAAAGCCATCATTGTAGAAGAACAGTGGTGGTACTATTTAACCAATATCTAGTGGGAGTTGGGAGGGTGTGTAACTTTTCTTAAGGGTTTTAGTTCGAAAGTGAATGTAATAGGGCGACTGGAATTTGAACTCCCTTGAGACTTCAAATTTGTGCTGAGACCACTGCTGTTCACTTTCATACGACTGCCTTTGAGAAATGAACTCCTACGTAAATTCATTTGAACCAATAATTCAAGGTGTGATGTTACCTAGCAACTGATTTCTATAGAACTAAAAAAAAAAATTTGCTGTTTGAATGAGGAGACAAAATCTCATTCACATCTAAAATACAAAAAAAGGAACAAGTTACAAAATTCATAGAAATTTGTTGTTTATTTTTTCTTGGTAAATATTGCTTTAGTCTTATGGGGGAAATAGAAGATTTGTGGGTTATTTATTTTGTTAGCAGTCGTCATTGTTGGTCTATAGTCGTTAATTTTGGGTTTAAGTATCTAACTCCTTTATTATCATTCTTACCCTATTTAACTGGTTGGTTTCTTTGCCTGTAGAAGGCTGCAAGTGAATTACAGAAGGAAGGAAGGAAAAAGACGAGGATAACTTTTAATTCCAACTTTATCTTGGGACTTTAATGACTATTCTGAGGTGAAAGTTTTCCAGGACCAGTAGAAATAGTCTCGTTTCCCTGAAAAGGCGTTGAAATATATTAGTAATTTTTGGTATGTGATGAGTTTAAAGTTAGTGGATATGTTCGGTGGAGATGTTTTAGCGAGGTATATTTGCAGAAAGGCAGCTAACAGGACAGTCATTTTGGTAAGTTGTAAGTTTAAAGGTCTGTTCTAAGTCTAGTAGATCTGTTCAGAAGACTGCTACTGGTGGGAGAGTCAGCATGCTGTTAAGCAGACACGTGGTCTTCCCACAAGCAGCAGCAGAGGAGTTGGTCCGTCCGCTCGTAGTGGTCACTACTTAACTGAAAGAATTTCCCTTCGGCGCCCGGAAACCCCTTTCTTTGGCATGCGCCGTTTTTGCTTCCTGTCTATGGGCTTCTGGAACAGTTACATTTTTCAAATTAATTTATTCATTTATTTATTATTTTTCAATCCCCACACTCTCAATATTTTTTCGAATACACTTCGTATCTTTTTCCAAAAAGGGTTTCTTTTCTATGTAGAGCAAAATGAGAAAGACAGATCTTTGAACACAGATCATTTTCTACTATTTGTTTGTTATTTAATGACATATTAACCTTCTTGGGTTATTTAATGCAAAATCCATCCTTTTAGAAGGACAGTAGTGGTATTATTTGACCCAGAGTTGGGAGGATAAGAGTGTTCATGCCTTTCTCAAGGGTATTTGTCCGTAAGTGAAAGTAATGGCCCAACTGGAGTTCGAACTCGCTTACTACGATTCCGCAGTCCAGCACAATAAACCGTTACACCACGGGGACATCTTAATTTGATGTTCATTTTCTTAACTTCCTATTTTTTCCTTTTACGGAGAAGGTAAGTATTTTTCAAAAAACACATTCCTGATTCAAGGTACATAGAAATTTATTCTACAGAGAAAGTTTCATATAATTATTAAACAATTAATATACATAAAGGATGTTGTTGTTTTGTTTTATGGTGTATCAGATTTTTACTTAAACAAACCCCCCCCCAAAAAAAAACCAGAATGCAGAGAATGTCAAACATCATTTACCGTTAAACGCATTCTGAGTGATTTTGCTGTTATCTGAAAATGCTTTTACACCACAAATAAGATAAGACATTCAAAAATATATAAGTAGAGAGATAATATTTTATCTTTCCCAAAAGAAATAAACTGCCCAGTCGACTGGGACAGTAGAATACACTGACTGCATCACTGCAGAGGTGTAAGCACCCACCCCCGCAATGTGGATCCTCGATATGACATTAAACCATCTGATGGCGAGACTAAAAACCTTGGAGATTTGGGAAATGTGGAATACCCTTTCATTGCCATTGCTCCCAGGTCCACTTTTACCCGGAGTGGTAGCACCTAATAGGGTCCTGTCTATGCGTCAAATAGAACAAACTATATGTGCAAACAAATGACTGGTGTTAAATTGTGACTGTTATATAGAAATACTTAGAATCATTTAATTGTGTGCTAAGAAGAGCTCAGGCTTGTTTATTCTACCGAGAAAGTATCATAGAAGTATTAAACAATTAACACACAAAAAGAAACAAGAAGCAGAACAAAACAAAATTAGATAATCAATTATTTTACATTAAAGATAAGTTCGTTGGTTGTTGTTTTGTTTTACAGCGTATCAAGGAGGTGCCCGTGGTGTAATGGTTATCGTCGCAGGAAATGGACACGGCGACACAAGTTCAAATCCTGGACGAGACTGATTGCAATTCATATAACACTAATACCCTTGGGAAAGGTATGAATCCAATTATACTCCCTCCAGCTATGGGTAAATAGTAGGGCAGAGTAGGTTCTTCAGCCTTGGTGAGACAACTAGTCTAGGAGAAGGAAAACTCTTAATTCAAACCTGTTAAACTCCGCTTAAAAAATGACCTCATGTCATATCCTGCCCGAGCGGAGGGGTTGGTAAATATGGTATCAACCCTTTTCATGTCATTTAACGCTGAATTAAGTTTCAAACCAGCTCATTAGTCTAGTGGGTAGAGTGTTCGCCAATGGTCCGGGAGACCTGGGTTCAATCCCAGGTCACGTCATACCAAAGACTTTAAAAATGGTACTTGATACCTACTTGCTTAACACTCAGCAATATAAGGTACGTATCAAGGATAAAGTGGAGTAATCCAGGGAAAGGAGTAGCACCCTCCCCTACACTTCGGTGTAGTAGCTATTGAAAAGGGAGCCTTCTGGTCGCCCTCGACTACGGTCGCCAACTTTACTTACCTACTTAAGTTTCAAACAATTCAATTTAGTATAAGAATAGTTTTTGTTTACAAACAGTTTAATGTCAAAACAGTTCTATTTTAAAGAGTTCAGTTTAGCATACATACGCAGTTTCAACGTCAAAAACAGTTCTATTTCAAACAATTCAGATTAGCATAAGTACACAGGGGAATTGTTTCTTCTGAATTTTTGAATTGATTAATATTCAAATCACAACTGAAAATTCACTCACGAACAGTTTGTCAAACATTCTTTATACTTTGTAAATTTTGGTTATACAGCCGTTTTCTCTATGCCTTTTCTTGTTTCTTGCCGCCATCTTGTCTTTCTGATCGTTTGTCGTTCCATGCTGCCTACGGGTGGGATGAATGATAGCGAGAATTCTTTTTCTGTGATCATAACTTTATTCGAATTTTCTTCGTGAATCATTTTACCGACCGTACGTGTCGGCAACCAGTCGGACCAGAAATGGAAATTAGGCAATCTCTCTCTCAATGGGTTTTCGGCTCAGTTAAAATCTATTTTCGAACTTTTAAAATTTGAGTCACTTCACTTTAACTCGTTCCATAAAAGCAAAGCTTTGAACTGAACTTAAACTGTCAATCACACTGGTTAGACACCAACTGTTTAGAATTTTAAATCTTTTAAAACTATCTACACCACATGTCAAATAACTGATCCAGGCAACCTGTTATTTAAGAACAATTCTTTTGTTGAAATTTAGATGAGAAGTTGACTTTATTTTTAATTTTTTATAGGTATTCTATACGTGCACCTGTTGATGTTCTACGGGGAAAAATTTTCTTGTAAAGAATTTTTTTTTTGTGTGTGATTTGGACTAATTAAACTATCTTACACTTTATAAGGGTGATTCACTTTCACATTCGTGATATAGAATGATGACCCATTTCAGGGACAAGTATTTAAAAAAAAAAAAAAAAAAAAAAAAATGGACCCCGCCCACTGATTGAAAAAAAATCGACTTGTTTGTTTGGGTTTTATGACATATCAACCTTTGTAGGTTATTTAACGCCAAATCCATTTTTATGTAAATAATCAGTTCTATTTAAAACAATTCAGTTTAGCATGAGTAAACAGTTTAATTGTCAAAAACATTTCTATTTCAAACTATTTAGTTTATTCAGCCACTTTGGTTACTTGTCTTTTATAACGTGAACTGTTTCGGAAATGGGGGATCATTCTACATTGAATTAAAATGAGAAAGTGAACCCTCTTATAAAATGTAAAATAATTGTTTGTTTTTTTTTCGAAAATAAAATAAATTGCGGTGTGTTTGAGTGTCTCATTAGTTCCAATCAAAATAAATAAATAAATAAATAAATAAAAATTACTTGAAAATTCTACCCGATCAAGTTGAACGGGTGCACGTAGAGAATTTTACAGTTTTTTTTTTATTTATCGTAGCCGTTCAATATATGAGTGTTAAGTATTCGAATACTCTTTGTGCACATAGGATTCCATGAGGAATAAGTTTTTAGCATGACATCACCAAAACATTTGCGTCATGGGATTGTAATGGTTCATAGATAGTATATATATATATATATATATATATATATATATATATATATATATATATATATTATCAGGGACGGATTTAACCAACGCTAACACCCAATTTAAAAACCTTTTAAAGTCGATATATGGAGAAATCAGAGATAGTTGACGCCAAATAAACCACGTAACATGTAAACCAGCAAACTAAGAAGAATATACACCGACTCACCCCCAACCCTATCTGGAAGAGAATATATATCGGTCTTCTTACCGACTGACTCGCCCTTTGCCTTGGAAGATTTTGAAAGAGTAGCCTAGTGATAACGGTCAAGAGAAAAAGTAGGCAGTAGCAGAGAAAATGGCGTTAGGAGCACATGTTGTAGGGTATTCTCTCTTAACAAGCTTATCACACTTTATTGACTGTATAAATTGTACAATAACAACAATAATAATAATAATAATAATAATAATATATCTGAAAGACAATTTTTGTTACACTTAAACTTCTTGTTTATTGCTTTTGCAGTTTTGTTTACTGTTTTTGACTTTTCGTTTTACTTAAAAATTATTGTTCGCCTACCTCCCAACTCAGACTCTGAGGCATACACACTGAAAAACAGACTACCTCTACAACAATTCTTTCCCTTATAACAGTATCAACCAATATCGTAAGTACATATTCACCCATTTTTATTCAATTATAATTAAAAATACCACATTCAAAGAATTGCAGAGATTTAAACATTACAATTTTCAAAATTCAAAACGGTTGTAAGTTATTTAAATGAATTCATTTAAATAAATTTGGATTCATTTTTGCTAATTATCACATGGGACCAGTTTTGACAGACTTCAAACAAGTTACGATAAGCTTCGATGCGTAATGCATTCAGGGAGGTAAATCTATTCTCCTTTGTTGATGAGTTACTCTTTAAATGTGTCTCATAACATATTTAGATCGTCGGGGTACCATAATTTGATAGCATCTCTCAGAGCAAGCATCCAACACTGAATCGGTCTTGTTGCAGCCATTTTGATATCTGGATATACGAACTCGGTCAAAGCCGCCAGGCATTTGTGCTGAGTGGCTGAGATCGACAATCCCTTGGCCTTAGAGGGTCATCCTTCCCCCCAAGCTTTTACCTTGCCACAGGACTAAGGTTATTGCTTGGTGCCTGATAGCATCTCTCAGAGCAAGTATCCAACACTGAATCGGTCTTGTTGCAGCCATTTTGATATCTGGATATACGAACTCGGTCGAGGCCGCCAGGCATTTGTGCTGAGTGGCTGAGATCGACAATCCCTTGGCCTTAGAGGGTCATCCTTCCCCCCAAGCTTTTACCTTGCCACAGGACTAAGGTTATTGCTTGGTGCCTGATAGCATCTCTCAGAGCAAGTATCTAACACTGAATCGGTCTTGTTGCAGCCATTTTGATATCTGGATATACGAACTCGGTCGAGGCCGCCAGGCATTTGTGCTGAGTGGCTGAGATCGACAATCACTTGGCCTTAGAGGGTCATCCTTCCCCCAAAGCTTTTGCCTTGCCACAGGACTAAGGTTATTGCTTGGTGCCTGATAGCATCTCTCAGAGCAAGCATCCAACACTGAATCGGTCTTGTTGCAGCCATTTTGATATCTGGATATACGAACTCGGTCGAGGCCGCCAGGCATTTGTGCTGAGTGGCTGAGATCGACAACCCCTTGGCCTTAGAGGGTCATCCTTCCCCCCAAGCTTTTACCTTGCCACAGGACAAAGGTTATTGCTTGGTGCCTGATAGCATCTCTCAGAGCAAGTATCTAACACTGAATCGGTCTTGTTGCAGCCATTTTGATATCTGGATATACGAATTTGGTCGAGGCCGCTAGGTATTTGTGCTGAGTGGCTGAGATCGACAATCCCTTGGCCTTAGAGTATCATCCTTTCCCCCAGGCTTTTACCTTGCCACAGGACTAAGGTTATTGCTTGGTGCCTGAGGCACCCCAATTGGGGAATGTCGATATGGCCCAGGTTTTGCCCCTGTCTCGTATGGGTTTCGACTTGTACGTAACCCCCACTATAAAACTGCGTATTTGTGCCATATTCTGGTATGGTAGGGTATCAAATAAATACCAGCACCTCTCAGCGCAATGGGGATTACTTGGTCATACTAATCTTCACAATTAGTTGTTGAACAACGAATGAATAAATACTGAATATTAAAACGAAAGTACCTAATAAATAAAATAGTTGATGTTATGTAAAGAATAGTTGGGTAATAATGAATGAATAGTTTTAAACACCCAACATTAAACACAAAAACAGAATTTAATTATTCGGTAAACAAAAAAATGTTTCATAATCGGCCAAAGAAACGTTTTGAAATGTGTAATTCGTTATTAAAGTTTATAAAAGAAAATGAAGAGGGTTATTTTATTGCTTTTTTAAGAATACTTTGAAAAATTATTTCGAGAACAAATCGGTAGTTTTATGTTTAAAATCAGCAATGTGTATTTATTTTATGATACGAAGTGTTGGTGCCATTTGCTAAATTTGCTTAACCTCCAGTTATATCAAGCGTATGGTTGCAAGGAAAGGACAAAACACAAGAGTTGCAAATCAAACGACTACACAACAAATGAAAAATTTAACAACTGTATTAACAAAGAAAAGAAACAAAATGTTCAAATAATTATATTGGTGAGTATAAGAAGATGTGTAGGATTGAGACGTAAGATGTTCGGTAGTTGTATTGGTAGGAATGATTTAGTTTTAGGAATTTTGACGTGTGTTGAATGGTAGAAGAAATGAGAAATAAAATGTTCCAATATTTGTGTTGGTAGGTGTGAGGTACAGATTTACGCGGTCTTCCAGAGTTTATGTCGACAGGGAAGGAGAATGCCAGCGTTGAAGAAGTGGAATGTAGGCGGGTTAGCGATTCTCAGGTCACGCAGCTTCCATCAAAAGCCGCAGTAGGAAGGTTAAGAGGAGTGTTGTGTGATGTTGAATGTCGCCTTCTCTCTCAGAGCTTTCAGGTTGCAGGTTTCGGCGGGCGATCTTCTAGTGTCCGGCTCTGCCTCCTCGCTGTCTATACATCGAAAGAATTTCGATTGGTCGATAAATTACTTTTATTTTTATTTTTTTAAAATATGAATTCCATTAAAGTTTCAATATGCGTGGACCCTATGCATAGAGACGCATTTTTTTTTCATTTTGAAAAAAATCTCGGCTCCGGCATCATCTGACGAATTCTCTCTTATCCTGTTAATTGGAATTGCTGTTATTTTTTTGTGCGATAAATCAGAAGAGATCTCTATCAGCCATATAACACTCCGAATCTTTTCATTTAGCGACGAATGTTATTTGTTTAGTGGTTAAGATGTATTACAATCACTGACCTTAATCCAATGTTTTTTTACATTTTGGTTCGGGGACAATAGGGGGTCCGTAATGTTAACATTTTGATAATCCGATAAGCGACAGAACCGCAAATTCGTATTTCTAGTTACTTGAACACACCTATGAAAATTCAGTATAAACTGCAACCACTGCCAAAATTTTGGTTTAACCTGGCATTTGAGTATCCATTCTTATTCCAAAAGCTATCGAAATGCACCTACCTTTTGCAACAACATATTTTCGCAAAACAGCATTTTCAGCACTTACTATTATGATAACAAAATACAGATCTCGTCTTGTTATGCAAACTGAATTGCGTGTATCTTTGGCAAAAATATCACCAAGAACTGACAATTTCTGCCAAGCAAGGCAAGCACATCCCTCTCACTAAATGTCATTACTCAGTGCATTTATTCGATGTGATTTTCATTGAGTATTTTTGATGGATTTCATTTCTATTTATGTGGGGGGTTACGAGATAGACCCTGTAATAGAAAACAGTCCTGGTTCCAAAAGGTCTGAAAACTACAACTTTAAACAAACACTTCTTTAATTTCAAATATCTGGGATCAAGAAAAATTTGATAAATTTATTTGAGTACAATGTTAATTAATGTATTTACATCGCTTTATTCAAATGATAAGTAAATTTGGAAAAGATGTGTCGTTGTTTCTTAAGTTTTGAACTGACTATTGACACGAACTATTCACGAAAAGTAAAGTATTTCTATTTGATTTTTCACCTCGAGGAGATAAATAATTATCTCCCCTTAGATTGGGGCAAGTCTTCCCTCATCAAAATTTCAGAGTTCTTTACCTTCCTTTTTTAGTTCCCAGTCTTGGAAGGAATTAGACTTTCTTTCGTCCTCGCTTTTAGAGCGAAGTGGACATATGAGCATTGAATAATAAATTTCAAAAAAACAATAACATAAAATAAATGAATAAATAAAAATACTGTAGATGCAAAATGAAATGAATAAAAACAAACAAAAAAAAAAACAATCTCCCAGGAGGCCTCTGTCAGGAAGAACTGTCAACGCATGCCTGAAAAGTTGGGCTTCCTGGCGCCAAAAAAGAAACTCCTTCTCAGAACCCGATTGACATCACGACCACGAATACGGCTATTTTTACTGATTCAGGAAAAACATTACCTCCACGAAATATTCGTAAACCTAGGAATAAAAGTTGAATTTGAAAGTATCCCTGTCTCTTTTCTATCATTCATTGATTTTCATCCAGAACAACCAACAAAAGAAGATAATACGCGGATGGGGATAAGAAGAAAATAAGTAGCCAATTTCATAATCTCTCCCAACACATCCAAACCTCTCATATCCTACACACATACTTTTCACCTCAGTTCGTTGAACAGAAGAGATACTTTTATTTCCAACTTTGGTTAGGTATTATATTATATCTCACCATTGAAATGTAAACCTCCGACGAAAAATTTTTTATATTCATCATTTTTTTTATTTCCCTTTTATACTCCGTTTGTTCATCGAACAGTACGTAACGTTTCATCCCTTGGGACGTGTTTGTTTACGATTGTAATACTTCTGACATATTTTCATTTGGGTGTATTAATTATCCTATATACGTTTATCAGTTTATTTCCTCTTTCCTTTCTATTAATTTAGTGTATCAATGGATATACTAATGCTTATATTGGAATTTGGTGAGTAGGGACGTGACTAAATATCCTCTCGAGCTCTCAGTAGCTGGTACCATCCCGATAGTGGCCCTTGACAGATTCAAAATTCCGTTTATAGATCTGAAGACCAAAATCAATATGTTCTTTCTTTAAAAAAATGGGAACAAGATTGGAAAAACAAGACATACGACAAACTATTCCAAATAAAACCAGGTTTCCGAAAGTCCAGGAAGGAACAACTCACTATATCCCGACTATGTATCGGTCACACGAGACTGACCTCCCTTTTTTCACTTAAACAAAAAAAAAAAAAAAAAAAAAACAGAATGCATAGAATGCATCATTTACCGTTAAACGCATTCTGAGTGATTTTGCTGTTATCTGAAAATGTCTTTACACCACAAATAAGATAAGACATTCAAAAATATATAAGTAGAGAGATAATATTTTATCTTTCCTAAAAGAAATAAACTGCCCAGTCGACTGGGACAGTAGAATACACTGACTGCATCACTGCAGAGGTGTAAGCACCCACCCCCGCAACGTGGATCCTCGATATGACATTAAACCATCTGATGGCGAGACTACAGCCGTGGAGATTTGGGAAATGTGGAATACCCTTTCATTACCATTGCTCCCAGGTCCACTTTTACCCGGAGTGGTAGCACCTAATAGGGTCCTGTCTATGCGTCAAATAGAACAAACTATATGTGCAAACAAATGACTGGTGTTAAATTGTGACTGTTATATAGAAATACTTAGAATCATTTAACTGTGTGCAAAGAAAAGCTCAGGCTAGTTTAACAAAGTAATAAAAAATGTGTTCACAAATCATATATATATATTCAATATATATGTATGAACAGGATTTGGCATTAAATAACCTTCCATTTGCCATAAAACTTAACTAAAAGAAATAAAATTGTGCCAAAAATATAGCAATAAACTTTAACTTCACCCACCAAATCTACTCCAAAAAGCCACCCCTAAAATCCACTGAGCAACAAACAATTGCAGACAATTCACTATCAAAATGAAGAAAGATCCTTGAAAAAAACGTTAAAATAGATCTGACTGCCTGCCTCAATTTACCTCTAGGCATGAATGGCTCTTTGCCGTCAAATCAATCAGTCAATCAATACTTACTAAGTTGACTCAATATTATTATATACTTCGCACTGATATAAATTTAGGAAAGCAAGTGACTAAAAAGCAAGTACAGTGTAACAATAAAACTTATATCTTTAACATCCAATGGGATTCAAACCATTTTTACGAACATCATTTACGATTTTAAATTAATTTATACTTTCCAAATAAGAAGCACAAAATCGAAAGTAATTAGTCACTGTGTCGCTAACACTAGTTATATCGTTGACAACAGTTATACTTCTAACGATAATATTTGTGGTCGTCTGCTGCTTTGTTAGTATTGCTAGACTGATACTAATACTTGTTTTAGACAAAAAAAGTCAGATTGCATAAAATATCCCAATTGCATAAAAAATCAGATTGTATAAAATATGGAGTGCAATAATTTTTTTTTTTCGGTGGTGGCAAATTGTCGGTATGTTGTTGGGAGATTCTGCTGTTTGTAATGATTCCTTTGTCTTATTTTGTCTATCAAAGCTGTAAGGGAATTAAAGACGGAAGGAAAAAAGACGAGAGTATCTTTAGACTCGAATTTTATTTTGGGTTTTTTTCGATTATTCAATGGTGCGGAATGTTTTCAAGAACAAGTAGAAATAATCAGGCTCCTCAGACAAGGCGTTTGAAGAATATAATTGAATTATTTTTTGCAAGTTATAAGTTGAGTGTCCGTCATGTGTCTCGCTGCTGCTAGCAGGAGATACAGAGCACTATAGGCTCCGAGACTTAGCCTGCACCTACGCTCCCAACTAGCAGCCGAGAGAAAAAGATCCGTCCATGTCGAGATGTTAAAAACTTCTGAAATAGTTTATCATTAGCGCCAGGAAGCCCATCTTTTCAGGAATGCGCAGACTGCACTTCCTGTCAGAGGCCTCCCAGGAAACTCTTACTTTTGCATTTATTTATTTTATTTTTTGTGTTATTGTCTTTTTACTTCTTTTTGATCCCTATAGATATACTTCCAGACTAGAACTCGTTGTTTGGGTTCTTGGTAGCAGAGAATATATTCTATTAGCAAACCCACTCACCGATGACCAATACTAGCTTTAGTATGTCCATGATTTACACAACGGAGAGAAACAAAAGAAAAACACTTTTACACATTTAAGAGTCTTTATGTTTAACATTTGGAGGCCCTCGTAGAGTAATGGTTATCGTCATAGGAAGTGGACACTGTAACCTGAGTTCATAATACTCTTGGGAAAGGTATAATTCCAACTATTCTACCTCGAACTAGCTTACCAAGGTGTCGCTGTCCAGCACGTTAACCACAATATTTACCGCTGCCTCCCACTAGACATGATTTCACACAAGGACTTTTTCATAATAGGGGTTTTAGGGAAGGGCACGAGCCGAGATATTTGTCACTGCCTCCCACCAGACAGGACTTGACACAAGGTCAATGACCCGAAGGTCGATTATAGTGGGGGTTTAGGGGAAGGGAAGGTAGGGCACGAACCGAGACTCATGCTCTGCTGGACTAAGTAGATCATAGGTTCACTTAGTGCAATGTGAACTAGATGACCTTGTGGGGACTTGGAATCGTAAAGTGTAATGTGAGTCCGACGCGAATGCCTGCTCCTAGCTTGAACTAGACCAGAAAGTCTAATGCTATGCTTGTCAATGATTTTATAGCGGTTCGGGGAATTTGTTATTTTCCCGAACACTATATTTTTTAAGTCAACACAAATGAATTACGAAACTATTCTTTAGTAACACAACAACGAAAGTTCTTTATTTGCAGCATGGAATATGGTTTGCTCTTGGTGCTGCAAGACTCGTGGTGTTTAGGCTTGTTGGATGTTTGAGACGGAATGGCTTAGCGGGATGTTGAGATGGCAGCGTGTTGTTAGACGTGTGAGGGATGTGTTTAAAGTCACCGTGTAGTTTTGTATCTGGTTTTTGGAGGAGAGTCTGCGATATCCCCATGTTGTCGAGAGCGGAGTTTCGCTCGGATCGACATTGTCAAATTTTTGGGGTGACATGAAGTGGTGCCTGTGGAAGGCATGCTGAATGTTTCTAATTTATGTTCAACTGGGATTCCTCGTAAAGAATCCATAAATTAAATGGTTCCCTCGTTGGATGTCCATGTTGCTGCTGCTAGTGTTAAAGCCACAGTGAGATGTCCACACTGGGTGGCTTGTCTAGCTAAAAACATCGCTAAGCAGGGATGACCAGAGGCACGTCTGTTCAGGTCGCCATCTCAAGCCGAAGAGGCTGTGTTTGGCCGCTCACCCGTTTTGCTAGCCGGAAATGAAGGTCCGAGCTGAATAGGATAAGTCATCCTGATAGGGTGAAATTCAGTGTTGAATTAAATTGCGCGCCAAACCAAAATACGAGATTTTCCTCTGCTCTACAATTTCATCGCCTACTCGAAAGTGGCCCGGCGGAAGCCTGGAACCATTCGGCCTCGAATCTATCATGGACCTTGACGCTCCATCCGGCTCGAATGTCAAACGGTCCGGCACGTGGAGGAGTCAAAGTGATTAAACCAGGAGGTCACACTACACTGTGATCCTAGCCCCCTCCCCCCCACGACCACGAACCGGATCGTGACCCCCCGTTGCCATGAACCCTTAAACACGCGAATGATAAATAAATGAAGAATCAAATAAAGTTGGAATATGAATTAAAGATGCATTTACAGATGTGACTTTTTTTTTCTAAAGACGAATCATGCTCGAAAGCTGTTTACAATAAATATGTACTGAATGAAAAATATTCTATGGTCGCGTATAAGAACATGAATTGTCTTACTGGCTTTTTTTTTCTGTTATTGGAAGAAAAAAAATTGATAAAACTATTGTTCCTGGTGTTTTGTTTTTTACTCTCCCAATAGTATTATTGTTGTTGTTGCTGTAAAGAGGCCAACTACTGCCGAGATTATCTCTGTGATGGCGTCGCCTTTTACATTCTTCAAAACAATTTCATGTGGAATGTATCACGTGGTATCAATCAGCGTAAACTTAATCTTTGTAGGCCAAACATTCCTGAAAGAAGATACATGGACACTCAACTTTAAACTATAAGCCAGCAAGACGCTTAAAAGGTCCAGAAAAAAAAATGTCAAACGTTTGTGTTATTTTAATTTTCTTTCTTTCTTTCTTTCTTTTTCTTTTTTGTCTAACAAACACGACAACTGTAAAAACCGGCAGTAGTTTCCCCTAATAATACTAAATGGAATATTCTTAACAGACACTGGAGAACGAAGAGTCGTAAAATGAAAGGCTAAAACAGAACTTTTGTTATCACTTAAATAAATTATTATAAACATCGTTTCATTTGCTAAATTCATCAAAATGAAACTTCAGCTGTTTTTACAAATTCCCGATCAAATAAAAAGTTTATCAGCTCATTTCTTTTTTTTTTTTTAATTTTCTCCACGAATAGAATTTAGAAAGCTGATGAAGATGCTTATTTACAATCTATTCGTATAGATGGTGTTATTTATGTAGAGATCGAATCTTCTGCTCGGCATCAGAGTGTAGTATCTGTACTTGAAGAAAACCCACGATTATATTGAAATTCTATGATAAAAATATGCGAATAAAATAGTTGGTTCAAAAAGTATTCTATTTAATAATTTCTAAAATAAATAAGAAAAAAACCCAAAAAAACCCAGCCGTACAAATACATCGATAATTAACTTAATTGTTTTATCTTAATTTCTGTAAGGCTTCAAGAAAGTTTGATTTTATTAGATTTCAACGGGCATTGATACTACGTTAACATACAAGGCAGAAGTGCTAGAGAGTGACACTTTAATCTTGGGAAGAGTGCTTGGATATTACATGCTGATATTAGCAGAAATTAAGAAAAAACTAAAGAGAAAGAGTCCCTCAGCTCATTATTATGTACTAGCTTATTAAATGAAAAAAAAAAAATGACGGGATTATTTACATATGGATCGATACTTTTGATTGCCTATAGCTTTCGAGATCGAAATAACTGGAGTTGAGAATGCACAAGAATTAATCAATCAAAATTCTGTCAAATCCCAAAAGTGAATAAAAGAAAGAAAGAGTTGGAAAGAAAGAAGAGAGAAAGAATACAAAGTGACACAGAGAAAAGACAAAAGCAGAGAATGATATAATGAGAAAGGTAAAAGATTGATAGAGAGAGGGGGGGAGTAGTGAAGTCTACCCGGTATATTTGAATTTCTGTTCGTAAAAAAGAAGTAAATAACATATTCATTTAAATTTCAGTTTCTGTCTTTTTGTTTAATTGCATATCAAACCTTCATGGGTTATTAAATGCTAAAGCCATCCTTCTAGAAGACTAGCTGTGGTACTATTTAACCTATAGCTAGACCTATAGCTAGAGAGATAAGGGGGTTTATACCTTTCCCAAGGGTATTAGTCCGAAATTGATCATAATAGCGAGACTGGAGTTTAAACTCACAACAATATTGCCGTCTAGAACGTTTGCCACTACGCCATGGGGACTCCTACTAATATATATATATATATATATATATATATATATATATATATATATATATATATATATAAAGTTGTCGACCTAAGTCGAGGGTAACCCGAGGGCTCCTTTTTCAATAGCAACCACACCGAGGTGTTGGAGAGGGCGCTACTCCATTCCCTGGATTGCTCCACTTTACCCTTGATCCTTACCTTATAATGCTGAGTGTTAAGCAAGGCTATATATATATATATATATATATATATATATATATATATATATATATATATATATACTGGGGTCAAGTAATGCCTTGTTACCATAACAACGTAATTTCTCGTTACTCTGTTGAGAGACCAGATTGCAAGACTGGCATCCATCTCTCTCCCTCTATCTCTTTTATATATATATATATATATATATATATATATATATATATATATATATAATCTTAGTAGTAAAGGAGGACTTGTGAACCAGAGTATACAATACATCATGCAGGCTAATCGCCAAGGCGGAGAGAAAAAGGAGAGCGTTACTCTGTGCTCACTGAAAACTATTTGCCCTCGTATCTGTGTGATGTGAACTAATTTTGATGTAAGAAGTCTTCTACCAACAGGCCCCACTCCAGACTTGATGACCCTCTCCACTGGACTTAATGTCTCCCCCCATTAGTAATACATTGGTGATGATAATGACCGTAATTGGTAAAGAGGAAAAAAATAATAAAATCTACAAATAATGAGTTATCAAAATTTATTTGTTAATCAATTCAATTCTTCGTTTGTTTAAGGCAAATTTATTGATCACTTTATTTTAAAAAGTATTTACATCAGGCTCTATCTCCATCTTCATCAAAAGGTTTTTCTTCCTGGAAAAGAAAACCAAATAATCATACTTCACTTTGGAAAAACCTCATAATTATGTACACACTTTAGTGCAGAAGACGACTTCTCACAAGAAGCAGATGTGGCTGGTATAATTAGAATCAGACTTAGTAATCTGGTTTCTTCTGCCAGAGTTGGTTTAGTTTCCATGTTATTTCTGGGACTTCTTGGATGTTTGATGCTTACTTTGTGTTGTATCGTGGTAAGGAAAAGATACACATGTGAAATAGAGTTAATCATTTATTAACTCGAGTGGTACAGTCGGATAAGTATTATAAGTCTCGCGCTGTTGATGTTACGTCCGAAGTTGGTCTTACTACTGACCGACGTCCTTCAGAGCTATGAGGATTATTAAATTAGTTTCCATACTTTTTTTTTCGTATGGGCACTTTTATTGATAGTACACACATGAAACTCTAGTCCCTTTCGAAGTAATCTCCTCCGGCTGCAATGCACTTGTTGTACCGTTCCAACAACTTCTGGAAGGCTCCATGGAAGTCCTCTCGTGTGAGCGTGTCAATGACCTTCGTCACAGTCTCATTCATCTCCTCAATTGTCTCATAACGACGGCCTGTGAGCTTAGGGAATAAACAAAAGTCACAGGGAACAAGGTCTGGACTATGGGGACGGTGAGGAACTGTGTTGATGCCCATCTTGGTCAAATAGTCTGTGACAAGGATGGAGTTGTGGACTGGTGCATTGTCCTGGTGGAAATGCCACTGACCCGATTTGAACAGTGCTGGCCTCTTCTGACGGAATCTCTTCCTGAACTCCCTTAAAACCTCAACATAGTAACCCTAGCCCTAACCCTTTGGCCATTCAACTCTGGTGTATTGACTTCCTTACTCCTCCCACAGCTCTCATCATCCCCCACAGACTCTCTGCCTACCTTGAATCTCTTATGCCACTCAAAAACTGATGCTCGATTTATGAAAGATGGCCGAAAAGCAGTCTGAAGCATTCCATACGCTTCTGTGGCATTTTTTTTTTTTTCAAGTTTAAAACAGAATTTTATTGCATATCATTCTCCTAAAGTGTCCTCACGTCCAGATTGCGTTTTTGAAATTCACCAGGTGTGACAATCAGGATTTAGTAGGGTGTATTCCAATTGCTGCTGTAGCTGTTCATTTGAACCTGAAATCATAAAAATTGGTCAGTCATATCATAAGATGTATAGCAATAACATAGTGAACTTTTAAGAGTCTATGACAATTTTAAATGCCCGTACAAAAAAAGTCTGGCTTTCAGGAGATTCCAAACTCGTTTGGAGGCCGTGGTTAAAGTCAATGGCGATTTCTTTGAATAAGTTGAATCTAGAGGACTTCAAGATATTATCATGTAATTTTGGAGGTGCCCGTGTTGTAATGGTTATCGTCACAGGATATGGACACGGCGATACGAGTTCAATTCCTGGACAAGACTGATTGCATTTCACATAGCACTAATACCATTGGGAAAGGTATGAATCCAATTATTCTCCCTTCAGCTATGGGTAAATAGTAGGGCAGACTAGGTTCTTCAGCCTTGGTGAGGCAACTAGTCTAGGAGAAGGAAAACTCTGAATTCAAACCTGCTAAACTCCGATTAAAAAATTGACCTTGTGTCATATCCTGCCCGAGCGGAGGGGTTGGGTAAATAGGATCATGTAATTTTGGTAAACATATCTGATAAAGTGAGATGTAAATTTTATTTTGATTTTTTTAGTAATTTAGAGGAAAATTTATCCATCGCATCCTGTAGCAAAGTCTCTGAAATTAGTAGACCATTTCAAATATCTCGGTAGCAATGTACCATCTATAGAAAGTGATATTGATATACGCAAAGGGAAGGAAGGAACTGGTATAGAGAGTTTATCGATCCTATGGAAATCTGGTCTCTCTGATAAATTAAAAGAGGATTTCCTCCGAGCTGTAGCTATATCAGTACTACTATATAGGAGCACCACCTAAACTCTAACAAAACGCATGAAGAAAAGGCTAGATGGGAACTACGCAAGAATTCTATGTGCTGTTTTTAACAAATCCCGGAAGCAGCACCCCATAAAACAGCAGCTGTACGGACACTTACCTCCCATCTTACAAAACATCCAAGACTGACAAGATATGCTGGTGAAATAAGAACGAAATCATGAGTAGTAATTTTCAAAGTTTTCGCTTAGATGGGGCACCAGGCCGAATGGAGGTGGGGAGCAATGAGACTCGAAATCACTCGTGAAAGTTTACTAGTCTAGCTTGCTGCCATTACACCACCCGAGGGACATTTTCATATGGAATCCTACACAAGGACGTGACAGTGTTGATTGAGCAACAAGGACTTGTCTACGTAAACTCGGTGCGGACATTACATGCCGTCTTGAGGACCTGCTGGGAGCGATGGACGATAGGGGCGGATGGAGAGAGAGAGATTCTAGGAACTTTGTGCTATCACCATGACTTGAGGATATGTATATATATATATATATATATATACCGGATGATCCACTTGGGTTTAGAAACTAGTATTCGTGATGGCTAATTTTAACTGTTTTCTATGTTTTGAATTATTGTCTTTAATTGTTAACCAATTATTTTGACTCGTATAAAAATTGTTTCAATTTACCCAACCAGGATGTGAAGCAAGGTCAATTTTTTTAAGTAGAGTTGAACAGATCTACATTTTCTTTTGTAAGTAGAGGAATTATATTGTGAATTGAATTACCATGACCAGAAAATTCGGCGAACACTTACACACGTCATACGGAAACACTGGGCTGCTGTTTTGACCTTATTAGGTCTCATCAGTAGTGTATAGCGTGATCTCCACCACTGGAGATCGAACCAGCGACCACTGATTGCAGAGACGAAACTCTACAACTTAGCCACCTGTCCATATTGCACACAAGTGACGCCAAATTAACTAGTCATGATAAATGCGTGACCAACTAACCTGAATATGTCTGGCAAGTTATATCCGTACTCTTTTCGGAAGATACGGTCACCTCCAGGGCCACGTCTTCCCAATAGGTTTAGAAATACGCATCCGCGTAATTATTATGACCTCAAGAGCAAGGATATAGATATACATTTTATTTTTTAAGTAAAGGAATTATATTGTGAGTTAAACTGGTTTGAATTCAGAGTTTGATCCGTTGCCATACAGGTTAAAGAGCCTAGTTTGCCTCACTACTTAACCATAACTTGTGGGAGAATAGCTGGATGCATACCTTTCCCAAAGGTTTTAGCGCTATTGTTCTATACTCATCTACAGCATCATAACGACACTATAATAAAGACGCAATGATAATGACAGACGCAGTAATAAACGACGCAGGAAAACTTCTTGAACAAAATATTTACTTCTCACTTTATTGCAAGGGTTCGAAAGGGTTGTTCAAGGTTTGCGTGTGAGAGGGAGCTGGAGATCGAACATAACTGCAATATTTTGACCTCCACTCTTATGGCCGTCAACGTTGTGTCTTTCTCGTTCTTCTGATGCTCAACCGGAGCCCAGAGGCCCACTCTACTGGGTGCTGGCTTTCTTTACTGCATCTTATCAGCATCTTCTCTAGTCCCCAAACTCTATCGGAGTTCCCGAGGGCCCCCTCGGCCGGGTGTGGCTTTCCCTACTACATCTCGACTCCAACTGTCTGCAACTCAACTGGCTCGTCGAACTCAACTGATTTATATAATCGTTCGACGCCCACTCGATCTTTGAAATCGAATGTTTAATCGTCACCAAGCAGAAATAACTGTCATGCAGTTCAGAGGTCACTCTCTTCCGGTACATCACTCTGTAGTGGCACAGTGGGACCTTCCCCTTGTCCCATATTATCAGCCTTAATCCACCCACGCGATCTCTTTCGATTACTGGCTATTGGAATGTGTCACTTCCTTCCGGTGCACCACCTTGGAATAGCATTTTAGGGCCGGGTCGAAGGTCAAAATATTACACTATGTTAGATGCAAACAATGAAATACAAAATGACATATACATATGTATACAGCCTAGTCGACTGGGGCTGTAGAATACGTCGACTGTATCTCTGCAGAAGGGTAAGACCCACCCCCACGCCCAATGAGTATACTGGATATCGCACTAAAATGCATCTGATTGTGTGACTTCAGTCCTGGAGCTTTGGGGGAATATGGAGTACTTCTTTATTGACATTACTCCCAGGTCCACTAGGAGTAGTGGCACATATTAGGATCCTATCTATAGGTCAAATAGAATTGTTTGATCATTTACAATACTTGAAACTCGTTAATTATGACGAAATAAATGAATAATGTTGAATAGAATTATTAGTGTTAGATAGCAATACTTGAAACTGTCTAACTGTGAGCAAACAAATAAATACTCTGGACCTCAGGCTCGTAGATTAAAGTAGATGATCATAGAACTAGCTATGTTTGTCGAATTTTAAGTGAAATTTTCAATTTTAGGCTTGGGGATTTTGTTAAAAGTCATGAAGGGTTTTCAGTTTCCAAGGAAGTAAGACTCGCATTTAATCCACAAAAAACCAAATCGCAAGATTTACAGATAATCCAAATATTCTTAAGAGGTGAAAAGAATTAAATAAGCTGGGGGTTCCTCTCTTATTTGCCAATGTCTCCCACCAGACAAGGCTTGACACAAGGTAAAAAGCCCAAAGGCCGATTAAAGTGAGGATAAAAGGGAGGGGAAGGTCGGGAACGAGCCGAGACTCGAACCCTGCTGGTTTATGTTGCTCCTCGGCTCATCTTATATTGCTGAGTGTTAAGCAAGGAGGTATCAAGTACCATTTTAAAAGTCTTTAGTATGACTCGACATGGGATTGAATTCCGGTCTCCCGAACCATTGGCGAACACTCTACTCTCAAGGCCAATAGTACCCCTTAGAAATAGAACTGTTTGATCATTTGTTTGAGTTTAAACAAATGACTGATGTTTAATTGAATTCCTTGTGATACATAGCAATACTTGGAACCATTTAACTTTGTACAAATGAACAAATGATATTGAATAGAATTATTAGTGATAGATAGAAATAATTGAAACCATTTAAGTGTGTGCAAATAAAACTATTAGTGAGGACAATAATTGAAACACCTTCACTGTTTCCGAACAAATGATTAATATTGAATAGAATTATTAGTGATAGATAGAAATACTTGAAACCATTTATCTGTGTAGAAACACTAGTAATAATACTATGCAAACAAGTGAGTTTTAATTTATTTAAAAATGAAATTACCAACAAACTATTCAATTCCAAATCATGTACGTCCATTTAAATGAGTCCAAACAAATGACTGATGTTACCTTGTTACTATTACATAGCAATACTTGAAACCACCTCACCGTGTGCAAACAAATGATTAATAGTAAAATGAATTATTCATGTTTGATAGAAATACTATCAAATTGTTTGAATTTTCTCAAAACTATTTTTTTCGTTCTTTTTTATCAGATTTTGTAAGATTTTCATAGTTTCGTGTAACTTTGCTTAAATTGGTGTTTATTTCAAGAAGAAAGCTTTAAACTTATGAGAATTACAGATAGAAATATGACTGTTGGTATTTTTAACTTTTTTAGTCGATTTCAACGCCGCCTCGGACCAATATTAACCAATACGCTAGAAAATATAAGTAATAGTTGTTGAAATTTCTGAGACGAAGCTTGATGATTTTTATCATTAAGGGTTTTTGGGCTCTTCATCTTTATTGTTATTTCCACAACGTTTCGGCCGATATGTCTTCCGGCCTTCTTCAGGTCTTTGTTGAACTCGGTAACCTTCACGGAACTTCGAACTATGTCTTTTATTGAATCCACGGGGATCGCCTGTTCTGATTCCATTAGCCATAACCGGGTACAAGTGTTAAGTATTCCGGTATTGTTACTCGCATGCTGTCAGGATTGAACCTGCAACCTCAAAAATAAATAAATAAATAAATAAATAAATAAATCACATAATAGTAATAATTCTGATCAAATAAGAACATTAAGTTTATAAGTCCAAAGATTCACTCTGAATTGTCCAGCAGGACACATGGCGTAACGGTTATAGGCGTTGGTTCCCGAAGCTTCTAAGGAGACAATAGTCCGAAAATTCTTAATGATAAAAATATAAATAACAAGTCAATTTTGCAGACCATTAAGAGTAGAATGAATTCGATCGCTACGAGATGAACTTGAAACTTGTCCTATTAGACACAATTTTATATTGCCATAATTTGTCGTAACTCCTTTCAACAACCGAAAAGGAAGTGTTCACCTCGACAACTACCACTCATATGGCAAAGACAGGCCGAAATTCAACCGGCTCCACTGACCCACTTCCGGTATGAACGAGAGAGAAATAAAAATTGTCATAAAAATATTTTTCAACCAATCAGAAACGGTTATGCAATTCTCAGTAAGTTGGTTCTGAGCCATCCGTGCGGTATTCAAGAAAGGCTAATTTGACCAAGCGGCAGCAAGTCTCCCAGCAGCAGAGAGGGAACACATTAAGTAAGTAGTTAAACCATCATCAATCTGTCAGCGCGACAAGCAGCCAGCAGTCTCACCCAAATGCCGACTGGTCAGCAGCAGCAACCGCAACGAAAACGTTACTCATCAGGAACGCCTTCATGACGTTGTAGACGAAGTCCTCGCAACAATGCTACGCGATAACAGCTAACTTTGATATCCATAAAACCTTTACGTATTACCTCTTCCCACTTGATTCTTCTCAACTACTCATATATAAAACGTGCATTTTCTACGAGTTCCTTTCGTTTCGTTTCTTTGTTTCAATGGCATATCAGCCTTTGTCAGTTATTTAATGCCAAAGCCATTCTCCTAGAAGAACAGTAGTGGTACTATTTAACCCATTGCTGGAAGGATACGGGGGTTCACACCTTTCCCAAGGGTATTTGTCCGAAAGTGAACGTAATCGCGCGACTGGAGTACGAACTCGCTTACTACGATTCCGCAGTCCATCGCTTTAACCATTACACCACGAGGACACCCCCGACTATAAACGAGAATAAAATCTTTCTTTTCATCTCAAACACGTCTCGTCTCCATCTTTGTCTTGCTTCTTACTATTTTTCGGTTCGCACGGGTTATGATATCCAAAGACGTCTACATTGGTAAAAAAAAAAACTTATCCTCGAACGTCGGTACGATGGCTTCCGCTACAATGTCAGTCAACTTTTAGCCACGTGTTGGCATTAATCAGTAGCTTTCAGCGTTAAGAATGTTTGTTTGTTTTTTAGCGAGGAAAAGTGTTACGTGCGTGTGTGTTTACGTTTAGTTGTTTCCTCGCTACGTTTGTAAGGTTCCTCGCTAATTGTTGTTAGGTATATAAAGGAGAAGGTTCAAGATGTCGAAGTCGAAATGTTTTTAGGAATAGTTTTTATTTGCAGCATGGAAAATGTAGTTTGCGTTTGTGCTGCAAGTCTCGTAGTGAGTAAGGAGACGAAATGGAGTTATGAGAAAGTTGAGAAAGCAGCGCGTATCTTTGGACGTGCGAGGGACTGTGTCCGTTGTAGTTTAGCGAAAGTCTTGTTTGCCGTTGGAGGAAATAAACTTTGGAGTCACCTTGAGTTTTGTGTGTCTGGTTATTTGGGGAGAGGCGTGCGTTGTCTCCATTAAAGTGGCCCACAGTGAAATGAGAGCTAGGTGCCGAGAGCGGAATTAGGCATCACATCAACATAGCCAATTTTTGGGGTGACATAAAGTTGTTCCTGTGGTGGCGTATTGAATGTATCTAATTCATATACAACTGGGATTCCGTGGTCTAAGTGATAGACGCAAGGAATCCATAAATTAGATAGGTTCCCTCATGTGTCCATGCTACTGCTGCTATTGAAGACGGCCAGTGGGACGTCTGCACTGGACGGCGTTGTTCAGCCAAAAAGAGTGTGTTTGGCAGCTTACCCAATTTCTGCTGCCCGGGAAAGAAGTCCGGAAGGATAATATAGGTCATCCTGATTGGGTGAAATTATGCGTCGAATTAAATTGCGCGCCAAACCAAAATACCTTATGCTACAAGCTGTTTTGTTGTTATCATTTCGAAGGTCAGTCGGTCCTTTTGAATGATGCTCCAAAATTTCACATTCCGATATTGAATCCATTTATATATATTTCCCTAACCCCTTCCCCTTGTGCAGGATGTGTGACACAAGGTCAGTTTTTAAACGGAGTTTAACAGATTTGAATTTAGATTTTTCCTTCTCCTAGACCGGTTGTCACACCAAGATTAATGAGCTCAGTCTGCCCTACTATTTACCCATAGCTGGAAGGAGAATAGGATTCATATCTTTCCCAAGGATGTTAGCGCTATGTGAAATGCGAACAGTCTTATCAAAGAGTTGATCTCGGGTCGCCGTGTCCATTTCCTACGAGGGTAACCACTACACCACGGACGCCTGTTTTGCATAGAAGAGGAAAATATTTTAAATACCAAAGCTAAACGGCTGGAAGTGCATGGTGAAATCAATATGGACGTGGTTCTTAAGGAACATCTGCAATAACAAACAACAATAGATAATGAATATATGAGATAGGATACATACAACCGTATGGCAACCGATCTTGTAGAAGGAAAAGTCTGAATTCAAACCAATTAAACTTCGCTTAAATTGACCTTGTGTCACTTCCTGCCCGTGCAGAGAAGTTGTTAAATTCGTACAAACAGGCATTGTATTTATCCTATTTCATATATTCATTGTCTTTTGTTGTTCCTTGTTGCAGATGTTCCTTAAGAACTACGTCCATATCGATTTCCCCATATGCGGAGGTGCCCGTGGTGTAATGGTTATCGTCGTAGGAAATGGACACGGCGACACGAGTTCAAATCCTCGACGAGACTGATTGCATTTCATATAGCACTAATACTAATGGGAAAGGTATGAATCCAATTATTCTCCCTCCAGCTATGGGTAAATAGTAGGGCAGACTAGGTTCTTCAGCCTTGGTGAGGCAACTAGTCTAGGAGAAGGAAAACTCTGAATTCAAACCTGTTAAACTCCGCTTAAAAATTGACCTTGTGTCTTATCTTGCCCGTGCGGAGGGGCTGGTAAATATGATATCGATTTCACCATATAAATATGTGAATATAAATACATTTCACAATTATTTATTTATTGCGGACTTTTGTCCTCATAAAAAAAAAACAACAAAAAAACTACCAAGATGAGGACAAAAGTCTGCAATAAATAAAAAAAAAAATTAATTCTCAGATTAAGAAGCCTCATCTCAAGATGATTCCAATTTAACAATTAATTTTGAATAAGATATCAGTAATAAAAAAAAAAAAGAGCGATAAAACAATATATTTTTTAAATAGCGCCATTTAAATATATTCTTTTGATAAATTATGATTTAAGGGAAGAATTTTTTGGTAAACTTATTCAGTATCTGTTTTATGAGATATTAAACTAGTGATTACCGTGATAATATTTAGTTCCTTTGTTTAATAAAACATTAACCTTTGTGGTTATTTAATATCAAAGCCATATCTGTAGAAGGACAGTAATGGTACTATTCAACCCATCTCTGGGGTGGGGATAAGGGGATTCATATCTTTCCCAAGGGTATTAGTCTGAAAGTGAACGTAACAGGGCGAACTTACTCACTACGACGTTACAATCCAGCACGCTAACCACGGGGACTCCCCGTGATGATAAGAATGATAAAAACAAAATAACAACAATTAAATTTTTTTATCTTTTTATTCATTTTACTTGTTTCTTTGTTTAGGTTTTATGGCATATCAACCATTGTAGGTTATTTAATGCCAAATCCATTTTTATACAAATAAACAGCTCTATTTCAAACAGTTCAGTTAAGCATAAGTATACAGATTAATTGTCAAAAACATTTCTATTTCAAGCTATTCAGTATAATCAAACAGTTCTAATTTAAACAATTTAGTTTAGTGTAAGTATACTTTTGTTTACTCTCAGTTAAATGTCAAAACAGTTCTATTTCAAACAATTCAGTTTATCGTAGAACAGTTTAAATGTCAAAAATAGTTCTATTTCTAACAATTCAGTGTAGCATGATAAAGAGGTTTCGTTCTATTTGACCCATAGATATGAGCCTATCAGGTGCTACCACTCCGGGCCAGAGTGGACCTGGGAGCGATGGCTATAAAGGGGTACTCCGTATTCCCCAAAACTCCAGCATTACTGGAACTTCACTTTCAGATTGTTTAGTGCTATATCTAGGACACTCGTTGTGGAGGGGGGGAGTCTTACCCATCTGCAGAGATGCAGTCGGTGTATTCTACAGCCTCAGCCGACTGGGCATTTCTGCAAAATTGAATTGTTAGAAATAGAACTGTTTGATCATTTAACTGTGTGTAAACAAATGACTGATGTTTAATTGAAATTATTAATGATAAATAACAATACTTGGAACCATTTAATTTTGTTGACTTATCCCAAATTGAATTGTTAGAAATAGAACTGTTTGATCATTTAACTGTGTGTAAACAAATGACTGATGTTTAATTGAAATTATTAATGATGAATAACAATACTTGGAACCATTTAATTTTGTCGACTTATCTTAAATTGAATTGTTAGAAATAGAACTGTTTGATCATTTAACTGTGTGTAAACAAATGACTGATGTTTAATTGAAATTATTAATGATAAATAACAATACTTGGAACCATCTAATTTTGTCGACTTATCTTAAATTGAATTGTTAGAAATAGAACTGTTTGATCATTTAATTTTGTGTATCTACAAAATGTGTTTACCAATTATATGTTTAATATATATATGTAAAAACAGGATTTGGCATCAAATAACCAACAATGGTTGATATGCCATAAAACCAAGCCAAAACCAACATTTCAACCTAAATGGAATTAATCGGAGGGAAAAAAGGTTTTTATTTGTATTTCTTAAGGAATTAAGAGGGATTTTTTTTATTACAAATCGCTGAAACATCGACAGATTATTTATGAGCAACACTACAGTGAGGAGATGGCAGGGCGCCTCTGATGGTGTAATGGTCAGCAAGCTAGACTAGCAAATCTACACAAGTGAGTTCGAGTCTCATTGGGTGCCAAATTCGTAAGGTCTTATGCCTCATCTAAGCAAAATATTTAGTAAATTACTACACTGAGAAGTAGACCGACTAGAACAGAAAACTCTTTGTGGTGATAAAGGAAAGAACGATATAATCTCCCTTACTTTCTGGGAACGAATTGTTCCCCTTTTGTTTAGTTTACTGGCGGGTGGCCATTTTAGCCGTGAATACCTCCAAGACCAGTTCTTAGTTGAATAAAGCTTTTCTTCAAGCTTATCTGACTGACTTCTTCAATTGATTGCAATATCATTTATTACACTCTTTTTTTCGGAGTAAGGGAGTCGATCTGTGTTTTTTTTTTTTTTAAATTTTTACCCTATGGCTATGCAAGAAACTTACATCATGTTATTAAATTAAATAAATGGATAGCTTAAAGCATTTCAAACCCATATTTCATGTATTTTCACATAAAGTTACCACAGCTCAGTCATCTCGTGCTGTAGAATACGCCGACTGTATCTCTGCATACGGGTAAGACGCCCACCCAACCATAACGAGTATCCTGGTTATGACCCGAAACCATCTGATGGTAAAGATCTAGTTCTGGGGCTCTATGGGGAAGTGGAGTATCCCTTCATTGCCATTACTCTCAGATCCACTCTGACCTGGAGTGGTGGTACTGGCTAGAGACCAGTCTATGGGTCAAATAGAAATATACAATAATTTTCTAAACTAGAAGCCATTTATCTTTGTGCAAGCAAATTGCTGATGTTAAACTGAATCATTAGAATTACCTATTAAGTCACGCAACCATTTGACTGTGTCTAAATAAAACTATTAATGTTAGATAGCAATACTTGAAACTATTTAACTGTGTGCAAAAAAGATCTTTGGGTTGTTTAAAAATATTAACGACAATCTATTTGTTTACAAACCATATGTATTTAATATTTATACAAGGATCATTAAATAAGTTTCCAGACTTTTTTCGTATGGGCACTTTTATTGATAGTACACATATGAAACTATAGTCCCTTTCGAAGTAATCTCCTCCGGCTACAATGCACTTGTACCGTTTCAACAACTTCTGCAAGGCCCCGTGGAAGTCCTCTTGTGTGAGCGTGTCAATAACCTTCGTCACAGTCTCTTTCATCTCCTCAATTGTCTCATAACGACAGCCTTTAAGTTTTTCCTTGAGCTTAGGGAATAACCAAAAGTCACAGGAAGCAAGGTCTGGACTCTTGGGAGGGTGATCAACTGTCTTGATGTCCATCTTGGTCAAATAGTCTGTGACAAGGATGGAGTTGTGGACTGGTGCATTGTCCTGGTGGAAATGCCACTGACCCGATTTGAAGAGTGCTGGCCACTTCCGACGGAATCTCTTCCTGAACTCCCTTAAAACCTCAACATAGTATTCCTTGTTGACTGTCTGTCCAGTGGGAACCTAGTGCATGTAGATCATTCCAGTGCTGTCAAAAAAAGAGATCATCAAAGATTTGTGGGTGGATTTGCTCTGTCTGGCCTACTTGAGTCTGGGAGAGCCAGCATGCTTCCATTGGGAACTCTGTCTCTTGGTCTCTGGGTCATAGCAGTAGATCCAGCTTTCATTGTTGGTCACCAGAGCATCAAGAACTGCGGGATCTGAAACGATCAGCTCGACCATCTCCCTGCTGTCATGACAACGTCTTTCTTTCTGATCTTCTCTGAGCACCCTTGAGACAAACTTCGCGCAAATCTTCCGCATCTTCGGTTCCTCGCGAATAATTGTGTGTACAGTTCCCACACTGACATCTAACTGTGCACTTATTGTATCTATAGACACACGACGGTCCTTATCCATGAAATTCTTTATTTGGCCAATCAACTCTGGTGTTCTGACTTCCTTACTCCTCCCACACCTCTCATCATCCCTCACAGACTCGCTGCCTTCCTTGAATCTCTTATGACACTCAAAAACTGATGCTCGATTCATGCAAGATGGGCGAAAAGCAGTCTGAAGTCTTCCATACGTTTCTTTGGCATTTTTTCCAAGTTTAAAACAGAGACTCTGTGGAAGATAGACAATCTAGAATAGCCTGGCAAACAATAAACGAAGTGAGCAGAAGAAAGAACACAGCCAAAGCAAAACCGAAAGCAGCAAACCAACAAGAAAGAATAAAACTGTGGAAACAGCACTTCGAAAACTTACTTGGAAACCCACCAAAAATAACGCATGAACCAATCACCAGAATAATTAGCAAACAATTAGACATTAAACTAGGACCGTTCACACAAGAAGAACTCGACTCGGTTCTCAGAAAAATTAAAAATAGGAAAGCTGCAGGGCTGGACGAAATTCCCCCGGAAGTATGGAAGACCAGACAATTCGACGACATACTGCTCCGACACTGCAACACAGTATACAATCAAAATCCGATAGATAGATGGATGAAGGGATGCATACTCCCCTTCCCTAAAAAGGGGGACCTCGGATTAGCCAAAAACTACCGAGGCATAACACTCACATCTATAGCTGCCAAAATCTACAATGCCCTACTACGAAACCGAATAGAACCCGAAATCGACAACATACTTAGAAAAAACCAAAATAGCTTCCGAAGAAATAGATCCACGACCTCACAAATATTAACCATCCGCAGAATCCTTGAAGGTGTACGGGCAAAGAACCTACAAGCGACATTAATATTTGTCGACTTTACCAAGGCTTTCGACTCCATTCACAGAGGAAAGATGGAACAAATCCTACTAGCGTACAGCATACCTAAAGAAACCGTAGCGGCAATAACAATTCTCTATAGAAACACTAAAGTAAAAGTACGATCACCGGATGGAGACACAGAATACTTTGACATTGTAGCAGGAGTACTACAAGGGGACACGCTGGCCCCGTACCTCTTTATCATTTGTCAAGACTACGTACTTAGAACATCGATTAACAAAATCAAAGAGAATGGCTTCGAACTGACGAAGAAAAGAAGCAGAAGATACCCCGCAACAACAATTACCGATGCCGACTACGCCGATGACATAGCGATACTGGCAAATACACCTGACCAAGCCGAAACACTTCTGCATAGTTTGGAACGAGCAGCAGCAAGCATAGGCCTCTATGTTAATGCACACAAAACGGAATATATGTGCTATAACCAAACGGGGGACATCTCCACTCTAGAAGGAACACCACTTAAACTAGTAGACAAATTCACGTACCTAGGAAGCAGCGTCGAATCAACCGAAAAGGACATCGAAACGAGGTTAACGAAAGCATGGACAGCTATCAATAGGCTATCGATTATATGGAAATCAGACCTAACCGACAAAATGAAACGCAGTTTCTTCCAGGCAGTGGTCACATCGATACTGCTATATGGATGCACTACATGGACGCTAACAAAATGACTGGAGAAGAAGCTAGATGGCAATTACACAAGAATGCTGCGTGCAATCCTGAACAAGTCCTGGCAGCAACACCCCACAAGACACCAACTGTACGGCCACCTGGCCCCTATCACGAAAACTATTCAAGTTAGACGAACCAGACATGCAGGACACTGCTGGAGAAGCAGAGATGAACTCATAAGAGATGTACTCTTATGGATCCCCACACATGGCCGCGCAAAAGCAGGACGACCAGCTCGAACGTACATTCAGCAGCTATGTGAGGATACAGGCTGTTGTCCTGAAGACCTACCTAGGGCGATGAACGATAGGGAGGAGTGGCGAGAGAGGGTCAGGGATATCCGTGCTACCAGTGCGATATGATGATGATGATGATGATGATGATGAAAGTGTTCTCACGTCCAGATTGCATTTTTGAAATTCACCAGCTGTAACAATCAGGCTTTAGTAGGGTGTATTCCAATTGGTACTTTAGCTGTGCATTTGAACCTGAAATCATAAAAATTGGTCAGTTATCTCATAAGATATATAGCAATAACATTGTGAATTTTCAAGAATCTACGACAATTTTAAATGCCTGTACAAAAAGTCTGGAATCTTATTGAATGGACCTCGTATATATATATATATATATATATATATTGCAATTAGAAGGAAACTCAAACCTGATTAAATTGTCATTATAAATTTATTTCTTCGGAGAATATCATTATACTCTCGGTCTCATCAGATGACTACACATCTTTAACTTGAATTTAACCAGGTTTGAGTTTCCTTGTAATTGCACTATATACGCTGTGTATGTGAGTTTTGTTACATAAACCTGGAAAGAAAAAGATATGTAACGATAGCTATACATCGAGTACTCACATAGATTTATACGATATTCCTCATATATACTATACGCGAATAATCCATACCCACTGTCTTCGGACGCTGACTGGATATTACTGATATATATATATATATATATATATTGTCACCCACAGACAGGCTGTTTCGTTGGATCACAACTCTTCAGTGTGGCTAGACACGTAGGACGCTGGAAGCTGGGATCGAAACCCGCCCAACTTTACTTTATCAGATCGCTCGGCCAACAAGCGTACCACGTTGGTTAGGGAATTATAAGGCATTATGTAGCAACAGCAGCAGTGTTCGTATATATATATATATATATATATGGTTTGGCATTAAATAACCTATAAGCGTCAGTATGCCATAAAACTCAAATCAACTAACTAATCAGCTACAATTTAGATGTAAAGACAATGGTGTCGTGGCTAAAGTGCTTGACTGCAGCTTCGAAGTAAATGAGTTCGAACTCCAGTCGCGCGCTGTTTCGTTTACTTTCGGGCTAATACCCTTAGAAAAGGTATGAATCTCTTTATCCCCTCAGCTATGGGTTAAAGAGTACTACTGCTATTTTTCTACAGTGATAGCTTTGGTTTTAAATAACCCACGAAGGTTGATATGCCATTAAACCAACATAACATTAACATAACCAAATTAAAGTCAATGAGTACAAAAAAAAAAAAAATTTCGTTGCCTCCAGCAAAGTGTAAGCAAGTGTAAATGCCAAATCATAAGGTAAGTATTTCCAGAAATTATGACGTCACTCGTTGAGTGTTCTTATTGGTTATTCAGTGTAGAAGAAAGTTATGCTTGAATTTCAAGGGAGTTCACAGTCTTATATTAACCACTTTTATGTAATAAAAATTAAGTAGACAAGAGAAGCAATTAAAAGTGATATAATATAATGGTGCAACAAATACCTGAGGGATGAATGTCTATCTTGGATAAATTGCTGAGGATGTAACAAGATAACAAGAATGAATGGTAAGAATCTTCAATCTTCCCATCGTGTAGGGAATTCAAATTTAAAAAGAGACGGAGATATCATTGCCACAATCGTTTGTGTAATCAATATTTAAGAAAATCACTAAATTGATTGATTTTAACGACATATCAACCCGACAAGGCTTATTTTATGCTTACATTAAGTGGAATCTTTGTTTGTTTGTTTGGTTGGTTGGTTTTTATGGTATATCAACCTTTATAGGTTATTTAATGCCAAATCCATTTTATACAAATAAACAGTTCTGTTTCAAACAATTCAGTTTAACATGAGTGCTGTTCAGTTGTCAAAAACATTTCTATTTCAAGCAATTCAGTTAAGTATAGGTACATTTTTAATGTAAAAAACCAGTTCTATTTCGAGCAATTCAGTTTAGCATAAGTATGCAGTTTAGTTCTGGTTGACCCATATAGATAGGAACCTATCAGGTACTACCACTCCGGGACAGAGTGGACCTGGGAGCAATGGCAATGAAAGGGTACTCCGCATTCCCCAAAGCTCCAGCATTACTGGAACCTCACTATCAGATTGTTTAGTGTCATATCCAGGACACTCGTTTGGGGGGAGGTCTTACCCCTCTACAGAGATGCAGTTGGTGTATTCTATAGCCCCCACCCCGCTCAGCCGACTGGACAAAACAGTTTGGCATATAATTATATTTCACCCATTATATAACAAACGTGGCGCATTCAATAAGTTTCCAGACTTTTTTGAAAGTTCAGTATGTTATTGATATATATCTTATGAGATAACTGACCAATTTTTATGATTTCAGGTTTATGCACAGCTACAGCAGCAATTGGAATACACCCTACTAAAGCCTGATTGTCACACCTGGTGAATTTCAAAAATGCAATCTGGACGTGAGGACACTTTAGAAGAACGATATGCAATAAAATTCTGTTTTAAACTTGGAAAAATGCCAAAGAAACGTATAGAGTGTTTCAGGCTGCTTTTGGAGTATCTTACATGAATCGATCATCAGTTTTTGAGTGACATAAGAGATTCAAGGAAGGCAGCGAGTCTGTGAGGGATGATGAGAGGTGTGGGAGGAGTAAGGAAGTCAATAGACCAGAGTTAATTGGTCAATGGGTTAGGGTTAGGGGTACTGTGTTGAGGTTTTAAGGGAGTTCAGGAAAAGATTCCGTCGGAAGAGGCCAGCACTCTTCAAATCGGGTCAATGGTATTTCTATCAGGACAATACATCAATCCACAACTACATTCTTGTCACAGACTATTTGACCAAGATGGGCCTCAAGACTGTTCCTCAGCCTCCCTAGAGTCCAGACCTTGCTCCCTGTGACTTTTGGTTATTCCCTAAGCTCAGAGGCTGTCGTTATGAGACAATTGAGGAGATGAAAGAGGCTGTGATGAAGGTCATTGACACGCTCATACAAGAGGACTTCCATGGGTCCTTCCAGATGTTGTTGGAACGGTATAACAAGTGCATTGCAGCCGGAGGAGATTACTTCGAAAGGGACTAGAGTTTCATGTGTGTACGATCAATAAAAGTGCCCATACGAAAAAAATCTGGAAACTTATCTAATGATCCTCGTACAAAGGATTAAAAAAGTGTAATCTTTGAAGATAAAGATTACTCTTACAGAGATATTATAAAATAGATCTTTGTTTAAAGATATTCTTCATTGTAACTTGGTACTGATTTTCTTTCTGCGGAATTGGTAATAAAGTAATGAGTTTCCCTAAACATAGACAAAGAAATCCAAATAATTATTAATTGCCCAGAATACACCGACTGCACCTCTGCAGAGGGGTAAGACCTCCCCTAACGAGTGTCCTGATATGACACTAAACAATCTGATGGTGAGGTTCCCGCAGTGCTGGAGCTTTGGGAAATGCAGAGTACCCATTCATTGCCATTGCTCCCAGGTTCATTATAGCCCAGAATAGTAGCACCTAATAGGGCCCTATCTATGGGTTAAATAGAACTAACAGCATACTTATGCTAAACTGAATTGCTTGATTAAACTGAATAGCTTGAAATAGAAATGTTTTTAACAATTAAATCGTACTTACATTTAAACTGCGTGCTTATGCTAAACTGAATTATTTGAAAAAGAACTTTTTTTACATTGAAACTGTATTTTCACTAAACTGAATTGTTTAACATAGAACTGTTTTGACATTTAACTGTGTGTAAACAAAATCTGTACTTATACTAAACTGAATTAGCTGAATTAGAACTGCTTGACTAAACTGAAATGCTAGAAATGTTTTTCACAATTAAAATGTACTTATATTTAAAATGCGTACTTATGCTAAACTGAATTGTTTGAAATTGAACTGTTTTTGATATTGAAACTGTTCTTACACTAAACTGAATTGTTATATATAGGTGCTTGAATAATTTGAAATGGAAATATTTTTGACAATTAAACTGTGTACTCATGCTAAACTGAATTATTTTAAATAGAACTGATTATTTACATAAAAAATGGATTTGGCGTTAAATAACCTACAAAAGTTGATATGCCATAAAACCCAACAAACCAACCAACCAAATAATTATTAACCCATTCCTCTACCACTGCACTCATAAGCACTTGAAAATAATAAATTATCAACATTTATCTTATTCTTCAATATTTCATAAATTATTCTGTCAGTGGGGGGTCTCCTCGTTGTGTAATGGTTAACGCGCGGGATTGCGTAATCATAGTGAGTGAGTTCGAACTCCAGTCGCGCTGTCACGTTCACTTTCGGACTAATGCCCCTTGGGAAAGGTATGAACCTCCTTTGCTTCCCAGCTTTGGGATAAATAGCATCAATGCTGTTCTTCTAGAATGATCGGTTTGGCATTTGGGGAATGCGGAGTACTCCTTCATTGCCATTGCTCCCAGGTTCATTCTAGCCCAGAATAGTAGCACCTGATAGGGCCCTATCTATGGGTTAAATAGAACTAACAGCATAATTATGCTAAACTGAATTGTTTGATTAAACTGAATAGCTTGAAATAGAAATTTGATATGCCATTAAATAACCAAACCAAACCTATTCTGTTAGTAGACTATTTTTCTATCTGTATTTATATTCATCTGAAAATAAACTTTAAAAATAATTTACTCTATTTGATGATATAAAAACCCTGCCCCATATCTACATTCAGTATGAATTTATTCAAACCTTCAAAGTATTTCTTTTTTTTTCAGTAGTTGCTTAAGTTTTTTTCTTTTGGCACATGGTCCTATCAAATACGAATAATTTTGAACAAGATCTATTTGATCCACAAAAGATACTACCACTCCAGCTAAGAGTGGACCTGGGAGTAATGACAATAAAGAGGTACTCCATGCTTTCCCAGTTTCCAGAATTGGATTCTGTACTTAGTGCTAACAGTATTTAGCAATTAGAATGATTGCATAATGCTCTAGCTTCATTCGAGAATCCACTTTCATTGTGTCACCTACGACTTTTTTCTTGAGATGACCATATTTAACCTTACAAACCTGTAAAAGATGGATTTTAATAAAGTTTACTCTTTCTAACAAACCACCAGAATTGTTAATAAACTAATCGATTGATTTTAATTACATGTCAACCTGTCCAGTATTTTTTTATGCCAAGAGGTTAGTGAATCGCGTTCATTGTGCGTTTATGATTACATTTTTGGTGTACTTGTTTCTTAAGATTTTTTTCTCGCAGTTCTATCGAATACGAATATTTTTTAAACATTTGACCCATAGATGGGACGCTAACAGGTACTACCACTGCGGGTGAGAGTGGACCTAGGAGTAATGGCAGTAAAGGGATACTCCACACTTTCCAGGTCACCAGAACTGGAGCCTCACCATCAGGTGCAGTTTAGCGTCAGATATAGTACACGGAAAATCATTAGACATAAATTCAACGTTTCCAGTGTGTGCATAATATCTACCCACCACGCGTATAACACGAAATTGCATCTGATGGTGAGGCTCTAGTTTTGGAGCGCTGGAGAATGTGGGGTGTCCCTTCATTGCTATAACTCCAAGATCCACTCTGGATCAGGAGTTAGGTTCCCATGTATGAGTTAAATGGAACTTCTATCATTTATTAAGGATTATTATAATTCGTAGTCATTTGAAAACCATACAACTTCGTTCTAATCATTTGTATAAGATAGGAGTATTTGATTAATAGAATTATCACTGTTAAATAGGAGTATTTGATTAATAGAATTATCACTGTTAAATAGGAGTATTTGATTAATAGAATTATAAATGTTAAATAGGAGTATTTGATTAATAGAATTATCACTGTTAAATAGGAGTATTTGATTAATGGAATTATCACTGTTAAATAGGAGTATTTGATTAATAGAATTATCACTGTTAAATAGGAGTATTTGATTAATAGAATTATCACTGTTAAATAGGAGTATTTGATTAATAGAATTATCACTGTTAAATAGGAGTATTTGATTAATAGAATTATAAATGTTAAATAGGAGTATTTGATTAATAGAATTATAAATGTTAAATAGGAGTATTTGATTAATAGAATGATCACTGTTAAATAGGAGTATTTGATTAATAGAATTATCACTGTTAGATAGGAGTATGTGATTAATAGAATTATAAATGTTAGATAGGAGTATTTGATTAATAGAATTATCACTGTTAGATAGGAGTATTTGATTAATAGAATTATAAATGTTAGATAGGAGTATTTGATTAATAGAATTATCACTGTTAGATAGGAGTATTTGATTAATAGAATTATCACTGTTAGATAGGAGTATTTGATTAATAGAATTATAAATGTTAGATAGGAGTATTTGATTAATAGAATTATCACTGTTAAATAGGAGTATTTGATTAATAGAATTATAAATGTTAAATAGGAGTATTTGATTAATAGAATTATCACTGTTAAATAGGAGTATTTGATTAATAGAATTATAAATGTTAAATAGGAGTATTTGATTAATAGAATTATCACTGTTAAATAGGAGTATTTGATTAATAGAATTATCACTGTTAAATAGGAGTATTTGATTAATAGAATGATCACTGTTAAATAGGAGTATTTGATTAATAGAATTATCACTGTTAGATAGGAGTATGTGATTAATAGAATTATAAATGTTAGATAGGAGTATTTGATTAATAGAATTATCACTGTTAGATAGGAGTATTTGATTAATAGAATTATAAATGTTAGATAGGAGTATTTGATTAATAGAATTATCACTGTTAGATAGGAGTATTTGATTAATAGAATTATCACTGTTAGATAGGAGTATTTGATTAATAGAATTATAAATGTTAGATAGGAGTATTTGATTAATAGAATTATCACTGTTAAATAGGAGTATTTGATTAATAGAATTATCACTGTTAAATAGGAGTATTTGATTAATAGAATTATCACTGTTAGATAGGAGTATGTGATTAATAGAATTATAAATGTTAAATAGGAGTATTTGATTAATAGAATTATCACTGTTAGATAGGAGTATTTGATTAATAGAATTATCACTGTTAGATAGGAGTATTTGATTAATAGAATTATAAATGTTAGATAGGAGTATTTGATTAATAGAATTATCACTGTTAGATAGGAGTATTTGATTAATAGAATTATAAATGTTAGATAGGAGTATTTGATTAATAGAATTATCACTGTTAGATAGGAGTATTTGATTAATAGAATTATCACTGTTAGATAGGAGTATTTGATTAATAGAATTATAAATGTTAAATAGGAGTATTTGATTAATAGAATTATCACTGTTAGATAGGAGTATGTGATTAATAGAATTATAAATGTTAAATAGGAGTATTTGATTAATAGAATTATAAATGTTAAATAGGAGTATTTGATTAATAGAATTATCACTGTTAAATAGGAGTATTTGATTAATAGAATTATCACTGTTAAATAGGAGTATTTGATTAATAGAATTATAAATGTTAGATAGGAGTATTTGATTAATAGAATTATCACTGTTAGATAGGAGTATTTGATTAATAGAATTATAAATGTTAGATAGGAGTATTTGATTAATAGAATTATAAATGTTAAATAGGAGTATTTGATTAATAGAATTATCACTGTTAGATAGGAGTATTTGATTAATAGAATTATCACTGTTAGATAGGAGTAATTGATTAATAGAATTATAAATGTTAAATAGGAGTAATTGATTAATAGAATTATAAATTTTAAATAGGAGTATTTGATTAATAGAATTATCACTGTTAAATAGGAGTATTTGATTAATAGAATTATAAATGTTAAATAGGAGTATTTGATTAATAGAATTATCACTGTTAAATAGGAGTATTTGATTAATAGAATTATCACTGCTAAATAGGAGTATTTGATTAATAGAATTATCACTGTTAAATAGGAGTATTTGATTAATGGAATTATCACTGTTAAATAGGAGTATTTGATTAATAGAATTATAACTGTTAGATAGGAGTATTTGATTAATGGAATTATAAATGTTAAATAGGAGTATTTTATTAATAGAATTATCACTGTTAAATAGGAGTATTTAATTAATAGAATTATCTCTGTTAGATAGGAGTATTTGATTAATAGAATTATCACTGTTAGATAGGAGTATTTGATTAATAGAATTATAAATGTTAAATAGGAGTATTTGATTAATAGAATTATCACTGTTAGATAGGAGTATTTGATTAATAGAATTATAAATGTTAAATAGGAGTATTTGATTAATAGAATTATAAATGTTAAATAGGAGTATTTGATTAATAGAATTATCACTGTTAAATAGGAGTATTTGATTAATAGAATTATCACTGTTAAATAGGAGTATTTGATTAATAGAATTATAAATGTTAAATAGGAGTATTTGATTAATAGAATTATCACTGTTAAATAGGAGTATTTGATTAATAGAATTATAAATGTTAAATAGGAGTATTTGATTAATAGAATTATAAATGTTAAATAGGAGTATTTGATTAATAGAATTATAAATGTTAAATAGGAGTATTTGATTAATAGAATTATCACTGTTAAATAGGAGTATTTGATTAATAGAATTATCACTGTTAAATAGGAGTATTTGATTAATAGAATTATAAATGTTAAATAGGAGTATTTGATTAATAGAATTATCACTGTTAAATAGGAGTATTTGATTAATAGAATTATCACTGTTAAATAGGAGTATTTGATTAATAGAATTATAAATATTAGATAGGAGTATTTGATTAATAGAATTATCACTGTTAGATAGGAGTATTTGATTAATAGAATTATAAATGTTAGATAGGAGTATTTGATTAATAGAATTATCACTGTTAGATAGGAGTATTTGATTAATAGAATTATAAATGTTAGATAGGAGTATTTGATTAATAGAAATATTAATGTTAGATAGGAGTATTTGATTAATAGAATTATCACTGTTAGATAGGAGTATTTGATTAATAGAATTATCACTGTTAAATAGGAGTATTTGATTAATAGAATTATCACTGTTAAATAGGAGTATTTGATTAATAGAATTATCACTGTTAGATAGGAGTATTTGATTAATAGAATTATAAATGTTAAATAGGAGTATTTGATTAATAGAATTATCACTGTTAGATAGGAGTATTTGATTAATAGAATTATAAATGTTAAATAGGAGTATTTGATTAATAGAATTATCACTGTTAAATAGGAGTATTTGATTAATAGAATTATAAATGTTAAATAGGAGTATTTGATTAATAGAATTATCACTGTTAAATAGGAGTATTTGATTAATAGAATTATCACTGCTAAATAGGAGTATTTGATTAATAGAATTATAAATGTTAAATAGGAGTATTTGATTAATAGAATTATCACTGTTAAATAGGAGTATTTGATTAATGGAATTATCACTGTTAAATAGGAGTATTTGATTAATAGAATTATCACTGTTAAATAGGAGTATTTGATTAATGGAATTATAAATGTTAAATAGGAGTATTTTATTAATAGAATTATCACTGTTAAATAGGAGTATTTAATTAATAGAATTATCTCTGTTAGATAGGAGTATTTGATTAATAGAATTATCACTGTTAGATAGGAGTATTTGATTAATAGAATTATAAATGTTAAATAGGAGTATTTGATTAATAGAATTATCACTGTTAAATAGGAGTATTTGATTATTAGAATTATAAATGTTAAATAGGAGTATTTGATTAATAGAATTATCACTGTTAAATAGGAGTATTTGATTAATAGAATTATCACTGTTAAATAGGAGTATTTGATTAATAGAATTATAAATGTTAAATAGGAGTATTTGATTAATAGAATTATAAATGTTAAATAGGAGTATTTGATTAATAGAATTATCACTGTTAAATAGGAGTATTTGATTAATAGAATTATCACTGTTAAATAGAAGTATTTGATTAATAGAATTATAAATGTTAAATAGGAGTATTTGATTAATAGAATTATCACTGTTAAATAGGAGTATTTGATTAATAGAATTATCACTGTTAGATAGGAGTATTTGATTAATAGAATTATAAATGTTAGATAGGAGTATTTGATTAATAGAATTATCACTGTTAAATAGGAGTATTTGATTAATAGAATTATAAATGTTAGATAGGAGTATTTGATTAATAGAATTATCACTGTTAAATAGGAGTATTTGATTAATAGAATTATCACTGTTAAATAGGAGTATTTGATTAATAGAATTATAAATGTTAAATAGGAGTATTTGATTAATGGAATTATCACTGTTAAATAGGAGTATTTGATTAATAGAATTATAAATGTTAAATAGGAGTATTTGATTAATAGAATTATAAATGTTAAATAGGAGTATTATTTGATTAATAGAATTATCACTGTTAAATAGGAGTATTTGATTAATAGAATTATAAATGTTAAATAGGAGTATTTGATTAATGGAATTATCACTGTTAAATAGGAGTATTTGATTAATAGAATTATAAATGTTAAATAGGAGTATTTGATTAATAGAATTATAAATGTTAAATAGGAGTATTTGATTAATAGAATTATCACTGTTAAATAGGAGTATTTGATTAATAGAATTATCACTGTTAAATAGAAGTATTTGATTAATAGAATTATAAATGTTAAATAGGAGTATTTGATTAATAGAATTATCACTGTTAAAGAGGAGTATTTGATTAATAGAATTATCACTGTTAAATAGAAGTATTTGATTAATAGAATTATAAATGTTAAATAGAAGTATTTGATTAATAGAATTATCACTGTTAAATAGGAGTATTTGATTAATAGAATTATAAATGTTAAATAGGAGTATTTGATTAATAGAATTATCACTGTTAAATAGGAGTATTTGATTAATAGAATTATCACTGTTAAATAGAAGTATTTGATTAATAGAATTATAAATGTTAAATAGGAGTATTTGATTAATAGAATTATCACTGTTAAATAGGAGTATTTGATTAATAGAATTATCACTGTTAAATAGGAGTATTTGATTAATAGAATTATAAATGTTAAATAGGAGTATTTGATTAATAGAATTATCACTGTTAAATAGGAGTATTTGATTAATAGAATTATAAATGTTAAATAGGAGTATTTGATTAATAGAATTATAAATGTTAAATAGGAGTATTTGATTAATAGAATTATAAATGTTAAATAGGAGTATTTGATTAATAGAATTATCACTGTTAAATAGGAGTATTTGATTAATAGAATTATAAATGTTAAATAGGAGTATTTGATTAATAGAATTATCACTGTTAAATAGGAGTATTTGATTAATAGAATTATCACTGTTAAATAGGAGTATTTGATTAATAGAATTATAAATATTAGATAGGAGTATTTGATTAATAGAATTATCACTGTTAGATAGGAGTATTTGATTAATAGAATTATAAATGTTAGATAGGAGTATTTGATTAATAGAATTATCACTGTTAGATAGGAGTATTTGATTAATAGAATTATAAATGTTAGATAGGAGTATTTGATTAATAGAAATATTAATGTTAGATAGGAGTATTTGATTAATAGAATTATCACTGTTAGATAGGAGTATTTGATTAATAGAATTATCACTGTTAAATAGGAGTATTTGATTAATAGAATTATCACTGTTAAATAGGAGTATTTGATTAATAGAATTATCACTGTTAGATAGGAGTATTTGATTAATAGAATTATAAATGTTAAATAGGAGTATTTGATTAATAGAATTATCACTGTTAGATAGGAGTATTTGATTAATAGAATTATAAATGTTAAATAGGAGTATTTGATTAATAGAATTATCACTGTTAAATAGGAGTATTTGATTAATAGAATTATAAATGTTAAATAGGAGTATTTGATTAATAGAATTATCACTGTTAAATAGGAGTATTTGATTAATAGAATTATCACTGCTAAATAGGAGTATTTGATTAATAGAATTATAAATGTTAAATAGGAGTATTTGATTAATAGAATTATCACTGTTAAATAGGAGTATTTGATTAATGGAATTATCACTGTTAAATAGGAGTATTTGATTAATAGAATTATCACTGTTAAATAGGAGTATTTGATTAATGGAATTATAAATGTTAAATAGGAGTATTTTATTAATAGAATTATCACTGTTAAATAGGAGTATTTAATTAATAGAATTATCTCTGTTAGATAGGAGTATTTGATTAATAGAATTATCACTGTTAGATAGGAGTATTTGATTAATAGAATTATAAATGTTAAATAGGAGTATTTGATTAATAGAATTATCACTGTTAAATAGGAGTATTTGATTATTAGAATTATAAATGTTAAATAGGAGTATTTGATTAATAGAATTATCACTGTTAAATAGGAGTATTTGATTAATAGAATTATCACTGTTAAATAGGAGTATTTGATTAATAGAATTATAAATGTTAAATAGGAGTATTTGATTAATAGAATTATAAATGTTAAATAGGAGTATTTGATTAATAGAATTATCACTGTTAAATAGGAGTATTTGATTAATAGAATTATCACTGTTAAATAGAAGTATTTGATTAATAGAATTATAAATGTTAAATAGGAGTATTTGATTAATAGAATTATCACTGTTAAATAGGAGTATTTGATTAATAGAATTATCACTGTTAGATAGGAGTATTTGATTAATAGAATTATAAATGTTAGATAGGAGTATTTGATTAATATAATTATCACTGTTAAATAGGAGTATTTGATTAATAGAATTATAAATGTTAGATAGGAGTATTTGATTAATAGAATTATCACTGTTAAATAGGAGTATTTGATTAATAGAATTATCACTGTTAAATAGGAGTATTTGATTAATAGAATTATAAATGTTAAATAGGAGTATTTGATTAATGGAATTATCACTGTTAAATAGGAGTATTTGATTAATAGAATTATAAATGTTAAATAGGAGTATTTGATTAATAGAATTATAAATGTTAAATAGGAGTATTATTTGATTAATAGAATTATCACTGTTAAATAGGAGTATTTGATTAATAGAATTATAAATGTTAAATAGGAGTATTTGATTAATGGAATTATCACTGTTAAATAGGAGTATTTGATTAATAGAATTATAAATGTTAAATAGGAGTATTTGATTAATAGAATTATAAATGTTAAATAGGAGTATTTGATTAATAGAATTATCACTGTTAAATAGGAGTATTTGATTAATAGAATTATCACTGTTAAATAGAAGTATTTGATTAATAGAATTATAAATGTTAAATAGGAGTATTTGATTAATAGAATTATCACTGTTAAATAGGAGTATTTGATTAATAGAATTATCACTGTTAAATAGGAGTATTTGATTAATAGAATTATAAATGTTAAATAGGAGTATTTGATTAATAGAATTATCACTGTTAAATAGGAGTATTTGATTAATAGAATTATAAATATTAGATAGGAGTATTTGATCAAAAGAATTATAAATGTTATATAGGAGTATTTGATTAATAGAATTATCACTGTTAGATAGGAGTATTTGATTAATAGAATTATAAATGTTAGATAGGAGTATTTGATTAATAGAATTATCACTGTTAGATAGGAGTATTTGATTAATAGAATTATAAATGTTAGATAGGAGTATTTGATTAATAGAATTATCACTGTTAGATAGGAGTATTTGATTAATAGAATTATAAATGTTAGATAGGAGTATTTGATTAATAGAATTATCTCTGTTAGATAGGAGTATTTGATTAATAGAATTATCACTGTTAGATAGGAGTATTTGATTAATAGAATTATAAATGTTAGATAGGAGTATTTGATTAATATAATTATCACTGTTAGATAGGAGTATTTGATTAATAGAATTATAAATGTTAGATAGGAGTATTTGATTAATAGAATTATAAATGTTAGATCGGAGTATTTGATTAATATAATTATCACTGTTAAATAGGAGTATTTGATTAATAGAATTATAAATGTTAGATAGGAGTATTTGATTAATAGAATTATCACTGTTAAATAGGAGTATTTGATTAATAGAATTATCACTGTTAAATAGGAGTATTTGATTAATAGAATTATAAATGTTAATAGGAGTATTTGATTAATAGAATGATCACTGTTAAATAGGAGTATTTGATTAATAGAATTATAAATGTTAAATAGGAGTATTATTTGATTAATAGAATTATCACTGTTAAATAGGAGTATTTGATTAATAGAATTATAAATGTTAAATAGGAGTATTTGATTAATGGAATTATCACTGTTAAATAGGAGTATTTGATTAATAGAATTATAAATGTTAAATAGGAGTATTTGATTAATAGAATTATAAATGTTAAATAGGAGTATTTGATTAATAGAATTATCACTGTTAAATAGGAGTATTTGATTAATAGAATTATCACTGTTAAATAGGAGTATTTGATTAATAGAATTATAAATGTTGAATAGGAGTATTTGATTAATAGAATTATCACTGTTAAATAGGAGTATTTGATTAATAGAATTATCACTGTTAAATAGGAGTATTTGATTAATAGAATTATAAATGTTAAATAGGAGTATTTGATTAATAGAATTATCACTGTTAAATAGGAGTATTTGATTAATAGAATTATCACTGTTAAATAGAAATATTTGATTAATAGAATTATAAATGTTAAATAGGAGTATTTGACTAATAGAATTATCACTGTTAGATAGGAGTATTTGATTAATAGAATTATAAATGTTAAATAGGAGTATTTGATTAATAGAATTATCACTGTTAGATAGGAGTATTTGATTAATAGAATTATCACTGTTAGATAGGAGTAATTGATTAATAGAATTATAAATGTTAAATAGGAGTAATTGATTAATAGAATTATAAATTTTAAATAGGAGTATTTGATTAATAGAATTATCACTGTTAAATAGGAGTATTTGATTAATAGAATTATAAATGTTAAATAGGAGTATTTGATTAATAGAATTATCACTGTTAAATAGGAGTATTTGATTAATAGAATTATCACTGCTAAATAGGAGTATTTGATTAATAGAATTATCACTGTTAAATAGGAGTATTTGATTAATGGAATTATCACTGTTAAATAGGAGTATTTGATTAATAGAATTATAACTGTTAGATAGGAGTATTTGATTAATGGAATTATAAATGTTAAATAGGAGTATTTTATTAATAGAATTATCACTGTTAAATAGGAGTATTTAATTAATAGAATTATCTCTGTTAGATAGGAGTATTTGATTAATAGAATTATCACTGTTAGATAGGAGTATTTGATTAATAGAATTATAAATGTTAAATAGGAGTATTTGATTAATAGAATTATCACTGTTAGATAGGAGTATTTGATTAATAGAATTATCACTGTTAGGTAGGAGTATTTGATTAATAGAATTATAAATGTTAAATAGGAGTATTTGATTAATAGAATTATCACTGTTAGATAGGAGTATTTGATTAATAGAATTATCACTGTTAGATAAGAGTATTTGATTAATAGAATTATCACTGTTAGGTAGGAGTATTTGATTAATAGAATTATAAATGTTAAATAGGAGTATTTGATTAATAGAATTATCACTGTTAGGTAGGAGTATTTGATTAATAGAATTATAAATGTTAAATAGGAGTATTTGATTAATAGAATTATCACTGTTAGATAGGAGTATGTGATTAAGAGAATTATCACTGTTAGATAGGAGTATGTGATTAATAGAATTATAAATGTTAAATAGGAGTATTTGATTAATAATTTTTCCCGGTTAGATAGGAGTATGTGATTAATAGAATTATAAATGTTAGATAGGAGTATGTGATTAATAGAATTATAAATGTTAAATAGGAGTATTTGATTAATAGAATTATCACTGTTAAATAGGAGTATTTGATTAATGGAATTATCACTGTTAAATAGGAGTATTTGATTAATAGAATTATAACTGTTAGATAGGAGTATTTGATTAATGGAATTATAAATGTTAAATAGGAGTATTTTATTAATAGAATTATCACTGTTAAATAGGAGTATTTAATTAATAGAATTATCTCTGTTAGATAGGAGTATTTGATTAATAGAATTATCACTGTTAGATAGGAGTATTTGATTAATAGAATTATAAATGTTATATAGGAATATTTGATTAATAGAATTATAAATGTTAAATAGGAGTATTTGATTAATAGAATTATCACTGTTAGATAGGAGTATGTGATTAAGAGAATTATCACTGTTAGATAGGAGTATGTGATTAATAGAATTATAAATGTTAAATAGGAGTATTTGATTAATAACTTTTCCCGGTTAGATAGGAGTATGTGATTAATAGAATTATAAATGTTAGATAGGAGTATGTGATTAATAGAATTATAAATGTTAAATAGGAGTATTTGATTAATAGAATTATCTCTGTTAGATAGGAGTATTTGATTAATAAAATTATAACTGTTAGATAGGAGTATTTGATTAATAGAATTATCACTGTTAGGTAGGAGTATTTGATTAATAGAATTATCACTGTTAGATAGGAGTATTTGATTAATAGAATTATCACTGTTAGATAAGAGTATTTGATTAATAGAATTATCACTGTTAGGTAGGAGTATTTGATTAATAGAATTATAAATGTTAAATAGGAGTATTTAATTAATAGAATTATCACTGTTAGGTAGGAGTATTTGATTAATAGAATTATAAATGTTAAATAGGAGTATTTGATTAATAGATTTATCACTGTTAGATAGGAGTATGTGATTAATAGAATTATCACTGTTAGATAGGAGTATGTGATTAATAGAATTATAAATGTTAAATAGGAGTATTTGATTAATAATTTTTTCCCGGTTAGATAGGAGTATGTGATTAATAGAATTATAAATGTTAGATAGGAGTATGTGATTAATAGAATTATAAATGTTAAATAGGAGTATTTGATTAATAGAATTATCTCTGTTAGATAGGAGTATTTGATTAATAAAATTATAACTGTTAGATAGGAGTATTTGATTAATAGATTTATCACTGTTAGATAGGAGTATTTGATTAATAGAATTATCACTGTTAGATAGGAGTATGTGATTAATAGAATTATCACTGTTAGATAGGAGTATGTGATTAATAGAATTATAAATGTTAAATAGGAGTATTTGATTAATAGAATTATCACTGTTAGATAGGAGTATTTGATTAATAGAATTATAAATTTTAAATAGGAGTATTTGATTAATAGAATTATCTCTGTTAGATAGGAATATTTGATTAATAGAATTATCTCTGTTAGATAGGAGTATTTGATTAATAGAATTATCACTGTTAGATAGGAGTATTTGATTAATAGAATTATAAATGTTAAATAGGAGTATTTATTAATAGAATTATCACTGTTAGATAGGAGTATTTGATTAATAGAATTATAAATGTTAAATAGGAGTATTTGATTAATAGAATTATCTCTGTTAGATAGGAGTATTTGATTAATAGAATTATCACTGTTAGATAGGAGTATTTGATTAATAGAATTATAAATGTTAAATAGGAATATTTGATTAATAGAATTATCTCTGTCAGATAGGAATATTTGATTAATAGAATTATCACAGTTAGATAGGAGTATTTGATTAATAGAATTATCACTGTTAGATAGGAGTATTTGATTAATAGAATTATCACTGTTAGATAGGAGTATTTGATTAATAGAATTATAAATGTTAAATAGGAGTATTTGATTAATAGAATTATCTCTGTTAGATAGGAGTATTTGATTAATAGAATTATAAATGTTTCATTGGAATATTTGGTTAATAGAATTATCAATGTTAGGAATATTTCATTAATAGAATTACCAATGTTAGTTAGGAGTATTTGAAACCAACTATTTACAAGGTAATCAAGTTTTGGCATTAAATGGTTCATAAGGAGTTGATATGCCATTAAACAAATAAACCAAACTAATCTACCCACCATATATATCGTTGGTGCTATTTAAAAAGCCAAACCGACAAAAATCTTGTGAAAATAATCTTGAGAAGTCGGAATAAAAAATAAAGCCAAATGAAAAGGCAAAATATTTCCCACCATGAATAGAGAAAATTCCTTTTTAGAATAGAGTAGGTCCCCAGGGCCTTGTATCAAACGTGTTGGATTGGGGTATCGTAATAACTGAGTTCGAACTCTAGTCGTGCTAGTACGTTCACTTTCTGGTTCATACCTTTCGAAAAGGCATGGACCCACTTATCCCTCCAGCTATGCGTTATATAGTACCACTACTGTTCTGCTGCTAGGATGGTTTTGGCGTTGAATAAATAGAATAGAAGGTTAATATTCCGAGGTCAGTTTTTAAGCGGAGTTTCACAGATTTGAATTCAGAGTTCTTCTCCTAGACCGATTGCCACACCAAGATGAAAGATCCCAGTCCGTCCTACTATTTACCTACTGCTGAAAGGAAAATAGTCGGGTTCATATCTTTCCCAAGGATGTTAGCACTATGTGAAATGCAAACAGCCTCGTTAAAGAGTTTTGCCCAGTCAGCTGGGGCTGTAGAATACACTGACTGCACCTCTGCAGAGGGGTAAGACCCCCCCCCTAATGAGTGTCCTTGATATGACACTAAACAATCTGATGGTGAGGTTCCAGCAGTGCTGGAGCTTTGGGGAATGCAGAGTACCCCTTCATTGCCATCGCTCCCAGGTCCACTCTGGCCCGGAGTGGTAGCACCTGATAGGGCCCTATCTATGGGTTAAATAGAACTAACAGAATACTTATGCTAAAATGAATGGAGTAAACTGAATAGCTTGAAATATAAACGTTTTTGACAATTAAACCGTACTTACACTTAAACTGCGTGCTTATGTTTAACTGAATTATTTCAAATAGAACTGTTTTTGACATTAAAACTGTATTTACACTTAACTGAATTATTACATATAACTGCTTGAATAGTTTGAAATGGAAATGTTTTTGACAATTAAACTGTGTACTTATGCTAAACTGAACTGTTTCCAATAGAACAGATTATTTACATAAAAATGGATTTGGCGTTAAATAACCTACAAAGGTTGATATGCCATAAAACCAAACCAAACCAATCGTTAAAGAGTTGAACTTGGTTCAAACAAAAAAAACCCAAATCAACTATTTTTAGAATATGTAAAAAAAAAAAAGATAATGTCTTACCAAAGAAAACAAAGATAAATGCAACGATATGGCAAATAAATTGAACTTTTAAAATACAGGATAATGTCCATAACTAGTGACTTCACTCAATTTTTTTTTTTTCGTACAAGACATTTGAAATTTGAGGAAATTGTAAATGAAATATCACAAGAGCACGACAAATAATCGTAGGACCACAACGAGATCACAACAGTGAATTAAAATTTAAAGAATCGGATGTGAGTATTTTTTCAACCACACCCCGTGCACTGAGCTCCCACCACTACGCTCAGCCAACATCGTTTTTGTTTTATTTTTATCTTTTTAAACGTTACTCTTACATTTTAAAAATCTATGGCTTGTGTCCTATCAGCTACTCATTTTCTTTAGGGTCAAATTTGTCTACCCAGGAGAAAATATTCGGTAAAATAAACCACCTGTAAGATTTAGCTCGGAAGGTATTTTAAGCTAGATAACAGCGCAGACCTGATATCCCAGTGAAAATGAGGAGGCATTCTTTTTTGCTGAAAATAAAACTTGTCCTTTGCTTCAAATAGACGAAGAATTCTCGGTAGAAATCGTTTTTGAGGCATGAAGATTATGAACTTCGAAGAAGTAGAAAAACATTGACACCAAGAAGAACTTATTTAAAATAATTAAAAAAACGATTATCTTTCACTGTTTAGTATTCAATTCTGAATTCTCTCTCTCTCTCTCTCTCTCTCTCTCTCTCTCTCTCTCTCAAACACACACACACACAATTATCATAATCTACTTCGCTCTTTATGCAACAGTTCTATTTTGAGAATTTCTCTTTTTCAAGTTCCACAAATCATTCTCAAAAACCATGGCGACACAAAAAAGTTCTTTTGAGCAATGGACATATGTATGTCACTGAACTTAAACAATAGTCTGATATAAATGCTGGTCTCTCTCTCTCTCTCTCTCACACACACGCACACACACACACACTTAGAGACATACACATGCATGAATAATTGTCTTTTATTAAACCGGTGATGACCTTGTATTGTTGCAATTTTTGATTTGCTTACTACTATAGCTATTGTCATTATTATACGATGAGGTAACTATATTCCTTTGTTAACCCGTATTTTTATACGGAAATCTTATTCATATGAGTGTAAATAAAACAAAATTGAAAAAAAAAAATTAACAAATTTACACTCTACAAAAAAGGGCTGCACGTATTATCCGTTATATTTCGAAAGGGCACACTCTCGACCTCTTATGATATAATATAATATTCTGAATACCTATTAATTAAACACATGCAATATGGGGATTTTTATGCACAATTTATTCTATAATGAAGTACCTGAAGGTACTAAAACAAAATTTTAAAAAGTAAATTTCAAATATCAAACCAGAATTGTAAGAATATTATTTAAATGAAATCAACGAAATACAAATAAATACAACACATCTAATGTCTCTAAGAAAGGACCAAGAATATGGAATCAACTAATACATAGATCTGTTTACATATTTCAAGTAATAAATCCGAAGAATTTAATTTAAAAAATACCCTATGCTGAAGATCAAATAAATGGTTTCAAGTATTACAATCTTGCACTAATAATTCTATTTGATATTAATCATTTGTTTGCACACACTTAAATGGTTTCAGGTATTACTATTTAACATTAGTGTGTCTATTTATTAAGTATTCCTATCTAATACAAACAACTTGTCCGCGGTTGTATGGTTTCAAATCACTAATAATAATCCTTAACAAAAAATTTGACAGTTCTATTTGACCTATAGATGGGACCCTAACAGATACTACGAGTCTGGATCAAAGTGGACCAGGGAAGAATGGTAATGAAGAGCTACTCCACATTCCCCGAACTCCAAGAGTAGAGCCTCACCATCAGATACAGTTTAATTTCTGTTTGGAATTTCTCCAATCTTGTTAAACTGCATGTGTGGTTAGGAACGCCAGTTCTTTAAATAAATGGAATCCATTCAGGTAGATAAACAACACACGGCATGATTGAGCCGAAAAAACTCAGAAGGAAAGGTTAACAATATTAAAAAATGTAACAATATGAAAAGGAGAGAAGATATATATATATATATAGAGAGAGAGAGAGAGAGAGAGAGAAATAGTAAACTGGGAAAATTCGACAAGATGTGAAAAAATAAACGGAAAAGTGGATAAACCAAACACAGACAAACGGATGCAAATTAATATTTCGTCTTTATTCCATCGAAAGACTTCTTCAGAATGGTGGTTATTTTGAAGAGTATAGCATTAAGAGGAAATCGATAAACAAGAAGGACGGGTCGAGAGAGGTAGAAACAGAAACGGGAAATGAAAAGAAAAAGAAAGGAAAAGATAGAAATACGCGGTGCATACGATAAGTTTCCAGACTTTTTTTTCGTATGGGCACTTTTATTGATAGTACACACATGAAACTCTAGTCCCCTTCAAAGTAATCTCCTCCGGCTGCAATGCACTTGTTGTACCGTTCCAACAACTTCTGCAAGACCCCATGGAAGTCCTCTTGTGTGAGTGTGTCAATGACCTTCGCCACAGCCGCTTTCATCACCTCAATTGTCTCATAACGACAGCCTCTGAGCTTAGGGAATAACCAAAAGTCACGGGGACCAAGGTCTTGACTATGGGGAGGGTGAGGAACTGTGTTGATGCTCATCTTGGTCAAATAGTCTGTGGCAAAGATGGAGTTGTGGACTGGTGTATTGTCCTGGTGGAAATGCCACTGACCCGCTTCGAAGAGTGCTGGCCTCTTCCGACGGAATCTCTTCCTGAACTCCCTTAAAACCTCAGCATAGTAACCCTAACCCTAACCCTTTGGCCAATCTACTCTGGTGTATTGACTTCTTTCCTCCTCCCACACCTCTCATCATCCCTCACAAACTCGCTGCCTTCTTTGAATCTCTTATGACACTCAAAAACTGATGCTTGATTCCTGCAAGATGCTCCAAAAGCAATCTGAAGCATTCCATGCGTTTCTCTGGCATTTTTCCAAGTTTAAAACAGAATTTTATTGTATATCGTTCTTCTAAAGTGTCAGATTGCATTTTTGAAATTCACCAGCTGTGACACTCAGGCTTTAGTATGGTGTATTTTAATAACTTTTCATTTGATCCTGAAATCATAAAAATTGGTCAGTCATCTCATAAGTTGTATAGCAATAACATCGTGAATTTTCAAGAGTCTACGACAATTTTAAATGCCTGAACAAAAACGTCTGGAAACTTATCGTATGCAACTCGTACAAATCTGAGTGTCGAAGGATGACAGTAGGATTATTGGCTACAAATACGGTACATTTTTCGAAACAATCTTGGCTATGGGTAAGCAAAACAGAAGATAGGCTCTAGCTAGTGTCAAGTGTATCAAATTTCATCAAAACATAACCATCAGAACTAAATATCTAAATGAAAATTTATCAAGAAGTGTGGAAGTGTGGTAGGGAAATAAATTTCTTAGTTTTTATTTTCTAAATTTATTCTTATCCATTGTCAATTTCGATATTATCCTCCCGTAAAATAATGTCTACCAAGTAGGATGAAATTTGAAAAAACCTGGGCGTTCTTTAATGGTGTCATTTGAATGAGAGATGATTGCAGATTCTAAAAATCGATGAGATATTCTACAATGGATCTGTTAAAAGGCCCTGGGAAAATTTGAAAGTATGTTTGAAATCTAACATGTGGGAGAAAAGGGCCTTTCGGTCATCATTTAATTTAATTGATCGTTTATGTTCGTAAATACTTTTGTTTAAATTACGTTGGGTATCACCAATGTAATATCTGCCACAATCATTACACGGAATGGAGTATATGTCAGCATGAGAAGTAGTTATGTTGTTAGTGCGTTTATATATATATATATATATATATATATATATATATACTATTCTATTTTTGTTTATATACTTATTTTATAATTCTGACGGTATGATAAAACCCAGATGATACAATTTGTAAATAAAAAAATATATTACACAAACTAATATCTGGGGGTGTCAATAAAAGAAAGACTAAGAACATTCGTACAGTTTGAAAATAATCAACCAGTACCAGAATGCCAAACCAAAAGTAAAAAAAAAAACGACTGAATCACCGAAGTTGAAACGTAAGCGTGCTCAATAAACAAAGTTGAGCGAAATTATAATACTTATAGAGCCAGAAGTGAAACCTAGGTAGATTACTTCTGGCTCTTTAGGTATATATATATATATATATATATACATACATATAATTAGTTACGATACAGAAAAAGAGCTGGAGCAGACACACGAACGTAATGTCTCATGCAACCGACGGCTCCTAAGACCAAATGTTCAGGGTATTTTTCTTTTATTTCAGCTTCTCATTTGTTTCTTTTTTTTCTTTTAAGATTCGGCAGTTTCTTTTTCTCTTGGTGGTCTTGAAAGTTTCTTACCTTTTGTTTTCAACAGTACAAGTGGGTGCTTACTTCTTGGATTCCTTATGTAGTTGACTTGCTCCATTTCACACGTCCATGCTACATATATCTCAAAAGCATTCGGCTTTTCTTTGGATATCGCTAACAATTCTTTACATATCCCAAAATCATTCAGCCTTTCGCCTTTGGATATTGCCTGCAATTCTTTATATATCCTGAAAGCTTTCAGTTTTTCGTCTTTAAATATCACCAGTAATTCTTTATATTGCTCAAAATCATTCATTTTTTCGTCTTTGGATATCGTCAACAATCTATTACATATCCATAGAGCATTCAGCCTTTCGTCTTTAGATATGTCCAGAAATTCTTTATATATCCCGAAAGCATTCTGCTTTTCGTCTTTAGATATTGCCAGTAATTCTTTATATATCCCAAAACCTTTGAGATTTTTGTCTTTAGATAATAACAGCTCTTCCACAAGCTGATATCATTCATAACACAAGGAAAACTTACTCCGGTTAAAAGAGAGATATCAAAATTATCTTCGTCTCGTCAGCATGGTTGTCTCTGCCTATCGTTCTTATGTTGAACACGGAGTTCCTATTCTTTGAAAAAAAAGTGCCTCGTTATCGTAATTGTCTGTTTCCTTCTCCTTGTGTTGGATTATGATCGCAGTGATTTTTAAAATTTCGTGAGATATGTTCGACCGTTATTAAATCATCTTACGCGTCATAAAAAAACAAAAACAAATAAAAAACAAAAAATTAAAAGACAGAAATGAAGAAAGACGAAAAGAGAGATTTGTGCAGTATATAAAGAAGGCATAAGATACTTGATTTGCAATGTTTTATGCAATTGATTTCTCACCGAACCATACTCTACAATCGAAGAGCTCATCTAATGTTGATAGACATCATTATTTGTCTTATGTAAGAAGAAGTGTCAATACCGACCCGGATCTCGAGGTAACAAACGCAACAGTTGAATGAATTGTGTTACTGAGGTCATGTGACCATAGATATTTAATGTATAAAGTATTCAGACAGAAGTCTGAAGTACCCAGCATTCTATTAGGTATTCATGTGTCCGATTCTGTTTTTGGATTCGGTGTCAAGTATTTCGGTTTTCGGTAGTGTACGTCAGTGAAGAGATCGTTTCTGAGTAAATAACTCAAGAGACTTATTTCGAGAACATCATCGTGTATTATTCGATGGATCCGACTTGTACGTTGACTTTACGCGAACATACATGAATATCATAACTCGCTAATAGTGAGTTAAAAAAAAAAAAGTTGCCTTCAAAATAACTTTATGAAAGTGACTGTGGGGTTTTTAGTGGCTTGAAGGTCAGGGGCTAAGGGCAAGGGTGTGTTGCCGTAAGATATCTGACTCCATATCTTGGTTATATTATTTTACCCCACGTTGACTGGCCGGCGCAATGCCTTGTCCAAAGAAAGTCCCAAAAGAAATATACGAAAAGAAAAGATCGAAACAGATAAGAGACAAAGACGTTTCTTTTATACTTTCCTTTATTTACTGGGTTCATCAACCATTCCGAGGATGAGGGAGTTTTTTCCTGAATACATTGAAATGGTTGAATCCCCCAGTTAAGGTGTCAAAAATACGTTAATTCGTTTCATATATGTATTTGTCCTCATTTGGTATTTCGGGCTTCCATAAGGGTTAGTTTTCTTTTGGAAATTTTGTCAAAGTCCGGTAAGAGTTAGTTTATAGTTCATTTGTGGGTCTTGTATATTTCAGCTTAGTGCTGACCGATAGAGAGAGGGCTGCTACTGGGTGAAGGGACTAACCGACGCTACGTCCAAAGACGTATGCGTGGTGCCCAAAACACCAGCACGAGGTTATCAATCCGCTGGTCACTGCCTGAAAGAGAGAGAATGACTCGTCCCCTTTGTCATGAGGAAATGCCTTTTTTTCTTTTTACGCATGCGCCATCCCCTTTTCCTGTTATGGACCTCTGGGAGTTTTCTGCAAATTTAATAGTTTTCTTTTTATTTATTTATTTTATTTATTTTTTTTAAATTTTAATTTTAAATTTATTTATTTATTTATTTATTTATTCGTTCCCGACATGACCACGAAGATTTCGTCTGAACTAATGTTATAAAAATTTGGAAATAATATTAATAAAAAGTGGATATTATATGTATTGACTCTGCCTTTTTACATAAGTAGGATATGACACACTGTCAATTTTCGAGTTTAACAGGTTCCTAGACTGGTTGTCATATAAAGGTTAAACAGCCCTGTCAGCCCTACTCATAGCTGGAGGGAGAGTAGTTTGAGTCATTCCTTTCCCAAGGGTATTAGCACAATGTAAACCGATAACCGATAAAATGAAACGCAGTTTCTTCCAGTCAGCGGTCACATCGATACTGGTATATGGGTGCACTACATGGACGCTAAAAAAACGGCTGGAGAAGAAGCTAGACGGCAATTACACAAGAATGCTGCGTGCAATCTTGAACAAGTCCTGGCAGCAACACCCCACAAGACACCAATTGTACGGCCACTTGCCTCCTATCACGAAAACTATTCAAGTTAGACGAACCAGACATGCAGGACACTGCTGGAGAAGCAGGGACGAACTCATAAGAGATGTACTCTTATGGACACCCACACATGACCGTCCAAAAGCAGGACGACCAGCACGAACATACATTCAGCAGCTATGTGAGGATACGGGATGTTGTCCTGAAGACCTACCTAGGGCGATGAACGATAGAGAGGAGTAGTGAGAGAGGGTCAGGGATATCCGTGCTACCAGTGCGACATGATGATGAAAATACAAACAGCCTCATTCAGGATTTGAACTCGGATTAACGTGTCCATTTCCCACGACGATAACCGTTATATCATGTGTGTGACTATTGTACAGCAACGGAAAATGCAAGAATGAAAGTGGGAGATTGATAGATAGATAGAGAGAGAGAGAGGGGTAGAGAGCGGGAGAGAGAGGAGGGAGAAAGAGAGAATGTGCGTATGCGTGAGAGAGAGAAAGAGTGAGTGTGTATATGTGAGAGTGAGTATATGTGTGTGTTCGCCTCGCCGCCTTGAGGGGGCGGGGGGCGCTTGGCATTCGTACCGGGCAGTTGATTGCGAATTATAACTCTTCACCTCAGCGCCCCCAGGTCTTTGCCTGCTTCTGTGGGACTAAGTTCGTTGCTTGGTGCTCCTCATGGGGAAAGCCGACGAGGTCAAGAATTTTTTAACCCACCGCACATGAACCTCGATTCGTGCGCAGCCCCCACCATAAAACGTCCATGTACTACTCTCTGACACGTTGAGATGTCAGACAAATTCTGTATGTCTGTCTGTGTAAGTGTGTGTGTGAGAGAAAGAGGGAGAGAGTGTGTGTGTAAGAGAGACAGAGAGAGAAAGAAGTCAGTGATATGAACCATTATTAACTGTTGTAAATACCGGTCTTCATCCTAAAAAGATGATGTTGTGTGGGATCAGCTTCTTTTAGAAAACCAAATGATTAAATCGACAAACAAGTATTACTCCCAATTAGACCAATTGAAGGCAGCAATTTACGAAAAGCCTCTGGCATTAGTAAAAAAAGAGCGGTGTAATGTTTCAAGATAATGCAAGACCACATTTTCTTTGATCAAAAGTTGTTATAGCTTCAATGAGAAAGTTTCACATATCCGCTAAATTCACTGTTCATTTTTAACCTTTACGGAATTCTATTAATAATAATGATTATAAAAAGGAAATTCGTTGAAAAACAGCAAAAAGTTACCTGGTGCATTTCTTCGCTGAGAAAGGGACAAATTTTAAGAGGATATATAATATAAATATATATATAGTTACACTACACTATATATATAGTTACACTACAGATACCCCACCCCTTTCTCTCAACATATATATATATATATAGAGAGAGAGAGAGAGAGAGAGAGAAAGAGGTACCTGTGTTGTAATATTTATCGCCGTAAAAAATAGACGAGTGATACGAGTTCAAATCCTGGACGATGCTGATTGGATTTTACATCGCACTAATACCATAGGAAAAGGTAGGAATCCAATTATTCTCCCTCCAGCAATGGGTTAATAGTAGGGCAGACTGTGTTCTCTTGCCTTGGCGAGGCGACCAGTCTTGGGAAAAAAACTCTGAATTCAAGCCTGTAAAACTCATCTAAAAAGATATTTCTTGTGTTACATCCTGCCCTTGCGAGGGTGGTAGTGGTAAATACTCACACACATATACAGCTGCAACATGAAATCTGGATGAAAATTATTATATATATATATATATATACATGGGTGGGTTGTAACCCTTTTAAACTATTACTTTATTCGTTTCGGGTTTTGTCTACTGAGCAACAAACTAGTCAGGCACTGTAAGGAAACTAGCATCATGACGCCATTCTCTCCTCCATAAATTTGGAAACCGAATGCTGTACTACTTTGGTATTCATACCGGAAGTTCCAATACGAAGATTTCAGAGTGTTTGAGTATCAATCTGAGAACAGTGCAGACGATTCGAAAAGAGTTGGATGAGTCCAATGGTGATTACGAAGGTATGGCAGCTCGGAAGCTTCACTCAACTCCCGAATTTGTTGCTGCGACCTTAGCCATGATTGACAAGAATCCCAGCAAGTCAGTCAGGTCCATAAAAAGGGTCATTGGACTGTTGTCTGGGTTTCTTATCAGTCAGGTAGTGCATGAAAATATTCGCTATTTTTCATAGAAGATTAGAAAGGGCCAATCTTAATCACAAACCGTGAAGGACGAGAAGAAAGACTGCACGAAAAGCTTTTGAACAAATTCAAACATCTCTTCCTGCGTTAGTTTTTTTTTCTCAGATGAGAAAAGTTTCTGTCAGGATCAGATGGATAACACATAGAAAAACAGTTAGTGTGCTTTGTCCCCACAATATGTTCCGATATTGATGAAAAGAAAATACCCAATTCTCATCATGGTGTTTAGGGTGGTCACTAGCGATGATGACGTTATGACTCTATTCATCTTCCCACATGGCCTCACACTCAACACAGAGGTCTACATCAAGTGGCTAAAGGAGGTAGTGCTAACCTGGATCGAGAGTATGGCTCCTGGAAGAGCCTAATTTTCGCAACAGAACATTGCGCCATGCCACACAAGTAGAAGCCGTCTGTGTTAGCTGTGAGCACATTTCTGTAACCACGTCCTCCTTGATTTCTGACCGCCTAACTCCCCAAATTGCAATCCCCTTGATTATTATATGTGGATTGTAACTGAACGAGAGATCAACAAAACTCCGTGTGAAACAAAAGATGAACTGAGGGCAAAGATACCAGCAACATTTACCAATTTAAACAAGGAGACAGCCGGAAAGACTTTCAGGAGATTCCAAACTCGTTTGGAGGCCGTGGTTAAAGCCAATGGCGATTTCTTTGAATAAGTTGAATCTAGAGTACTTCAAGATATTATCATGTAATTTTGGAGGTGCCCGTGGTGTAATGGTTATCGTCACAGGATACGGACACGGCGATACGAGTTCAATTCCTGGACAAGACTGATTGCATTTCACATAGCACTAATACCCTTGGGAAAGGTATGAATCCAATTATTCTCCCTCCAGCTATGGGTAAATAGTAGGGCAGATTAGGTTCTTCAGCCTTGGTGAGGCAACTAGTCAAGGAGAAGGAAAACTCTGAATTCAAACCTGCTAAACTCCGCTTTAAAAATTGACCTTGTGTCATATCCTGCCCGAGCGGAGGGGTTGGGTAAATAGGATCATGTAATTTTGGTAAGCATATCTGATAAAGTGAGATGTAAATTTTATTTTGATTTTTTTAGTAATTTAGACGAAAATTTATCCATCGCACCCTATATCTATGTGTGTACATATATATGTAGATATATATGTGTGTGGATATATATATATATATATATATATATATATATATATATATATATGGGGGGTATATATGTACATATATATGTATATATCAGTAAAAGCTTATATCATTATGTGTATATATATCTAAATGTGAATATACTGGTATAACACATTTATATATATATGACAATATATGCATGTATATAAGTAAAACTAAAGTTAGCGACCTTAGTCAAGGGTAACCCGAAGGCTCCCCTTTTAATAGCTACTACACTGAGGTGTAGGGAAGGGTGCTACTCCATTCCCTGCGTTGCTCTACTTTACCCTTGATAGTTACCTTATAATGCTGAGTGTTTAGCAAGAAGGCATCAAGTACCATTTTTGGGTCCTTGGTATGACTCGAACTGGGATTGAACCCCGCTCTCCCATTTGCGAATACTTTACTCATTTGGTCAATGGCCTGACACACGTATATATAGTTTGGTTTGGTTTGGTTAAATGGTATATCAATTTTCGTATATTATTTTATGCCAAAGCCATTCTTCGAGAAGAACAGCAGTAGTACTATTTAACCCGTAGCTAGGAGGATGGGGGTTCATGCCTTTCCCAAGGGTATTTGTCCATAAGTGAATGTAATAGCGTGACTGAAGTTCGAACTCGCTTATTACGATTCCACAGTGCAGTGTATATATATATGCGTGCATATACATGTATATATAAGTGTATATATATGTATATATCTGTGTATATAAGTGTGTGTGTGTATATATATATATATATATATGTATGTATGTGTGTATTGTATTGTATTTATCCTACGTCCCACCAACGTACGAATATGGCACAAGGCCGTGTTTAAGGTGGGTCCTGTCGCAGGGCCGTAGCCCAACGCGATAGGCAGTTCCAAAAATGCCTCGGACCCCGTCGGCATTCCCCTTTTCGGGGCGCCTCAGGCGCCGGGCGATAAACCCAACCCCTCCGAAGAGGGTTAAAGCCTGGGGGGAAGGCCCCCTGAGGCCAGAGGTGATGTATCCAGTGGTGGAACACACCCGACCGAACCGTGCAGCACGCAACCACAGCCGGTCGAGAGCGCCCCACCACAGGACACGAATGAGCTTCGCCGTGCCATGTATGTATGTGTGTATAGATATTTGTGCATATATATGCGTATATATGTGCATCTATATATCTTTATATATGTGTGTGTATATTTGCATATCATATGTATATATGTGTGTATTTATATATGTGTATGTGTGTGCATGTATCTATATGTGCATATATATTTGTGAATATGTATATATGTGTTTGTGGTTATATATATATATATATATATATATATATATATATATATATAATGCTAATAAATAAATATATATTATTTTATATATTTATTTAATAGCATGGGTGT